>OY720643.1:20020372-21220372 GCA_963169105.1 Ceriagrion tenellum | reverse complement strand
CTATGTTGTTCTAAAAAATATTAGTTCTGAATTTCTCATGCAAACTAAGCCTAGCATGTAGCCTCCGAGTCTCTAGGGGCTCCCACTATAATCCCTTTAAAAGTTGTGAGACACTGTATGTACGCTCGTAGCAGTTTTTTATGAAGCACGCTGCTTTCCTTTGTATTTTATTAATTTTTTTGGTTAATCTATTTGACCAAGGTCCCAAATGCTCGCGGAGTATTCGAGAATTGGCCTAACCAGTGCGAAGTAGTATCTCTCTTTGACTTTTTCATCCGAGGACCTTCCTATTATACGTTTAACAAAACCTATTTTCTTTACTGCTGCGCCTCATATGTTCTGTACATGTAATCACCGCGATATATCATAATAATAGTTGAGTCAAAAAACAAGCGTTTTAATTTTTGACGAGATCTATAATCTAATTTTTTCAATTAAGTCTCTAAAATAAGTCGCATATCCACAAATTCTCACAGAAAATGGATTTCATTTTTTGGTAAAGATTTCACGAAGTATAGAGGTTAGTGGTAGATCTTTTTGTATTTATTTAAATGTGTTACATTTTTCTTTGCGATGACGTTAAATAGGATGCTTTTATAAGCGAAATGATGTCTCATTCAAATATCCTCAAGGTATAGTAAACTTTCAATGGTACCGTATTTTACTGCATAATCGTCGCACCCCACTTTTAACAGTCCAAAAATTGGTTCATAACTTATCATCACATAATCGTCGCATGTTAACTTAGTTCGTCACAACACTTGCTGTAAAAGGAAAAATTTGTGTAATTTTGCACTCTACCTGACATAAATTTCTACCTGCCATTAACAAATACAGCTAAAAAAGAAGAAAATAGTGTCGATTTGTAGTCTTAAATATTAATGCAGTGTATTTAATGTAGGTCTATCCGTTATGAGATCCTAGCTTTGCAATAAAGGCAGTTAAGGACGTAATAAATGACCTATGTATAACTAATTCCGGCGTAATTTTATTATTTTCTTTACCCTCTTAATTGTTGCACCCTACTTTTTAGCGAAAAAATTGGCATAAAATCTGCGACAATTATTCGGTGAAACATGGTAATTATTTCTACGATTTCAGATTAGTCTAGTCAAAAAATTCGAGCCACCATGTTTAAAAACCACTATTCTTCCCAAAAAGATGAAGGTGGTAAACGCTTCGGCTCCGTATCGTCATGCGCCTCCCTTTTCTTCCCTTTCTCCTCGGTCGAGAAACTCGCGCACCAGTGCACAGGAATGCACAACTGCTCCTCAGGATGACAATTCTCTCTCCTCCAGCGACAACGCCCCCTTTTTCTATCGAACCAAATGATCTCTGCCCGCCCTCCCCGAGAGGAGGTGCGACTCCTCCCTCCCGTGCCATTGTGCCTCCGTGCCACAAAAGTCGAACCCCGCCACCCCCTCGAACCGACAGGGAGGGATCCAGGGTGGCATCTCATACCCACACCCCTCATTTCCCCCGAGCCCGCCCCAACGGCACAGCACAATGGCGGTACAAAGAGGAGCTATCTCGTTGCTCGAAGTATTGTTCCAAGCGGGTTGCATTGTCAAAGGAGAGGAATGGAGGGAAAAAAATAACAGAGAGAGAAAAGTATGTGGGAGTCATCGGCATCAATGCGGCATTGTTTCTTCATCTTTTTTTATCTCTTTCTTTCTATTCGTAAAACGAAAGGAATGAGGGTTATTTTCGTTTAAGGCGTAAATTCTCCTTCGCTTTTAAACAATATCTTTTGTTTACCACTGGGAAGTTTTCGGAGTCAGGAAGTAAGAATGGGAGAGGTAGATAGCTGTGTTCGATTGGACTCGATTGTTTCAGTTTCGACGCGCAGAGGGGGTCGCCATGCGACAATGGTCCTGGATGAGATGAGTAATGGCAAGCGAGTATTCAGACGAACTCGCTCACGTCTGGAGTCAAGGTCTTGACGAGATAATGATTGCAGCCAATATAGGGGTCGTGGAAGAGGTGGCGGTTATTGTACTTCGGGATCTTATTTTTTTCTCTCTTCACAAACACCACCTGGAATTCATCCTTAAACTCTCTGAGGCGAATTCCACGTTCTACCGCTCTGGTGGTCAATTTTTCGCCTCCCTCTATGCATCATGGCGCCCCCATGACTGGTGTGATGGATGGCTATAATGTTCGCTCTTTTTCAGCCCTCGGGGCTCGGTGAATTTCGGTCGCGTCTCTCCGTCTTTAACGCAGCGATCTTTTCAGCCATCTCCCGCTGCCGAGCCGTTTCAAAAAACAACTTAAAGGCATCAAATTGGAAGCGCCGAGAGCCCGAGACTCTCTCGAGGCCTTGAGGTTTTTCCCTCCTTGTCAGAATTCGCACCGGTGAACGAAAGCTGTGAATACCTGAGGGAGGGTTGAGGGGAAAAGCCAGCTATGCATCTTACACAACAGAAAAACTGAGTGCACTTTTGTTGACGAATTGAGTCAAGGCACAAGTTTGTCTGATACTTATTACCCTAACCTATTTACGATTGAGTAAAAAGTTAGTCAAAAATAGCATGCATACGTTCAACATCAGTAAATGTAAATCACTTTCTCCATTTTTTTTTTAAATTTAGGTTTGGTTATTTGTGTAGAATAATAGCGATGAGAGAACATAATTTCAGAGATTAGTAATTGCCTTTCCTGAGTTTTAGATGTACCAGATAATAACAGAAAAACATTAGATCAATAAAATCGGGATGAATACAAAATAATAGCCATTTGTGTAAAATAATGGCGTAAATTATGCTTACTCTAGTTTCCTTCATACTTCTACATCTACATACTGGCCTGCGAGCCGCCACATGGGACTTAAATAGATAAGCATGCAAATATTAACTTTTTGGCACATAGTTACTATTTTTAAACGCACCTTCTGTAGCAAAAATCCTATTTGATGGCATGCAGTGTAATACTACAATCAGCCACCACCGCGAAGTTTAAACCGGCATTCGTCATCATTACCCATTCAATCCTCAAGCTGGATGAATGGATCCCTTACTTCTCTCACGTCCCCGGCTAACATTATAATTTCCAGATAGCGCTTCTGTTTCATACTCCATTTTAGATGGCCTCAGTAATTCACCACTGGTCTTCCTTGAAGAGAAAACCCTCTCTTTTTTTTCCTGAAACTTGTTTCAGTCAAATTCGCTGGGTCTCTAGAGTGAACCCTACCCGTCTGGAGCAAGCTTGCTGGTAGTGTTCTATTTTCTTTTCCCATCTCATCTTTTCATCATTCATACTAGCTTCTGATGCAGCTCATGCAATCTACTGTGTCCACCAAATGTCGACATTTAATATTATTTTTTTAAAGTCGTTACCACCATTAAAGCACTCCAAATATATGAAAGATCTTAGATTTCCTGGTGAATCTGCTGGATGAATGTTTCTTGGGTATTCCACCTATTGGGTATTCTTGGGTAAATAGGTCCATTAATCCCGATGTTTCGGAGAACGACTTACTCTCCATCTTCATCTTCATCTTCATCTACATCTACGTCATACCCTGCAAGCCACCCAAAGGGTGTGTGGCACGGGGTGATTCAACACCAGGCATGCATTAATTATATGGCAGAACACAGAAACTACATTGAAACCAGCGTACCACACATGCAACGCGCCCATTAAAAATCTACTAACCAAGAAACATTCCATCGTCAATCGTTCCAACATGCAAGGGATACTAAGACTTATACTACAGATTAAAAATATCATGCATAAATTAAATCAAAGGAAATTGAGCTCTACGGTCTCTCTATTTTTATCTATCATGCATAAATACTAACATCAATATTGACATCATGCATAAATGAGAACATAGAAAATATAAAGAGAAAGATCTACAATTTAGCTAATGTCACTATTTGCACCATTCGTGACGACGCTCACAGCTGTTATGGTCCCGAATGGTACGCGGAAAAAATGACATTTCATACCTATCGGTACTCTTTTATTTCATACCTATCGGTTCTATCTTTAGGAGTTCTGAATGCCTGATTAAGAGCCCCGGAAGATGGAGATCAAGTCGTTCTACAAAACTTTGGGATTCATGGACCTGCTTACCCAGTGGAATACCCGAGAAACATTTGCCCCGAATATATCTTTAATATTGGCGTAGTTTTGGCAACCACAGAACAGGTGGCAAAATAAACTTGATCACAATAAAATTTATATGCCCATATCGTCATTTCGAAAAAACTTAAATTAACAAGTTGATCACTTTCAGATGCTTTAGAAATAAGACTCCTTAAACGGAGATGATAGCTTTTCTAAAGGTCACGAAAGAATTTCGCGAGAGGAATGAATGGTTCTGATCATTGATCCAGGTCTTTTAATCGAGTCAAGAGGGAATTTCAAACCTTTACTGCTCAAAAATATGGCACTCAAATTAGGTAAATGGGTGGGTAAGCCCCTTATTTATACCATTTTAAATCTTTTAAATACCTTTATCTCATAATTTATCAGAAAAATTTTTACATTGAATGTTTCATATGTTCATCAATATGAGACAGCTAATGTTTCGGGAACTAAGTTACTATTTACGGCAACAACAAATGACTGTCATTGATAAGTAACGGAAATATATTTCAGGTGCATATAATATTTGTTTAATTGTAACTATTTTCAGTGCCATAACTGCCTGATTGTCACTCAAACGTATCTGTTGCCAGTCATGAATCCGGTCATCAAATTTTTATCATTAAAAAGTCTTTCATTTAAAAAATTAACACCCTGTGTAATGGCAAGTTTCAAGCAAGTATTTGGAAATGTGGAAACTTATACATTGCCCAAAAGGTCGCTTGACCTTTAAAGAGATTATTCAGTTTCCAAAATATTGGAATTAATAAATAAACTTCGAATTTGAACCTAACTATAATGGAACCAAAGTGTATACAAATGCCGTACACTTCACTAGATCCTTGAACATTTTCCACCGAATGAGTTTACCAGTTACTTCAGCCCTGAAAAATGTGAGACCTGCGAATTAATACGAGGACGCTAATGAGAACGATAAATTCTCTCGCAGTTTAGATATTCCATTCTTTCCTTCTTTTGCTCCCCCACCGGGCACATTCTGCCGCGAGAGAAAATCGCCTTCACCATCCTCCCACGAATTCCAAACAGCGGATGGGAAGAAAAGAGAGGAGTAATACACTCAGGAAGAAACGTGAAAAATATAAAGCGCCCCAAGAAAAAAATACGAAGGAGAACGTGATCATCTCGATTTCAGCAGTAGACGTGAGGAGGGAATGTTAAAAATGACATCGTGATTAGAACAGGCTTCCCCCCGCTGGGAGTGAAAAACCTTCCCGCGACACCTTGCCTTCATTATTGCTCTCGAGAGGAATACCCCATCGTCTTTTATCGTCACTAAGGATGCCAAACCCTGGAGAGTTTATTCTAGTAGTTTCAACTTCCAATTGTATATGATTTCCTGAAATATAAAGTCAAAATTATAATCACAGTTACCGAGTCATTGGCACAAATTATTAAATAACAGCACAGTTGCGCAATTTGAAATCATTATAATGTGCTGTACATGAACTAATATTATCGGATGTTTGACACAACGTCCACAAGATCATTTAATTAGCAGATGGCCTAATTAATTTTAGAACCTTGCTAGCTTCATTATACTGCTCCAGAGAAGCATAGTAAATTGATAAGATTACTCATTTTGAACTGTTTGAATGAAAACATGTATGGAAAAATGATGGTGCATTTGAATCTACTGATTACAGTAGTCAGGTATGGTAAAGAAAAGAAATGTGAAATATTGACTAATGATTCACCAGCAATATGGGGATGCATAGGATATCCTTTAAATATAAAATTTATTTATTTTCCTATTTTTGTATTAAACTTCATTCCATGGAAATAAAAATATTAATGTCGTGAGAAACCAATACATGGCAAAAATTTTGAACAAAAATTCAAACGCACCATTAATCTAGTAGTTTAGTCGAATTTTTAAGGTCGCTGGAGAGGAAATCATGTGACGCTGATTGGGCATTATAAAAATAATTAAGTCGCCAAACTATTTCGGGCTGAATTACATTTAAGTTTATCTGATTTTGCGGCGGGACTGAAGGTACAGTTACAAGTTACAGTTACAAGTTACATACAAAGTTACAGTTACAAGGTACACACAAAGCTAGTTCAAATGACAGACAAATTATATTTGAGATGTGATTTTTTGTTTAGATATGGTAAGTTGACATGTAATTTTTTTCAAGTATTGATCCCGTCGTTACACGACGATGTACAGTCCTGGTTAATGAAAACGCAACACCCACGGGGCTTCCGCGCAGCTTCCACGCGAAATATAAAACACCAGTTTCCCTCGACGGTCTGGCCACCCTGAGGATGTGATACTCCAAATCGAATGGAAAGAATGAATGAGGAGGGTGCGGCATATTTTACATTAACCCATTGTCGAGAAACTTAGTGGAAGATCAACCCCGAAAGTCCGTGAGTGGCTGAGACGCCCCGAGAAGTAAAAAAGATCCATCAAAAAGCCCTCTCAACAACAGCTCGGGAAGCCTCTTGCCGCGAGTCAACGGGACCTACACCCCTCAAGGACGCGACCTCCGTTCGTATGACTAAATTACAATTGGGGTCTTTTCACTCCGTCAATTCTATGACTCTAACATTGCCTTCGTAAGTTTCGAAGCCCATTTTCTGCACAGCTTGGTGAGCATTTTAGCAGTCACACCATATCTATCGCCTGTGTGAATGAATCTGCTGGTGGCCCTTCTGAGGAATTTCCACTCGCTTAAAATATTTCAAGACCGATATACATTAACAAGTGATCAAAGTTCCTGAGAAAATGCCACCTCCCACTCCCAGAAGAAGTAGGTAATCAGGTGGTTGGCTTGTTAGTAGCCAATTTATCGTGCAGGGAGATTGCCCGAAGAATGGATGTAGATCCTTCAACAATCTCTAGATTGAAGGCAAGATGGGAGATGGAGCATACAGTTGAAAGAAGAGAGGGTTTAGGCAGACGAAGAATAACCATCGCAGAAGATGACGATCGGCTTGTGGATTGTGTGAGGGATAATTCGTTCACGACATCCAATGAAGCTCGAATCGCAACAAATTACCCGGAAAGTTCGAGAACGGTTCGGGGGAGAATCTTGGCCACCGAGTTCCGTAGCAGAAGAGAGGAAATATTAACTGAAATAATTGGGACCCTGGTCATAAAAATTTAACCAAAAAAATTAATAAAATACAAAGAAGAGCTGCACGCTTTGTTAAAAACTCCTGCGAAGGAATTAATGTAGGCAATTGAACGAGTTAATCTATACTTGCCATCATTTCCGTTGCCAAGCCGTGGGATTTTAGTGAGAGTGATCGATGAAAATTGATTTTATGTACTGTGTGACTAATTTCATTACAAGTAGTTGGCGGCACAGCATTATAGAAACTAGGTTTTGTTAAGCGTAGGTATAATAGGTAGGTCCTCGGGTGAAAAAGTAATAGAGAGACGCTCTGGTTAGGCCACACCTCGAATACGCCGCGAGCATTTGGGACCATGGTCATAAAGATTTAACCAAAAAAAATGTCGTTCTCCGAAACTGTGAAAATAAATAAAAATTTGCACAGGATAATTTGCGGAAAAACGAAGGGTTCTGGAATATTGTCATATTTACGGATGAAACAAAATTTTCTTCCACATCATCTGTGCCAGTACTGGTTTATCGTCCTCCAAACACTAGATTTGAGACCAGATATATCCACGAACGGGCAAGGTCTGGAGGATTATCGGTCCATACCTGGGCGTGGATATCTTTAGATGGTCCAAGAGTATGCTGGAGGGTGGATGGAAATTGAAATGGAGCAAAATACATAGAAATATTGGATTATGTGATGCTCCCATCTGTAATGTCAGTTTATGCCCAAGATTTCATGTATCAACAGGTAAATGAGCTATGAAATCATCTAAATCTATACAAAAATACGAGCGATTCTGTTATGCATGTTTCAAAACATACTCTAAGCTATGGCTTATATGTTTTCTTTGTTTGGCAGTCACTCGAGGATATAAATTAGTAGGGTGAATTTTCCAACCTTATCTCTGTATGCTCCTCAAACCTATACATCTACGACATATTTAGTCTATATTGTATGCCTATATTTGAGAGGAAATACCGTTGTGCCTCATAAAATAAATCTTTGGCGTGTTTACTATAATCAATATCATAGAAACTATTCCATCTACATTAGAAATATTCGTCATGATCGATTTGAATTAAATTTTTCGAATTTTAATTAAGTTGTGTTCTTAATTGTATGAGTGGTAGAAATTTCCAATATCACATATATCACAACAGAACTTCTGAACAATCTTCATATATCACAACAGAACAACTCACGGGTGCACACCTGTAGGCTGGCAAAAACTTGGTTTGAAGAAAACCATATACGGCAATTGGTATGGCCAGCCAGAAGTCCAGATCTTAATCCGATCGAAAATATTTGGTCATGCATGGTGAGATAAATTCAAAGAAAAAATGTTAGACCGACAAATGCTGATGAGCTCTGGCATCAAATAGAATAGGAATAGGAAAAAAATAGGGGTTGCGCTATGCAGAAACGTGGTACGGTCTATTCCTCAACGTTTGTAATTAGTGATCGATAACGAAGGTGGATGGATTAATTATTGATTAAAAATGTAAAGCTTCTTTCGATTAAGACATGGTTTATTTTGTGATCTATTATAGTAATTTTAATTGGACTATATTTCGTATGGAAATATTGGAAATTTTTTACTTTATTGAGGACTCAATTCTCAATAGATAAAAAATGTATTTTTATGTTCTACGGATCCCACTGAAATATAAGATACATTTTAAACTAATCTTCTAGTCATAAAAATTTAATTTAATTAATTCAATTATTTTGTCAACGTACTAGTGGCAAGCTCAGGTGTGAACTATAAGAGAAATAACGTAGGTAACAGCAAGCTAGGTCATCCTTTACAGATCCTCTCAACGGATAGAAATGGACCGTAGAAAAGATCAATAAAAATCACCTATTTGAAATGCCGTCACTTAGCCGTGATTTATGAACTTGTACATCGATCATAATTCTCAAAAAACCTAACAAAAATAAAGGTCGACATCATCATCGACAGCAGATGTTTGAAACCGAATTCATTATGAAACTCGATGGCGAATCACGAAAGTTTAGAAATAAGTTCTACAAATAATTTAAAAATCTACGAGTTGGAAATCCTTCCAGACAAAGCCATGAATGATGTCTATAACTTCTTTAAGAAGCAGCCTACTCAAATCCATAAATAATTGGATGGCAATATCTTCCAGTTTCCGAAATGAATCAAACATGTTTGCATATATATGAATATCTCACTTGTGTGTGATTCGTGGTGTGAAAGCTAATGAAAGTAATTGATACTCATTGTTTAGTTGAAGATGTTCTGTTCGCCAACAATGCAAATTGTATATTTTGGAGTAAGGATGAAGCAAGGCTCCAGAATCAGCTTAAGATATAAAAAACTCATACGATCGGAACATAAACAATATGCATTGCATTGCATTCCAATGTTTCCAGTAATTCCATTGCGTGCTCAAAGCGTTTTATTCCTCGTCGATCAAAAAACAGCCCCGCCCCCACCAGCCTTGGGAATGCAAAGCACAATATCGCTTTCTGCAGTGGACGAGGCGTGCGGACGAAACAAGAGAGCATCATCACTCAACCTTTAAACCCGAACCCGCAGCCCAAAAACATCGTCATTCCCCCTAAGCTCCTTGGGGTACCCCTTCCTCTTGCCCCACCTCAGGGTTGCTAGACCGTCGAGGAAGACTGGTTTTTAAAATTTCGCGTGGAAATTGCTTCGAAAAAAAGCCCGTAGGTGTTGCGTTTTCATTGGCCAGGACTGTACGTCAGAAACATATAAATTAATAAAAAATGTATCGTTTAGCGTTAAGAAGGAAATTTATGCACATTGAATCGAAATATTACAAAATATTTGTCATATTCCATACAGTAATGTGTGAAAATAGCATTCCATTGTCGAAAAACCTATTTCATACGATGGATTATTTTTCACTTTACTCTATTTAAACGTTAGTAAATACGCGTTAGGTATGCAAAGTTTCTGGCTTAAAAGTGCATGATCAAATTTGCTCCAAGCAATTTAAATCACGAAATAGGAAACCAAACATATTTCAATAAAGAAATATTGACGTACATTCGCATTATTCTCATTAAGAAGAGCATAGAGATATCCAACTGAAGGTAAGTCGTTGTATTTATTCCTCCCTGGTTTCGGCATTAAGCCTGATAATGCATCCAGAAAGTCTTAATTCAATGCAAGCTGTAACATAGTCCTTCCATTTCAGAGATAAAAGAATTAACGTGACAAACCCACATGGTAAGCCATGTGGAATTGTAGCGTTTATTCATCTATCCCTGATATCTAGGAATTCCACCAAGTAAGGTCCGAAACTATTATTTACTTTTTCCATTTTTTCAAAAGCTCATCAATATATAGATTAAACGAAGTCAGAGACACTACAATTCTTTCGATCACCTTGGTTAATAACAATTTAAGTCAGCTTCTTCCCAGCGTCAATCACTATTTTGGTGCCTTTGTATAATCTCTGAGTAACTTTTACCAATAGTTTAGGAAAAATTCTTAATAACTGCCCATTAAATTTATTAGTTACATAAGCAAATGAGTTTAAAAAATCAATGGATGCTAGATAAGTCTCAAGGTTAAATTTTCATTGCTCATTTATGATTCGTTTCAACTTAGAAATGTCCTCAATGATTGATCTAAGTTTTATGATCACTGCATTGCGGAATACTATTACAAATTAAGTAAGGTTTTGTACATGAGAGTTTAGGCGGTGAGAAAATGCTTCAATCCGTGGGACGAGATAATTCGGAAATCACTTGCGGATTCCGGAAGTCTGTCGGAGAATCCGTGAGTGTTGGCAGCCCGTTCCTCAACCCAACATATCCTCACTGCTCACCCCACGTCTCTAACCTCCCACCGGCAACCAGACGGAAGGAAAAAAGCTCACCTAAACACAATGCAGCGTGTTCCTAATTCCGTAGTCACACAAGACGCGTACACAAACGCCATAGTAACGCCCTGGGAGTCGAAGCCTGCATTATTTATGCCTCTAATTAACAAACAAACGCGCATTTCCTTCATGCCTAGTCTCTCGACGGCAGTCAAACTCTCCGCTTGCCTGCTGGCGTGAGAAGACACTGGAGGGGAATGGGTAGAGGAGGGATGAAAGAGGGGAAAAGGGTGAAGTCTCACTTACAGCTCGTCGTTACTTGGTATGACTCGGTCCGACTTCGGAGAAGATACCGTGAGAATGCCGTGGGCCAGTTATCAACGAGCGTATCTCCTTTTATCGCTGGCTATAGCTTTGCCAAGCTTATATCTATTTTAAGGTAGACACATTTCCATCCCCGCATTATGGTAACTTTTCATTTCAATTTTCATATGCTCAAAATTTTGCATCAAAAATTCCATGACCTTACTGAATAGGGCATTAAGGGGATTATATCCGGTAAGATGTTGGACTTGACGAGTCTCAACAGTGACGAAAATTTTTCCATCAAAGCCACAAAAAAATAAAATATAGGACTAATCAAAAGTTGCGATTTGTCGGAGGCTTTGACTTCACATCCACGGATTTTCCGAGGTTCGACCAGGTCGATTCCTCTCTGAATGAGGCCTCTGATACTCTGTTCCGTATGGCCTCGGAATTCCCCATCTTCGAGTAGACAAAATCATGACTCCTTATAGTTAGCCCAGAATAGACGGGAGATAAAATAGAGTAGATTTGTTAAGGGCTGAGTCGTCACATGTACGGAAAATTTGAGATTACGCCAAGTTGATTCTCTACTGAATGGGGCCCATGAAGTTCTAAAAATATACGAGATTTCTGTAATTCACGAGGGAGAGTGGTATTTGCCTACCATTTTACGTCCCCCATTTGCAATGCTATTTTCTTATAAAGAAGACTGCTTAATTTCAATTAGAAGTAATGTCTCAGGGAAGACCTGCAGATAACAGGAGAAGAGATTCTTTATTGTGTTTATTCTTTTTATTCTTTACTCCTGCGTGGCCGGAGGCGTGGAGCCCTTCGTGGAAAAAACTTACATGGTCGCGATCCAAAGATAGACCTGTTCACCATCTTGACTTCTTACAAAATTCAAGGGGTCAACTTTACTGAGATGAAAATTATATTTTACATATCACCGGAAAAGTTTAAAGAATATATCAAGCAGGATTTTTTCATGCTATTGACATTTTCAACCGAACGACTCTTATTCTTCCATTGCTAAATATAAGTTTAAGGATGATGAACGAAACGTGGTGCATACATATCCTTTTTATTACGATGTATTTACTTAAAGCAAACAAATATAAAAATTGATTTTAAAAATGTTAACATACTAAAAAAAGAGCGAATGGTTACTACAGGCCAATTTAATATTGAGGTAAGTTATTTCAGTTGTGTGAGAGTATTTCCTGTCTTAAATCAGTTACAGTGATCTGCGTCAGCCTTTAACAGATGACTACTGTAAAAATTCAGACAAGAATATGAATTCTTTTTATACCCACCGTCCTCTAAAACAGAGTTGCTTCAAAATTTTAATTATTGGATAGCACGAAGTTGGAGCATGTGAAACTTTCAGTCGTTCCATAATATTTAAAATCACGATGAGTAAATTTATCCACTGTTTAAAATTCTCATATCCCATCGAAAAAATTCGATTAATCACTAAAGAAAACGTGCAATTTTACTATAAAATAATCGTTTTGTTTCTTTACAGTATGACAAAGAACTATCTAGTAAAATTTATTCTTGCCATTGAAATACAAAGAGTAAAAAATTGATGCCTAGCGGTGACGTTAACTCTTGTAGGTGCGCTTTTGATCACGTGACGTTTTTCAAATTTTTGTGCGCTTTTAAAAGGAATTACCAATGTCTGCGTTTGACTGATTAACGTAATTCATACGGTATTAAATTTGCTGTCATACGCAGTATGAGGAATAAATTTAGCTTTGTTATGCTCGCATATCCCATTTAAAAACTCATAATGGAATATATGATACTACCCTCTGTCGCTCTTGTATTTACCAACTTGAAGACTATTTGGTGGAACAACTGACGCGGAATTTTGTTCTCATTTCTAAAGTTCCACGCACGACCAAATTGTGTTTCAGCTAACACATCGCCGAAATATATAAGCTAGCAGAGGATTTTAATGTTGGAGATGCACACGAGTAGTTCTACGATTGAGATTCAAGTATCGAAGAGGACGTTTTTGACGGCTCACGAAGTCTGCCTCAACGCAAGGCAGAGGAACGACAATGGCAGGAAAATGACGCAATGAAATAGCATCCAATTCCAGGCGAGTGTTTTTGAACAACTGCGATTGATTTATGCCACTCGCAGACTCGGCAATGTGACGTGGAAATCCTGATGGGGGAGAGATAGAACGCCCATTGTTCTCGAGGGAAGTCCCTGCATTGTGTTTTTCTCAAATTCTGATGAACTAGAAACGCCAATCAAGTTGTTTTCATCCGCAGAGATATCTCCGATCGTTTCAAATGTATACACGCGCTTGAGAGTACTCCAAAAGCCCAGTTCATTGCTTTTCATACAATTCCGACGAGATACGGGTCCTTTGAGGAATACTTTTAAAATTATAAAAAAGACGAATGCATTCCCAAGAGTTAACATTCATTTAGAAGAAAATGCTTTTTAAAAACTACCTCTGACAAACTAAATAATAAATATTTGCTTTATAAATGTTTTTAAATAGGATATGAAGCTATTCATTTTACCTACCAACTAATACCTGTATCCTCATCTGCTACCTGGTGCTAACAATATGAGCGGTTCGTGTAAGCTTGCGGTGTGACCCATATATGTTCGTGCGTAGGTATAGTTGTAAAAATATTAAGTCCAAGTATTATGCCTCAAGTTTATCGTGAATTTAAGAAATGTATCCTCTTCTCCAGTTTTAGCAGATTTTTGCTAATGTATATATGGTATTAGTGCATTGCAATAAGTAGTTAAATGTGAAAAGCATGGAGGTGATAACTCATACCCCTTAAAGGAGGCTCTCAGGGTATTATGCAGATGAAGATGAAATTCGATAAGGTGTTGAAATATCCTGTGGATGTGTGCAATGTTTATACCATTTTACTATTTTAGCTATATTAGTTTTAGCTATTTTACACTTGTCAGGCCTCATTTAGAATATGCCGCTAGTATATGGGATCCGTACGAGGAAGGTATGATAAAAGAATTAGAGCGCGTACAAAGAAGATCCGCTAGGTTTGTTAAAGGCCGTTATGATAATTGTATAAGTGTTACGAGTTTAATAGAAGAACTAGGATGGGAATTACTATCAGAACGCAGGTCAAAATTTAGGTTAAACCTTTTAAGTAAATTCGAAACCGATTTGTTCACAGATGACGTTAGATATATATTAAGAACACCCGCGTATTATGCTAGGTTTGATCAGATTAACAAGATTAGAGAGATAGATTGTCATTCCGATAGATTTAAAATGTCATTGTTCCCGTGTACTATAATATAATAGGCAGCGCAGCAAAGGGATAGGTAGGTGAAATATAGTTAGAGTAGTCTGTAGTGCATGAAGCATGTAATAACAACCGATAATCCCTTTCTTATTATGTAGATACTAACCATGTGACCCTATTATCTAGCATACCTTCATTAAATATCCTAGTTGCATGTCAATAGTGCATGTTTGGTGATCGTCACCCCCTGCTACACTCCCTCGTGGTGGCTCGCAGGGTAGTACGTATATGAATGTGTATGTGTGATTTGTGATTGGTACAAGGTTTCTTTTCACTTTAGATAGAAAAGCATATTTATCCCTCTTGGATAGTACTACGTATAATTATATCAGTACACCTCTCTTAGCATCTCCAAGATCAATGAATACATCCGCTCTTTATGCAGTTATGGATAATTATGCCGATATTATAATATGGATAATTAGGGACCGATTCTAGCGAGGCGTATTCGACCCAAGGGTAATTGATTCGCGTCAACGGTGACGCATTTTCTAAGAATAATTATTTAATGTAGGGTAATAGCTTCAAGGCTTACCCTTATCTGACCAGTGATCAGACGGAATACAATCTGAAAACTTTGTCTTAATTCTTTCAGTACATTGGATCCTGACATCCTCGTCTCCTTTGTGGCTTACATTTGACGACCATTTTTTCTTAAAGATATTTACGTATTGTTAACTTTAAATGCCCTTTTCACAGTTTTTGAACGAAAAATGAAATTTTTCGCCATAGCGTTTTAATATTCAATAGGAGATAACAACAGTGCGTTAATATTCCATAGAGTAGCATTTCTGCTTTTTTTAAATTCCAATTATTCAGACCTTTTTAACTACGGACATCAACGCATTCGTGAGGCCCGATATGTCGAATTGTTTAAAAGATAAAGCCCTCAAATGTATAAAAAAGAGAAATCAATGATGAAAATTATCTGCAAGATTATTGACACACTATTACGTCCAAGTGCTTTAAGTTTGACAGTTTGCTAAGATATTTCAGTACCATAAGAAGAGAATCTTAAGAGAAATAGCTTATAAAAAGTACTTAGTGGCAATAAAGTAGCATTTACAAGAAAAATTTTGTTAATGAAAAAATAATTTGACTTGAAATTTTTTTCTGTGAATTGCAAAGAGCATGCTAAAAGAGGGGGGAACTGAAAATTTCCTGATTCAAGCTCCGGGCTAGGCTAGTATTCCATTGGTTATCATTTAGAATCGGTATTTTACTTTCTTAAACCTCTTTCTGTCGAATCTTCTGCTTTGCTTCATTAGTTATCGGTATATACCTATAGTTTGGTTCAGGCACCAATTATGCCGTCGGTTTAAGGCCTAAGTCCACGAAGAACTATTTTTACTTTTGCCTTTATAATAGCTTGCGTTAAGCGTTATATTCGCAATAGGTTGTTGAGTGACCGTGGCTATGCTACTGTATGAAATAAGTAGAGATTCATTTTATCGACCTCCTCTTTAATGACTCATTCCCATCAAAGAAATTAAAGTTAAAATTAATCAAAATTTGTGATACTCTAATAATAATTATATGTGATTTGGAGCCATAAAACATTTCTTTAAATATATATTTTTACTTAATTTTTCTCTAACCGTGACAGTTTAACGGATATGTCGGGAACCACGTTAAAAATTAATAGGGTTTGATGATTTTTTTTTTGAACTTGCCTTTGGAAATTATAACGTACCACAGTGTAATAAAAACTGTGATCGAGTCAATTTGCAAATTCTACAGGTATTTTCTCCATAAAAATCCTTATTTTTCCTTATGAAGTCATTATTCGAATATATGGTGAAAGTCAAAGTTTTTGTAAAAAATGGTATTTTAAAACAATTTATGAAACTATTTTAGAGCTCTCAGTTGTAATTTTACCCTAAAGTTGGCAAATATTTACGAAAATATTATAAATCATTTAGAGACAAATAAAACCTGAAATTAACAGGCGACTTTTTTCGTTAGTTCGTTTTTCCAAGCACTAATAATGGTAAATTAGGAATAGCCACATTAAGGAGCTTACTCGTCGTCTTCTGAATTTAGAAAAATATTTATTTACATATTTAATTTTTATGCTGGTGTTTATTTAGCTCCGTACCATTAGTGCCCAATGCGGAGATTAGTTTACTTTGTCTCTTCACTCAAATTCCAAGTCATTCAGACGTCTTATAAATCCTGCACAGATCTTCATTAGAATATACGCCATGACTTGCTTAATCTCTTCTTTGTATTATACATAATAAGTGTCCCTCATTTCTTTTTCCAATGATGTTTTCCGAGGTTACTTAATGGCAGTACGAGTAAAATGAACTTCCTCGTTGTTTTCTGAGTTTCTGCTGAACTTTTTCCTCAAACCAAAAGGAGGCTTTTGTACCGAATTTGCCTCAGATAATTTACTCAGCGTAAACATTAGTCAAGAAAAGTATTCAAGCCAAAAAACCAAAAATGAAGAGAAAACCGTGTGCTTTTGTTCACTATTTTTAAATTTTCAAAAGCGACAATGCTTCCCTCCTCCTTCTGCTGGCTCAGATGTAAGAAACCCATAGTTTTGAGCAACGGTGTAATTGTTTCATGGGAGATTCCTTTGTTGCGTCTGGTAATAAAGTTCCTTTTTGCTCCGCGATGGAGTAAAAGCGACTCCAAATAGGAGATATATTTTCACTCCGCCTTGTAAGTTTAGCACGCACAGGCAAAAAAATAAACACCAAAGCGTTCTTCCTTTTAAACTTTCAAAGACGCTTCCTGATGGCCACGCAAAAAGAATTTGATGACAGCAGCACCGACTGTGGGAACGCAAAAGATGCTTCGTGCGGAAAAGTCTTTATTTTTTCAGTTTTCCTTCCGCACTGGTTCTCAAGGAAGAGGGTCGGGGGGGGGGCGGGTGGAGATCTTTGAGGGGCGGAGGGTAGGAGTTAGGAGGAGTTGAAAGAAAGAAGTGAAGACGAAGATTGAGTGGAATGGAAACTCCAGGCCGAAATTCTTGGGAAGACATTTGTATAATACGCGAGCAGTTCTCCCGTGGATTCCATTAGTGCCGCCGAGTCGTGCTCCCTCCCCTCAGTGCCCCGCACTCTATCTTTGCTAAGTTTTGCAGGCGACGCGGGAGAAGAGAAATGCAAGCGGTAAACAAATGGGCAAGGAAAAGCGTAAAAGCGACGCGCTCGAGTGGGTTTGACGATTTTAACTGGAAGAGCGCGATCGAGCAGGAAATGCCGAAGTTCTTGTAAAATGGAAGTGATTATTTATTGCTCTCTAAAAAAGCAGGGAAAAAAGATGTATCCGGTTTCTAAGCTCCGTTCAAAAGCTCTGTAAAAGTGATTGTTTGCGATTCAGATTTCAAAAACTTCTAATCGATGGAAAGAAAAACATTAGTTGTTCTCCCACAAAATACACCTACTTATTATCCTGTAAGCCACCACAAGGGTGTTTGGCACATATTGCCAACATTAACTTGAGATTCATCGTAGTGGTAACAAATATACCTCATTTTAAAGCTCATTCTTTTGCAAAATTATTGGTATGCAAAATAGATTTCATTGAATATACTAGTTATGTTTACTCTTCAAGTTTGAAAAACCGTTCATAAACTGTTCTCAAATACTCCATCTCAGAATCGGCCATAACCTTTTTTCAAACTCTGAACATACCTAACTAACTTTTCTGCCTTTGAGAATCTTTTCGCTTTTGGTTTTTTTCGCCTTGATAATGCACCATAGATTCTTTGTTACAAAAAATTCTCGTTTTGATCATCAGCAGGTTAGCACATAAGTCATAATTTATTTCTTCTCCAGCGGCGCCATGTCATGGACGCACATGAAACTTGTTCCACGAATATATGTCTCACCATGAAAATTACGAAAAAAATTACCTCGCGACGCCGGCTTCATATAGTTTTTCTACATATCCTCGGCACGCTACATTCTCCAAATGCACGCCTTATCACTGCCACGAACGGAGTCACGAAGTGATACTTCGCGCACGTAGACAAGATAACTTCCCGACCTATTCCGAATATCAGCTTTGATATCTGCCAGGTGAGGCACTCTCGCGGGACGATTTTGAGACGTGAGAAAGAGAAAATCGAGCCGCGAGGGCAAGTTGAATTGCGTGCAATGCCACTTGAACAAAAGAGAGGGACGTAATGACTACCAAGCAGATTTCCGGGGAAGTACGGTCTGATGGGCCGAGGAATGAGGTGATCCTCCGCCATCCTCATATCCCCCGTAGCGTCGTGATCTCGTCTTCAGATGGTTGATTGATCATTGCGCCTCAATTCAATCAGGAGAAATACCTTCGTGCATTGTCTTTGAGCGTGAGTTCTCGCCCTACTATCTCCAACTTTTCTATCCTTGGATTAGACACATGCATACTAATATATCTTATCATTGCTTTATTCATCCTGCGATGGAAGAGGTGATACGCCCCCTCCTCTCCAACCCAGTTTTTATCGTAATATATTTTCAACCTTTTTTTAATATTTTTAACATAGCATTACAATCAAGCTTATAGTTACAAGCGAGAAAGCAAGCAGGAAACTTGAAGCAATATCGTCCAAGTAGTCGTTATTGAACGTTTGGCATTTTCCAGCTAACCAGATCTTGTAGTAACAGAAATAAAAGTCCACATTTAAAAAACTGGCAAAAGATACATGTTAGAAAGAAATTCAAGAAAAACTGGCCAAATTTTCATGCCGATGTAGCTAAAAACTGTCATGGCAACGTAATGTCACTGTTAAAGGAGACGTAAAATATACGAAATGAATGAAGGTGGTATGAATACTTCCATTTAAAAGCGTGGATAGACATGAAATACAGAAGTCAAGTGTAAGCTTTATGTGTATGTATATAATAATAGTTATTAGCATTTCAGTCAAATAGGGAAAAAATTATTATTCCTTAATATTGCAATATTTTCTTCGTTTGATCAAAATGTTTCTATTAAAAAAATGGAATATGGTTTTTATTGTGACATGAAAATTTTTCGGTCAAACTACTTCAAGGTGATTAGTTTTGCGTAGGAGACGATTTTTTATGGAAATGGAGAACAGACACCATAATCTCACAATAAAAGAGAGACCTTGAAAATGGCATAGATTATGTTGAAAACTTGGCCGGAGTGAATAAGACTGTATTGAAAGTGAGCAACTTCATTTATTGTGAGATCATAGAATCTATTTTAAGGTGATTGGAACATTGCGTCAAGGTGCTTTCTCGCCTTTCCCTCGCACATCTGAGCGCCCGCTCAGCCTGTTTCTTGTCTCTTCGCACCCCCTGCCTCTTCCATCTTAACCCTCCTCTTCCCTTCACTCGCCCTTCAGCGCCTCCATTCGTCCAGATGACAGATTGTCTCCGCAGTGCGGTTCGCCCCAAAAGACAATCCGCGCAGGAAGGAGAATTAACGCGATGCATAGTCATGGCAGTCTTGGAGTGCGGCGCCGAAGTTTGCAAGTTTTCCCAGAAACGAGAGGCAAGGATGCAGATGCGCGGACGAGGAATTTGTCGGTCACAAGTGCTTCGTGGAATTAGTGATGCAAATATTTCCTGCCCATGCAAATGCAACATTTAGTTATTAGGTAATAGTCCTTCAATTATCATTTACATCTAATTGATTGATCGTTAAAAAGCCTTTAATAGTTTTTGTATAAGTATTTGTAATAACCAATATCAATATTGCATTTATAATTTAATATTTTCCCAAATATATGCCACAAATACAAATGCAAAGATACATGTCATTAACCATTCATAACGACATTTAAGTATGCTGGAAAAATAGAGCTTCGAATTCGAGGAAAATTTTTCAATAAAATGTAATTTTTAGAATTAGAATTCTTTTAAGTTCTACCCGCGTTGCGGAACATTTTTGTACGACAGTTTCACCGAAATTTCAGTCCGAATCATCAGGTCCTAATGATTAAACCAACTGGAATGCTGGCGAAACGTTTGTCAATCAAAATGCTGCAAACGCTGGTACAACCAGAATAATTCTAATTTATACGAAAACCGTGGACGCCTCCGTAGCAAATTTAATTTCGGTTGGGAATGGTTTAAATAGTCAATTGCAGTAGTCAAGTATTATAGTGCTCGAGGGGATGCATATCAAAATTTATACCATGTAGGTAAAACTGATAACGCCGTAGTGAAAAACTTTCTACGGGTATATAAGGACATCTTGGAGAGAGTGGGAGAAGAAAGAAAGCTGTGACACGCAAAGGTAGAGAACGAAATATTGTCGAGGAAGGAGGGAATTCATGCAACGGAATGAGTTGAAAGGGAGTGTGGAGGGGAAACCCATTTGAGGAAGAAGGAAAAGGAATATACTGAGTGAAAAACAGGGAAGAGGATAGAGAGAGAACTGGAAGACAGAGAGGTGGCGCCATATTCATAATGACTGAGTTGGGTAAAAATGTCCATAGGTGTTCTCATTAGAAATTTCTATGGATAAAATTGAAAAAATTGCAAAATTGCAAAGTTATTTTTTGGCAATGCAACACCAATTTAACACGCAACCTTACGACGCATGAAAAATAATTCGCAATCATTATATCGGTACATCTTGTAAAATGGTATAATTTTGTCATAAATAATGTTGTAATTATTTATAATGGTGTCGTTCCTATTCCAATATTCGATAAATAAACCTATTTGAACATGATTTTGTCTAAATTTTGCGTGCTGCACCGAAAACTAAAGTCAAATTATAATTTTATTGAGGAAAAGTTGAAATATAATTCATGCATCCTTTCCATCATTATCTGTAAGATCATTTCCGACGAATAAGCATACGCGCTTAAATTTAGATAGTCCGAGCGAGATAGTTCCCTAGTCATAATTGAGACCATATTCGAACTCTACGTTTTAATTCCACCAGCGGTAGGACACATCAATTAAATATTGCATTATTAATGGTGCAATGAATTAGTTTTACATGACAGAAATTGAAAGTAATCAAACGAAAATATCTAAATAAGTCTTTTACTTGACTCATTTTTTTCGCGCGGTGCGTTTGAAACTCCTTCAAAACGGAAGGTATTTTGTGATACCCAAGAACCATTTGCGGTGACAATATGATTGATTTTCAAAAATAGTTGAGAAAACAAACAAACTGCACGGAGTTAGTTTTTCTACGACATTTTATTGTTAGAAATACCTCATTTTGTAAATAAAGTCTCTCTGGAGAGCATGCAGGTACCATTTCCCAAGTAAAAGGGCTGGTATTTTTTGGCAAATAACTCCGAAAGTAATGTCTTAAGGAATTTTTTGTGTCATTAGAAGAGTGATATATTTTACTTTAAAATGAGACCAAATTTGTTGGTTTCTAGGTAAAATGATATTTCGCCCAAACTACCTTAAATGTGGTCCACGTATTTTTAGAAACTCTCAAAAAAATTATGAAACTCGCACTCAATGGCCCAAGATTACTGCTTCATCCACCTTAAGTTCCCAGAAATAGCTCATAACGAATCATTCGATTTCAGACGAGCAGTGCAGGGGCTTCCCAGAATTCTCTCCCTATTCTATTTCCTCTAGCTTCCTGCTGGCCTTCTCCAACCACCCTCCCCCTCATGGAGATGATTCCCCCTACCCTCTTCTCCTCTTCCCAACTCTCCCTTTCTACCCCAACTGAAGACTGCGAGGGTTTGAGGCCCTTAATGAACTTTTGATGTGTTCCCTACGTATTCCCCGCTCCCATACAGCTTTCGCAAAACTAACCGCACACCACGCGCTGCCTCCCAGCGTCTCACAGCAACTCATCTTCCCTCCACTCTCGGGTTCAGATCATCTCCACTCCTCCCAATCAACCATTCTCATTCCGTCTGCTTCCCACGGATTTTTCGAAAGCACTCAGCCGAACAGACAAATGGCGATTGTGTTACGCCGGGAACTCATTCAAGTTGGTCGGCGTTATCGCAGTCAGTGCAGAAAAAAGAAGCTAATATGAAGGCCAGTTCAAATTAAACGCAAAAATATAACGGGAGAACGTGACATAACTTCAATGAAGACTAAGATTGCCAAAGTCATCGAAGGAGATTCGAAGGATAATGATTGGTTGGATTGAATATTTGGGGAGGCGACCGACTTCTAAGGTCATTTGCGCCATAGAGGATAGGTAAGGGATGAAGGGTGGATAGAAACCCGGCGACGGAATCAGCCTGCTCTTAACGATAGGCGCCAAGGGGACCACGGTTTTATGTCTCATCTGACAGACGGAGTACTGTACTTAAAGTTCCCTCCACAAAACACTCAATTAGGGATCGGGTTTCCTCTGAAAAACATCCTCCTCTGCAGGAATTTGAACTCTGGCTGTCCGTACGGTTAGCCAATACTCTAGCCACCACACCAACCCGATTCCCAGCTAATAAGAATACATCTCTTTCTTTGGTGATAAATGTAATTGTTACTATAATAACTAATGTCTGTGAATGGTTCCTACTTCTCTCTATGAATATTTCTACTTCAGATGTATTCATCGTAAAAAATAATACTTTGCACCATTGCAAGAGCATAATCTCAAGTAAATCTCAAGAAAAACAAGCTTTCTTTTTATGCAACGCGTAAAATATGACACACAGCGTGTTTGTAAATTTTCTCTAAAATTTTTCTCATTTACAAAAACTGCTTTTGAACTCAGTATTTCTGTTATTGAGTTTTAGTCATATAGAAAGCGTTAATAATAAAATTTAATTTCAGTGATCCAAATAAAGTTAAAAGTGTACGAAGGGTGAAAAAAATAAAATCAATCATGAAATGTAGCCCAATGACAGTTAGTTTATTTTCGAAAATTGTACAAGGTGAAAATGAAATAAAGCTTGCAATTATTCTATGCTGCTACAATTGATCCTTTAGATGCATAAAATCTGTGAAATTCGATAAGATGTTTAGAAAGCAATCATTTGAAACGCTCAAAGGCACTCTATATTTTCGATATTTAAGTGACTCTCCCTTGTGTTTATGTATGCATTTATTTCTAACGCCTCCGGCAAATATTATGTCTACACCCAAAAACAGCTTCTCAAGGAAAAGTACATGTGATTTCCTAGCTTCGATATTGACTAATTTAACAATATTACGTAGCAGATTTCGGAAAATCATCGTCTGCATTAAGGAAGTCCACTTGCATTTTAAAAATTATCTGACTCAAGTATTCAAGTTCAACTCTCATTAGTTACAAAATTTATATAATTCCGCTTTTTTAATGTTAAGAGAAGTAAATTGAACGCTTTAATATTCCATATAAGTTTAATCACGTGCCAAAACCGGTCTTACCCTTTCAGGCATTAAGTGGTACAATAAATCATTGAATCTGATGATGGACTGACGGTTGAAACTGGTTATTTGATTAAACTTTTGCGGAATTTTGCAAAGTTAGCCATCATTTCTGACCTCATAACTTACGTATTTGTGTTATGTTTTTGTAGTTAATCATAGCAAACCACTGTTGTTTTGGTTCGAAACGCCAATCCTTCAATTTATCATCACTTGATTATCCTTAAATGGCTTCAATATAATGAGGGGATCTGCATAATTTTTGCAAGTTAAAAGCAATCCGCTATAATATTTCTGCCAACAAAGTTCGTGGTCAGAACTAAATCAAGATGCTAATGTGATAGAAATTGTACTTTTGGTCTCGGATGGCGCGAATAGTAGACGTTGAAATAAATGGCTAGTTCTATGAAACCACAACTGTAACAATCATTATATAAAATAATTTTCGTTTTCACTCGCTGTTAACTGAAGAGAAACTTATCTTTGTCACGACATAATAAAAATATCTATTAAAAAATGTCTAAGAAAGTCTATTTTTTTAATTTTCGGTCAAAAGTTCAGTTTTCCTTTACCGATATCAATAAATTACTTCATCCGTAAATATATCTCAAATTTCCATCTCATAGTCTTGGCAAATATTCACAGCTATAAATAATTTCATGGATATTAAGAGCAAGAAATTACCGAAAACGCATGAACAGAAGAAAAAAATATTCAAGTACAAAAACATTTACAAAGCTTTGAATTAAAAAAGTCCAGGGAGCTGTAAGCACCCATAATAATTTTTTAGCATGGCAAACCCAAAAAAGAAGTCAAACCTTTCACAGCATTGATACCATAATGAAATTTCAACAGATATCATAAAAAACAACAGAAAAAATGAATTTTAGGTAGAAGTATTAGCCCTAATTACCACCCCAATTAAATGTATTCCATGAATAAAACGATCGTTTTTCTCGGTTAGTCAAACTTGCGCAACCAGATTATTTTTAATCTAAAAGGTGATGATTAAAAAATACAAACGGATTGATTAAAATCCACAGAACTGATGGGATCCCCAGTCAAAGTCTCCACCATTCGGGATAATGCAAGTAAAATGCATTGAAATTAATAAATTATGCAGTTAGCTCCGTGAACTTGCGTGTATTTCATTTCATTATATCATTCATTGTTTTTACCTGCCAACTAACCTGGTATGACTCTTTCCTTGCCTGGAAAAACAAATTTGTAAACCGCAACAAATTTGTGCCATAAGTATATATAATTTACTTGAACCCATAAGGATTTCAAATGCGTTTAGTTTATTAAAAAATACAAGTAAAATATTGAAATGCCTAATTTATTGTCAATATTCAGTCGATAAATCATGCAGATTTCATTTTAACTTGAAAATCAAGGAAAAATATTGAACTACGCATATTTATTTGGTACTCTTATATCTGTTTTTTTTTAAAGTCATTTACTGATTGGTTATAGTGAAATTCTCTAATGATTCAACTCTAGTCCCTGAAAACAAAATTATGTAACTTATGCGTTCGGACACTACGGGAAATTGATTGCTTGAATACGCTTAGCTATAGCTTTTGATTTTTTATAATAAGTAAATTTCTTATAACCAGCGTTAGGTAAATAGAATTGAAAACAGGAAAAATTTTAAAAAGTTGTAACGTTGCCTTCAAACGATTTGATAATCATTCATTCATTTTTCAGCCTTTACAATCCAATGGGTTTAGAATGGCATTTGCAGTTACAAAGGAGGAGTCCCAAATGTTTTTTTTCAGCACGAATTTTTTTTCGCATTTGAAAGAGCCGAGATTATTGATAGCACAACTCACTTCTTGCCCGCTAGATCCACATGAGTTATCCATTATTGGACACCGATTCAAGATACATCCATTGTTGGACAAAAATAGTATTGATGAAAATAAATAAACTTTGTATAGTCTGCACAAAAATTTCAACACACCGACCCGGGTTTCATCTACACTGTAGACATTATCAAGGGTAATAGCAAGCTCTTGCATATGGAAAAATTTTGGGGGGGGTGGTATTGGCGGGAAAGGAGGGATATATGGGGGGAAGATGTGGAAGGAGGGCAGAGAGTTAAGAAAGTACTGGTCAGGAAGAAATAATTGTTATTGTTAAGGACAGGGTTCTTTGTTCAGGGATGACTTGGTGGAACTGCATTTTGATGAGACTGAAGCAGTCCAGTTTAGAGAAACTGGACTGTTTAGAAATAGTACTATCTGATTGCACGAGGTGCTCTTCCTACTATCGTAAAATTCTTGAAAAATGACGGTGCGCCGTTCCAGACGGATGCAGGTAAAGGAAGCGAGAGGAAAAATAGTTAAAATTCATGCACAGAAGACATTTCTCATGTTGTATAAGAGGAATATTCTTCTTCTATCTTATTATATAACGCGTATTTTCATTCCCTAGAAGAAGATAAATATGATCATGAAAGCGTTGTGCCATTTCATCCGAAAAGGAAGAGCCCTGAGGAAGGGACAGGAAAGAGAATTTCTAACATCTCCTCAGCAGAGACTGCCAAACCTTAGTTACAATTATTGTGAGTCCGGCTGAATGATGCGCTTAAAAGGAATCAAGGGACTGGCCGGCATAATGACCTTTAAGAACGACCTGGTCAGGGTTTTTATAGTGTGTGGGCTCATGAAAACTGCGGTCGTAGCCTTTAGCAGGGCCGTTCTCCCCAAATAAGGTGGACAAACGGAAAAGAGAGCTAAAAAGGTGAAGGATTATGAGGCAGGGGGAGATTCCTCTTTTTTCATCACGGAAACCAATTTGTGCGTCAGTTTTTTTTGTAAACCTTATGCGAGGTTTTTGTGCATGTGATTGGACATTACCGTGTTTGACCAGATAAAAAAAGGAAATATTACGCCATTTACGGTTCCAGCAACCTTAGGAAAGACGCTAAAGTAAAGTATATATCCCGGAGGGAGGGAATAATCGAAAAAGCCTGCATGCTTTTCCTTTGATAACTCCTCCACTCCTGCTTTTTGTTCGATTAAGATAAAGGGAAGGGTGGGTATATTTTTTAGCGCATTATCTGGGAGAAAAACTCAAGACAACATCGCAACAGCATATGGAAAGTGCTTTGCGAGAGTGCTTAGTGGGAATTACTTTTTGTTTACACAGGATCTTTAATTGTTACTCAGAGACGCAAATAACTCAATACTGGCCGCAGGGAGATTAAGATCGGAATTAATTTTTCCGAGAGAGCGCCACTCTGGGTACTTGAAAGCGTAAGAGTTTTTTATTAGCTTATCGTGTCTTTTACATTCTAACAATGGTATCATAAGATCAACGAGGGCAGTGCAAGGAGGTATGGAGGATCTCTTTATGTTACGAATGAACATGACAAGCATCTTATGCGTGACTCGCCCTCACTCGGGACTAAGGCAGATAAGGGAAAACGTCAACGGAGTGAACGCACTTTCATTTGTGAATGCACGCTGCACATGATAGTCAAGGGAACTAAGAGGAAAACTTCATGCCATTTTCTTAACGTTTTCCGACTCCATGCAATGTAAGATCTGCCAATGATCCCTGATGCAGGTATTCTTTACAAGAAAAATTATTGCATTTCAAAATGAGCTCATTAACGTAATGGATGGAATTTCAAAGTCACATACTTACTTTTTTTGCCTCTTATCAATGAAAATTAAAGGACAAGGGAAGATCAAATGGACGTAAACAGTTAGAAATGATGAGGTTTTCAGGAGAGAAGAAGAAGAAAGAACAAAATGGAACACTGTACGGAAAAAGAGAACCTGATGGATTGGACACATCCTGAGGCACAGTGGGTTTTTGAAGAACATAATAAAAGATAAAATAGAGGAAAAAGTCTCCAGAGGAAGGTCAAAGAATAGATTAAATAAAACTTGTTTCATCTTTGTGAAGTCTCATGTTAAATAGTAAATATTGATTTTACACTCCACTGGTCAGTTCACAGAACAATTTATTGCTCAATCTAAGATAATACCAGGCATTGAAATCCGGATAGTGCAATAAATTGATCCGTGAACTGATCAGGGGAGTGCAAAAGCCCTGTTCATGGACAAAATAAAGAGAAAAGTAGACAGGAAAAGCTACCAGGAAGAATACTCTGTGGTTTCCGGCTTGATGGAGTGGAATCGGACAATAACTAAGTATGAAAAAATAAGCAACTTCAGGAGACCACCTGAAGATGCTGTAAAAAGCAAAACCGGTCGGAATACATTTTATCACTGTGAAAGTTGCCTATTTTGTTACTAGGAAGTAGGAAACTAGCATTACATAGGAAAGGTTGGTGGGTTGCAGTCAACCAATCGTAGGATTGAACGACAAATAAAAATCAATGAAAACTTAATCCTTAGTATTCAAATTTTATTGTAATATTATTCATTGATTAATACTCTTATGACGAATAATATCCAAAATTAAACGTCTTGCCCCTTGTTTGCTTTAAACTGAGCGATCATCAGATCAGTGGCTAACAAATTTAGTGAACATCGGAATTATAAGAGTCATAAGAGAATATGTGCTCAGTGTAAATACCGATTAACTTTGCTGCAATACGTAGATTGAATAATTATAAAATATATTTCTATTTTGTATGTAATAGATATGAAAATTCTAAGCTTTATTAAAACACCTGGAGGATTGTAATTAATGACGATAATTCAGTATCAAGGCTTGCAATTTGCAATACTGCAGAGAGCATAGAGAAAAAAGTGGAAAAAATGGGCTCTGGTATATGAAAAATCAATGAACAACTTCTTTTTATAAAAAAGAACGAGATCCTGCGTTCAATATCCCGACACGGAGAAGAAAATTTCACTTAGGAGAGACGTCCTTTCATGTCTCAGTAACCGCGCAAAAGCGCCCACTTTAGGATACTTAATCTTCATATGATGAAACTCTTCCACGAGGCGTACCCATCTATATCAGTTGCCCTTTTCAAAAGAGCTGCCGGGTCACATTGAGGGCTGGGTTGAGGAATTCAGACCAATAACCATCTCATGAAAGTGAAATTCCGTCCAGCCCCGCATCGGGCAAGCACGTATTTTCACCGAACAAAGAAACCATTACGCAGAGACCTCTCGTTTATGATCTGGCGAAAAGGGAGGATGATAAAAAAAGAGGAGGAAGAACAGCATCGGAGCCGGAGAGCACGAAAAGTACTCGCCATGTGACCCCTGGTGACGTAAGTAGCCGGGAGGGCATAAACGGGACAATATTTTTTTATGCCCAACGAGACGGCAGTGACATTTTGAACGGGGCATGGCGATTGCCGAGAAGAGATGGTTTGCGGTTGGCTACTGGAGAGTTTTCGAGGGAGAATAAAGAGGAACCACACATAGAGGGGTGCGTTCGAGGGAAAACTGGGCTGTTAGTGCGAGGGTGTGGGGGTCCCAGGTTACTAAGGCCAATGCATTAATCAAGAAAGGACGCTTTTGTATGCGAGATAAAGACCTTTCCCCGGACATATTTTTTGCGTTTTTTCTGGCAGATTAATAATTCCGTTTTCTCACAGCCACGACTACACGAATAAAGAACTGGATAGGACAGTACAACTCAAAACGAGGATGGAGAAATATTTCGTAATTTCCCGCGTTTTTTTTCATTTGCTGACTTGACCATTTCTGAATGTTTCACATTTTCACCATTTCCAGAAACCTCTGATGGTGGTGAGCAGCCATTAACGATAGTCAGATCAGAAAAATTAAAAGCGTGAAAAATTACAAAGTAATTCTTCAGGAAAATGCATTTCCACTGAGTTTGTGATAATACGAGAGCGAATGGCACATTCTCTTTCGATCTACCTAGGAATGTTGAAAATCAAGCAAGTACTTCACGGAAATCCTGTTCAATATCGTTATTATTCTAAAAACGAGGTAGAATCACTCTCCCACCGGCCAATTTTAATGCAAAAAATGCAAAAATGTCACTTAATGCAGTGAAAAGCACTAGTGAAAAGGTATACGATACGAAAATCATGTAATTCGACAAAAAAATTCAGTCAAGGAGACACTTCTATGGTGAAGTATCTCCTTTCGTATACAGATTCCACTGATAAATATATTTCTGCAACCAGGCGAGTGACAATATGCTGAGCCATTTGTGCATTTTGCGTCGTAATAATTGGTTAAAACGTTATTCGTTTCACAGCGGCAATGTTGGGTTTATTCTCCGTGCGTATTTTATCAAGCAAAATGAGGCCTTCCGTACGAAACTAAATAAGAACAGAAAGCATCAAGTAAGTAAAAATCCCCGATGAAATTCATTTGAACTAAGCTGACTTAGCGTGACATCTAGCAATGAACCTCCTCACACTTTTTCCTCTGCCACACGCCGTTGAGGTGGCTTGCATGGGAATGTTGTAGATGTAGATGAAACGTTATCGATCACTTGGAAATCCGTGCGAAAAGATAGTTTAACAGCTTAATTAATCCCTTCGGATCAGGACAACTAACATTATTTCCCCGATGGTTGATAGTTCTCGGGGTTTCCTTCATGGTAACCTCAGGGTAACTACCATACTACGAGATCATAATATTTTTTCTGGAAGAGTACATTGCCAACAAGGTTTCCAAAATCTTTATTCTTCACCTCACTCTACCACGCCTCCCCAAATTCTTCCCATCCATCAATGTATTCAATAACCATTTTTATAAACCCCTTTGTGGATCTGTTAATCTCGTTTGCCTCCTTTAAACTTCCCCCAAAACCATTTTCGCCAAATCAACACCAAAAAGACAAGTTTTACATCCACACTCAATTTGTCCTCTCAAGTCTCCTCCCAATTGACACTCAATAGGCTGACAGTCCTCTCCTTCATCAAAGAACAATATCCTGAATCATAGAACACTTACTCGTATCAGGGCGTTAGAAGTAATTTTCGTTGTTCCTTGCTTTTCTGTGCTTTGAACACCATTTCGTTTAATTTCGTTGTTCTACATCTTATCTGTCTTCTAGAAACAAAAATTATCATCAGAGACAACGATATTATTAGTAAATCATAAAGTTATTCACCCTAAATATTTTAAAATATTCATGAAAATTTTTAAATGCTCGAATAAATACTGATTTGTATAGATGTGTGAATCTGAGCCATCTTTATAGGAATAATGAGATGCAAATCGAGCTCTTCTTTTCCTCTTCATATATGTGGACCCCAGAAGTCAAGGGGTCTAAGTGACATTTTTGAAAAAAATAAGTTAGGTACAGGAATGGGATGTGAAAATATAAATCTTTTAGGTGGTAAAGGGATCCAAGTGATTTTCTTGACAGGTGCTGCTATCTAGGGTAATGCCTCTTAACTACTTAGTGGGTTGTACCAAACATTTTCAACTTTGACTTAAGTTTTCTCTAAACAATGGTTTTGTTACTTAGACCCCTTGACTTCTGGGATCCTCATATCTATCTCACTCTCTCTTATAGTTTACATAAACGGGATATCATGATTCCAGCATAACGTTGTAAATTCATAAAAGTAAGAAATGTGTAAAAGAAGAGGCTTGTGTCCATAATTGGAGCATGAATATTTCATTTTTTTATGGCGCATTCCTCGGAGGAGATTAACCTAGCCTGAGATTGCTAATTTAACTAGTAATTTTTTCAATGGACTGCATTCCAGGACAAGATTATGGCAATTGGAGAGCTTAGGATACCCGTGCATGGTTGAAAATATAGTAATCCATGGTGATCGGTCCGCAAGCAAAGTAGAAATATTGAGATGCCAGTGTTTGACGCCAGAGTCATACCCATTCGAATAAAAATGATTGAATCAGATGAAAGCTGAAAGAGAATTTACCATCAAAGAATCCGAAGGTCGTTAGGCGTAGTTTCTTTTTTCGGAATTGGATGACGCATTCACAGCCAGTGCCTTCTTAAGCTGTCCCCAATCCTCCGCTCCTCTTAAAGGGAAGCTAGCGATGGGAGACATGCTACAGAAGAACCCGGTTAAAGGCAATGTGCCAAGGGCTCCCTTCACCCTTTAGTTTCCCTCTCTCGAACAGCCCGTCTCCAATCGTTCTCCTCTCCATTTCCCCTTTTGTGTCCCATTTCTTTTCAATCGGTTCGCCTTTGTCCCGAGGTTTCCTTTTCAGTCACATCGGACACGCCGCCTGAACCTTTGCTGATCGGTCTTCGTGAACTATGGGAGTATTATTCATACCAGCGGACTCGCGATGTGAGGATTGATTGAGCGTAGAGCGTAGAACGAACAACAAGGAAATTCCGAAATACTAAAAAATCTGTCTTGTACTTGATGATGGCTCTGTGAGTTGAAACGCGTCGTACACATTAAAATAACTTGTGGAATAGTGCAATTGTTGTTTCTGTTTTAATGAGATGAACTTCCACGATATCTCGCCTGAATCTGTTGAAAAAAAATTTCGAAGTGTTTAAAGATAACAACTCTGAAATATTAGAATACTCGGGCGTAACCCTCGTGTTTTCCGGGTTCAGCGCGACCTTTCGAGACCCCTCGTGGAAAATTTTTCAGGAAAAATTCAATAAAAAACCTTAGAACTAACTCTGAACATAACATGACATGCTCCCATATATCCACGTCAAGAATCGCGGAAGCTTGAATGGAAAAAACTTTTCTATTACGAAATTGAATTGTCATCTGCATCTCCGTTCTTAAATAAATACACAGCTTACTCTTCTTTCTTAGAGAAAAAAATTACAATATACACCGTAAAGGAGGAAAATATAGCCAATTTTTTCACTCCCTTTTCATTTAAGTGAGCGGGGGGAAGATTTAGGTAATACAAAAGACGGGAACTTCTTGGAAAAATAAGCACAATTTTGGCTACTTACCAATAAAATAAATTAAGCGAGATTAAAACATATGGTCTGTAAGATGACGAGACTATTTAAAATCTTTGATGCTCACCATTATGCTAATTTCTCCAACTGAAGTGAGAGGGTACTTAGGTCCTCGTTCTACCAAAATTCCTTCCAATTCTCTAGTATCATTCATTGCATCATATTTTCCCTATATCGCCTTTTTCTCCCAACTCAATACATCTATATCTACAAATATCTTTCGCTCCCACCCTGATGCCTTCCACGATTGTGTGTACTGATGCGCTATTTGCATTCGCTCCATTAGTGCATAATGCGTTTGAAAAAAATTACCGAAATCTGGTGATTACATGTAATTTATCTAGCCAAATATGTGATGATGAGCCTTTGCTGCTGATATTTCACAATGATTTGAATAGTTTTGCAGCCTATTCTTGGGAACAAAAACTATATTGGCCAACGTTTTATTTGACTTCTCACAGATACGGTACAAGAATTATTCCAACGTCGATTCTAAGTCTCACAAACGAGGCCTATTAATAATTGCGACTGGCCTCTGTTCTAGGTCATCTGCCCCTTTGACATTGCCTCTTCCATCGCTCGTCGTCCCGGAGAGAAAATATCATTATGACGTCCTTCGGCCATTCATCAACAGGAGATCGCCGAGAATAGCCTTCCTTCGGTCGCTTCACCCATTACGGCATGACTGTCTGCTGGTGAGTTGTTTACTGTCTTCTCTCGCGGTGACGCAATGACAGCAATTCATCTAAGGAATATTGATAATGGAAGAAGATAGTAGGTTAAATGAGCGTTTTTCCTGAGTATTGCATTATTGATCTATGAAACTTAAAACATTTATTGGGAAATGAAGATTATAAGAGTCGCAGGTCCGACTATATTCTAATGAAAGCCTCGGAAATTGAATCAGGGTTGGTGCTGCGGCTTTGAAAGAGTCCATATGCTCATGATGACAAAAACTTGTTTGAAATAAATTAAAAATGAACCCATAAATATTGATGTTACTCTGATATTTTTCACGATGATGAGTTAAACTAAAAAACTGCACGACCCTATATGATAAGCAAAACGAAATTAAACATTTTTGCGGTATGCTATATAATATATTTTCGAAATTTCCAAAGGTAACAATAAAAATAAATGCCATTTGTTTTTTCTCGGCCCCACAAAATAATGCTCCATTTGATCTAGAAATATGGTTAAAAGTAAAGACTAAATATGTCACTGCCAGCGTTTTGCTCAAGTTTAAAACCATTACCAGCATTATTTGCATTAGATTGTAAAACCAAAAAATAAAACAGTACATATTGAGAAGCATACATTTAGAGGCTGACAGAATAAATGAAAAGCAACATAAAAATCATTATCGTTCACCTAAGAGTAAAATATACCACTGAAAGTCGTGGATTAATGGTATCTCAATGGAAATAGTGAAACTAATGTATTAAATTTACAATTGGAATGGTGGTTGGCATTGTAAAACCCAATATAGAAACTTGCACAGTCATTCTGCAGTGCAGGAATAAGTTTACGGTAAGCCATCTATAATAATCACAGGTCATCAACGCAATTGACCTCCATTATTTAATCAGAAATAATATCTGATATCACATCCATGGACAAATAGAATTTCAATTATACATTTTACTTAAATAGGAAATTGATTAGCTTCAATAGTTATGAGAAGATTAGCACGCGGTGACCTTTTTCAGAAAGGTAGATCATTTGCATTTCCCTCACACACTTCACAGTTAATTATGCTCTCTCACGCGTGCAAGGAACTCTCGTCTCTGCCACTCATCTTACGACCTTCCTTAAGTAGCCTACGTCAGCACAGCGTTCTCCTTATACATTTCCACGGTGGAGTGGCCGTGGCGGTCACATGAAGCAGTCCTCCCACTCCGAATCGAGTTAGACTCCATTAAGACGCTCACAAGGGCTCACGGCACGTGGCCAACCAGCGCGCAGCTCCTGACACGCCATCTTTTAATTCCCGGTGACGCCGAAAACATTGTGTGAACCCGACAAAATAAGGGCTTTCTAGAAGCGTAGAGTTAAGTGAAGATAGAAATCATCCACTTAGGGGAACCATATATTTATTGAAGATTGGTGGAACGAGGAACATGCATAAATTCATTCCTCACATTTCAGTTGTGTTCACAATCGAACTTTTCTACCTAAGAACTTTGGAAGAAATTTATTAATGCAACTCGAACGTGTTATCATTACGTATAAGAATCAACAGGAGACATTAAAAAAGCTTTTGAAAAGAATATAAAATGTTTTAGAAGTTACGCGACCCAAAATGGTATTTCAATTGTCTGACGTCACTGAATGTTATCGCATCTCAGCTGAGGCCGATTAGGACATTATCTGCTCCTGAGAAAGACCTGACCCACAAGATCCTTAGCCAAATTTTCAGGAAAAAAAGTCTATTTTGAAAACCTAATTTCCTTTCTTTTTAAAAGCGGTTCGGAAAGGAATATATCACCTCAACCAAAAAATATATAAACACTAAATTGTTGATTTTTCCATAATTCCACGGAGGATAATGACCAGAGAATATTTTGCTCCAGCAATTGCATTGAATAGGTGAGGACTAAAATATGTATGGAAGGAGAAGGTTGAAAACAAAGATTTCTTTATTCCTCTATTACTCGGGAGAAAAATCTGACCGATGAAAGTCAAAACTTTCCCTTGTCAGTGGCGGACATTCAAAATCATCTTCTTGAAAGCTTTATTTCGTAAATAATACGACTTACTATCACACAAAGAGCTTAACAGCCTGACTTAGCCCTGTTTTTTTATTTGTGGATGTTTATGTATTGCGATGGCACTCCTCCATCGCATTTGATATTTATGACAAAAACATCAACGGCAGGGCGTTTGTAACCACAATACTTTAATCACATTTCTAAGCACACCCATAAAGAAACCAAATTTTTTGAATTTGCGTACCAAAATAGACGAAAGCCTTCAGGATCTGCATTAATATAAGAGGAAATTAAAAACATCGGAGCTGAGTTTTCCGAATTATAGGAATAAATCGCCTCACATACTGATGGCTGTACATTTTAGTCAAATACGTTCAGCCACTTCATAGAGTATCGCGACACACTACGTTAGCAGTTCGTTTAGGTCGGCTGTCGGAGCTCAAAGTACGTTGGCCATCCTGGGTCTTCTTCGGTGACTATGAGAATCGTCGGGAACATCTACATCTACATCTACATCTACGTCATACCCTGCAAGCCACCCAAAGGGTGTGTGGCAGGGGGTGCTTTCGCACCAGGCATGCATGAATGATATGGTAGAACACCGACATTACATTAAAACCCGCGTACCACACATGCAAAGCGCCAATTACAAATCTAATACCCAAGAAACATTCTATCTCCAATCGTTCTAACATGCAAGGGATACAAAGACTACTACTACAGATTCAAAATATCATGCATAAATAAGAACATCATTATTTACATCATGCATAAATAAGAAAGAGGAGAATATAATGAGAAAGATTAACTGCCTGCCTATTGTCAATACTCGAACTATTCATGACGACGATCACAGCTGTTATGGTCCCGAATGGTACGCGGAAAAAATGACATTTTATACCTATCGGTTCTACAATCTAGCTCTCTAATTTTATTGGCGCGATCTAATCTGCCGTAGTACGAAGGGGTTAATAGTATGTTTTTTACGTCATCAGTAAAATGATTTTCCTGAAATTTATTTAGGAGGTTAAGCCTATAATTTAATCTACGCTGTGATAGCGATTCCCATCCTAATTCTTCTAACAGTCCAGACACACTAGCCAACTTATCGTAGCATCGTTTCACAAACCTAGCTCCTCTTCGCTGGACGCGATCTAACTCTGATATCAACCCCGTTTCGTATGGATCCCATACACTAACAGCATATTCCAGATGAGGCCTAACGATTGAAAAATAACAACGCTCTTTCACTTTCTCGTCACATTTTCCAAGTACTCTCTTGATAAAGCCTAGCTTCCTATATGCTTGACCGCATATTTCCCTAATATGTTTTCCCCAAGATAGGTCGTGACTAATTGTGACTCCTAAGTACTTAACAGACTCGGCGTGAATAATTTCTGTATTTTTAATTCTGTAAGCCCTAACTGGCCAATTTTTCTTTTTCCAAAAGCTGACTGCTACGCACTTTTTTATGTTTAGTTCCATCTGCCACTTTTCGCACCAAGCATGAATAGCAAGTAGGTCGATTGTTAACGAGTCGCTATCTTCGGAATTGTTAATATCCCTATACACAACCGCGTCGTCTGCGAAGAGTCTAAGCTTACTTTTAACGACGTTACTAATATCATTAATGTACAAGAGAAATAAAAGTGGACCAATTACACTTCCCTGAGGAACACCCGATGTAACGCTAACTGTGTTTGACATGATACCGTCTATGACAACCCTTTGTTCCCGCCCATGTAAGAATTGATTAATCCAACTAATAATGTTTTTATCTATTCCATATGCTTCTAGTTTTGAGAGCAACTTAACATGAGGTACCTTATCAAAAGCTTTACTAAAATCGAGGAATATCGCGTCAACTTGGACATTATTTTCACCCGAGAGCAAGATGTCATGAACGAAGAGGGCCAATTGGGTTTCGCAAGATCTACCCTTTCGAAATCCGTGTTGGTTATTTATTAACAATTCCTCCCTATCTAAATGACTCATAATGGAGCTTACGATTATGTGTTCGAATACCTTACAGGAAATGGATGTGAGAGAAATAGGCCTATAGTTACTAGGGTCTTCCCTGTCGCCGCTTTTGAATATAGGTGTGACATTTGCTACTCTCCAGTCCTTAGGCACTACATGATCTACTAAAGATTTGGTAAATATTAATTCTAAGTAAGGCGCTATGTCTGATGCCATTGTTTTATATACGCGAGCAGGTATTTGATCTGGACCGGGGGATTTGTTGGGGTTAATATTTTTTAGCTGCTGTTCTATGCCGCGACAATTTATAATAATTTCAGGCATACATGTTTGGGAACGAACTGGCTGCGGATCGAAAAGATGTGGTGTATAAGTACTGAAAATGCTTTTGAAGAATGAGTTTAACGAATTGGCTTTTTGTAGACTGTTGGTTATCTTTTCCCCTTTGATATTCTTAACACTACGATACTATTCACGAACACTACGATATATATTCTAAGTCAAGTGGGAGTAAACTCCGACAGTGCTATCGACATCGTCCGCGTTGGAAAGCTGACTTTGAAATGAATAAACTGCGGGAAGGAAGGGTATTCGCAACCCGGAGGCATCGTAATCATACTCGGCAGTTCTCTCACGAAGACGAAAAGGGAAAGAGCTCCTCTTCGCGAAACCAGCCCAACCCAGCGCGCTATGATGGTGTGCTTGGTGAGAGGCGGGCGCCGAGTCAAGAGTCAATAGATATTATAATTTTCCATTAGGCGGGCAACTTAAAATATCAGCCTGTAATGCACGAAAGGCTCACCAGTTCGCACAGCCTAGTCGATAGCAGAGCCCATTCTCCTTCGTGCATAGGTTGGAGCTCGTATTTACGTGCATTTGGCTCTTCTTCGTATTACCTCCCCCCGATTTCACTCGCATAATCACTCAACTCCATTCAATATTGCCTTTTCACCACATTCCCCTTCTTACGTCTTTAACCAATACATCCTCAAGGCCACCCTAGGAGCAAGTCTGTCTCTCCTCTGAACGAGATAACTCCCATAATGCAGTCCCACTTAACCTGGCGCTTTGTTTAATGGAAAATGAAAAGTGGACCTGCAAATTCTCATAGCTACCAGAGACGGCCCAGGATAGCCAACGTACTTTGAGCTTCGACAGCTGATCTATACGATCCGCTAGTCTAGCGTGTCGCGATACTTTTTGAAGTGACTGCACATTATTCATGCTCCGGGAAAGACTTGAATAGCGATTGTTTAGCAATTGTTTGGAGGGGTGTTGCAATGTGGCCCAGTCAGGCGATGAAAGTGGGTATTTGTTCACTTCCTGCCAGTTTTCATTTATCCAAACACAGGATGTAGGATGTCCGCTTATTTATACTCATACGTATGACAAACAGGGACTACAAATGAAGTCCAGAGAGTCGAGCATGAATTAAGAGCAACATTCAATGCAAGCAAGTTTAAATAATAGTATGTAAATGAAAATGACAACTTTGTAAAATTCCACCAATTTATTTTCAGGTACGACTAGTTTCGTCGCAGCAGCGGCGAAAATAAATTGGTGGAATTTTACAAAGTTGTCATTTTCATTTACGAAATGAACTTCCACAAAGTTAAGCCTGAGATGATAGAGATAATAGTATGTAACTTTCAATTTTTCATTTATGTAGACCCGGGGAGGTGTTAAATACCAGTTGACCAACGGCTTGATCGCAATATTCCATTATTAGTCGTTAGACCACTGCTGAAAACACGTATAGAGCAAGATAACAAGCGAACAAGAACAACGCTTGTCATTTTTGAAGAGGAAATTGGAGTTTAATACCGCTAATAAAAAAGAGAATTGCTATATCAACGATGACATATCATCCAACCTCAATTTGGCCTTTTGTGTGAATGAATATCAAATATTTTTTCCAGCTGCAAAAACTGATGTATTAAAATGTTGATGCTTCAGTCATCAGCAGATGTCCGCAATTTTCCGTGTTACGGAAACTTAAATTCATAACCAGAAGAATTGGTGTTGAATTGCCAGAGGAAATTCATACATAGCTGATATGGAGCGCCACGGAATAGTTATTCTCGACAGAAGAGCGGCGGAATTCAACAAACCTACGATGAAACAGACCCGCTCCAATTAAGAAATGAACGATGTCGGGAGAATCAAAGGAATAGCTCTTTTAAAATAAAAAATAAATCTCCAATTCGGCTTTCGGTGAAAACATCTGCGAGAATCACAACGTGTGTGATATTTTTCAAACTATCAACGGGTGAGATCTGGGAAGAGTCAAATGTAAGAATGGAAGGTAGATAGTCCTCGTTTATGTTTTTTTACTTATCTTTTCAAATTACCCCGAAAACAACCACCAAGATGTTTTATTACTGGGTATGAAACAATGAAAAGAACATTTAAACTCCTTTGGCGTCAATGAAACTGCATCTACGTATGTGGAACTAAACCCTTAGTTTTAGGGTCTTAAAGGTGAGAATTGGAGCTCAGCGCCACTGGGACGGGGAAGTAAATTTAAAAATAATTATTTAAAAAAAATTTAAAAACCACCTTTTTAAAAGGGACTAGAAATTACCCATAAAATTACATCTTCTGGCCTCAAACGGATTTATAACCTGTCCAGTTTGTGATTGTGAACTTTAATAGCTATGAAAGTACTTGTAAGATATAAAACTAAAGACATGGGGCGAATGCAACAGATAATTAATGTAGGTATGAATAGTTAACATAAGTCACCAACAATTTTATTGTGCTGAAAATGTAATGAACTGTTGTTTGGGTTTTCTCTACGGCAGCTACTCCCTACACTTCTAAACCTCCTCGGTCCTGGCGTATTGTATACAATTAGCAGATTTTTGAATTTTTTCCCACTTAGCAACGCAAAATATTGGTAACGCCACTAGTTCAGCGCTATCTGATCAGTGGCAGCATCATTAAGAACCTTGATTCACAGTGATATTAACTCTGCAAACATGGCATACAACGCAAAACGTAAGTGAGAAGAATTTTCCAAAAATAATGCTGGATATGTCTCGGTACTGAGGAGGTTAATATTATCTATTGCATGCGCCCCACGTTTTTGTTTTAAATCTTACAAGTATTTTCCTAACTATTAACATTCTTGTGGCCTTCCATTCCGTGATGATCTGGTTGAGTGGCCAATTCAAACTCTGTAGAGTAAAGACAACCGGGATGGAAAGAAAGACATAAAAGAATGAGAATAGATCAAATTTAAACTTTCCACCCTCAGGCGTCACTTCGTGGAAGTATTTTATACCTGAACCCATATTAAAACAATCCTTGCACATTTCCACTAATATTTATTAATGTACTACTCGATTCGCAGCTTGCTGTATCCTTGGGTACAATTGTTTTCATGTTATTTATTGATAGTTACGATAGAAGCCATCACCAATAAGCTGGGGGGGGGGGGAATTTGGAGACCGAACTAATTTTTTGGTGGAAAGGTAGGGGAGCATAGGTTAGGGGCTTGTAAAAAGGGAATTTTTTTCGGAAAGGAGAGGGGAGGGGTGCGAAAATAGAAATTCGTTGCAAAGGTTGCATGGCTCTGATAATTTCGATTTGCTCCAACACATCCATCTTTAAACCTTTTGGTAGGACATGTAGAATTTTGGGGATAAAATCACTTACGTGATTATTATCCAGCAGATGCCTGGAAAATTGTGAGTTGGTATCCATATTTAAAAAACTTCGTGAGTGTTCTTTGATCCGTGTCTTAAAATTTCGTCCTGTTTGACCAATGTAAGGTATATTACAACTATTACTTGAGGATGCAGTAAGCTGTGAAACGCGTAACACATTAATAAATTTTGGAGGAAAGGTACAAGGATTATTTTAACATAGATTCAAGTAGATCAAATTTGGAAACAATACATTGCAAAGCAAAAACAAAGCAGAGTCCTCCATGAGCAGGCCAGGCGGGACAGATACATGGACCACAACACTACAGATATAACATGGGGAGACAATAAAAGTATTAGACAGCAATGAATAAAAAAAATCGATGGTTGAAGTGATAATTCTATGTTCTAAAAATCATTTTATGATTTTGAACATGATCGCAGAAATTACTCTAGGCTGCATAGGTAATGAAGCATGCGTTTCAGCACACTAGAATCTATTCCCTTTAGGCATACAATTGGGAGCGAAGGAAGCTGCCAAGGTCATTCTCGTTCCTCACTACGCGAACAATAATTCCGGAGATTTTTTGTGACACTGAGAATTTTATATTTAACCGTTATATTTAAACTTCCGAGCGATACTGCACGACCCCAAACTGAGAAAAGTCCCAAAGTAGACATACAAACATTTTTTGTAGTGATCGCCTGGCTTCCAAGAAAAGATAAATCTCTCAAGACAGGCGAGAGATAAAGTGAATGATTTGTGCCTTGATAACATGCAGGACCATTTTTATTGAGATCAAACAGTAGATTTAATAGGTCAGCTTGTGAGAGAGGAGGATAGACAGTGCAAATGCCAATGAAAGAGCCTTGGCGAAGGCTCGGCATGGAATGTATGCCCTCTTAAATCACTCACAGCTGGAAGTTTATGACTGACAACTTGAGTATTCTCAGAGTCTTCTTGCCTAATCGAGAATCCTGCGCTGCGGGAAAACTTATGTTTTCCACGTTCACTTAATCACCGATAAGATTGTTAGCTCCATCGGCAGATTCAGTTGCTCAGATAAAATCAGGGTCATAGGCTACGGGATTGATTGCTGTTACTCACTCGCACGATTTGTATACCCCTCACTTAAGTGATTGAATACCTAGCCTTAAGTATACTCCTTGTTTACACAATCACAAAAATGGTTGGTGTCCTGACACCAAAATGAACACCCATGAAAAGATTCGCTGCACATTGCGTGGATGTAATCGTTGATGAATCCTAAATACTAATTGCATTCAATACGCTATACGAACAAGTGAAGATTGTAGTCAAATATAGGATCTAATGAGTTAAAAGAGAAGAAATTAAAAGGTGTAAATATTAGGAGTTGAAAATGCCTCTCATGCAATTGCTAGATTTTCTTGTACCGCCCTTGTCTATTCACCGTTTGTATATGATTATAAGTCATAATGTTAAACTTTTCCAATATTCAAAGCATAAGCAGGAAAATTTAAACTAAGGAGTCATTTAACGAATGCAAGTCACCTCAAGCAAGTCAGACATTAGATAGGATAAATTTATTCTATCGTATTTGCGTGTGGAGGAACGCTAAAATGGCACTGTAAAAAAACGGAGATGCTATGGCAAAATTATGTTGTCCATTTCCGATAAGGTTTGCTATGAGCCAAAATTTTAAATATGTAACAAGAAGTAGTTATTTTCATTTACCTGAGAGTTTCCTACTAGAAAAAAGATGCCAGAAGAAGATTCCTCTAATGGTTAACATAAGTCACAGTACAATTATGTCACCAGACCGGATTGTGTCATATAGAAACAATTATGTGACCGGAATAATACAAAAGCCATCGAGGGAAAATAAAAAAAAACTTGCATTAAATAAGTTTTATCCTTGATAGAATATGAGTCTGTACATCATCAACAGTATCTATACGTAATTAATTACAGTATCGATGCAACATTGAGTCAGAAACATTGGAGTAATGCGAGGTCTAATATTATTTAGTGATATAATTTTCCGCATAAATCACTGCTACTCTAGAGATTAAAAAAGGTCATTCTATGAGCTACCATAAGCATTGCTTGTGTATGAGATACCACAAAAGTACGTTTTAATGTAAACCGAAGAAAATAAACTAATACCCAAAAGTTTTCAGGTTTTCCTGGTAAAGAGAATGAAGATAGGCTTCTCGGGATTACATCCGGGTTAGAAGGTCCATGACCGACGCATCGGCCCCTCATATTGCAGCCAAGTCTCTTCCAACCCGAATGCAATCCCAAGAAGCCTGAAACCTTTCAAATTGAGACCCATTTAACTACGGAAGTTTAAAAATAAAATTACTAATTTTCAAATGACTAAGGATGAGTGGATTTTGTTGGTCAAATTCATTAAAACATACATTTTGGGAATTTTAACGGATATCGATGAGGCATGTATATTAACAGCTATACAGAATGTGACTGGAAAAAAACACAGGTGGCGTTACGGAATAATTGTGAAGAGAATGGCTGAGAGAATCATCAACGAAGAGGTCTTACAAAGAGTTGGAGAGAAAAGAACACTCATAAAAACTGCGCATAGGAGATACAAGCTTTTTTGACCTAGTTTTTATCCACTCGACAGCCTATTTAATTCAGTATTGCAAGGAATAACAACTGGGAAAATTTTAAGAGAATTAACTTGTGGATAATGCATAATGCATCATAATGCATGAAGTACGTTAAAAAGGGTCACGATGAAGGAATAAGTCGGTTGACGGAGAGATTCAGTCGCAGAGATTCTAAGAAGTCAGTATTTAAGGCGATAATGACTGATGATGAACTCGATTTTTTCAGAAGTAACTCGGAAAAAAATACATTAAGAGTGAATCGGAAATTTGACTTAGCAATATCTCAATAGTTTCATTTGCAGACGACCAGTTTCACCAGAGGATGTCGCACTAGAGGCTGTTTTCAAGGACAAAAGTAGATTTTTTGAATATTTTTCAGTTATCTTATTGCCTATGTGTTGTCATAATATCATTGGACTATTGGCTGAGAGAATTATGCCAAACTTTCTATTAACACCAATAAACGGGAAGCAGAAATTAAGGATAGCAAAAATGGGCGACTTTTTACAACTGATGAGACTTGTAATATGATGGATTCTTATTAAATAAATAAAGGTTACCAGTCGGGCTATGGAGTTTAGTGAGTTTGTAGGACTCTTTTCCACTTCATGGTTTGTAAACTTTTTCCTCAGCCATAGAGGCATCATTTTAAAACTATCCTTTTTTAAATTAAAAAGTGCTTGAAGCTGAGCTATAAAAAATGCAATGAAAGGACAGGATGATCTAAGTCTAAATTGTTCACCAACGCCTGCATTTATTGAGAGAAAAGTTATACTGCACCTCCTTTAATTAGGCGGTAAAATATAATGGTTATGCTTCAAAACAGGCTCGTTTACGAGTTATCTTTCACATTACTTGCTAATTACACGAGATAGCAGGCTAATTTGAAAATGATAGCAGGCTTCATTGATAATATCTTATGGCTGGTAAATAAAACATGTCAGCCAGTGGGCAATTGATACTGCTACCATTGTTGTTAAAACTGTTTACCAGCAACCGGGCCTTATTAATTGCAACGCCTCACATGACAAGCGTTTGGAAAACTGAAAATGAAGCAAAATTCTAGATTAAGCCATAGTGAAAGATGGTGTAGTAACGCGTTCCTAGAATATGGAAATGAAACTTAATTTGGACACCTACTATCGTTCATTGTTCATCTACAACTACATACTACCCCGCGAGCCGCTGCATGGGCGTGTGGAAGAGGGTGGTAGGTCACCACCCGTGTTAAGATGGAAAATGTTTGGAGGTGAAATGGTGACATATCCTATGGGAGTGTATTTGGAGGAGCTCAGTTTTTATTGTGTTCGCTTATGGTGCGCGGAAAGAACGAGTTTTTGTACCAATCTATTCGGCAGAGTATCTCTCTTATTTGATCGCATCTTTCAGACCTAGAAATGTAGTGAGGTGTCATGATAATATTCCCTGTGTCGCTCTGAAATACACCAGTTCTGAATATCTCAAGCAGACTAAGCCTAGCGCGCAGCCTCCGAGTCTCTAGGGGCTCCCACCTTAATCTTTCTAACAGTTGTGTGACACTATATTGGTATTTCAATCCACGTAATGTGAATGAGAAAAAAGAATGTTCTGCATCGCATGGGTGAGCACACAGCAAGTAAAGCAGGAGTCGGCATGGGCGCCGGTTGCGCTCGTCTGTTCCCTCCTCAGCAGCCGGGAATTCCTCCACCGTCGTCTGCTCCTCCTTCAGATCTCTCTCTCTCTTTCTCTCTACGTCACCCCCTGCCTCTCACCTCTCCTCAGGAGCGAATCTGTGCTCTTTTTCTTCTCCTCTTCCCGCCGCGCATTTTCGCCACCGGCTCCACTTCAACCCCTTTCGGCGGATACCCTTCACCGCAGCGGCGTAAAAGTTCCCATACCTCAGAGCCAGCCCTCTTTCTCTCTCCTCGCATACTACTACTCTCTCCCTTTATAACCAGAGAGAGAGGCGCAGAAAGGAACTAGAGAGGGGGTGAAAGAAGGATCACCCAAAAAAAAAAGGTCCTTCCTTCAGTCCTTTTCCTTCTCCTTGCCTTCTTCCCACTGCGACCCTCCTCCTCCTCCTCCGTGCGATCTCACCCGCAAGCCGCTTTCCTGCCGCCTCCTCTCAATGCTCCCGCTCCCCCACTCCCCCAACAAAACCTCTCTTCCTTTTGCTGCTCCTTCAAGATGGCGTTTTTGGCATCAAAGGGCCTTTTTCCCGGGCCGGGAGTTTTTCGCGCCGTCGCGGAGGGCAACCCCTTTTCCTGCCGCCGCCGCCACCCCTACGTTTCACCCGCCCCTTCGTAATTATGGGTTTCTCTCTTTGGAAAAGTGTTCCGGTTTTTCTCTTTCTCGCACTTGGCGAGTCATTCCCCACCTAAGCGTTCTCTTCTCGTCGGTCGCCCACGTATTTTTACTTTTTTTTACCCATTCAAAACGGCTTTTAAGGTAGTAAGAGCGAGATAGTTCCCTAATCATAATAGAGGCCATGTTCGATATATGCGTTTTAATTTCACCTGCTGTGAGATACATCAATTAAATACTGCATTATTAATGGTGCAATAATATACTTTTACATGACAGAAATTGTAACTAATCCAATGAAAATATCTAAATAAGCCTTTATCTTGACTCATTTTTCTCACGCGGTACGTTTAAAACTCAATCAGAACGGAAGGTTTTTGGTGATACCCAAGAACCTATTGCGGTAAAAATATTATTAATTTTCAAAAATAGTTGAGAAAACACACAAGCGACACGCTGTTGATTTATTTACGAGATCTAAGTGTAGGAAACGCCTCATTTTTAATATAAGGTCTCTCTGGAGTGCCTACGCGTACCATTTTGCATGTAAAAGGGCTGGTAGTTATTGGCAAATATCTCGGAAAGTAATGAGGTAAGGGATAGAATTTTTGGTGGCAATGGAAGGGTGATATATGTTTCTTTAAAATGAGATCAAATTCATTGATTTTTATGTAAAATGATATTTCGCTCAAACTACCTTTAAGAAGGCAGATATGCCTACGGGAGACCAAATACATAGATTTTTACTATAATGTACAATTCCACTTATCTACATATACGTAATGTACAAGATCGCGTTACTGATGATGACTCCGTGAGTCGAAGCGTGTTGTACATTCCCATAAAAGTCTGAGGAAAAGTGCGATTGTTGTTCATAATTATCTGCATCCCACTGAATTATTGTTCATCATTATTTTTACGTCATTAAGTATATTGCCTGACGTATACACCTAAGCGGCTGAAAATTAGCCTGAAGAAAACTATCTGACTATTTAAATAAGGAGAGTTACCCTGCTTATCCATATAAATTTATTACACATGCGACATGGATGTAGTACACCTGATAAATACGTGTTATGCCACCTGGTAATGACTTGTGGAACACCTGATGATGACGTGTTACGTCCCCACCTATGTTGTAGATGAAATAAAAGTAATGTGAAATGATTTTACTAATCTCATTTCAAATGCTGAACAAATTCAATGAAATCACCCCGGCAATAGCGAGTTTAATCAACAAGCTTAATCATCATAATCACAGACTGGGATTCGGACAAGATTCTCCCAACTGCCAATCGGGAGTACCAGTCGGGAATAATACTAAACCATCTAAATTCAAGTAGATATTCAGCGGAGGTTCATTCTCATTTCCAGTCAACAATGTAGCACATGATCATTCTCACTGACCTGTGGATGACACAAGCTGTTGAAATCCAGGAGGTAATGAACAAAAATTATATTGAATCTCATTATTGAGAGATGCACTGATATACATGAGAAACGAGTAAATGGGTTCTTGCAATTGGCAAGCAGGGGGGGAAGTGTTATATGATGATACTCTTTAGATAAGGACAAAAAAACAATGAAAGCTCTCAAGTCTGCGCACTCCATGCAAGCAAAGAAAAGTATAATTCTCGAAAATGAAATACGTGCCCCATGAGGTATGGATACCAGACAGTTCTAGTACAAACTTATATTGTATGACATCCGGTTATCAACAACTTTTCAAAATACTATAATCAGTATACTGAAACGAACGTGAAACCACTGGAAGATCATCATAACCTCATTTGACGGCATATAAGACACTCTTCTACGTTAGATATATAATTTCAGTACAGCATACTTAATAAGAGCTCACATGAAGAATTTTACTGTATAAATTCGATCGGAATCGACTTTTTTAATATACTTACTAATTTTCATATTCAATTTTTCTCTTCCAATCTTCTACGTGGACTGAATGTTTTTTTAATGAAAACTACAATATCATGAAGCTTTGTTAGTCGAAATTGGTCATCAAAGCTACGGTAGAGGTTAGGAAAAATTTGAAGAAATTATACCTAGTACTTAGCAGTGCAAAAAATGGTATAAAGAAGACTAAATAACATGCACTTAGAATACCTAACTCATATATGTATAGCTATCGATTGCAATATCTCAAAGTCTAATTGACTTTTTTAACTTTTCCGATTTGACCCCAAATCGACACATAAATCTAACCCTACCCTGAAACTGGCCCGCCTCACTGAGTTCCAACCTCGATTCGACACTCGGCCCGGCGACAATGGAGAAATAAATCCATAGCAACGGAAGTGAAAAAATTTCTAAAACCCCAGATAAAAGTTTAAAAATTTCAGTTTTACGGCAGGTAGGGAAAAATCGATTGCAATAATAAGATTTTTCAAACATTCAGTCTCATATAGGTGAAAGAATTAATCTTGTAGCTTAATTATTTCATATTTTAATGAACGAAAGAAAAAAGGTCCACACTAAAATATTTCATTTTTCCCATATAATCCCATGTAAAGCTATTGATTGCAATAAATCGAAGCCTAATCGACTTTATTAACTTTTTCGATTTTTTCCAACTCAATACGATTACAACTCTACCCTGAAAATTTCACCCTCCTAGCTCGTTTAGAAATGCCCAGGAGTTTTGGTGAGTCAGCCAGTGTTAACGTAATAATTAGTTTTGCAGTTTGCTTTTGTCGAGTATTGTTGCGAGAGATTAACCGAATGTAACTTTTTTTTACGATAATTTTACCATTTTCTACGTAACTCCCCAGTCACTTAGGAAACACACGTCTCCATAAACTGAACTGATTATCTCTCAGCAAGTTGACGGAGGAGAAGATGTATTTTTTCCTGTACTATTCATTGATGAATTCAATTTCTTTAAGCTCTAACTCACCTCATTCATTAGTCTTCATTCGAATTACTGATTTATAGCATAGCTTTTACCGTATTTTGCTCCATCGATTCTTTCACCATGCAGCAGAGAGCCATGAGTGTATCGACATGCAGATTTTTGCAGAAAGCAAAATGCACAATATATCCGAGCCACACGCTACCTTTCTCGTACATAATCAGAAACCATTTGATTCTCTCACAGGAATATGGCAACTTCCACTTTCTTAAACGCCAATTCGTTCTATTTCTCGTTCGTTCTATTTTATCACCCCTGTCATCATAAGGGAACTATACTCGATATTTTCATTTGTCAGTCCTCAAGATAAATATTGCCTCACTGCGGAGTGGTATTTCCACCATTCCTCATCGTGGTTCAACAGTATCTTACAGAAATATTTAAAAAGAAATAAAAATCGGATATCATTTTTAGTGTAATCCCAGTTTGTAACATTCAAAGTACATTTTATCTAATAATTTTATCAAAAGCGTGCTTATTAAATTACCAAATCATCCTCAACTGCCGATTTCGATGCCGCGTGCCAGACTAACACGGGCAAAGGTTAACAGGCTCACGCTAATTTGAAAAGGGTGAGGGGGCCAAGCCCTTTCGAACAGTCAAACAGGAATTAATATATCGCCGGCGTAAATTACTGTACAATTTGCCACAAGATACTGGCTTAAAAAGAATTCTTTTGGCCCCCGGATATCTTCGTTAAAAAGAGAGAGAACCGTAATGCCAGCACCAAAGAGCCTATTAATTCTGCGATTAAATACTCAGTTATCTCTCAACAAATGACTTCCATTAAGTTTCGATTTTTATTCTTTTTGTTCGCATCACTAATTTTACGGGGTGATTCTGCCGGAGACAAGTAATGAGTTGCCAGTGTGAACGTTTTCATGACCATTACAGGTATAATGCATCGCGGAGGGAGAAAAAGGCCGCAAAGAGGAGACGCACAGTGGCACCAGACGATGATTTATGCGATTATTTCGCCGGCTTGAAATGACCTATAAAAGTGCCCTTCTCTCCCGAGGCACTGTTCGGCGTAAAGCAACGGAAACAAGGGAACACTGTTTTATTTACGTTTCTTGGCTCGTGAAACCATTTGTATTTTTTTTGCAAAATACTCGTCTGGCGATCGTAAAGCGGAGTGTTTTTGTCTGTGCACGTGTGGACTGTAAGAGTCGGATGGTTCGAGAGAAATTTAAGCCGCTCAATGCATTGCCGATGTATTACTAGGGTAGGAAGACGGAATAGGTGGTATCGAGCTAAATACCCGATCAGATTTCCTATATACGCTTCAGTTCCGTATACTGTCGGATGCAGTCAAAGAATCAAACTCTCCATGAGGTAAGAGAGGAATGTATTTGAACAATAACTGTCAAAGTTTCCACTCACGTTGAGAGATATTTCCCGATGTGCTGACACAATAACTAGCCAAGATATTATAAATCATTCCTTAAATAGTATGCTAATATATTAACAATAAAATCGATTGGGTTATTAACACTGAATAGAAAAATAAAACTCTTGTAATGGAGTAAAAAAATCTAATCAGGATTTTTACAAAAATCTTTCACTTGCGCAGGAAAATATATAGTTTTTATAGTTAAAATATGCTTGGTGTGCTTGAAACTGTGCTTAAAAATATTTAATAAAACAAGCAAAATATTTCCGTTGCCTCTGAGAGGGACTTCGTAAAGCAGATGTTTATTGATGCATATTCCATCTCCTCATTCATATGGTCTTCATATTCAAGAAATGCAGAAAGCATTAATAACTGGCCTATTTATTTGATTAATTTATTCGTCTAAGATTTTGTCTCCATGATTTAAAAAGGATGTGAAACACTATAAAAACCATTATATCAGGGTACTAGACGAATTTAACTAGCTCCTTTATTCTTCATTGTCCTCCATTTTATACTCTCTAACGTATACCATTTTTCTGTACGATTTTAAATTGATGATAATAAACTGATTTTATTCTGCGACTGGCATTTTCTTAGCCCTGTGACTTTTTTTGAGACTTAGTAAGACTTAAATATCCCAAAAATTAGTCATCATACGAAAAATGATTTTTTTAGATATCACATTAGACCTAAGTTCACGGAATTTTTTGGTGGAAATGCGACTAAAAAGGTGGTATAGCCAAAGAGTTATAATTTATTATTTTCAGAGCTAGTCCGTTAACAGATAAAAATGTCGTTTGCCACCTTCAGAAGTCATACAATTCTACGTATCGGGCAAAAGTACTCCAGTTTAATAAAAAAAGTCGCGATGGGAGGAAACCATTAAAAACAAAAAACACAGGAAGAAGGAGTGGCTTAGCCGGGCAAATTTTTAATAGTCGGCCCCGAAGGTTTCGACGGGTTTCGACGAGGGTAACGAAAACGTGCCGTCGTTTTGAAGACGGGCCCTCAAGCGAGATCGCCGAAAAAAGACGAAAAGAATAAAGAGCGAATGGCGTCGCTCTCGGCACACTTGCACGCGTAGTTTTTTACGTGCTTCATCAAAAAAATGAAAAAAATTGAAAAAGAAAACAACGCCCAGAAAAATATTCCCGCATTTTCTTTCTCCCTCCGTACCTCACTCCTTCCTTTTAAACTTCCTTTTTAAAATGTTTTCACCCTTACGTATTTTTTCCGGTCCTCAAAAAGAAATAAAAAAAATGAACAAAGTTTTTAACCCGAGCGCAAAAACGTAAGAACGGAGCGTGTGTTCCGAGCACGCCCGATGCTCTTCACTCGTAAAGCACGTTTGTCTGTCACGCTCCACCGACCTCGTGGATAGCTTTTCCCTTCCCCACCACTGGCGCTCGCTCTAAAGTGCAGAGGGGGCGTGGGGGTGGGAGGGAGCATGGAAAAGAGGTTGCCGGACTGATGCGAGCGGGTTGGGGCAATGGATGGTAGGAGCGGAATAAAAAAAAATTTTCGAGTTTGAGGAGATGCTGCGATGGGGAAAGTAAGCGAGAGATGTTGGGATACGGGGTGGAGAGCTTTTTTTGGGGGGTGCATGGTAGCAGTAGAAGAGCTCAAGGGGAGGATGGGGATGGAAAGTATGAAAGAGAGGGTAGGTGAAGGAGAGGGAAATGGAGCGAGAGAGTTACGTCCTCACACGCCGTCGCCGCTTTTCAAATTTAGTGCGGTGGACCCATTCCGTATGTTCCGCGGACTGCACTTGTGTAAAGGGAGGTGGACCGCTGAGAGGTCCCTGACGTATACCAACTTTTCATCGCACATGTCGGACGACTGCGAGGGTCGAGTTGGTGCTCCACTCATGGGTCCCGTGGGTGCACGAGGATGGTGCACGGACGAAGAAGCCTTGTACCAAATCGGCACATGTGGATACTTAACGTGGTGAAACATTGCAAGATTCAGCGTAAGTACTGCAAACGCACATTAAGCACCGACCTTAGGGGGTGTAAATAAGACAAGTAACACCCTCAGTGGAGAAAGTTGTACCCACACCCCTTAAGATGGGGTTAGGATTGTTATATTAGTAGGAGGGACTCATTTTCCGACGACCAGGTAGAAAGCGTATGGTGCTCCATTCAAAATCCTAAAGCAAAAACAATCTATGTGTGCGCATATTACAGACCACCAGATACCCATATAACCTCAATATTAGAACTAGAAAGTCAACTCAGTAAATTAACCACTCAAAAAAACGACTGTCATATTATAATCGGTGGGGATTTCAATCTTCCGTCCATAGACTGGGACACGTACAGTTTTATCACTGGGGGGAAAGACAAAGACCTTTGTGAGTCACTCCTGTATACATTCACATCTCACTCACTACATCAATTAGTCACTGCTCCAACTAGAGGGAAAAATACACTTGATCTTTTAGCGACAAATATTCCACACATGGTTGTAAACATAGGTACGGATAAGGGAATAAGCGACCACAAGATAGTTAAAGCTAATTTTTCCGTGAGCATGATCAAGAAACATAATCCACAAAGAAAAATCTACTTATATAATAAGGCTGACTACGAAGGTATGAAACGAGAGTTCCAAAAGTCATTTACTAATTTTCAAAAAATAAGTATCAACAGTAATACTGAGGTTTTGTGGAATACTTTCCTCAACGTTACACGATCAGTAGTTAGCAAATACATACCAAGTAAATGGAAAAGAGCCAATGCAGAGCCTAGGTGGTATAACGCGGAGGTTAGAAAAACATTAAAGCACCAAAGAACATGTCATGCTAGGTTAAAAAGGGCAAAAATTAACAAATCCTCCGAAGAACTATACACAGTCACCGAAAATTACAAAATATCTAAACTCTTAGCAAAAAAAGCGTGCCGAAGGGCGTTAGCTGATTTCAAAAGTAAATTACTGGGAGAACAATTGAACGATAATCCCAAGGCATTTTGGTCGTATGTTAGGGACACTCAAGGAAATAAATCAACAGTACACACGCTTAAGAATATCAAAGGGGAAAAGATAACCAACAGTCTACAAAAAGCCAATTCGTTAAACTCATTCTTCAAAAGCATTTTCAGTACTTATACACCACATCTTTTCGATCCGCAGCCAGTTCGTTCCCAAACATGTATGCCTGAAATTATTATAAATTGTCGCGGCATAGAACAGCAGCTAAAATATATTAACCCCAACAAATCCCCCGGTCCAGATCAAATACCTGCTCGCGTATATAAAACAATGGCATCAGACATAGCGCCTTACTTAGAATTAATATTTTCCAAATCTTTAGTAGATCATGTAGTGCCTAAGGACTGGAGAGTAGCAAATGTCACACCTATATTCAAAAGCGGCGACAGGGAAGACCCTAGTAACTATAGGCCTATTTCTCTCACATCCATTTCCTGTAAGGTATTCGAACACATAATCGTAAGCTCCATTATGAGTCATTTAGATAGGGAGGAATTGTTAATAAATAACCAACACGGATTTCGAAAGGGTAGATCTTGCGAAACCCAATTGGCCCTCTTCGTTCATGACATCTTGCTCTCGGGTGAAAATAATGTCCAAGTTGACGCGATATTCCTCGATTTTAGGAAAGCTTTCGATAAGGTACCTCATGTTAAGTTGCTCTCAAAACTAGAAGCATATGGAATAGATAAAAACATTATTAGTTGGATTAATCAATTCTTACATGGGCGGGAACAAAGGGTTGTCATAGACGGTATCATGTCAAACACAGTTAGCGTTACATCGGGTGTTCCTCAGGGAAGTGTAATTGGTCCACTTTTATTTCTCTTGTACATTAATGATATTAGTAACGTCGTTAAAAGTAAGCTTAGACTCTTCGCAGACGACGCGGTTGTGTATAGGGATATTAACAATTCCGAAGATAGCGACTCGTTAACAATCGACCTACTTGCTATTCATGCTTGGTGCGAAAAGTGGCAGATGGAACTAAACATAAAAAAGTGCGTAGCAGTCAGCTTTTGGAAAAAGAAAAATTGGCCAGTTAGGGCTTACAGAATTAAAAATACAGAAATTATTCACGCCGAGTCTGTTAAGTACTTAGGAGTCACAATTAGTCACGACCTATCTTGGGGAAAACATATTAGGGAAATATGCGGTCAAGCATATAGGAAGCTAGGCTTTATCAAGAGAGTACTCGGAAAATGTGATGAGAAAGTGAAAGAGCGTTGTTATTTTTCAATCGTTAGGCCTCATCTGGAATATGCTGTTAGTGTATGGGATCCATACGAAACGGGGTTGATATCAGAGTTAGATCGCGTCCAGCGAAGAGGAGCTAGGTTTGTGAAACGATGCTACGATAAGTTGGCTAGTGTGTCTGGACTGTTAGAAGAATTAGGATGGGAATCGCTATCACAGCGCAGATTAAATTATAGGCTTAACCTCCTAAATAAATTTCAGGAAAATCATTTTACTGATGACGTAAAAAACATACTATTAACCCCTTCGTACTACGGCAGATTAGATCGCGCCAATAAAATTAGAGAGCTAGATTGTAGAACCGATAGGTATAAAATGTCATTTTTTCCGCGTACCATTCGGGACCATAACAGCTGTGATCGTCGTCATGAATAGTTCGAGTATTGACAATAGGCAGGCAGTAAATCTTTCTCATTATATTCTCCTCTTTCTTATTTATGCATGATGTAAATAATGATGTTCTTATTTATGCATGATATTTTGAATCTGTAGTAGTAGTCTTTGTATCCCTTGCATGTTAGAACGATTGGAGATAGAATGTTTCTTGGGTATTAGATTTGTAATTGGCGCTTTGCATGTGTGGTACGCGGGTTTTAATGTAATGTCGGTGTTCTACCATATCATTAATGCATGCCTGGTGCGAAAGCATCCCCTGCCACACACCCTTTGGGTGGCTTGCAGGGTATGACGTAGATGATGTAGATGTAGATGAAGATGGTTGCGTTAGATATGGAAAGATTGTCAACACAGCCATTTATTATATGGCTCGGTATTAAAAGTTATCTATATGGAAAAAAATTATTCATATTCCCAGGTTTTTCACGCAACTAAATAATCGTTCCCAAATTGAGAAAGGAATCTCTATCTTCGTAGGTGCATCTCATTTTTATGCCGGTGAAACGAAAAGAAAACGTTATTCCTTCTCAGCTGGTGATGAAATGCTGCTGAGTTGAACGATTTGTAAAAAAAGATTCAACATTGTAATTCCTAAACTGAGAGAATTTTTATTTAGGATATTACGCATGGTAAACAGAATTCGCCACATGAACGAGAAAAATTTGTCTGAAAAAATGTCTGAGGTCAGAATTACCTCGGCTTTCCGTCACCAATTAGGTAGTCCTTGCCCACAAACCGCCTGCGCCTTTTACATTACACATGTTTAAAAGCTCTGAGCCTAGCAACCTTTCACTCAAATAGACTTATTACATCTATTTCACAATGTTATTTTCTTCCCTTTGAGTTGAGGGAAATGGAAACGGCGATATCAGTCAATCTTGGCAATTGTCTTATGGCCAGGAAAGGTGACTAAACAAAACAAGCAGGGCATTTATTAGTGGATATATACTTTGATATATCTGACATTCTCTCGGGATTCACACCGGTTTAAATTTTTGGCTGCTGCCCACGTTTCGATGGATACCACTCCATCGTCATCAGAGTAATGATAAACAAGAGAATCTCACACATAATATTCGCCGGAAAAGTACTAAATCCTTTATTTTTATATGGTTAGAAATTGTGAGTGGGTGTAGATATATGTTAAACGTACCTAAATATGGTTTAACCTCTTCTGCGAAAACTGCATAAATATTTCTCTGACTTGGCTTTTACGTTTATACATAAACGTGATTATAGCGTTTAACGATTAACGTTTATAAGTTTTGTTATAATATCTAACCATATCTTTACTCTTTCCATTTTTTGTATGATGAAGTTTGGTAAGGTTTCTTACACCAAAAATCATATGCGAATTAACGGGAAGCATAAAGATGACAAGATCGTAGAAAAAACATATTTACATCTATTTATGGTTAGAAAATAATGCTATCAAAAATAAAGTAGCGTAAAAATAGTTATGGAAACGGGGATTTATAAAAGGTAAGAAGAAGAAATTTTTTATGGTATGGAAGCAGCATTAAGAATGATATGTTGAGCTGATGAGGAAAGAACTTGGATGTTTGAATCACAGTGCAGCATTTTTAGCGTCGAATCGTTCGGCGTTGAGCACAGGCGCGCTTCATGGACTTGGCTCCGAAAAATATTACTCCCGAGTGCATCCTCTGCATCGCACCTCAATTCTGAGCCCCGGATCCAGAGCAGGAAGGGTATTGAGAACCCTTGGGACGTGCATTAGACGATAGGCACGTTTTTCCAACCGAGCGGCACAACTCTTGTCTTGCAATTACAGGCGGATGAGTACAGGAAGGGTGATGTAAAAAAATGACGTTATTCAAATGCAGAATAACTTGGGACCGACGCGCCAGAGAAAAATTTATGGAGGACATTTCAGGGAGTGAATAAGTGTTGTGAGCAATAAGTAAGAAAGTTTTGCGAGACCCACCGTTGCAGAACAAAACCTCCGCCAGGAATTCCAAACGTTATGAATTCGCAGGACTCTTCGCTTATATTTGCGCAGGATTCATGCGAGGCAATTTTCGGCTATGAAACCTCTAGAACCCAGTAAAAACACTATGCCATGAAGATTTACGATGCATCCCCATTGTGTCATAGTCATGCAAAAAGTTTGCATAGTAAAGTAATTCTTTTAGTATTAAATTAATTGATACATCTCGGCGGTTATCATCAAATGAAATATACTGAAACACAAGAAAGATAAAAATTGATTTCAATATTCAATTTTTGGTTAGGCATATTTACATAAATTGCTGGAGACAGTATTTTTTCAAGATTCTGCCTTAGAAATTCAATCATCTCCGCGTGTATTGGTTACCAGAATATAAAAATGAAATGAAAATATCAAGAGCGCTCGTGTTTTCAAATATTTTCCAAGTCACCTATTTTTTCGGATGCAGCCACATTGAAGAAAAAGAAGCATTTGGCAAAGTCACTAAGATAAATGTAGAGGAATTCAGATAATTAGCTGTCTTTTCATGGAACGATATCCGTGGCACGGAAAAAAACTGCCACAGACTTAATGTATTTTGCAGTAGAATAAGATATGATATGAATTTAAAATCTATTCTGAAAAACAAAAATGTGGACTATTTTCTTTTTGTGATCTATAACTACGGGGATTAATATAACTAAAAAGTATAATAAAACTCACAATCAAGTAGGCAAAGAAATTTCCTATTCTTACATCTTACCATCCCTCACCATAGGACACCTTACCATGTTCATGTCTCAAAAGAACGTTCGCCCTTTGGGAATAATAGGAAAAATACTTCCCCCTAATGTTATCATACGATAAACTGACCGAACATCAAGAGATACGGTCACGAGCAAAGGACGTTCAGGGTATAACGTCTCTAATTTTTTAAGACCAGTATGGCACGGGAAATTAATTGTAGTCTCCAAAAGAAAACACGAGGCAATTACCGAATTAGGGCTCAATTCTATCGAATAAATACTAGAATCGCCGCATTTTCGTGTAGATACGTAAAAAAGCCGGTGGAAGTCCTTTTAACCGCTATTTCATCGTTACAATTTTGGTGTAGTAGCGACATATTCCATATAAAATTACTAAAAACGACATGATTATTTCCATTATAGTTCTTATAAAAGAAACTTGGACATTCTATATATAAATATATACATTTTTACTTCTTGAAATAGGACACTATACCTCCAGATTGCCAGCGGATCATTAGATCTTCAAGACTGAACTATAGTTACAATTTGAGCGAAGTGTAAAAAGGCTGTGAAAAAATTTAATGTTATAAAAAGTCTATTGTTTTTATTTAGAGGGAACAAATAACTATATATACAACACTGTTTTATTACTAGTAAACAAGCCTGACCGGTTTCAATGTTTACATCGATCAAACTGGCCGCAAAAAAAAATTAAAAAAAAACATATTACAAAGTTATTATTATCATATCATTTCGATATTCCACCAAGTCAACTCTTCAACTATCTTCTATATACACAACTTAGGAGGATATAAAGACTCGTTATCATATCAGATTTAAAAGAGATTACCCTCCCACGTTTTACATTTTACAAGAGTAAATTTCAGTCACCTTGAACGCTAAACGAATGATTATTCTTTATTTTTTCAATCGATTCCGAAGTTTTAATCATTAGGTGTACCCTGCGAAAAATGATTCAAAACTGTTGGAGGTATTTTATTTCTTTTTAAATGTGTGTAACTTTCATGTTTTTTATCCATCAACTTCAAAACGAATGCTTATGAGCTAATCGATGCCTCATCGCGTCACTGCTGCGTACGCTATCAAAGCAGTGAGAAACGGTGCCAGTCATTAAATATGTAACTGCTGAGCACATTATAGACGAGAAAGAAGCTATCTTACACTTGTCAGGCCTTATTTAGAATATGCCGCTAGTATATGGGATCCGAACGAGGAAGGAATGATGAAAGAATTAGAGCACATGCAAAGGAGATCTGCTAGGTTTTTTAAAGGCCGTTATGATAGTTGTATAAGTGTTACAAGCTTAATAGAAGAACTAGGATGGGAATTACTATCAGAACGCAGGTTAAAATATAGGTTAAACCTTTTAAGTAAATTCGAAACCGATTTGTTCACAGATGACGTTAGATATATATTGAGAACCCCTGCGTATTATGCTAGGTTTGATCATCGTAACAAGATTAGAGAGATGGATTGTCGTACAGATAGATTAAAAATGTCATTTTTTCCTCGACCTATAAGAGAGAACAATAGGCAGCGAAGCAAAGGGATAGGTAGGTGAAATATAGTTAGAGTAGTCTGTAGCGCATGATGCATGTAATAACAACCAATAATCCATTTCTTATTATGTAGATACTAACCATGTGACCCTATTATCTAGCATGCCTTCATTAAGTATCCTAGTTGCATGTCAATAGTGCATGTTTGGTGATCTTCACCCCCTGCCACACACTCTCGTGGTGGCTCGCGTATCGCGCGCTCGCAGGGTATCGCGTAGATGTAGATGTATAGAGTAGCGAATCACTGCTCGAATAAAGGCAGGTTAGAAAGAAACGACGGAGAATAAACTTATTCCGCGCAGCGACGGTAGATAAGTCACACCAGATGGCCTTTAAATAGGTCAGAACTATCTACCCCCTAACGTCAGCTCGCATTGCTATACCTCACATGTATGTCTGATGCGGTCGATAGAAGCCAACTTATACATGTTTATGACCCATTTATTCAACCACACGACGTCGTCCGCCCCGAATATCAAGGAGGGCCTCTGCAGAGCATGAGGCGAGAACCTACGCGGCCTCCTAGCGATGTCTCCGCGCGGGAGAGGTTCTCGAGACGCGAGCGAAATAGACGACGGGCGGGTCGAAGGAGGTCGAGTCGTGAGGAGTGAAGCCCTCACTTGCCATTGTCCTGACCTTTTCTCCTTCCAAAATGCATCCTTGAAAACTTTTAAGGCCGTTGCTCCATCGCGAAGGTCTCCCTCCTTAAGGTTCATTATCCGCCTTCATGCCACCCTTCGTCGCCTTTCCTTCCTTCCTCCCTCTTCCCTCGAATGCAGTTGCAATTTTCGGAACGAACGGTGTTACAAACCAAGAGGGTTAAGTGCGCCTCGGACGCTTGAAAGCGTTTGTGCACCGTAGGGACCTAGGGGGGGGCGGGGGGGTGTGAGGAGGGTAGGCACTCGAGTTTCACCCTCGTGCACTCGTAAGACAAGAGAAGAGTGGCTTCTCTGGAGTTTCGTGCGAGGAGTTGCTCCACGAAAGACCAGGAAACTACTGTAGTAACTAATAAACTATGACCCTATTTTCTAGCATGTCTACATTATATATCCTACTTACATGGCAATAGTGCATGTTTGGTGATCTTCACCCCCTGCCACACACCCTCGTGGTGGCTCGCAGGGTATTACGTAGATGTAGATGTAGATGAAACTGGTGAGAAAAGGTTGAACTTCCCATATCACGTGTATCATGAAGCATTGTATCGATCCGAGAATTATAGTAGGATAAAATTCATCTAAAATGTTGCAAGTTTCATCGTTTTTTGAGTATACCTGCCTCCCATTTTCTCCGCGTATAATAACGGGCCACAATAGTTCAACGACTCTATGACACTCCTACCCTTTGTAGGTGGAGTAGATTATGTCCTTGAGTTTGATAGCATGTCATCATTATAAACAACTCACTCCTTGCGAGTAATTTCCTGCATGATTCTGTTTTTTCATGATTCAGCATCATGTTACACTAATAAAATAATGGCGCCATAGATAACAGCCAGAAGCTGCATCTTTAATGAGAGTTCAGCATATTACCTTAAGTTGTATACTACCTGGTGTGGAATCAACTTTTGTCACGCACCCTAGTCGTGGAAAACACGGTTCTTCTTAGATGTACATAACAATGAGTAGCCTTAAACGGAGACGATTTAGTGCACTTCGCACAACGTTTTTATGCAACGCTAACATTGTTACGTTAACAGAGCATGAACGACTTTGAAACTTTTCACATTAGTTCAGGTCGCCTCTCCACAATATATAGGCCACTTTTTGTTCAACTAAAGTCTCGAAATTCACGCCAAAATTCAGAACTGCGAGCTTAAACTGGCAAATTTATATAGTAAGGTGCTTGCAGAAAGCGACTTTTGATGTAAATAGCAGACGTGTAAAGGGCTCAGCAAGCCCGCTGGCCTTTTAAAGTTTCGACGAGTGACTTACTGAAGCGTATTGTTGCCAGCATAAACAGCAAACAACTATAAACACGTGGAAAATATTTCACAGGAGTAAAAATCCCCCGCTAGCTCTTGCAGAAGGAACTTTCGGATGTTACTCGCCAGTGTTAACCCTTCCTAAGAAATGCACGTTAACTTCCTATCTATTACTCTCTGACTTAATATTTTTGAAAAATATAATTTGAAATCAAGGTCTTACGAAATCGAGATAAGCTAAAAAAGAAAGAACAGGGTAATATTTCTATATTTTTGTTAGTACATTTTAGTATTGAATAGTAATTGCAAGAACGCTTACAAGAAATTCTGAAAATCCAAAGATACATCGGTTTTAATTTGAAAAGTGCCCGATTAACTAACCGTATCAATGTTTAAGGAGACATTGGGATAAATACTAAAAATGAATAGGATAAACTAACTATCTGTGGAGTCTATTGAAACTGATATGTTCATTGCAGGAGGAAACAGTAGATGTAATAATTTGGGGTTGAATGAATCTGTTGAGTATGAAGTGGAAGAATACAATAAATGTAAAATTATACATATTAGGTAAAGATTTAGGGACGATATGGAACATTGTATAATAAAGAAGAGCCAGAGATACTGGGCACGTCCAGAGGAATAGTGTGTTTGCGAAGGAAAAGACCCATGAGGAACATAAAGGATAATCAGATAAGAGATAATCAGGGATAATCAGATTAGAGCGTGTGCAAAGGAGATCCGCTAGGTTTGTTAAAGGCCGTTATGATAATTGTATAAGTGTTACGAGTTTAATAGAAAACTAGAATGGGAATTACTATCAGAACGCAGCTGAAAATTTAGGTTAAACCTTCTAAGTAATTTCGAAACCGATTTGTTCACAGATGACGTTAGATATATATTGAGAACCCCTGCGTGTTATGCTAGGTTTGATCATATTAACAAGATTAGAGAGATAGATTGTCGTACCGATAGATTTCAAATGTCATTTTTCCCGCGTACCATAAGAGAGAACAATAGGCAGCGTAGCAAAGGGATAGGTAGGTGAAATATCGTTAGAGTAGTCTGTAGTGCATGATGCATGTAATAACAACCAATAATCCCTTTCTTATTATGTAGATACTAACCATCTAGCTCCATGTGACCCTGTTCTTTAGCATGTCTCCATTAAATATCCTACTTGCATGTCAATAGTGCATGTTTGGTGATCTTCACCCCCTGCCACACATCCTCGTGGTGGCTTGCAGGATATTACGTAGACGTAGACGAGATAATGTATTAGATATTGCGACATTCGCCAACCAACACCGCCAAGTTAATATTGGTCAACTAGATATTTCACTAAACTACGCATCATTTGCTTTCGCTATTAGCTATAGCAATTCTGACAGCAAGACCTTCCCATACAACAGCTACTCTATCAAAAACTGACACAATTTATATTCTTGGCTTGATTCACAAAGGATATAAATAAAAAGGGAAGAAAAACTTTATCATTGAGAGGGATCATTTTTATTTTCCCTCGTGGCTGTAAAATAAACTCGGCGAGAGTGAGCGTCAAGGTTTGATGCAATTTCGAGGGACTGGGATTCACTTCTGAATCCTAAGCGATGGTTTAGTTACCTCACCAACAGGTATATACATTTGACCAATCAGATAAAACAATGTGAATTGGCACCAAAACTGGATGATTAAAATGTTGCATTTGCATTCCATAGAATCTCGACAGTGCATCACAATTGCATCCTGCATTAAAACGTTTAATTCGAAAGGTTATATGTATTAATTCCTCTAAAACATGTGATTGTTATCGCGGTGTCTTAATTGCTGTCCTTCTACGAGTGCTACGAGTCCTTGCGGTCTCTTACATGAATACATAAAGACAGGATGAGATATATTTTCCGAGACACAACATTGTCACCTCAGGCAAAGTAAACCGTTTGACTCCGGTTAATCAGTGCGTCTACAAATTATTATTTTCACCTCTAATTTCAACAGATTCAGGCGAGATATCGTGGAAGTTCGTCATATGAAAACAGATACAACAGTTGCACTATTATTTGTTGTTTCAATATTCCACATGGTACCTTGTTGTTTCTGTTTTAATATTTACACTTCTGTTTTAAATAAATCATAGGCTACAATTTATTTGGAGCAGTTTAATTTGAAACATTGGGCAATCACGCCAAGATAACTGCTCTTTAAAATGAAAAATGTTAAGTTATCCTGCTTGACTTTCCGATTAATACCGAGAAATATAATGCATCTTAGACAAATCTAAATTTCGCGGGAGAATTTTTGACAGTTATAAAATAAATATCAAAAGTATTCCGGAAGGTCTTTGAACCAAGTGACAGGCACAAAACGATTTCAATTGTGGGTGAGAGGATTTAGATCTCCTGAGGGCTTATTTTTAAGAGCTGAATGAGCTGTTAGAGGCCAATGAAGGAACATTCTCTGAGAACTTCTCTCAAGAGGCGCAGGACTGACACATCACGCTGGTCTCTTGAGAAGGGAAACGGGCCAGAGTAGTCTGTATCAAGAGCAGAGGTGGCCCAGGCTGAGTCAGGGGCGTGGCGAGATACTGAGGGTGGCAAACTCGGCGGGAGACAACGCCACGTCCCTAGCGTCACAAGAGAACTGCCAGAGCAAACACAATGATGATGCTAGCGAATGTGGACTCGGAAAGAAAACATACCTTTTGTGCGTGGAAAAAATTTCCCGTGTCTGACTGACGCACTCGTCACTGGATGTGCGATTATTTTACGGAAACGATGACCTCGTAGTCTCGTTGAAACAAATGATTGAGTTAGCTGCATCTAGGTTTCTATTTACATAACCGAGAGTTGGATAATGCATTGGATCATGCATATCCCTTAGAAATTGAGAGAATGTCTTTCGTGGTGGCATTCATTTAATATAATACAAAGTAGTCCTCCAGTGTATGTAGTCAATGGTGGTCAATAAGCACAGCTACTGACACTCAGGCAAGAGTGAGATAGAAAAAAATACGAAATAATAAAATATAACAATTACATCCACAGGCTCGTCGCGATGATTACCATGAGTAATTCTTGCCATTAGTCACCCATTTGAAGGATATTCACGTGCATCAGCGGTTCAGGAAGAAATCATGGCTTAATGAGTTGAAGTATTTAATAAGAATAACATAAAGTTACATTCTGCAATGATTCACGTGTGAATAATGCTATCTCTCACAATTGTCCCTCAAGAAGGATCATCTCCCTATACGTAACATTTAGGGCATCCCATAGATAAATAATGTTCACAAATTAAAACAGATCGACTGAACGCGCGAGAAAATAAATATCTCTTCAGAAAAGACTTCTACAAACCACATTTGTGCCCGTTAATTCAAAACAAGGCATACAAGAAACTGCTTATTTCTCAAAGGTTGATTTTCCCAACTTCGAAAACATCCCTCAGAAACCGTTGGCCTCTTGGAAAAAAAATAATCGCGCAAATTGATTTATGCTCCTCGATAAGTTACATAAATAGAACGAGCGTATTGGCCGCCATAAATTCCGGCTGACAGCGTAAACGAGTGGTTGATGCCCGTCGCTTTTAAAATTGCGCCTTCGAAATGAAAACTTTTCGGAATATCTCAAGTCTCTCCTCTCCAACGTGTCTCATAAATTCCAATCAATAGGGAGCCGGGCTAGCCGCTCCGCAGCCATTCCAACTTACATAATGGCCGTCATTACGGACTGACTGATAGAAGCAGAACCTGTTCCCCCGAGAGGCTGTCGCGAAGATTGAAAGCTGTGTAGCCATTGGATGCTCTCAACCTCCATTGAGATTATTAAATCACCGGCTATTATTGCTGCATACAGCACTTCGGTTGCTCTCCGTCATCTGCAATACGTCACGATTCGGTTTCCAAAACATGAGAGTAGAAAAATCAATGCGGGGGTCATACAAGAATGCTGAATCACACTCGGTTGGTATAATAAGCTGAGAGAGTGCTGGTGTGACAACCATTATTACTCTTCGCGATGATTGGATTCCATCACAAGCTTCAACTAAACAATTACCAACTTGTTTCCATATAAATTTAAGATAGATGTTACTTATTTTGTCGCCAGATTTGAATCATGAATGGTAAATGCTATCTTGATTCACCATCAGCGGTCCTTAGCGAAGATTTTGATTAACAATAAATCAATCTTTCACAAGGCTTTGGAAATAAAAAAGTAGCAATCACTACAATAGAGAAGGGAAAATATTAATGAACCGTGGCTGTCATTAATTTCAAGGAGAAATTATAAAATCCAGAACGCACAAAATTCACTCCTACACCCTCCATCCGATCACATGCATTAAAAATATATTTTGGAATACACAGTAGAAGCCACGTTACTCCACACGAGATTCCCATTGGCGTTTTGAAGTCCAGACGCGGATGATCTCAAGCGGGGAAACAGTTCTTTTCAATGTAGAATCAAGCAATAAATGAGCTGTAAAAATAAATAAAATAAGTGGCTAATAAACGAAATAAATTATAATGGCTGAAGTAAATATGATCCTATAGGGAAGTCCATTTTTCTGAAATTTCCCCATTCGAGAGGTATTTTACCGATGAATAATTATTCGTTGTTTATTAAACTTTACTAGGATACTAGGCAATCTATGTTTTAATAATTGACGCACTACCACACATATTTTATGTGGCTTACAGGGTATTATAAAGTTGTGGATGTCAAGTTTTTTGCGATTATTGAAAGTCATTCTACTGGTTTTTGGCTTTTTATTGATGGTAGAAGTATATTTTACCGTTTTTCTGCTTTAGAATACATTAGAATATTACAGCACCATTTAGTGATATTTATTGTGAAAATTGCAGCTTGGGCGAATATGATAAATTCTAATGAATGGATGTTGATATTGTATTTGCGACGGGAATAATTTGAAATGCGTTCTGATCTTTGCATTTGTAGTTTCCACGGGAATTCTCGGAAGGCAACCAATGGAAAATTCCGCTTGGGCATCATCATTGGAAAAGGCTTGAAAGATTCTTTCCCCGATTGATGAGCATTATTTTTTTCTGTTGATTGCATGAGCGCGTGAGAACCTTTGGAATGAAAGATAAAAATGCACAAATTTAAAAATATTTGTCTCATATTTTTTTCCTCGAGTAATACGCTATCAGAAATAACGGCGCAATCGTTTCATATGGTACAGATTGCATTAAGTATATTGCAAAGCGCTCCATTAATGATTCCCGGTTCGTCTTATGAATGGGGATGGTTTTAATGCTGAGCAGAGTCGTCCTCAGTCTTGACACGATTGGCGAAAATGATGAATTTTCCACGCAATGTACTCAGTACTTTTCTAGTTACTCAAGAATAAACTAGATGAGAGAAGAAAAATTTTACAGTTTTCCTTGAAATGCTGCCAATTATTTGCTACGCTTAAGGAAACTTAAGAGACTCTTAAAGTAAGAGAAACTTGAGTCTGACAATGAAATTCATTCCGGATCCGCGAGGAAAAATGGATATTACTGAAAAACAGTGAAAAGTCTTTATAATTTAGGCGTGCATATCATCCAGTCGTTATAAGTGTTTATCTTCTGACTTGGTAAGTGCTCAAAAATAAAGAAAAAAATGTTATGTGAACTTTTTCTTTCCCTCGTCCCATTTAATACTCTCAAAAGCTGTAGAAATAATAACATATTTGTTTTAAGCTGAAAGAACGCTTCAAGTGATGAAGGCGTTTCTTAAAAACAAAAACTTGAAGTGTATTTTCAAAAAAGCGAAAAAACTCTCAAGGAGGAGCTCATATTTATATATGAATACAAAGCTCAAAAGATGATTTTTCATTTCATTCATAAAATGATGCTCCTCGAAAATTTAAAAAGAACGAATTCGAATTTTTAAAAAGAATGGAATCACATAAACATCGTTTTCCTAAAATTGAAACCTGGGCTTTACAGGAAAACCGATCGAGATGACAAGTGACGTAGTTTTTGCCAGTGATGTATGAGATTAATAGTAAATCTCACGTTTAACAGATTGTGTTATGACATAGATATTTAATCAGAGGGGATCGGGTTGGTGTGGTGGCTAGAGTACTGGCTAACCATACGAACGGCCAGGGTTCATATCCCTGGAGAGGAGGAAAGTTTTTCAGATGACACCCGATCCCTTCTTGTGTCATGTGGAGGGCACGTCAAGTGCAGTACTCTGTCTGTCGGATGAGACGTAAAACCGTGGTCCCCTTGGCTCCTTTCGTGAAGAGTTGAGTAGGCTAGTGAAGTGAAGAGAAGAGTAGGCTAATGCCGACGCCGGGTTTCTATCCATCCTTCCTCACTTATCTGTTCCCTATTGCACAAATGACCTTAGCTGTCGGTCACCTCCACAAATATCCAATCCATTTAATCAGATCGAAGAACTGGTAAAGTACGACATCACGTCTTGCAACTGAGGTGCATTTTGCAAATTAATACGAACAATATGCTCAATGCAGAGGAATATATTGTTGTGAAAGTAATTTAACGTTACGATTTTAAAGATGTTTTCCGTTGCATTTCTTGAATATAAGCGATATCTCCATCATTTTGGCAGACTCTAGGAATCAAGTCATAATCATCTATTAGTCATATTCTGACGAATGACTGACCTTACTCATTACATTATTAAAATTATGAATAATATAAAACTTTTTGTAGAATCATGGAAAGTACCTCAGATAAAAAATTGACTTCAATCATTCATCGACGCTCATATTGTGTATTTTGAAGAGGATAACGTTGTATCTTCCGTCGTTAAGTGCACAAGTGACCCATTCGACATGGCAAGTTGCGTATTTTAATGGCTTCATTATTACCTTATGCCATTGTATCGTCTGGTTTTATTTATTTTCTCCTTAAATTTATCGAGCTATACCCATAAATGCACATTGACTACAGTATCGTCTTAAATAATTCATACTTTTCAGTGTAACGCATGCTGGGTGAAATATCAACCGCACCACACAACCGTAGACGTCGAAAGGGCGCACACTAAGTAGGTGCGGAAGAATAGTGAAACGGCGGATAGGAGCGCGGGTAGAGAATGGAAAGATAGGATAGTGCTGGGAGAGTGGTCAGGAGTGGGAAGGCGGGCGAAGAGGGGACACGGTGTCCTGCACAGCTTCCTGGAATATGTGCATCTTTAATGCGAGGTAAAGTGCCGCATAAAATATTTATGGTCCGAGCGAAGAGATAAATCAGCGGTTTGCTCGCTGCCATGGCAATGAGGAGGAGGAGGGGAAGGCAAAGAACGGGAGGGAGAGGGGTAGGGCCGTGTTGCTAGTCTGGGAGGAGAGAGCGGAGGATTCTGGGAAAAGGGGGTGTTGCCCAAGTGGGTCCCTGGGGAGGAATCACCGATGTGAGGGAAGCGCTGAGTGAGTCAAATGGACAATGCGAAGGGTGGAGCAGATGCTGAAGATGTATTCCGACGTAATTGGAAATATATTCTCTCCGAAACTTACGGTTCGTCCCAAAACTACTGGCCATAAAGGTTACTTTCGCCCCACGTTTGGGAAGGAGAATAACAACTTCGGTTGGCGCTTTTTTAATTCTGACGACCTTTAATAATACGGAGGCCCTTGCTGACTGGAGGAGAGTCTTCTACACAGCTTACGCCTCGTTTGTGTATGCTGAATGCATATATTTTTCTCAAGAATGAATTCCTCTTCGCATAGTAATACCTCTCAAAATATTTTCCGAGGTCTCACTGGTGGGAAGCTGAGTTCGACTCCATATTTTGTGCTCGCATACTATTTTGGAGAGGGAGTTATTATGCAATACCAAGCAGACATAAAAATCCTTTCCGTGTTATTAACTGTTTAAGGGTATCATTATTTCCATCTGTCTGAGAGGCTGAGCACTGTAACGGTTCTCCGCGAATGAGTAGCCTTTACGAAATCTGGAATACCTCCAAAATTTCTTCTAACGGTGTCACTCAAATGGTCCGTGATGTGTTATTTTACGCTGGAGGCTTAAAAAAGATTATTTTTCTCATAGCAGTACTGCAACTTAATTTTTAATCAGATTCCGAAACTGAAAAAGGCAATTCAATATAACTTGCATTAAAGATACATAAATATTTACTGATTCAAAACGGGATTTAGTAGAAAGATCCCACTTTTTCCTCATCTATATCAGCGGTTCTCAACCTGTGGGTTGCGACCCCCTTGAGGGTCGAACGACCCTTTCACAGGGGTCGTCGTAGACCATCGGAAAACGCATATTTCCAATGGTCTTATGAAGTAGCAACAAAAATACTTTTATGGCTGGGGGTCACCACAACATGAGGAATTCTAACGAGGGGTCGCGACATTAGGAAAGTTGAGAACCACTGGTCTATATAGTTCAGGCTTCTCCTGAAATTTTCGAAAAGATAATGTTTCAAACTTTTATGGAATTTCATTAAGTTTCGTCGGAAAAGTTAAAATATGAAAACTAAATTTTAACCAAAGTTAAAAAACTTTTGTAATGGATTTCGTTATCCTTCGGGGTGGCGAAATAGATGCTTTCTTGTCAGTTAAAACTCGCGATAGACTTCCTCATGCTTCTAGCAAAAGTAAAGGTCATGAAACCAGGCAAACTTCGAAGTGTGGAAATGTTGAAAAGTTTCGGCAGTTGAATTTATCAAGCGCAAGGGATGATCATGGGTAAATTCACCAAAAATGGCTCAACTCCTTCGAGAGAAAAAAATCTAGCTTTGGAAATGGGGCAGAATATAATGAACTTGAAGATAAACCTTACCAAAGAGTACAGAAGTGGATAATTTCTCCATAAGATCGGAAATCAGTTGTAAACTAAAGGGAAAACTAAGCTGCCCAAAAAAATACTTAGCAAAATGTAGTGGCACTTTCTAGCGGAGAATTAAAAACCAGTGAGGGCAAATGAAGTACAATTGAGCGAGAATATATACCCTAGCACTCTTGCAGATAACTCTGCACGGTTCCATCAACGTGGTTTAGGGTACTATCTCTCCCTGGCGTTATGATCTTTACAAGCAAGTGCCACCAAGTTTTGCTCTGCCACGAATACTAATGGGTGTCACTCAAAATTGTTGCGGATTGTTACGCATCGAACTTAGGAAACTATGTGGCAGAGTGCGAAGAAGGATAATGAAATAATGACCGCGTTTTTATAAGCGTGGCAATTTGAGACAATGAAACTACATCTACATCTTCCCCTGCGAGTCGCCGCATGGGCATGCGGCAGGAGGTGTTAGACACCAGTCGTTTATAGATGAAAGGTTTTGGGAGGTGAAATAGTGACGTGTATTATGGGAGTGTATTTCGTGGAGCTCAGTTTTTATTTTGCGCGGAAAGAACAAGTTCGTGTACCTATCTTTTCGGAAATTGTATCTCTCTTAATTTATCACTTCGTTCAGACCTAGAGATGTAGTGAGGCGTCATGGTAATATTCTTGGTGTCGCTATTAAACACACCAGTTCTGAATTTCTCAGGCAAGCTAAGCCAAGCGTGTAAGCTCCGAGTCTATACCTTCTATAGTCTTCCACCTTAATCCCTCTTAAAACTGTGAAACACTATATGTTAGCTCGTAGCAATACGTTTCGTTAGCTATTTTCCGTTCGTAAATAAGCCTTCATCGCAAGGGCACTATTTCACAATTAAATCATTAAACTGCGAAAACGCAAATACACGCTGCCTTTTCTTTTTTTTTAATTGAGTCGCTTTGCTTTATTCATGGAAAATTTCATCCCTTGCGGTTCAGCATACCAGGTTATACTGTGATTTTCGCAAATTTTTGCCTCTTTAAATTATTATTTGACATTTATTGTGCAATATTCCTACTGTTATATTCACGGACCTCGGAGACAATTATGAGTCATAAATTCATTCATGGCGCATGATCTGACTGCATCCAATGAGGCTGTTAATAATCTATTATCAATAAAATGGGTCATACCCGTACCAATGCTGACATGGTAACAGAGATCTACGGATATAGAGGTGAAAGAATGCTGGAAATGGTTTGGCCGAGGTGAAAAATAAAGGAATCCACAGAGTCTGATGCCAGAGTGTCAAAGCCTGGCAAGCTAAATTGATGATTCGTTGTATTACCCTGCATCGGGGGATGCATGGAATAAAAGATGGTCACTATATTATAAGGAATACTACCATTAGCGATAAACAAGATTTCAATGCCAGCTTGAAATTTATAGTCTGTAATAAATATCCCAGGAGACATTTAGAACATAAATTACCTGAGAAAAAGCTCTTGGCTATTAGCCGTTCGTAAATAAGCCTTTATCGCACGAAAGACTGACTAATAGAGCACGGTGCTCATTGGAGAGGCTTAATATCTGTAGTAACACCAGCACATATTTCATAAATTAATAGTACCGATAGATGTTTTAACTCGTAGCAATAATTATAGGTGGGATAGAATGGCCAGACGGTGAAAAACCTCGGACTTTTCTACCCAAATTCAAGCTAAATTAACATTTTGTACAGAATATCCCCACAAATGGAAATCTAAAGTGCATAGCTGTATTCCCATATGTAAGACCCAATTTTCAAATTTCACAATTCTCATTTACCTTGCATAATCCTGAATGATTACCTATCGAATTGATAATATTTTTCCATGAAGTAATTATTTTTTCTTAATTAACCTACGCATATACGCACTGGGATGCAGGAAGTTTGAAGAAAGTGATCTACGTTAACTATTTTCGTAATATTTTAAAATGTAACCAGAAAAAGTTCACTAAACATGCAAGTTCCTCGATAGCCCAATCAACTAAAGAAGAGTATGTTACTATCTTCGTGTAAGGTGAAATAGTTTTCATTAGATGTGAATGCACGCGGGGAGAAAATAGAACGCTTTAATTCTTAAGAGACTTGCATACCTTTGTTTGCTCACTGCATAATCGCAAAAAATCAGGGACTGGGAATGTTAATTTACGAATCCCTTTCGCTCCCTATATGTTAACATAGATGCTCTTCATTGAAATGCAGTAAAACATTTTGCTTTGGAAAATAAATCCATGATGCGATAGTAACTTACGAGAGAGAATGGTAAAAGGCTTAAATTACAGACGACCAAGATTCTCACAACCATTGCACTCGGTGAATGTATGTTCACATATTACCCCTGAAAGCCACCATTGGGACAAGGGACTCTTGGACAGCAGAATTGTAAAGGAAAAGGAGGACACAGTGAACAAAGGTTAGTTACAAGTTTATCAGGTGCCCTGGGGTCACTCTCCGTTTGTGTTATGATGAAATTGGAGATGGCCTGAATGGGACCGTATTCAGGCAATTGAGTTATGAAGGCCGTTAGAGCACGTCGGACGGCGAGGGAACGAGGAAGAAAATAGAGATGAGTAGTTGATCGGATGGGATGAAAAGGGTTAAGGGTCATTCTTATATCCAGCCAGAATAGAAACTATTGGTGTGTGAGTAAAGCTGGAAAAACGAGCAAGGAATACATCTATATCAGAATGATACTCAACTAGCCATCTTAATATCCTACAAGCTATAGAGCATGGATAATAAGACAAGGAAAAAGCTTAAAATTGGGATAGGTATGGGCCAAAAAATCCATTTCAAGGTAGATTAGTTGGTAATTTGACAACCAATCCTTGCTAGAGTAAAGGCAGATATATACTTCATAATCAACACTTTATACTACCTTCGAGCCGCCCCAGAGTAGGGGAATGTAGTAGTTGGTGTAAGGTCACAAACTATAAGTAGGAAAGAGAATTAGGGAAATTGATTTGGGGGAAGAAAATATTTACTGGCATATTAACGGAGTGCGTTAGTATTACACGCTGTTTTAGTTATAGTCGCTAATTGTACGCCGAAAGAAACAATGTTCGTACCTATCTATTTCAACAGTGAATCTCTTTTACTTGTCCGTTTCAATTAGTTAGTTGAGATACTGCTTGGGGTTGAAGTTATATCATCCATGTTGCAATGAAACTCGTCTTATCTGTATTTTTAGAGCTGTATACGCCAAGCTGTTGACCTTACATATCTCCAAACTTAGCGTAAGCTAACAGTAAGCTACTGCCGACGATGGTTTTTTTCTCCACCTTTCCTTCATTCAGCTAACTATACAATCACTACCAACCTACCTTACGATCCTTTAAAGCACATATAACCATATATGTCGATCGCCTCCCAAATTAATCCTCCAATCAACAGCTGAAAAATAAGCCAGGAAGATAACATCGGAAAAAATACGAATTGTATGGGTGGTGAAAATGCGTTCGGCGCGATGAAAATGAAATTCTTTCGGGGCCGCAGAAGTGAGAATTTTCCCTCTCACGAGATCCATTTACGGCGAGGTCGTTTCTCGAAAGGGATCATTTCCCTGCAATCCATCTCATGGCGGATGATGACGAGAGGCCTTGGCGGGAAGCGACGCGACGTGGTGATTTGGGAAATGGGCGGAGCCGCCACTGCCAAGAGGCGAAACGTTGATGGGGAAGAGGAGATCATCGGATGGGTGAGAGGAAGGCCGAATAAAGGAGGAGCACGAGTCGTTAAGTAATGTAGCGTAAAAAAAGACACGAAGAATTTTAGACAGTCTCAATGAAATATTTTCCTTGCCATTAAGAAGACCATATTCGAATTATGCATATCGATGTCAGCAATTACACCAGCAGTCAGAAGCATGAAGTAAATGCAGGGATATTATAAGCGTAAGCATATTGTTTGATGTGATTATAAATTCCAGTAATAAAATCTATATATATATATATATATATATATATATATATATATATATATATATATATATATATATATATATATATAATATTATCTTATTTTTAAGAATTTTTATATCTTCGACTTTCTGAAGCTTATGAGAATAGAGTTTACGAAATTACGTTGGAAATTACGAGTTTAATAGAAGAACTAGGATGGGAATTACTATCAGAACGCAGGTTAAAATTTAGGTTAAACCTTTTAAGTAAATTCGAAACCGATTTGTTCACAGATGACGTTAGATATATATTAAGAACCCCTGCGTATTATGCTAGGTTTGACCATATTAACAAAATTAGAGAGATAGATTGTCGTACCGATAGATTTAAAATGTCATTTTTCCCGCGTACCATAAGAGAAAACAATAGGCAACGTAGCAAAAGGGATAGGTAGGTGAAACATAGTTAGAATAGTCTGTAGTGCATGATGCATGTAATAACTACCAATAATCCCTTCCTTATTATGTAGATTTTAACCTGTACTATACCGTAGTAACTAATATCCTATTGTAATAACTACTACAATTACTTGCAATAACTAATAATCTACTGTAGTAACTAATAAACTATGACCCTATTTTCTAGCATGTCTACATTATATATCCTACTTACATGGCAATAGTGCATGTTTGGTGATCTTCACCCCCTGCCACACACCCTCGTGGTGGCTCGCAGGGTATTACGTAAATGTACGTAGATGAATAGGCCTTTTCTTGGGTTCTTCCTTTCCCAGACTTTGGTCGTATTCTCTATTATCGGTCAAACAACAGAACTTTAGGCCAGTTTCTTTAGTGCTCCCATTGAGGTTCCACATGATCTATTAAAGAGTTTTGAAGGCTTTCTTGCCACCTTTTGTATATTATATCTACATTTACAGAAATTTACAGAAATCCACACATCCTAGTGGTGGCTTGCACGGTATTTCGTAGATGTAGATGTAGATTCCAAGTTGGCTGTAAGATTAACACATGTACTCAGCAATTATTTTCACTTGTCTCACCTTACAGTACTTTTTCCCAGCAATATGTATATTCTCTATTTTACATTATTCTTTTCCTAGTAAAATTTAAATTTTTTGTGGTGACACTCATTTCATTGATTTTTATTCATTTATATATTCTGTTTAGACGAACTTCAAAATTATCTCGTTCACATTTTTTTAAACCTTTCAATATACTATTACGTCTTCAGCGAAATGACGAATATCACTTTCCACTTCCTTACGTATATCGTCGATAATAAATTAGTAACAATTGTCGGCCAAGTATGCTTCCTTGAGGGACGACCATTGTTACTGTTGCATCTTCTGAATACTAGAGTCGAAAGAACCGGGGGAGGAGTTTTTATTGCAGTGAAGGATTGTTATATTAGTAGGAGGGAGTCATTTTTCGACGACCAGGTAGAAAGCGTGTGGTGCTCCATTCAAAATCCTAAAGCAAAAACAATCTATGTGTACGCATATTATAGACCACCAGATACCCATGTAAGCTCAATATTAGGACTAGAAAGTCAACTCAGTAAGTTAACCACTCAAAAAAACAACTGTCATATTATAATCAGTGGGGATTTCAATCTTCAGTCCACAGACTGGGACACGTAGTTTTATCACTGGGGGGGAAAGACAAAGACCTTTGTGAGTCACTTCGGTATACATTCACATCTCACTCACTGCATCAATTAGTCAATGCTCCAACTTGAGGGAAAAATACACTTGATCTTTTAGCGACAAATATTCCACACATGGTTGTAAACATAGGTACGGATAAGGGAATAAGGGACCACAAGATAGTTAAAGCTAATTTTTCCGTGAGCATGATCAAGAAACATAATCCACAAAGAAAAATCTACTGGTTTAATAAGGATGACTACGAAGGTATGAAACGAGAGTTGCAAAATTCATTTACTAATTTTAAAAAAAAAAGTATCAACAGTAATACTGAGGTTTCGTGGAATACTTTCCTCAACGTTACACGATCAGTAGTTAGCAAATACATACCAAGTAAATGGAAAAGAGCCAATGCAGAGCCTAGGTGGTATAACGCGGAGGTTAGGATAACATTAAAGAACTAGAGAACATATCATGCTAGGTTAAAAAGGGCAAAAATAAATAAATCCTCCGAGGAACTATACACAATCACCGAAAATTACAAAATATGTAAACTCTTAGCAAAGAAAGCGTGCCGAAGGGCGTTAGCTGATTTCAAAAGTAAATTACTGGAAGAACACTTGAACGAAAACCCCAAGGCATTTTGGTCGTATGTTAGGGACACGCAAGGAAATAAATCAACAGTACACACGCTTAAGAATATCAAAAGGGAAAAGCTAACCAACAGTCTACAGAAAGCCAATTCATCTACATCTACATCTACGTGATAGCCTGCGAGCCACCACGAGGATGTGTGGCAGGGGGGGAAGATCACCAAACATGCACTATTGACATGCAAGTAGGATATGTTAGATAATAGGGTACATGGAGCTAGATGGTCAGTATCTACATAATAAGAAAGGATTATTGGTTGTTATTACATGCATCATTCACTACAGATTGCTCTAACTATATTTCACCTACCTATCCCTTTACTACGCTGCCTACTGTTCTCTCTTATGGTACGCGGGAAAAATGACATTTTAAATCTATCGGTACGACAATCTATCTCTCTAATTTTGTTAATATGGTCAAACCTAGCATAATACGCAGGGGTTCTTAATATATATCTAACGTCATCTGTGAACAATTCGGTTTCGAATTTACTTAAAAGGTTTAACCTAAATTTAAACCTGCGTTCTGATAGTAATTCCCATCCTAGTTCTTCTATTAAACTCGTAACACTAATACAATTATCATAACGACATTTAACAAACCTAGCAGATCTCCTTTGCACGCGCTCTAATTCTTTTATCATACCTTCCTCGTAGGGTTCCCATATACTAGCGGCATATTCTAAATGAGGCCTGACAAGTGTAAAATAGCTTCTTTCTCGGACTCTCTCATCGCATTTGCCTAGAACCCTTTTTACGAATCCTAATCTACGGTTTGCTACACTAGTAATTTCCCTGATGTGTTTCCCCCATGACATGTCTTCACTGATGGTGACGCCTAAGTATTTAATTGATTCTACGTTACTTATTTTGTTTTCTTTGATGCAATAATTATTCTGGGGAAGGCCATTCTTTTTCCAAAAATTCATAATCGCGCATTTCTTCAAATTTAATTCTAGCTGCCATCTATCACACCAATCATCAATCGCATCTAAATCCTTAGCTAAAAACTGGATGTCCTCTTCATTTCTAATTTCCTTATACACTACTGCATCATCGGCCAAAGACTTAGCTTGCTATTTTTTACTACTGTATTCAAAACGTTTACGTACAGAAGAAATAAAATTGGGCCTATCACGCTTCCCTGGGGAACACCTGATGTAACTTTTACTTCGCCGGAGCTGACACCATCTAATACCACCCTTTGAACGCGTTCATGTAAGAAGTCTCCTATCCAGCGTACTATATTACTGTCTATTCCGTATGATGCTAACTTTGCGAGTAACTTACAGTGGGGAACCTTGTCAAAAGCTTTTCTAAAGTCAAGAAACGCTGCACCTACCTGTACGTTACCTTCTCCGGAAACTAAAATATCGTGAACAAAAAGACCTAATTGAGTTTCGCAAGACCGTCCTTTTCTGAACCCATGCTGGTTTGTTATTAATAAATCCTGGCTGTCGAGGTGTCCCATTATTGATGGACTTGTACTTACTTCTTATGTTTAATAAACCACTTTCTTAACCACATTACCACTACTTAGAATTTCAAAGCAAATAATTTATTGCACGTTTAGTATAATTTATTCCTTTCCACGCAACCCTAAAGATTCTTAAGAGATTCAGTATAAATTGAAAAAGCCGCTTGATTAAGCAAAGACGTTAACTATGGAAAATCTAGCAAAGAAACTTACTTTTCATAAGCAAATTATTTATGAAATTTTTTTACATTATTTCAATAATGCTACAATTTTAATTCAAGCGACAAATCCTTAGTAAATCCCTTCATTAGCATATATATTATCAATATGGGTTGCTACCGATGTCCTCATTTTGGAAATAGACGATAAAAATATCTTACATTACCACTGCATTTCGCACGGCTTGCGGACCACAACATAAAAATTAATTGCAGTAGAAAAAAGGACTTCCAACATTATTCATCTCATGCACCACCTTTATTTATGTTCATTTCCTTAATTTTAAGCTGTAAAATATGTGCCTTACTTAAATTTTTCCACAGATATCCATGCTCTGTTATTTTGGGACCGAAAATACTCTGAGCTCTTATCGTTTTATTTTAAAATTTCCTCATTTTCTAGGTAGTTACTTGACAAAAACATCTCACCTTTTATTCTTTAATTTCAGAAGTCATCTGTAAATGTTCAATTATTTGTACAGATCAGCAAGTGGGTAGATATATTATAAAGTTGAAGATTTAGATGACGACTCGTCGGAGAAAAAAGATAAGCGACGGATGGAGTGCGTGAAAGGGGCTTGAGGGATGGAGAAAGCCCTTAGGCGAGAAAAGGACGTGTTGGAAAAAGGAATGTGAGAGGGACTCGAGAGATGCATTGCCCTGATAGCCATAATGCATGTCCGCCGCCTTGGTCTTCTATTCTGAAAGGAATTCCTTCGCCAGCGAAACGGACGGCCGATTCGAGCAATAGAGAAAGCACCCATTGGATGGAAGTGATAGAAATGACGGCATTCTTCCTTTAGAGGTGGCTCAGCATATATCAGTGCAATTCTTCTTCCCCGCTACGAATTGGGAAATTCATTGTTTAATTCAAATGGATTGCTACGAGTCCGCCAAGTTGCCTGGTTTATAAATGAAGTTTCAAATAGGCCTGCTTTGACAGAGATGAATTGCATGTTTATTAACAGACTAGATTAAGGAAATTTTTATTATTAGTCTTGCCTCTCGTAATATGCTTCCTCTCAAATTATGTTGAGAATCATAATTTGCATTCTGATGAAATAACCTTTTACATCAAATTTCCCAAAAAATATGACTTTCCTCACTATGACAACACCAAATATAAGTGCGATAATATTTACAGGAAAAGACAGGAACGCTTAGCAACGATCAGAATATACACTTCATAAAACCTTTAAGAAATTTAAAAATTTATCTATGTTCATTATAAAGATCACTATGCTAGTAAAAGAGGCGTTTGCAAAAGCAAACTTTCAACCACCAAATGGAGGTAGATCAAAAAAGAATGTCGTAAGATAACTAATGCTTTAATGCGTCCGGTTACACAATGCGCAATTAAAGGCGTAGAGTTATAAGGACGGATATACGTACAAAATCCATTTTTGTGAGACCGTGATTCGTAATCGCCATTCTAAATATTGCAAGCACCGTGTCTGTACATTTCCCAAAGGATTGTAATCTTATTACGATCACAGATTTTTCATGCACAGTCTCGGCGAAAAAGCATGGAGAAAAGGTTTCGGTTCTCAATTAAAATGTAATTGGTACGGTTGATTTGAAAAAAGTTACCAGGGTGGAAAAAATACAAAAAGGCAGAATGCATGTATTCAGCATATGCTGATGACTAGGAATAAAGTCCATGGGGGTAGTAAAATAGAAAATAGCATAAATGACGATACATAATGAAGAAAAGACAAAATTTTTATTAATTATTGCTGAAATTCGCAAATAAATCTGCCACGTGTTTCTAACACTAAAGATGGAAAAATAGTTTTTAAATATTTCAGTTGTAACTATTTTCACTTTAGTGAAAATTACTGGGTCGACGTAAATAACCCTTCTTCATTAGTCTGGACCAAATTGCGAAAGCAAAAAAAAGTCCTCGCTTTACTAAAAAGTGGAACAATTCAGCAATGAAATTGGCACTACCGAAGTCACATCACTTTGCGGACCTGAATGTGATAGCAAAGTAATCGTCTTCACAAGATGAAGTGCTGTCGCCGGACATATTCTTTTAAGATTACATTTTGTTGCTTCGAAAAAATGTCGAAAATTGCATGTTTATAAGGATATGGAATGTGAGATGTTCAATAAATTACCGAACAAAAGCCTTTGACGGGTATTTGTATAAGTTACTTCTGCACAATTTAAATAACGAACGTGAAGAAAACTATATGTTACGGACTGTCAACCTATGAATGGAAAAACCATTAAAATAATTCAAATGAATTAGCACTGAGAATTATTAAATTACTTTCAACTAAGGAGACGAGTAATATAAAAATATTAAATCAGTTTTCCCCGACCTAGAGTGATAAATGTTCCCCACTCGTAAATTCACTGTCAGAATCTCAATTATCTGCAGAGCCTCGATGTCGCAAACAATAACTCGTTTCATGCGAGGCGATCCGTTGGAGAGAGGAGTTTAAATCATGCACGTGATAGGTGGGACCTACTTGCTTCCTCTATCCTGCCATCACTGATAGTTTTTAAATTAACTAAAAGGGGATTTAGAAGCTCACATTTGTATCGTCTTCTGCATTGAGAAGCAAATTAAAGCCAACAAAAGATTACTAATTTTCTTCAAAGGTCAGATGTGGAAGAATAAATACGCTAAAGCTAATTTAAAACCCCAACGTCTCATCACAACTGTGGGGTACGTATTAAAATACATTCTTGTTAAATGCATATCTGGGGTCTCGATCAGCCGAGTAAGGGTAGTTGGAATTCTTGTGGAACATGAGTTTTATTAGGTTGGGAAAACATGCGATTTCCATGGGTGGTAATCAGGAAATAACAATGGAGTGATTAAGTATGTTTTTATAATTTGTACCCGGATATAGATAATACTTTTTAATACAATAATGAAGTACTATAAATTAATTTCATTAACATAACGGCCTTTAACATACCTAGCAGATCTCCTTTGCACGCGCTCTAATTCTTTTATCATACCTTCCTCGTACGGATCCCATATACTAGCGGCATATTCTAAATATTTACATCATGCATAAATAATAACATAGAGAATATAAAGAGAAAGATCTACTGTCTGCCTATTGTCACTATTCGAACTATTCTTGACGACGATCACAGCTGTTATGGTCCCGAATGGTACGCGGAAAAAATGACATTTTATACCTATCGGTTCTACAATCTAGCTCTCTAATTTTATTGGCGCGATCTAATCTGCCGTAGTACGAAGGGGTTAATAGTATGTTTTTTACGTCGTCGGAGAAATGATTTTCCTGAAATTTAGTTAGGATGTTAAGCCTATAATTTAATCTACATACATGATACGTTGAAGAGCATGCTACCATGCAATACACTACTCAATATAAACTACTGGCTAGTATTATTAATGCGACATATAAATAGCACTACAAGGTAATAAATTCTGCAAGAGTATATCATGCCGGAGATTACATTCGAGGTTCGAAGCTAATAATAATATTCAGACATTTATTACTACTGAAAAAACCTGTCTTCCGAATAATAGTAAAATTCGGCTCAAGAACTTTTAAGTCATACTGCACATAGCAGTATTAATGGACACAACAGATTTATGCGTGGAGTAAACCATTACAAATGTGAGTTCATTGGACAGTTAGCGAGGGAGGAGGCGTGGGAAGAAGAGAATATATTTCTTCTCTCCATGGGTGAGGAGCGAAGCAGGACCTTTCCCTTCCTTAACTTTGTCCCACTTCTTTCAGAAGATAAATAAAAACGTTGTGGTGAGTGGAGGGGAGAAAGGGAAGGAGAGAGAGAGAGGATGAGAAAGGGATGAAAAAAATAAACTAAAGATAATCGCTTCTTTAAGGGCGTGGGAGAGGGAGTAGGGAGAAAGAAGGACGGAGAATATACTCGGAAGAATGAGGAGTTGGAGGAGGGTGAGGCAGTCTGCCAAGATAACGTGACGTCACACGAGCCTCGCCCATGACTAAGCCGTCCAGACGTTATAACTTCCCGGCATTCCCTCTCCTTTCATCTCCACCCCCTTCTCTCACTCCAATCCCTTTAACAGATCTCGAGGCACCCCCTTCCCCTCGCCCTTTTCATTCCGTCTCTCTTCCCACCTCTCTCACCCACCCCCACCCCACGCTATTAAGAAAGGTGCTGCCCCCTTCCCACGCCACCACGGACTACACACGGGAGTCACGCGGTAGGGATTCAAGGTCAAACACGTCACAACCCCAACCTTCCGGTTTTTCCCAGTAAGAGAAGCACTCGCAACGTCTCACTCTAGAGAGAGGGAGAGGGGTATGGCCGTAGACTGGTGAGAATGTTTCTACGAAAGATCTTTCGCACGGAGGAGTAGAATGGGTAGAGAATGAGAAGTGGGAATGAGAGAGCAAATAAGGTAAATGAGGAATGTTTGGTTGCAATCAAGGGGTATGAAACTCTAAGAAATAGTGTCCGCTTGTTGAGAAATGGTAGCGAAATGGACAGAAATGGTTATAAATTGGCAGAATTGGACGGAAATGGATACAAATGGACATAAATAGATAGAAAAGGACTGAAATGGATAGAAATAGACAGAAATGTTTAGGAATTGACATAAATCTTAAAGACACAGGTTTAACCTATTTCCGGAAAATCATTTCTCTGACGACGTAATAAGCATACTATTAACCCCCTCGTACTACGGCAGATTAGATCGCGCCAATAAAATTAGAGAGATAGATTGTAGAACCGATAGGTATAAAATGTCATTTTTTCCGCGTACCATTCGGGACCATAACAGCTGTGATCGTCGTCATGAATAGTTCAAATAGTGACATTAGGCAGACAGTAAATCTTTTTCTTTATATTCTCTACGTTCTTATTTATGCATGATGGAAATATTGATCTTCTTATTTATATATGATATTTTGAATATGTAGTAGTAGTCCTTGTATCCCTTGCACGTTGGAACGATTGACGGTAGTATGTTTCTTGGTTAGTAGATTGTTAATTGGCGCTTTGCATGTGTGGAGCGCGGGTTACAATGTAGTTTCGGTGTTCTACCGTACCTGGTGTGGAAGCACCCCCTGCCACACACCATTTGGGTGGCTTACAGGGTACAACTACATCTAAATCTACGTCACACCCTGCAAGCCACCCAAAGGGTGTGTGGCAGGGGGTGCTTTCGCACCAGGCATGCATGAATGATAGGGTAGAACACCGACATTACACTAAAACCCGCGCACCACACATTCAAAACGCCAATTAAAGATCTAATACCCAAGAAACATTCAATCTTCAATCGTTCCAACATACAAGGGGTACAAAGACTACTACTATAGATTCAAAATATCATGCATAAATAAGAACACCAATATTTACATCATGCATAAATAAGAAAGAGGAGAATATAATGAGAAAGATTAACTGCCTGCCTATGTCAATACTCGAACTATTCATGACGACGATCACAGCTGTTATGGTCCCGAATGGTACGCGGAAAAAATGACATTTTATATCTATCGGTTCTACAATCTAGCTCTCTAATTTTATTGGCGCGATCTAATCTGCCGTAGTACGATGGGGTTAATAGTATAATTTTTACGTCGTCAGTAAAATGATTTTCCTGAAATTTATTTAGGAAGTTTAACCTATATTTCAATCTACGCTGTGATAGCGATTCCCATCCTAATTCTTCTAACAGTCCAGACACACTAGCCAACTTATCGTAGCATCGTTTCACAAACCTAGCTCCTCTTCGCTGTACGCGATCTAACTCTGATATCAACCCCGTTTCGTATGGATCCCATACACTAACAGCATATTCCAGATGAGGCCTAACGATTGAAAAATAACAACGTTCTTTCACTTTCTCATCACATTTTCCAAGTACTCTACGAGTTACTCTGTACGAGTAGAATGGGTAGAGAATGAGAAGTGAGAATGAGAGAGCAAATAAAGTAATTGAGGAACGTTTGGTTGCAATCGAGGGGTATGCAACTCTGAGAAATAGTGTACGCTTGTTAAAAAGTGGTGGCGAAATTGACATAAATGGACGGAAATGGATAGAAATGGACACAAATGGTAGCGAAATGGACAGAAATGGTTAGAAATTGACATAAATGGACGGAAATGGATAGAAATGGACAGAAATAAATAGAAATGGTCAGAAATAAATAGAAATGGACATAAATGGATAGAAATGGACGAAAATGGACAGAAATGGATAGCATGGCTAAAAATGGATGGAAATGGCTGAAATGGAAATGTGGTTTACAATTGTTTTTGAAGTTGCGTACCCTCAGTCGCAATAGATCAGTAATGAGAAACCTTGACCCTCACTGGGTGAAGTAGGTTTTGTACTTGTGCTAAAGGTCTGAACATATTTATTAGCTACCACTTGCATGAAATATCTGCCAAGATACAATTACATCTTCGAAATACCGTGCAAGCCACCTCTAGGGTATCTCTATCTGATCGAAGGGGGAAATATAGGTTAAATCTTTTACGAAAATTTGATGTAGACTATTTTTTGCCAGGCCTTCAAAGTATTTTGCTAGAGCCAAACTATTATGATAGGAATGATCACAGGAATGATGATAACAAGATGCGATTGATGACTGATGTGATAGTTGGCACCTAGAATTAAATTTGAAGAAATGCACGATAATGAACTTTTGGAAAAAGAATGGCTTTCCCCGGGATAATTATAGCATCAAAGAAAAGAAAATATCTAATGTAGAATCTATTAAATACTTAGGCGTCACCATCACTGAAGACATGTCATGGGGAAACACATCAGGGAAATAACTAGTGTTGAAAACCGTAGATCAGGATTCGTAAAAAGGGTTCTAGGCAAATGCGATGAGAGAGTACGAGAAAGAAGATATTTTACACTTGTCAGGCCTCATTTAGAATATGCCGCTAGTATATGGGATCCGTACGAGGAAGGTATGATAAAAGAATTAGAGCGCGTGCAAAGGAGATCCGCTATGTTTGTTAAAGGCCGTTATGACAATTGTATAAGTGTTACGAGCTTAACAGAAGAACTAGGATGGGAATTACTATCAGAACGCAGGTTTAAATTTAGGTTAAAACTTTTAAGTAAATTCGAAACCGATTTGTTCACAGATGACGTTGGATATATATTGAGAACCCCTGCGTATTATGCTAGGTTTGATCATATTAGCAAGATTAAAGAGATAGATAGTCATACCGATAGTTTTAAAATTTCATTTTTCCCGCGTATTTCTTGATTATATTTTTTAATGGCCTTAAATCTGAAAAATAAAATCTAAAACAAAATGCAGGACCGCATTAAATTTTTAGTGAATCTGTTTACGAATTGGAAAACACGAGGCTGGTAGCAATGGAAATGAAACAAAGGACTGTATAACTAATTTTTATTTAATTAAAACACGTTATGACCTGAGCTTACGGTGTGGAGCTGAACAGCGCAACTCAATGAAGGGCTATCGCATAGGCTCATAAGAGCCTGGCTTATTAAATTAGCGTAAGGCAAAGTTCCTTACGAAATTCCTGCTTAGATGTGAAATTAATTCAATCCAGCCAAAAATTATTCCAACGTGCCTTGAAGATGTATGTTTTACCCCACGGCAGAATTCTATCTTAAAAGTTTTAATACTACCGAGTGCAGGAATGGTGATTATAAATCTCACTCTCATAACCGTTCTGAAGTTGCAACGGCAACTATAGAAGTTCTTACCTATTGTAAGATGCCATTTGGATAGCGGATGCACGACCCCACAAAGCATTCCTTGTCTGGTGTACTTTGATTGCGTTATAGTACTCCTGAATCCTATTATCTTCACCGTACGAATTACAATACTGCAATTTTAGGCCCATAACATTTGCTTTCTTCGCCTAATTTCAGGAGGAAGTCTTCACTCCTCTGCGCGGTGTCACTAATGAGCTCCTATCTCGGCAATAGATCATCAAGTTAGAAAAACCCATCTATGATGATTAGTTTCCAGAGAAAAACATTTTGATGATCCCACCAAAACTAACTTGGAGGCATAAAATGAAGCACGAGCAGTAATGAGAAATAGATTAACTGCATTACTAATTCTCTCATTAGTAATCATACTACAATTCATTTTGAAACTGATTAATGCCCCAATATCAGACTGCATGATAGGAGTGCCTTCTCACTATTAGTCCTGAATAAGTCATTTTACCTGTTAAATTGTAAATAATTGCTTTTACCTGGGAGTGCTTTGATATTTGACCAGTAATTTTTGCATTCAAACTTTATATTTTTTTACTTATTTTTCAGTTATTAATCCAATTTTCATCCTAAAATGGGATAAAAATATAGATCCTAAGATAGAATAATATGTTATTTTAGCCTAACTCATCGCCAACGCATCGCTTTTATACATATTTCCTTCATTAGGGCTCAATGATTTTTTAGGATTTTCAAATATAATTATAAATCACATTTGATACAATATTTCCTACGAGTAACATTGATAAAATAATCTATCAAACGTCAAACACCAATTTTTTTGTTATTGCTGTGAATTTGTCGTAGGAGATAACAAGCTAGTCTATACTTGCGTAACCCATGGCATGGCTATGAGGTGATAATGGCCAAGTATTTTTACGTGATATCATCTACGAAAGCTACTATAACTGTAAAGTACCTTCCATAAAGGCCGCCAGATGGGCAAAAGCACACACTGTAATGAGAACCTTAAATAACTATTTCCGGCACTAAGCTATTCGGACGCAGTGAATTATTAACTTAGAATTATCGTTTTGCGTGGAAACAGGCCTGCTACTAAAAGCTTCTGGAGGGTTAGCTGGTGTTTTTACGAGAGGATAAAAGGATTTTCCTATGGATAGTTGCTACACAAAATAAAAGCTCTAATATCGCTAATGATGATGCAAAGCGAATGAAATTTCTAGTCGCAGTAAGCCTATTTCATAGACGCTGCGGAAATTTCAAATCATTGAATTATGTGAGCGCTTATTAAAGTTCAAACCATGAATGGATATTCATCATCATTATTGTCTCTTCGTGCCCTTACTTTATTCAGCAGTTGTTTCCAAAACGTTAAACATATAGAGTGCATTATTTGGTCCCGAGGTAGGACATTAACTCAACATAAAAATTTTTCCCCATTAAGTCTGGATGGAAGGAGCACATTAAACGTGATTACGGTTGGATGTTATGGGCGCGCAATGCATAAAAGGCCGACCGCTTTGATGACCGTCATAAAACAGCTTTAACCCATTTTCTTCCCTCGTTAATGACCGCGAATGTTCCAAACTATTGAGAAACACCACTAGCTTTGGTAGTCGTGTAAGGCGCCCATATGCGAAAGCCATTACATAGTCAACGAATATTGCTATACATGTACTTGCTAATACATTTTCATTCGCTTTTCTAACGTTTAATCCATTTATCTACATCTATGTAATACCGAGAAATACTCCGCATCCGTTTATCGAGAAATACTCCGCATAGCTCGTCAACTTTCGCACCTCTAAGAGCTAATCTAGTATTTCACTACATCCTATCAATTAAACTCTTTATTTACGAGACATATACATCGCTATAGCGTAAAACTTAATAAGAATAAAACTTCATTGCAGGCAAACGGAAAAATAACATTACGAAAATAAATTACTTTAGCTACGTTCCACTAATGAGCATCCAGAGATATATTCAAGCTAAAACGTGATGCGGTCATCATTTCAGTTTTCTTTAATGATAATATTTAACATCAAAGCCCTTGAAAATTCTCCAATTATTACCAACCATTTTTCGCTTCACATGCGCTTTTCTCCTCAGAGATTAATTCCATCCTATTCCGCCTGGGCTAATAACTGTGAACAATAATTTGGTTCGAGCCTGGGACCAAAAATACTTGGAGAGGTGCAGGGATGGGGGGCGTTAATCATTTGTCTTCTGGGGTGAGCGGTGGAACGGCAGACATTTGGGATGAAGGGAGAAATTTCGTCCAGTAAATGCCTCCTTAATGACGTCGTTAGGAGTCAGAGAGTTGTGGACGGTACCTACGTCAAGAAAGGCCTATAGATCGGATCCAGAGAAGGAGACTTGGGGCCATGAATTTGAACTGCCACTGTGAAGGATGGGAAGTTATTGGCAGTGCTTCCATCCTCAGTAGTACGAAGACAGAGTTGGTATGGAGTTGGGACGCGGGAAAGAAAGATTGGTCTGATAGTATATAAGAAGTCGTCACGATTATTTGGTTATTGCTACAAGCCTTGCGCAACAATTCGGATAGGTGTTAATCGCAGTCGGTCAGTTAAAACTCCCTACAAGCCTACTGCCACAACTAGGATTGCTATCAATCCGACGGTTAAAATTTGGTCAGCTTTTTTAAATCTTTAAGCCAACAAAAATTTTCAGTCTAAATTTTGACCTTTAAAATTTTTGATAGGCCTTTAAAAATTTCTTAGAATACCCATTCTTCTGCGATACATCAGTTCATTGGCATACTAAGAGGAATTATTTTGCAAAACGGGCCAATTTATGAGTCATTATTTTCTTTTTTTCCGAAAATAAGAGACCAAAATAGCTACTATTGTTTCTTATCATAGGCCACATTGCTAGTTAATTTATTTGCCATGTAATTATGTTTCCAAATTTTCTCAGTAGTATTAACACCACGTTTAGCCTATTGCATATTATGTATAACTCTGGCGTCTCTTTTCATGGATGGAGTAAAAAAATATATGGATGCTCATTATTTTATAACATTTTTGGGGCATATAATAGTAAACTTAGGGGAGAATTTATAACCTGATGGTTATTTGTAGACCTTTTCTTATGTCTAATACTTGTAACTTCAATAACATTTATTTTTCATTGTTCGGTAAATACTGACTAAAACTTATTCTCGGCCATACACCTATTAGGTGGCTTGTAGGATACTATACAGGCCAAGTAAAATAAGTACCATACAAGCTACATCTAAGGTTCGTGGCACGGAGCTATTCTACACTTGGCATGCAATACTCGTCCCATACCAAGATCGAGGATCGCATATTCCATTTGCAGCGAGGCCAGGTAAATGAAGATGCAAAATGCAGCTAGATGCAAATGTAGAAGTGGAATAAGCCAGAAAAAAAGTCACCATGTCCAAGGGTAAATGAACAGTAGATTCCAGAGAGTGAATTTGGTTGTTTGGAAAATGGAGCACTTAATTAGAATGGCTCGGTTCGAATAAGGAAAGATGAGGATAATTATTCGGTGGGATTTCAGACCCTTTCAACGTGCATTGTGGCAAGTCATTTGAAGTTGTCTGATCTCGAATTAAACTGTGGACTCTTTGGCACCTTTTGGTAAAATCAAGCAAACCCTATGCCCATTATCCCCACCATACTTTCACTTCAAATTTTTTCTCTCTTTACCAACCTAACCCCCTACCACTGTCTGACGTAAAAGACCAAGTTGTCGGCTGCCTGCCTAAATACTTTACCTATTATGTCCTATAAATTTATGGCTGCTTCATTTGAGTGAAAAAAATTAATTGATTTTCTCTTCCTTAATGGTTAAAACTAATAACAACGAGTTAAATAAAGTCGAAACACCAAACATGCGGAATAATTTATTGGCTTACACGCTGATGTCCTAGAAAATTATACGAGGCTCAAGTACGCGACTGAAACTGTGGACCAGAAAAGGCTTGCATGCAATTAAGGCATTAATTTAAGGCTCATATTTCAAAGAGAACGCAGTGTATACATGCATAGTGAAGATTTTTTTCATAATTAGGAGCTCCATGCCATTATTAAGTGACACTATTCATTTCTAAGTTACCAACACCCATTTATCACGTAGCGAGCGATAACATAATGCAGATAAAAGTCCATATCTTGTTTAAAACTATAGTGGTATACATTTTTATCCCTGAAATATCAAGGGCTAACGAAGTTTCATTACAGTCACATGTAATTTGCTACAATGTCGTTAATCACTTGGAGAAAATTGAAATTTAACCAGTACCACGTAACCTATCATTGATTCCTCTAACTGGGAAAATGTAAAAATGCTTAGGGAACAATGATATCATGCCTGAAGTCGTCATTCAAATAGGCGGAGAATGGCCTTCAGCAACTAGCATTTGTGAAAACTGGCAATTTTTCTTTTTTCGTGGATACTTTAAGCATGAGATTTCAGAAAGATGAGGGATTAGTTTTAAAAAGTCAATCGCTTTGGTGGAAATTTTAATAGCCACTCACTCAAAATATATTAAATTTTTGAGAAAAATCTTAAATTCAAAATGACTTCAAAATTTTTAAGCAAGGATAATATCACAAACCAAAATGGATGCGTTTATATAAAGCAGCTCCGTAAATTTCATTAAATCCACAGACTATTATCAACTCCCATGAAAAAACTGATGAAAGCATTTTTCAAAATTTTACGATCATCATCGAAACAAAAGAGATAATAAACAAAGCAGCCTCTCCTCGAACAGGTTTTAATTTTGATGATAATGAGTAGTCGTATAATTATAAGCTCGGATACAGTGAATGATTTACATACGAAACATGGCTCGATAACATTATTTTAATGGGCACTAATTTTAATTCAACTTCTTTTAATCTCCACAACAAGGAACAACTCAACAACATTAGGGAAATGGGACCATAATGCAACGCCGATGCGCCGATTTGTATTGTTGTGACCTTATTCATATTGATATATTCCGAGTTCCCATCATTAATTCCGTTTAGCGAGCACGTTCATTCCAAAAGTTTCCGCATCCACGGGCACCAAATCATTTTTTTTTCCTTCCTTTCTCATATTTAGGCTTTCCGTCCCTAATCATTTACTCTCCCGTGAGATGAAAGGACTGGTGAGGTCGTTTAACAAATCCTCACAAGGCTTGGGGCTCCCTTTCAGATAAGGTACGCCCCAGACGAGGAGAGCTTAAGGAGATGATATATGGATCGTAATGCTCACAACGGCATTTCAGAATTTGGGCTTTTATTACCCCTTCATCGCCATTGCCTTGCCTCGATTCCACTAGCAAGGCTTTCCATAAATAACGCCTATATATATTTCACTGACATTGCAATCGTCTTACTGGGTGGAAAATAATGCTCTTCGTGCATTCAGAACTTTTCTCGGTCTCCCCATTATTCATGTTTGCAGGTAGTTCTATCACATATCTTAGTTTGCATTTAAAAATACTTAATTATTCTTCATCCTTGCATTCATTTTTTTTTCAAAGGAAGCAAATCCTTTGCACTTAAGCTAATGGAATCGCAAAACGATTAATGATAAGGAATGAGAAATCTTGATGGATGATGATTTTTTTAAACACGCATTGAATGATGGATACCAAAGTTCACATAAAAAGGTCATTCAAAGAGTTGAAGGAATATACCGGTTTTTTTTTCACAAGTTTTTTTTTTTTTTCACAAGCGGTTGAATTAGACCTCCAAGCAAATTTGTCTCTGGTTTCCAACCGGGTCAGGAGTTCAGGTACTAATTTTTCGGAGACTAACTCACCTTCGAGGAGACTGTTACATTTCTATGGCTAACTCTTCTCATCGTCTTGAAGGGGTAGAGTTAGTGATTGACACAATGGTACCTGAACTCCTGACCTAATAAGAAACCCAGGAAGAATTTACTAACATAGTTTGCCAAGATAGCACCAGATCCTTCAAACAGATACTCATTCTAGGAACTAGATATTTGCGCGGATATATTATCACTGAATTAAGTGCAATGGTTATACTGCATCGACATTCTGTATTAGTTTACACCATGATAATAAAATAGGGAAGTAGCCAGCAGAATGGTAAAAGGTATAAAACGTAATTTTTCCCGCAATATTACATTATTTTACTAGGTTTGTTGATAAATGGAGTAGCAAATAAGATGCTCAATAGTATAGTTCTCGATAACCTGCATCTTCATTTGTTACGCAGTATGTAAAGCGGAAAACACTAATTTTCTTTGTAACTCTTGTAGCTCTTGTATCTCTATGAATTGATGGAGTTGCCAATTAAATAAATTTAAATAATTACTTTGAAATTAGGTGGTTACCTGTAATATGGTCCTTGCTCGTGAAATTTTGACTCCAGACAGATATATACAGGTGTTGTTAATTCATCAACAGTCGTGGTTTCCCTAATTTTATTAAAATGTAACGTATAAAACAACTAACACCTTACATTACACCTTTGAAGTGGCTTGCAGGGTATGAGGTAGGTTTAGATGAAAATTGAAACGAAGGCTGCGATAAAAGTTTATATTCATCCATGGAAAACTCTTCGATCTATCCCTTCACGCAGTTCAAACTCCATTTTACTGTCATAAAGAATAGAAGTAATGCAAATTTCCACTTAAATAAATTATACGCGACCTAGCTTCAATGCATTACATCATCTGATGATGTAGACCATCGATTTTGATGTACTACATCCGACGATGTAGTACATCGAAACCTAGGTCGAGTAAAATTTATTTAAGTGGAAATTTGCATTACTTTCATGCTTTATCATGGAATCGTTCCACCACCTCAAGCCTGAAACTTCTCTTTTTATAACCATTTCACCGTGATATTTTGAATTTATCCGTTACACCAGCATGGAAGGATCCATGATGTTGTCGTGACAATGTTTTCAATCGCCATGCCTATCATCTTGCAAGACTTTTTCCCACAGCTCTCCCTCTCTTTTCCACACTCTGTTGGCCAAATGTTACGGGCTCGCATGGTAAGGAAGTAACGGAAAACCTTTCACGATACAATCCATGCCTAACGATCGCACAAGATGGAACCCCGCTGTAAAATGCGCGTGTTGATGATAAAAAAAACAAATGAAAGAAACCATAAAGGCAATCGCAGATCAGAATGCGCACCGCGGAGCAGCAATCTGCGAAATCTCGCAGCGGAAGAGAGACTTTGTGGTGAAAGAAGTATAGAACGGCCATTAGAGCGGAAAATAGTCTCGATTCTCAATCGACGGAGGAATATAGCGTGCGGAATTGTGTAAGGTCGCTTAAAGATGCATGCGTTTGGAGTCATTTAGCAATTAAGCCGCGAGCTTCGCCAATTCAGCGTTCATTTTGCATCCCTTATCTGCCGCGGTCATTCGAGAGGAGAAAGAGTAATAAGAAGAGAAAAAATCACTATTTACTCTCTCGATCTCTCTCGCACTCATTTGAGGCCTGGCGCTTTAATGCTCTTCGTGAGTTGGGAGCGGAGATGCGGGAAACCCTATCCCATTACGCTAATGAAAGATTTTAATCTTCCAAGTCAATATACATTATCTCGCAATCAGAAACACACACTCATCGTGTGTGAGGCAGTTAGTTTCGCGGTTAAACAACCGGTTTTTCTTCCGATTGGATATCGTGAGGAAAGGGAAACAGTTGGCCAAAGTAAAAGGAAACAGCTGTAATAAGTTTTTATGGTCGTTTGCACTTAGTCATTAAACGGAATGAAACGCATTTTTCGACAGCTTTCTCAGGCCATTTTTCGCTCAAACATTTATTCAAGGCTTAATACATACATCCAAGGCGTATGAGATACCTGTATTTATAAAACCAGAAAAGATTATTATTCTAGGATTTTTCCAATGTAGACGAACGGTTTCTTCCACTGAGAAAGCTATTTTCCCTTAATCAAGAAAGTAATTTTGAACCCGACAGTTTGAAAAGCACATCCATATATTTATTCGCACGTTCGAACTCATTCTGCTTAGCAGCCGCAATTTCTTTCAGCCATGCAAAAGTAAGTTCAGAAGGTCCTTCGGGTGCCTTCTCTGCCCAAGAATTTCGATTATCTTTGCTCTGGTAACTCTCAATCGACGGAAACATTATTTAAAAAAATGGAAAAAAATCTGTTAAACTGTTAAAATGGGTCCTACTGCAAACTGAAAATTCAACGAGTTATAAATTCGGATGTACTAAAAAGGTGGATAAGTAATACAATCAATCTCGGATTGTACATAAATTTTCCACTCAGAAACATTATCACTATTCTTTGAATGACATTTTGGCATACACAAAAGAGTTACATAAGGATAGAGAAGAGTGAAATATACATTCAAAGGTATATGGCAAGATTTTGTGGAGCATTATCTTGAATTTAAGTGAAAGAAATTTAGAAACTTGTATCTAAATATGACCCTTATTTTACCTGAAAACAACGCTTTAAGCGTCAAAACAGGTTGTACACACAAATAAAGAGCAAAGTAGGCATTTCTAAGTTTCTAAGCTACTTTCTTTTAAATTAATATGTGAAAGATATTACAACAGAGCTATTTCAATCGGGCAAATAACGAAAACATGAGTTTTTTTGCCTTAACTGACCGGAAACATAACATATCCTACTTTCATGTCAATAGTGCATGTTTGGTGATATTCACCCCCTGCCACACACCCTCGTGGTGGCTCGCAGGGTATTACGTAGATGTAGATGAAAGTGAACGGTATAGTGGGAATGCATGTGTATTTTAATTACAATTATTCTGTTACAAACAAATTATACTGTCTGCTTAATAAAATAACGAAAGTAGGGCGACTCAAACAAAAATATCAACTAAAGAGTGTGACACTAACCATGAAACAATCATTTGATTTCACTGGATTTCGAATCCAGAGAACCCAGTTGTCGGTGAGGTGAGCTAGTTAAGCCAACAAGCCATGTTCATTTGAAGCATTTTTCTGTGATGTTTGGTCAAAAAAGTTTATCTTGTACCTCCTACGTGGCAGTACAAGAGGCATAATCATATATGACACGCTACAATCCCAAGGATAAGCTTAGCATCGTCACCTCAGAAAAACTAAATATTAGTTGTTCCAGTGATTGGAAATTTGGACTCTATACAAGATAATTTCAAATTATTTTTTCATGGAGAATATTGGTATCTTATTTGTTCATACATTTATATCCTTGCACGTTGTAACATGCCACATCAGTTGCGAAATAGGAATTAATAGAAAATTTATAAAATAAAGTTTTATATTGGTTTTTTCCAGGAGTCCATAAAATTTGTTTATTTTCTACATTTTAGAACCGGAATCCACCACGTAGAGTCGTTTTGGATACCACGCCATCCTCCAGGATGAAACAACGCGGAAAGAACACTGTTTCTTCTCTTCGCGAACACAACAAAAGGACCTCGTTTTTCTTCTAATCTAGGGGGCTTCGTTAGATGAATTCGACCTGAAGGCGTCGGCTGGATGGGTGATGAATAGTTGTATATTGAGCCGCAAAACACGATAAAACTCGATAATAGAGAGAAATGCACTACGCTGTTCATTTGCGAGTAATGTCGAATTTTAACAAAAAGGTAGCTCTCACAGCTTGCTTTAATAACTAAAGTCAGTAAAATGCAATTAAAACGTTATTTTTGTTGTTGTGCGTGGCTTTGTTGGTGTGTACGTACGCAATACACAGATTCTCAAATGATAAATCCCACCTACCCATCGGGGTGGGTGCCGGGAGAGAAAAAAAAAAGAATTTTAGGGGCGTTCCCGAAAAGGAACTGGAAGCATTAGTGCCGCAGTTTCGAAAAATTCACGCTTCCCTCAAAACCTTTTCGAGGAAAATTGGGGAGGTTTCCTCTTTAGAAAGGAAAGAAGGAGATGGATCCGGGAGATGCTCAGCCGAAATTTCAGGGTTGCCCACGGACGAAAGGCGGATACGGCTAATGACGGACTGTGAACCTCTTTTCCTCGCCCGCCCACCAGCCGGCCCTGGCAAGACGTCCCCAGCAATCATTGCACCAACATACATTAACGTTGCTCCCCTTGAGCCACCTTTATTGTGTGCTCCCAAATTCCATCGTCTAAGATTGAAGCGTAACTATTAACTTAGACATCTAAAAAAATCGGACAAACTGTTTACATCACTTCCACAAAAGTTCAAACCTATTACCTTATGCACTGATTGATCGAAAATCTTTTTTCAACGCTAATTTGGTTTTGCATTTATGAGTTTCACATTTCACTAAACATTAAACGTATTTCAGAGGTTGTTTGGTTCTCAAAGAATTTTTTTTACTTTTTATTAAAGATTTTTCTGATGCTAATATAATTTTTTCCGACTTTCTCATGATAAATACCCACGAACCTTCTGAAAAGTATAGGTTTATTCCTTTATATTGTCCCAAATCTGTTTTTAAAACGTTTCTTATACTAGAAGATTGAGTTGATAATGATTACCCATATTTATCACCACACTGAAGTTGGAGCTATTTTCGTTTACGAACAGATTTCCATGAAACTTTGAATACAGGTGCTTAATAATAATGAATGAAAAACAAGTACTTGGTTATGATTCCAGACTTTATTTAAAGCAACATGACCTCGGTTTTGGCAGATCAGGCCCTTGGTTTTGGTAGGGTAAGCCACCCAACTGCTTACACCTGATGATGGTATGATATGCCAAAACCTAGGTCGTGATACTTTAAATAAAGTGTGGAATCATAACCAATTACATGTTTTTTATTCATTATGACAGAGCCCCACCGAGTACGCCAGATACAGTGTCTTATTGGTGAAGTGAGTGAGGGGGTAGGGAAAGGAAAGATTCACTTGTGGATGCGTCTGGGGCAATTCTCATTTAACATTAGCGGTTAGAATGAAGACATTGGCGGGTAACAGGCATTCGTTGAATAGATTTGCTTTAGCATGCATGATAATCCGGGTCGTGGTAATGCTTTACTTTTCAATGGTTTGTCAAAGATTACTCACAGAATTAAATTTAGTTGCAATGTGATGAAATACACAACATTGTACTCTTACGCATTTGTATTTAGTGGAAGAGTGATTTTAAGCACCACGAATTTGATAAACTTCCATTAGTCAATTCATTGACCATCAGCTCAATAAATTTAATGATGGAATACTTCCTGTTTTTGCTTTTTTTATGCTGGCTCAATCATTTTTTTTTGTGTTTTAATCTACGACGCCATTATGAGAGCAGAAGTCCTGCGTTCGACTCCCACCTCGCTACTTCTCCCCACGGCTCGAGAGTAATGGTTGTTTGCCGAGTCTTCTCCTCTCCCGCCTTCCCGCCCATCACTCATCTCCGCACAAGATCCATCGCACGGCGATAAAAATAACCCTTAAGAAGTCGCTGAAAAACGACCCCAAGGAAAGTACGTGTGAAGCGATCGATCAAGGAGGAGAGACGGAAAGTATTCTCCCGCGACCGACCCTCCACGAGCGAGCGCCCGTTGACTGATGATCTCTCAGATTAAGGACGACGAAGGGTGGGGCGGAAAAGTCTTTCGTTAGCTCAAGACTCACCGCTTTTGCAAAACCTCTCAGATACTCCTACAGCATCCAGGCTACAAACCCTATGGCTTGTCAGTTTTTGGACCACGTCTCAAACTCTATGATAAACGGAGGATTTTGCACCGCGAAAAGTCTGCCTCAGGGGCAGTGTCCGACAGAAATGAAGGTGCAACTCATGGACAGTAACTAAAAAATTGTCACGCTTGAAAGAAATGATGAAGGTGCTTTGAGTTTTACTAAATATGCAGATGACTTTGATGTATAGGAACCGAGTACATGCACTGGGTGTCAAAACAACAAAGAACAACTATGCTATAGCATAATACTTAGTGTTATCCACGGATTAAGGCAGATTTAAATGGAAAACAGTTAGATTATGCAGATTTTCACTAGATTTTCCCTATATCCCCATACACGATATCTCTTTTCTTCCTAGCATATGTACTACCTCTTTTCATCCAGTCCATATAATCTATTCCCTTTTTTCCTCTTCCCAGTGTACCCAATATCCTTCCTCATACCTCGGTCTACAGCATCCTTTTGCCTCACATATTCTCTCCCGATCACCTACTTAGCTTCCCCTTTTCTTTTCTTCTTTCTCTTCTCTTATCCTTTTCCGCAGTTTCCTCTCCGTTTCTTCCATACTAATCAGCACATCTTCATTTGTTATCCTATTCTTCTACTGCTCTTGCGCCATCCTTCTTTAACCCCTTATCTCGATCGGTTGGAGATAATTCTCATCCATTTTTCTGCACACAGCAGCACGTGAAAAATCTAAGACAAAGTCCATGCTTGCCAAGTTTCTATGGCTGTTCTGGTAATCTATTATGAAAATTGAGTAAAAGAACAAATCAGTGAGCGTCTATGGAACACTGCTGCATTGGCAGGGTCTTAGTTGAACTGAGGAACGCTCTGCTTACTCCCCCTAACCGCAAAAACGTCGCACGTTGGCTCAAAAGCCACTGATTAGTTCTTTCTTCCAACTTTCAAAGGACATGTTCATTATCAACTGATAACTTGGCCATATTCCAGTTGAATATTTGCAAGAAAATTATTATAACTCATGTCAACAAGTCTCCTTAATTCCCTATCTCGTGGAAATCATGCTATGAAGAATGCGATGTTGATGCTCGAGGGAAGTGACACAAAAACATTCACAGTTCCACTCAATTTATGGAAGTGTAAATAATTTCGATGTTGGTGTAAATGATGTAGATGAAGAAACAATGAGTCATCAATCACTCTCAAGTGATTTTTGGGTAATTTTTGAGTATTATACCTCATCTATAGATTGTGAAACTCTTCAGGTGTAAATATCATTTTCCGTGACTGGAACTCGAATCTGGATCCCTCGACATTGTGCCGAGTGCCATTACAAAGGAGGGTTCCATTACATTAAGATCCTTTTTCGTAATTTACAATAGGTCACAAATACAAGATTAAAGAGATGGACTAATGAAATCCGGTTTGAGGGGGATATGAATAGTCAATTTGGATTAAAGATCATATTTTTTTCCGTCAAAAGTTTCTTGAGAAGATCAAGCGGAATAGATTTTTTTGCGGTATTTCTGTAACAAATGTTTCTGTTTGGAAAGAATTTAAGAGTTATGAAGCGTGCACTGAGCCTTTTTAAGATCAATATAAAAAAAAACTGTTAGTTAGTTACTAGAGCTTCGTCTGATTATTTACATATAAAACTGACGCATCCCAATAATTAGAGCATCAATTGCCCTCGCTATGAACTAGCACCTTGAACTATGAGACTAGACCAACTAGATAAGTCTAGACTAGAAACTACGAGACGAAATAACCACATATGCAATAAATAAATAAAATTAGACGAATATTCAAATACGAAGTCATGAGGTACAACTTCTAAAAACTAATGTTTAAATGAAGAAATATGAAGTTTTACTTCAGTATTTCCAAAAACAAAATGTTACGTAATTTAGCGATTGTCATAGCCAATATTATATTGTGAAAATTTAAGTAACCAACATAATTATAGGTAGGAGCCATCGCTCACCGTAGGCAACGTAGGGAACTGAGATCATTTTCAGAATGAAAAAAGATAAATTCTAAAAACTGGAACTAGAATTAGAAAATAACCGAAAATAGGTGGCCATAAATTAGAGTCTAACTCAAGAAAGTGATATGTAGGTTTGAGATACTGTTATCAGAACAAATATGATCCAATTTTTTGGTGACGTATTTATGGTAATCTGCCCATTAGTTTTATGATTTTATCTATTAGTTTTATGACACAAGCTTCATTTTCCAAGGATCTTGTCAAATTCTTCAATTAAAAAAACTGGAACTAGAATTAGAAAATGAACAAAAATCGGTGGTCATAAATTAGAGTCTAACTCAAGCAAGTGATATGTGGGTTTAAGATACTGTTATCAGAACAATTTCCAATGGCATGAATGTCATTCGATGATGCAATGAGGTTGAGACTACCGATACTGATTCTGTATCGAGCAAGGTAAGAGTCATCAAAATACTCAGACAAACATCATCATAATGATCAAATTCTAAGGTCGGTAGACTGAAGCTCATCAAAATTCTCTTTCGCACATGAATGAATACTATATATCCGGATATTTCTCGTTTCATATCCTTTTTTATCAGAGGCCATGGTCGATAAATTTATCTATATGTTCTTAAACCATTTATCTCACTCTCTTCCACATAAGACCTGTCCCATTTTCCCTTATATCATGGTTCTCACGAGTTCCGGCCACTGAATTACTTCAAAACTCAACCATCATTCCAAAAATAGAGTTCAGGGTTAGAGTGAGCTTCATTGGAATTTTTCTGGCCGGGATACCACTAAGATTCCCCCTTGCTATCTCTAGCGCATAAGTATTTGTTCGCCAGTTTGATTGAATTTCAATAATCTAAAACATGGACTCGACATTTAATTTAAGTCCCATAGACAATAGCCTTCAAAGGAAGTCTTAAAAAAGAATATCATCCATGGAAACTGATTCATTTGTAGTTCCATTACTAATCTCGGTAAATATTACCCACTTGGAAATGTATGATAAGCTAGTATACTCGAGTTGTTTGGTTCTTTTTGAGAAGTAAGTGGACCACTTCGTTTCATTATCTCAAGAGAATGAAATGTGATATTAGATTTCTAGCAAGACGCCACAAACTTGAAACTTTCGCGTTCATAGATGTGAAGACGAAGTAAGTAATTTCCCGGCGCGGATATAATGCTTCGCTCGGCGAAAAAGAAAACACCGGCGAAAAACTATTTTCTTCCGTTCTCGATGCGGTAGTAAGCGCCTAGGCTGGTTTAATCAATAGGCGCTATCAATTTGCGATCGTGAAAGCACGGATTCGTAATTCATGACGCAGAATCATTTCTCTTTTTTTCTTCCGTCTTGCACCATCATCGATTTGCTCTGAGGATATTTGAAGTGAAAGGATTATGGGTAAAAACATCATGAAGGCAAAGGAATGGCGGAGATAAGTGATTCCGGAGAGGAAATGGTATGAATTCACGCGCCGATGAAAGAAGTCGCTCCTGATGAGGGGAAGAGAGATACATTTTTTCCGCTCCTCTTGACTCTCCTCCGACTTACTCTTGCTGTAACCAGTGAGTCATAGCCATTTACCGGCGCAGAACGGATTCGGTACGCGGGAGAGGACCATCTGTAATCGGAACGGACCACTTCTTCATTTTTTTACTAAAATATTTCGGCTTCATTTTCTCGCGAAATCGGTGAAAGCGTTTTTCGGAGATCAGCCGCTCGCAAAGAGAAATAAAGGGACCCCAAAGACGGATGGCCGATTAGGCGATTCGATCGAGAGGAAGACGCTTTGACTATTTCAAAGAAATTGGCTGGAAATTCGGGAAGGGACAGCCGAGACGATTAATGAAAGCCTTTTCCCGAGAGAGATATCTTATATAGAGAGTGGAGGAGTGAAAATAATTTTCCAGAGTTACCGGAATAGAAAGAATGAGAATGAGGCATGTTGTAATTGCATACGTGCATATCGTTTCTAGTTGAAGTAAAAATTATGAAGTCATAAAGCAGTTATCAGAAAATAGGGTAGGAAATCTCACCTGAAGCAACTAAAAAACAGTTTCGAATCGGAAACAATTAAGTTGAGTGGCAGTATGTTTTTTGGTTCGCGCAAAAAACGGTTATAACCTTTATACAACTTAAGCAACACGAATTTGTAGCTCCATAGACTTTTTGCATAAAAAATTTCACTTTCGCCATTAGTGGAACGAATTGTACTCACCGCTAAGATGCAAGCGACACTTTAATCAAAAATTGGTCTTTAAATTTGCATAGGATAATAATTCAGCGTTAATCAGAGTCCTGGTAACGCTATTGTATTCGTCAACAGATCGGTCAGGGCTCTTAAGAATTAGGATATAAAAAATGGGATACTTCGACAACAAATTACACCTTTGCTACTTATTTGCGTTCTAGTTATTTTTTTGACAAGTTATGCTAAGGTTAGCCGAGGAACCCCTTCTTTTCTGAAAAGAAAATATTGCCAGTTATATGTACGATTTCAGTCGTTACAAAATGATTCGCTGATCTAATCTGGGAGAGATTGAGCGTTTTGAAATCATTTGCTCCATCTGAGCGTCGAACCGTTGGATTATCAGAGTACATATTTGAATTACGTCATATATTTCGAGTCAAATCCGCTCATTAAGGAAAAAATATATTCCGCTGCAGATGGCATATGATCAATCATTAATGTAATTCCTTCCTTGGTCTCCTTCCAATCCATTGCATTCCTTGGTCTCACAAACTTACGGCAGCATTGTTGCTTGATGAAATGAGCTATCAGTGCTGTGGTTTCATCACTCACCTGTGGATAAAAGAAATTTTCTATTAATAAACATACATTTGTTTCTATTTTCTTTTGTTTGGATAAAAAGAACTGATAGGTAACTACAATAAATTTTTGAGATATTTACAGAAAATAATTAAATAAGCAGTCTCACTTTTCGACTATAATTCTGTCTCTCACTGCTTATTTTATCATCATAAGAATGCACTCAGTCTTCTCAACAATATTACCATGAAAACTTAATGGTCATGCTTCGATAAGGTCGCATTACTTGGTTGCATGTTTTTTTTACAAAAGTCACCTTGAGAACTGGGATACGACCGTGAAAGAAGGAGCGGCACAGCGGAAGAGGAAGCTATTATTTAACCTCAAGTAGTCTACGTGGCGCCACCGTCGTGTTCTTATGGGAAAGAACTTGTCGCTGGAAATATCATGTGCTCAGCTTCTCGTAATGTCATTGAGGGCACTCGGCAAAAACTCGCCTCGTGGTGCACCTGAGAAGGCTAAGATGCCTAGAAATCCACGAAGGCTGATGCGAAAAAGTTTTTTACCGTCTCAAGTTTCCTCTTAAAGTTTAAGTTCTAAAAGCATTGTGGAGAAGGATTTTCCAAAATCTTATAATTTTCGCATGTGTCGCGAATATCTTTCATGCACGCGAGTGACCTTGGAAGTAAGGGACGGCTCTCTTCAATGGTTGAATCCTACATTGTTTAAAATGATGAGCCTTAAATAAAAACGCTTTTCTGCTTCGATAGGAACCAGAAGATAGTTGACTTTTTAATTTCACACGCTATGGAATGTCGCTACTCTACATATATTAGGCCACTTTTTCTTTATTTATGGCCACTTGCACGAAAATTTAGCTATGATATCAATGGCTATAAAATACATAACGTTATGGATATCTTTACTTAATGCGCGTTGCAGAAACAACGTCTATCATTTGTTATCTCCCAAAGCCATTGATTAACCTGTTTATTCCTCTAAATGATGTTTACACATATTTATCGTATGCAAAGTTACATATTGTTTGTTGCCGCCAACGATAAAAGCCTTAGGAAATAAATTCATTCCAATCAATAATTCTTTTATCAATAAATTAAGATTCCATTAAGTACATGGTACATCGACCATCTTTTTTACTTATGAATCTCGTAGGTGTAGACGTCATTTTCTTCAATCTATATAAGTTATACGAAGGCTTATTAAACCAGTAAATTTATCGAATGTTACTGTAACACATATGAATGAAAAGCCTCAGCTTACATATTACAAAATCATTGGATTTTTATTCATTATTTTTTTCTGATCGCAAATGTACTTTTAACGAAAAAGTTAAACACATAGTTAATGGTTGCTCTTTTTATACAACGCTTAACTATTTGGACTCCTCTAGTCCTCTGTTTGAAATACATTATTACTTCAGAGTTACTCTTCGACTACCTCCTTCTTTCCCAAGTTACCCAACATTCTTGACCCTGTCATCACTTCCTCCTCCTCATCGCCTCATCCTCCAATATCTCCATCGACAAATACAGTTTCTTTACCTTCCTCGCCAAAAGCCATTACTCTTACCAGTTTCAATCCATCATCACTCGTCGTCCAACCCAACACATTTCATCACTTATTAATCCAACCTGCATCTATAAGCTACCTTTCCTCTGGAACGTAACTCACTAAATCCATTGACTTCTCTCGCAGGTAATACCATGTTCTAACACGCTAAACTAAGAATAATATATGGCTTCATCTTGGTATCTTCACTATGGCTATAAAAGGCAGAGAACAGCCAAAGGGAAGCAATTTGCAAAAATAAATCATTACACGTGACCGCGACCACCAAGTATTCTTAGATCAAGGTGAGTTTAAATCACAGTTCATGCAAGCTACATTTTTACATCCATACGAACACTTGGCTCGTAAGAACCCTTTTCTGTTATTCACCTTAAGTTTTGATCGTTAAACCATTTCATCATCATTTGGGAGATCCAGCTTTGAATACCAGCCAGGTAATACGGCTTTGTTCATGTCAAATTTCATTACATTTAATGCGCATCCTGGGCCATACGTCCGTGTATCTTAAAAAGGATGCTTCAATGAAACAAGGAATTAGTATTGCTTTGAGCAAAAGAGACGGAGAGACAGAGGGAGAGAGAGAATGATGAAGGATATGAGAAAAGGAACGTGCAGAGCAAAAGGAGTGAGCGACCAAGCCCAGCTGAATGAGATATATTGAGGAAGGGAGGACATTGGTGGTTGAGTCGGAAAGAACGCCACAAAGAGACGAGACGTGTGTGTTAAAAGCGAGAGAGGGATGAAGGGACAGAGAAGGAGGCGCGAGGAAAGGGGCTTCAGAACCGCTTCTTAATGAGATACTCCCGTGAGACATTGTCTATATGTTCTTATATCCAATTGCTGCCAAGTGCCGCGTGCGACTTTCCCCACCCCTCTTCCCTCTTTCCTCAGTCCTTACTATCTTCCTCCCCCCCTCCCACCCTACTAACCCCTCCCCTTCCCTCTCCCCATCCCCCTTTGACGCCTCTGGTTATAACTCACAGCCCTTCCCCACCACTACCCCGATGCCGTATGCACTCAAAGCTCCCATCTCCCTTTCGTCTGCGAAATCGAGTCTGTGGCTCATGCGCCTCGGCAAGAGCTTGTCTCGACCATTTTTTACTCCCACCCCCGAGGCATTGACGTAATTTCACCTACATCTGCCGACTGCATAATCCCAGCAGCGGCAAGGGGTGAGACGCTGATGACAGGGAGCTAGCATTAGAAGTAATGGAGGCAATCTGTAAAGAATCCTTGTTATAAACTGAGCACCCCCCGGCTTGATTCGATTTTTCATGTCCACGATTCGGATACACCACGCATGTTCCATTCATGTTATACTTGCAGATATTATAATCTCCATTACTTCATTTCTCTATATTCAATAATATTAAAGGGGTTAAATTAAACTCTTAGAGAGCGGCATGACGTGGTATAACGTCATGGTTTTCTTTACGCAGGTGCTGATGACGTGATATCACGTCAAGTGTGCCGTGAGTGTTCTAGCTTTCACAAGGGAACTTTCACTAGGCCCCCTAGTGAAAGCTGGAACACTCACGGTACCCATGACGTGATATCACGTCATCAGTACCTGCGTAAAGAAAACCATGACGTGATATCATGTCATACTGCACTCAAAGGGTTAAGATGTAACAATGTTTCATAAGAAAGGAAATACAATTGGTATTTAGCTTTTTAAATTATATTTATTTGGGTTTATTTATTTATTGGGTTGGTACGAGTGATGAGGGACTGAAACTGATGAGAGAATGGCATATAGCGAGGAAGGTAAAGACATTATTAAAAATTTTGTATTGAGTTTTATTGAAGAAATTACTAAGCAGCGTATCAGTAAATTCCCAGAAATATATTATGAACTCTTTTCATCGTATTTCAGGAGGAAAATAATATTATTCTACGCCCTACGCTTAACGAAGAGAAAATTACTCCCGGCTTTGATGTGGTTTCAAATTCCACTTCTGTATGGCGTGGATCTTCAGTTGAGACTTCATCTCACTTACCAAGTATCTGAAAATTTACCCCAAAGCTATAATCTACCTATGTACAACTCAAAATAAGTGGTAATTGCCCCGCCAAACTTTCCTGGTAATATTATTGGCAGAATATTAACTTTTTCTTTTTTCGCAATCATGTAAGCCTTCGCTAAGAGGTAGCATCTAGATACTATTCCCTAATTATCAACGGTTTGCAAATATATGTGGACTTAATCTGAGCTACAATGACTTTATAGTAATAAAAAAGAATTATAAAATAAAATTTTGCGAAATATTTCATCAAAATTGTAACATCCAAAACTTCCCTTAAGAGTACCTGTTTAAAAGTTAGTACGTAAGTACAAAGTATGCTAGGAAAACAAAGAGATATGGACTCATACTTAGTGAAAAATACATCTTAATGGTTAGGAGTGTAGGTTTCAGTATGATATTTTGATAAAATATTGTACTAAATGTTAACTACTATTCTATGTACACAATATAAATTCATTACAGCCTTGATGGAGCTTTAACATGAATTTGGGAAAAGATAACTATGCGGTAATTAATTCATAACCGAAAATTGTTACTTCATATCCGAAGCCAATCATCTTTTGAAAAAAAAAAGAAAATTATTTATTCATAAAAAAACAAGTCGAAAATCATGACGGAGAAGAAAAATCTCTTGGTAAATACCACACCTAAAACTTTTCTTCTCGACCTAGGTTTCGATTGCATTGCAATCATTTTCAAAGGTGGAATAATTTTCAATTGCAATCATTTTCAATTCCAAGGCAATCAAACCTAGGTCGGGAATAAAAGTTTTAATTGTGGAATTCACTAAGAGATTTTTCTTTTTCGTCATGTCTGCGGTAACATTCCACAAAGTTCCGCCTTCAACCATTAAGTTTATAAGTCGACAGTGTTTAACACCTGGATATAATTTGTCAAGAACGATTTTCGATCCCTTTATGAAATGATCATGAAAAAATATTTCAACTTGCATATCCAATCCATTTTAAGGTCATTCATTGTGTTAGCAATAAATCTTCCACAAAAAAAGGGACAGACGAATCCGATGATGTCACCAGCGCACAGATCCTGTCGCAGTAAAGGGGGTCTATTATTGCCTATTTTCGGGTACTTCCCCTTCCCCTAATTTGCGAGCTAGAGAGGGAGGTTATGGGGGGGGAGGCTTTCCGCAGTTTATTATCCATTTTTTTTCTCCACTTCCCGTGCCTTCGGCGTTGATTAAAGCAGTTCGTCGTATAATGGGATTCGTTTCATTGCCCTCACTATTTACTGCGCTATATTGCGCCTAATTTGAGACGCAGTTGCAGTTTATGGTGCATGATTAAAATTGAAGGAGTATATGCAATAGAATTTTGAAGCCCGGCAAAGCGTGGAAGCGACATGAAAATTTAAGGAGGGCAAGGAGATTCTCGGAAATGAAGCGTGCAAGCCGCTGCAAGGGAACGCCGCTAGCTTGCAGGAAGGATATTTTCTGGAGCATTGCGAATGCATGCTTGAACTTAGCTACGATAGAAATTGCAACGTGAAGCACTCTAGACATGATAAATAAACAAAAATTTAAGTTTCGATGCCGCTCTACCATTTTGCAATACCAAAAGCACCAAAAATACAAGAATCACTCTTTATAGAGTGAAAAACTAAGCAACGCAATATATTCGTCTCTCATTTAACCGCAATCAAAATTGTATGGGCATCTGTAAGTACAGAAAGCCTTATTAGTCAATTCAAATAAACTATTTTGCCTAAAGATATACGCAAAATGCTGTCAGAGTATTTGGATCATATCAGCCGTGTGAGTTTGGACTGCAATCTTTTTTTAAAAACAAGTTTCCATAAAATATTCTACAGAAAGGAATTACCACTGTCAGTGCTTTGTTATTATAATTATATTCAACAGCTCTATAGATGAACTTGAGACTTTGTACCAGTGAACCCGAGAACTCCTTATCATTAATGCCGTTCTGTAGATATTCAGAGTCCAGGTAGAAATAGCACATCAGACGCAATGGATTTCTGGCGATTGCTAACCACTTACTATTAAGGAATTAATATATTGAAGGGAACGGAAAATACTTTCATTATGCGTTCGATATGGACAACTTATTGAAAATTTTGAAAATACTGATACTCTATACTTATTTCCATAGGCCTAAAAATACTGTGAAAATACCAATATCTCTGATATATACATGAGGTAATGAATACGTTCTATGAACATTTCATGGCCTTTTGTTTTTAGGATGAGCGACCATTTTTCCTAAAAGTTGTCGGCGATTAGAAAATATAGGTTAATCCAAATTTTTTATTTGTAATAACCTCCTACAACATTGTTATTTACCTAAAAAGCAGTTCATAAGGAAGGGATGATCTTCATCGCTTCTGAAATACTACTCTTGTACTGCGGAAATATTGTGGGATATCAAGCGTGGTTCATTTTATTCGAATGCAAACTGCTTGTATCTTACCATCATTAAATGTTATTGAAAATTTGCAGGACAGGGAGGGAGTATTTACAGAGAGAAAAGAATACCAATTAAATCGCAATTTTAGCGATAGAATGTACAAAAAGTTAAATTATATTTCCTATTGGTAGAGATTAAAGAGAATAGATTGAAAAGGATTAAATTGATTTCCTAAAGATAAATTTTAAGGCCTATTGTTGAATATTGCACCACAGTGTGAGACCTTCATGAGTTAGGGCTAATAAAAAAATTAAAAGAATACAAAGAAAGGTCGCCAGGTACGTGTTAGGTCGATGCAAGAAAACTGACGGCGTGACGGAGATGATAATAGTTTTGGGGCGGGACTCTCTTGAAACAAAAAGAAAAATTAACAGGCTCTGTGCAGTATACAGAATTGTCTCAGGAGACAAGGGCTGGAAAGAATACAATAAAACCATGGAGAGATCTAATTATATAGGTATAAATTACCACCCATATAAAATAAAACTAAGGAAACAAAAAACTAACGGGGCTAAGTACTCGTTTTTAAATAGGGGTATACATGATTGGAACCGGCTGCCTGATGAACTCTTTCTGCCCTTACCCAAAATCTCCGAATCATTTAGAAGTAAATGTTTAGAATGTTTAGGACAAAATTAATTTCTATAGTGTTACTGATGTTAATCTGTCCTTGTTATATTTTTTTCTTTTTTTTTCTTCTTCATAAAATTATGTGATCAGATCATTTTATGTGCATGTCTACTTTCATTTCCACGAGGCATTTGTCTATTTGCAATGTAATTTTGAAAAGTAATAATAATAAAATTCAGCTGTCTGCATTTTGTGAGTCAATGACTTCAGAATAATTGCATGGCACATATATTACATAATACAAATCCGGAAGTAAAATACCACATCACTTGCTTGGGTTGGGTATATTTGGATTCCCTCACGTCCACAAAGAGTAGAAATCCTCTCACGCCGAAAGAAATTACTGCTTACAAAGAGAACGATTTATTTCAGTCGCACACTTGCTCCTTTAGGGCATTCTCTCTCTGCCCTTTTTGTTTAAACGGCTCGGCTGATTTAGCGGCGGTGCACACGTTATGCACAGAGAGCCGTAAATTCTCTGAAAAAGCTCCGCTGTTCCGGTGACGATGTTATCTCCTCATGTCCCGTGCATCTGAGTAAGCATCCTCCCATCTCTCCATCTAGTATGTGTTCCGTCGACTCTTTTTCCCTCCCTCCCCCCGTGTAGTTAAAGAAAAGCGGGCAATCCGTCTTTCAGTCAACTCGACGGAGAAATAGAGAGGGTTCTCAAAGTGTTCGTTTAGAAATGGAACGAAAGAGTGCCTCTTTGTCCAGATTCTGGCGCAATGCATCACGGAGCGATGGGAGCATAGGCGTCCGGAGGTAGGAGAAAAGTAGGAGGGACAGGAGCCCTGTATTCCTACTCTCTTTTGTTTACCGGATCCGGAAATCTAATGACATTAAAGCCCGGAATGCTAAGAGCAAAGGGGAAAGCGTGGGTTCTTGTCCTTGTTTTGTTTGCCAGCCTTTTGTGTAAATATATCTTTTTAATCTCTGTTAAAAGGAGTTGAGAAAAAGCTTTTTTCCACCCTCCCTATCTCTCACCTTTGCTGCCTTCCTCCTTCCCACGTCCATTTCCTCGATCTTCTTTAATGTTCCCCCCCTTTCCTTTCTCAATGCGTCGATTCGAAGGGGCGACGTTTTTACGACCCATTAATCCAACCTTAGACGCTTCGTGGAGGTTTATTTATTCACCATTTTCTCGGATCGAATATTTTACCTCGTTCAATAGCCCAGTATTGTTGCGTCAACCACTGCCTCGACGCAATGCCTTAAGGTAGCTCCACAGCGACTGCGTGAGTCATAGCAAAAACTTTATTCCAACTTTTTTCTTTAGCTGGTCCATTGAGGTGTATGTAGAAGGCACTATGTCATCAAACTGTTACCTGGCAACCGAAATAACGACTATATTGTTTATCCCTGCTGTTTCTTCACTTTTTAATAAATAACACGACGAAATGAACGAATTAGCGGATGTAGAGCAAGATTATCAACCATCAGTTTGAAAGTTAAGGCATCATATCTCGAAACATATATTAACTGCATAGTGATTCTACTAAATTTTACATCAGTTTTGACCAGGAATGTGGATTACTTTTAATTTTAATAAATAATCAATATATTTACAGAGAACTCATATGAAAAAATTAAATTTATACTGGTTTCTAGTAAGATATCGATGCTAATTAGTGCTAAAGCCTAAAAGCGCCATAAGAAAATGAGGCTCAAGGACGATGACGGATTGGCAAGTGCTATCTCCATGTATCTTAATGAGTTGGCCCAAAAAATCCTACCTTCCCGAATGGCATGCGTTTCTAATTGAAAACTCAAAGAGTAAAATACACTGATAATCAGATAAATATATTACTAGTGAACACTTTTATACTGGTGTAGGAATCTTATGCAGTTCCATTTCCATAGCAATACCGCATTTTTACTTCATTCATCGCAGTGATTAGTTATTTACCTAAAACGTAAGGTGACAAGATGATCTCATTATATTTGATCCAATTTTTATGGAGTTTTCCCTTTGTTTTCCAGTTGTATAGGAGAATGGCATCTTCATTAGATATAAAAATTCTAGTTTTACCTGTGTCTCTCCTATCCTCCCATTTAACAGCATGTAATTTAAAGTTTAATTTGTAAGAAAAATAAGATGGAAAAGAAGAAACTTTTGTCTTGTCCATTAATGATCAAGTTTTTTTATTGATTGCTGGCATTTGAATAAATTAGGATGTAAGTGTCCATTATATAGACATAATAAAATAGAGAGTTGCTAATTTGCATTCAACACCAAGTGCACCAGAACTTTTTCTTTCTGCACTCCTTCTGTCTTAATATTTTGAGGGTAATTACTGTATATTCGTCGTTGATGAACTTTCGCAAACATTTTTGAGAAAATTTCGTAGAATAAACAGTAAAGACGCTGAAATATGTGAGATGCTCTGAATTAAAATCACGTTTTCAATTTCGAGAAGATATAATCAGAATTACAGCTGTAAAAATTACTTCCAATTAAGTAATAAGTGAAAAGCGGAAAATATGGCTTTCAGTTTACAGATGGTAGTTTACTCACAACTATAAGTGAGGAAATCACACGAAATAGGAGACAAATTTAATAAATTTGAATGTTTACAGTAATATAATGTGAATATAATTGCATACCCGTAAGCAGGTAAATGTAAATAAGTATAATAAATCTATGCATTTCAAAAGGTACGCATTGTACATTTCAATGCAAAATAATTCATGTAACGAAGGAGTAAAAAACAATGATCTACTAGTAGCATCACTTAGCATTCACATTAACACCATATAAATAATCTTCTTTAGCATTCACATTTACTGAAAAGTTGTCCATTGACGGATTGATTTCGGAAGAACAACTCATTCCCCGAAAACCGTGACCGATTGACGAAAACAAATTTTTATTGAAGACTTCAGATAAGTTTTTACATGATATCTAGAACTCTTAGAAGTCCTTCTTCCCATTTAATTCCCATGTTTAAAATAAAAATGAAACCAAAATGTCTACTGGGGTACAAAAAAATCTTGAAAATACGCCAGACGTTACAACTCTTAAAGGTAATCCTTTCAATTTAATTTTCATGTGTCAAATAAAAATGAAACTAAATAGTCGACTGGGGTACAAATAACAATTTGGAAAATACGCTCATCAAGAATAATTTCTGAGTTTAAGGGTTGAATACATAATTTGGATAATCACGTGATTCCACAGTTGGAGTACCATTCGTCTATGAAAAATCACTAGATGAGAGTTAGCTGTCCATCAGTGATGGATGATGTGACCCAAGAAAGTTAAAGCATCTGCAATAAGCCTTTCATAGTGACGCAGTTTTAATGCGCCAGTAAATGAATTCCTCTCCTCATGTGATGTTTCCCGTCTTAATTACCACCTCCCTTATTAGGGCTCTGACTAATGTTGCTGTAAAAACCTCATTATAAGAAAAACTACTCCAACTACAGCATTCCAGCACGCCATCATCAAATCCGAATCTAATGTTTAAGAAATGGCTGCATAACCATCAAATATAGGCTTTTTTTAATCGTGCATCGTAACCGCATTATTGAGTTACTAACTGAGCGGAATATAGGTAAACGGAGAAGAAATAAGCATACTCCGCTTCGCAGATGATATTGCACTCGTAGCTGGAAATCGCGAGGATCTTCAAAGGTCACTGAACGTAACGAACCAAGTCCTCCCAGAATACAATATAAAAGTAAATAACACAAGGACTAAAATCCTAGAATGCGGAAGAGAGAAGATGAATGCAGAAGTCACAATGAAGGAAGAAAAATTAGAGCAAGTGGATTCCTTCACCTATCTCGGAAGTACCATGTCTAGACTCAGACTCTGTACTCTGTCTAGTGTGTCTGGACTGTTAGAAGAATTAGGATGGGAATCGCTATCACAGCGTAGATTAAATTATAGGCTTAACCTCCTAAATAAATTTCAGGAAAATCATTTTACTGACGACGTAAAAAACATACTATTAACCCCTTCGTACTACGGCAGATTAGATCGCACCAATAAAATTAGAGAGCTAGATTGTAGAACCGATAGGTATAAAATGTCATTTTTTCCGCACACCATTCGGGACCATAACAGCTGTGATCGTCGTCATGAATATTTCGAGTATTGACAATAGGCAGGCAGTAAATATTTCTCATTATATTCTCTACTCTCTTATTTATGCATGATGTAAATATTGATGTTCTTATTTATGCATGATATTTTGAATCTGTAGTAGTAGTCTTTGTATCCCTTGCATGTTGAAACGATTGAAGATAGAATGTTTCTTGGGTATTAGATTTTTAATTGGCGCTTTGCATGTGTGGTACACGGGTTTTAACGTAATGTCGGTGTTCTACCATATCATTCATGCATGCCTGGTGCGAAAGCACCCCCTGCCACACACCCTTTGGGTGGCTTGCAGGGTATGACGTAGATGTAGATTTACCATCACGTGGGACGGAAGAAGTACAACTGACATCAAGCGGAGAATAGTCCAAGCTTAAAAGGTGTTCATGGGAAAAAAACAACTGGTGTGCTCAAAGAACTATAACAAAGAATATAAACCAGGAAACAGTATGTGAAAACCTTCGCGTGGAGCGTAGCACTCTATGGATCGGAAACATGGACTATTGGAAAATCTGACCAGGATAGACTAGACGCCTGGTGCTGAAGGAGGATGCTGAATATAAAGTGGACAGACAAAATAAGAAATGATGAAGTGTACAGAAGAGAAAGGGAGGAACGGACCATATGGAACACCATAGAGAAAAGAAGAAGGAGATGGATTGAACACACCTTGAGACACAATGGATTTGTGAAGAACATAATTGAAGGCAAAATAGGGGAAAAAGTTCCCCGAGTATACCCAGGAATAAGTTCATGGATCAAGTAATGAGGAGAGTACATAGGAAGAGAATCCAGGAGGTAAGGGAACTAGCATTAGACAGGGAAGAGTGGAGGGCTGCAGTCAACCAATCTTAGGATTGAACGACCAATGGTGACAATGATAAGATATTCATTGAGCAAATTAAATCAAAGACACCACGATAATCTGTGGCTTTAAACTATAAATGATATTTATTCCTTTTGGCCCAAGGAAAATTTTGCTTACGCAGTTGAAATATATATTTTGAGCAATAGTCAGTAAATGCCGGATATTGTATTTTTTTCGTCCATGGGCGACCAAATTATGATTAAATATTTACTTGCTCATGCATGCAGAGGTTTGAAAAAAGAATTAGAGCGTGTGCAAAGGAGATCCGCTAGATTTGTTAAAGGCCGTTATGATAATTATATAAGTGTTACAAATTTAATAGAAGAACTGGGATGGAAATTACTATCAGAACGCAGGTTAAAATTTAGGTTAAATCTTTTAAGTTAATTTGAAACCGATATGTTCACTGATGACGGAAGATATATATTAAGAATCCCTGCGTATTATGATAGGTTTGATCAGATTAACAAGATCAGAGAGATAGATTGTCGTACCGATGGATTTAAAATGTCATTTTTCCCGCGTACCATAAGAGAGAACAATAGGAGGCGTAGCAAAGGGATAGATAGGTGAAATATAATTAGAGTAGTCTGTAATGAATGATGCATGTAATAAAAAACAATAATCTCTTTCTTATATGTAGAAACTAACAATCTAGCTGCATGCGACCCTGTTCTCTAGCATGTCTCCCTTAAATATCCTACTTGCATGGCAATAGTGCATGTTTGGTGATCTTCGCCCCCTGCCACACACCCTCGTGGTGGCTCGCAGGATATTACGTAAACGAAGACGTATGCATAACTAAAGTCAAAGGAAAGCCTGAAACTGAATTCTGTTTATGAGCAAGTAAATGGTAAACACACTTTGAATTATATCAAACTTGAATAACTATACGAAAAGTCACAGCTTGGTCTCTATGAAGTATTTCGCATTTAAAATCAATGTTCAAGAGTTAAAAGTAAGGGTTTAAATTAACCTCCATAACTTTTGACCCTTGAAAAATTTGCTCACTGATTTGGCAACTTAATTTAGACTATTTTCAATCTAATACAGAATATACTTCTTGCCCCAAGTGAATACAAATGTGACCAATACGTTTAAAATACTGATATTCATATTTTTAAATCAAAAGGTAGTAGGAAACGTAACACTATGTTCTATAGATGAACCGGTAAACAAAAACACACCGCTCTCTTCATGACTTCAAATCTGGTTTGGAGAATGCCACGAAGAACCTCAGTTGACCTCATTTTTTAATGATAAAACGATGTTTTGTCACCGGGGGTCATTGCAATTTGACTCTCGGGACAAAAAATAGCGGGCCACCTGTCCAATTGGGTGGGGTTCAAGCATGAGATTGCCGCCTCCCGGACGGATTTTAGGTAATTCTCAAATTTACGCTCTCGACTCGCTTAATTTATTATTCTTCCTCCCAAACGACCATCCCCTTTGAAGACAAGATGGTGATCACACTAAGATTTCCATCGCCATTATTTATCGGCTTCCTCGTGTTTTCCAAGAGTGTGTGGATGGCCAAACTGCTTTCACCTCCACGATTCTCCAAAGGGGATACCTCACTCCATGGAGTCACCAACGCTAGTCCTTTTAACGCACGGCCTATCCTTTGTGCCGAGGGCAGTTTGGAATTCCCCCCCAAGATCCAATTAAAATCCATTTAATCCGCCATCCATACGAGCAGGTACACTTAATGGGACAGCAACTGGTCTCCAGCTCCTATTCCTTTTGAAGTTCTCTCGTCAGTGGAAGGAGAGGTGTGTCTTGGACCATGTTGGTCTTCTTCGTTTACATCGATGAAATTCCCTGTGAGTTATTTCGAGAGTACATGGCAGAAGGCGAATTCCATGAAAATTATTTATACGCTGCGATACGTGAATATTTGGGGATCTTCATTGAGGTAGGGTTGTGTAGTACCTGAATTATTTTAATTTTGCAATCGAGCGTTCATGTTGCATAGGAAATACGATATTCTGTGGCTAAACATAAAACCTAAAGTTAGCCATGAAACATTGAAAAGGGCATATTTTTACGCTTGTTGTCCACCACCGCGTTTGGCTTCGATATCGACGTCAATAGGGAGTAAGCACAGCATGATATTTAACATATACATTTAACTCCTCGATACACTGGTTATGCATAGAAAATATGAACTTTTACTTGCGTGTTTGCCTTCGATTTAATAAACTTGGTAATATTCACTCTTGCTTTAGGAACTCCGTTACCAATTTTTGGACGATTACAACAGTTGGGATTGTTCAACCTCAGTTAATATTTTTTTAGTTGAGTATATTTTATTTCTGTTTGCGGAAGTGGCAAATCCCAGCACTTACGTTGCAAATATTGATAAACGAACGTATTTAAATAGTACTGCCTTTATCAGTGACATCGCCAAACATAGTAACACATTTGTTGGGTATGTATTGTGTATTTAGTTGCACCATTTTTCTGGCAAAATAATGTTAACAATTCAAAATTACGCTAAATTGAGTATTTAGGCTAAAACTTTGACTTACAGCCTTAATTTACATGAAATTAAACACTGGTTCAAGATTCTCCATCACAACACTGCTCCTACCAACACACTCCGTGAACTGGTCAGATTAGGGCGCATACAGATTCACCGAGGGATTTGAATATGTAAGAGCCTGGGGGACTTGTGAAGCGTACGCTTGTTAGTGGTTATACTGAAGATGAAATATTGTTAAGATGAGGTAGCATAATTTCAAGAAAAACGTTTACTGTCACGACGCATTTCGCCTTATTTAGTGTTCATTTGGTCTGTCGCTTGATGTCACTGTCAAGCCTTGCTTAGGTGGTACTATCAGATAACTGACAGTCGCCTAATGATGGCCAAGAAAGTTGAAACGAATTTTTCATTTTTTATTTTGAATCCATTATTTCAGTTTAACATTAATGTTTTCCAGGAATTTTCATCAGTATCACCAACATCAGCACCACTTCAAATTCGAATTCACAACAGACCTGCAGTCTGCTGTTTTTTGACTGCCTATAATTCTCCTAGATTATTTACTATAGATTATTCATTCCATCCTTGATCTTCTTAGACAACATTGTATACTTTTTTCTCGTAACCCATGATTACTTGAGATTTTATCAATAAATTAGTCTAATAATCATGCAAGTACCGTCTAACTCTGCTGAATTTTCTTTAAAGCTCATAATGAATGTAAACTCGGGAGTAATATCTAGTATAAAAAATCTCCCACTGCCTCAACGCTTGAGATGGCTGTCAGGGTGACATTTACATTAGATCTGTGCCATCGGTGGCCCCTCGCCCCGCACCGCTTTTGATAGATGTTACCACGGCTGCCCCCAACCGGCCCAAGGGGGCAAACTCTCATACCTCTCCCGCCCCACCAAGCCACCGTACCATTCATCGACTGTGTATAATAACGGGACGCCGCAGGTGCCGGATACACAGGAGAATAAACGGAGTTGCAAAATTTATGGCAGGAGAGGAGATGGTTTTAAAAATGGAGGACCAGTCTAAATCTGGGACGAGTAATCTTTAGCCTTTATCGCCCAGAACACGCTACCCACCACACATGACGTTAACTTCCGCGCAGTGCCTGTGAGATTTTTATGTGTCCAGCAAGAATCCGTGATTTTTTTATGCCAGAATTAATGGTTTTCTTAAGGTAGTCCTTGGTGATTGTGGAGCAATAAATATTAAAAATTTCCCCCGTAGCAAGACTGGTGATCAGTTTTATGAGTGCGGAGCCAAGCTATAAATTGGATCTTTTAGCGCGAGTCACTTAAATGTAGAAAAATATCCAAATTATTTAAAGACATAACTTTCATTTAGCCGGTACTGACAGTCGTGCGATCCGTATCACTGCGACACAGGCATCGTCAGCCACAATAATAGCACAAATATGAGCTCAAAAAGATTCAAGGAATGAGTTTTGAGTTACAACACCACTGTTTGTTCAGTAGGAAATAGACTAAATGGTGATGGTGGATCGTTACTTTAATGCATAACTTTTTCTTCAATACAGTATTCGAATTCTACGCAGTTAAATTTAAGTATTTTCTCCTAATGTTGCAAAATATTTAATAATTACCGTAAACATTCCATCCATGTGGGTTACAAGCATGTTAGGATGTCCCAGGATTTCACTGTTATTTTGGGCAAAAAAAAAAGAAAATTCAAATGTGCTCAAAGAACTCGAAGTACCAAAGATTATGTTAAAATAATGAAATGATATTTATACTTAGTATTTTTCAGGATGAAGGTAAATCTTTTACTGGCAAAATGAGTCATGAAAATGAAGTTTTATTAACGTTCTCTGATATGGTTCACGTCCCTTGGATCCTATGTTTCATTTCTTATTTTGAAACGATCGTAATAATTCTACATTAGAAGAAAACTTCTAAGATATATAAAAAAAATCTAAAAATTGCGACGAATATCCGTTTCACTCCATTGAAATAAATAGTCATCTAATTATTCAAGACATCTTATTTTACAGGGCGTTACGACACCGGTGCCGCTCTGGGTCGCTTGCCAAAAAATCTTAAGGGTTTGTTTATCGAGCGCAAAGAAGAATGAAGGAAGTAGGACCGGGTTTTTCGTTAAGCAGTAGAAATGAGACGTATTTTTTCCGAAAGGATTAACACGTCTCACACGCTAACTTAAACCCTTCTTTTTATCCATTCCACTTCCTCTCTCTAACCGCTTGGCTTTCCTCCTCCCGTACCCCCCTTCCATCCCTCCTCCACACCCCTCCTCTTCACCCTAATCACCTGCTCGCTCGATTTATTCTACCCGCATGGCATCACGGGAGTGGTGGACAGGTGGCGCCTCTGGTGGCGGCCAGCAGGAATGGGTCGGGCAACCTAGTGAGCGTAAAGAACGTGGGAAGAGAAGGGGAAGCGATGTCTGTGGGCACAGCTCCAAATGAGAGCTACATCTCCTCTTTTTTACTTTATTTCCACGAGTCTGAGAGTGTGTCTGCCTGTCCTGGCGTTGTGTACATTATGGGGAAAGATGAAAGGGTTTTAGAGCAGCGAACATCGTAATGTTTGGCTGGAATCTATGCGGAAGGTCAGAGGTGGAACGGAAGATAAGAGGTGGAAATTAATTTTTTTCGAGTGATTGCGTTTAAAGGTTTCTAGCTAAGTGAAAAATGTATCACTTTTGTATATTCTTGGTACTCATGGAACAAAGCTTTCCCTATATTAGCCCTAACTTCTACCAAGCAGGGCTTATGGTTTTTCTGAAAATAGCTTTAAAAATGACGCGTGCTTTTATGACCAGGATAGACTCCAGATGGAATCAAAGTTTTGTTTCTTAGAAAAATGTCGCATATAATACTAAAATAATAAATGGATCTGAAGTTTTCCAGAAAATTAATTGTAAAAATTATTTAAAAATTCACACTTCACTCAGCCTTTGGTAAATAGCGATTTCCTGCGAAATGTAAATAACGAACAATTTTATTCAGTTTCTTTACGAAGAGCATCAATCAGCGTTCACTCAATGATTAAAGTATGAAAAGTAATCAGTGGAGTAATTTTTTTTATCGTTAACCCATATAAATGTCACTCCTATTTTTTTATCTTAAGCTCATTGTGACTAGATAATAAACTCTCATTTCACCGCATTTTCCTTGAAGTTATAAAAGAATAAAAAATATAAGTTTCGCTAGGTTAAAGAGGTGACTTCCATTCCAAATGCTATTTTTGAAATACGGTCGTTACTTAAAGAATTGATCCATTCAGCTCGTCAAGAATAGCAACTCTGCTTAGATAGAAACAAGTCCTCGCTTCAATTCAAGCACCTGGCCGCCATTAGAGTTTCTGTTGTATTGAGAAAAAAGAACTACCTATCCACTCCGCTGTTGAAAACTCTCATCATGTTCGAGTATCGGATTCCGATGAAACGGAACATTATTAATGGACACCCCACATCTGTCTAATGTGATAACGCATTGTACAAGTCTCGATAGCACCCAATAATTACAGCGACATCCTTCCTCTCCCATGAAGTCACGTCCGGGTACATTGGTTGCCTCTGCACGAGAAAGGAAGAGGGTAATATAACATAATAATGGTCGATTCAAATGTAGCACGGCAATTCCCGACGGAGCAGTGCGCGGCGCTGCGAGCAGAACAAAAGAAGCCAGTCGGACGTAATAGGCTCTTAGATGAAAACAATGGGGGAAGGACTCAACAGAGGTGGGCAGAAGGATGGGGAGGAGGCTGGCTTGTCCCAGCTCCGTAAAGGAACTAAAGCCGCTTGGCTCTTTGTTATCTTCAACTCCTCGAATGGGAATAACGTGTTATATTCTTAATTAGCGGGCCGCAGAAGAAATAATTTTCATCTATGGGCATTAAGAAGATGACGGTGAAAAGAATAGAACGATTTATGGGTTTGATTTCTATAGTTTAATTATGCTGAGATATAAGATAGCGTGAATGCTATCAGGACTAGGCAGGTGGAGATGTGTTGATAAGGTTGTTTTGATTTGACATGATTGATTTTTTTAAAGCTAACTTTAGAATTCAAGATAAATTACCTTTCCTCGTGATAAATTTTAGTAGTTTGATCGCTGTGAACCCGAACGGGATAAAAAAAAGCTTCGAAACTTAAATGCTCTTATTAAATGATAAATCTGTACTTAACTTCACAGGAATATATACTTTGAGGAATATATTAGACCAAGTATTGAATGCTTATATATTGTTAAACTAACGTAATTAAAAGAGAACGTAGAATTCAAATAGTCAGGCAATGTCTTTTTTTCTAATTTAAATAAGAATTGGGTCCAAGTGGTTGGAGACGTGAAACTTGATCCCAATTATTTTTAAATTAAGTATAACTTTGGGATCAATTCAACATACTCGTGAGTTTTCGCTGCCGTAAACCAATTAACTGAACATATTTCGGTAGACCTCAAGTGAACAAAATTGATTCATGCACAATTTCACTGGATTGGATTTTGGGGAGGCGATTACAAATCAAATTAATTGGGTTTTAAGACTCTTACATAATTTCTACATGCTTCTCCGATCTTTATAATGCAATAAGTTGCATTTGTACTCAAGGATTAGCGTTTATTGTGCAACGATGCAATTAATGAAAAACTTAAAAAATGAACATCGATAGCTATAAAATTTGTAAAAAATCTCTAGGCGAGTTTATTATAAATTCAAAGAAAACAATGCAAATGTCTTTAAATACTAGAGACATTTCATTGAACTGACTTTTGTACTTAATTAAGTGTTTTTTTAACAGTCTGGAGAACTTTTAAGCAATCAAAAAACTGCTAACTAAATCATTGCGAAATGTTTTGAAAAACAAAGAAATGTTATATTTTTATTGGCTTAAATAAATACACCTCATTCCACCAACTAAATCGTTTTGAAAACATGCTAAACAGAGTCTCCTTTGTAAGAAAATTGTTGTATTTTCCATGTTTTGCCGAGAAAAATCTCATCCGCTCTCAAAACAGTTCTCTACCTTTGCATTATGTGCCGTCAGAATGGTTCTTTCCAGTGAATTTGAAGAAGTTATCCTATTTTTGTTAAATACTGTTGAAGTAAACGACGCAAGCTAATGAAACAGTGTAGATTAACGGCCGAGTCTTCTTTTTTGAAAAATAAAAGCATGTATTTAAAACTTGGCAGCTTAGTCTCCCAAAAGTATTCAAAGAATGGGAAATTTAGCAATAGTTGATGTTTTTTAACACCGGAAAGCATCCATAATTACGAGGTCTTGCTATTTTTAAAGCTTTTAAGTCTACGCATTTTTTCATTCTCTTTTACACTTTAAGACAAATATATTCCAATGCTGCGAGAAAACTCCTTTGCCTGGGAGAGATTTAAATGTTATTGAGCAATTAAATACATCCGTTCAGCATCGGTCGGCCACATTGTTTTTCAGCATTTGAGAGTAAATTTATCATGCAATTTAATTTCAGCAAATGCTGGTTACTCTTCACTTCCTCTGGTACGAAGTTTCTACCGAAAAATGGCAAGAGAGTCCGAGTGGTAATGGGCCTACTCAATTTATTAGCCAGATGATGCATTAATAATTAAATCAGCGATTCTCTTACAGAAAAAAAAATCTGTTAGACAAGTTGTGTGAATCAGTATGTTACTGCTAGAATGACTCCTAGATCAGAAAACAGAGGTTTCCAATAATGATTTAAAAGAATTCATGAAATGAAACATAAACGACTAAACGTGCCCCCAAACAGGCGTTTACTCGTACATTTTGCCCTCTGTTCTTCGTTTGAATTTATTCCGAAGTTACACTACGCACCACTTGTTTCCTCGCTTGTGTAATTTTGTGTGTCTCGCTGTTACGATTAAGCCTCCAAATAGATCCTGCACCGAGAGAAATTCAATATCCTCCATAGGTCGTGGAACGCACCAATTTCCAAAGCCTAAATACACTTAAATATCTTTCTCGGGCTTCGCACCGGGTAATGTTTTCATAATCCGCCGACGTTTCGGAAAACGACTATAGTGAGTGTTATAGTGGTCACGGCGGAAATAACATGTGCCTTGAAAATGGAAAACAAGTCGTTTTTTGGAACGTCGGCGGATTATGAAAACATTACCCGGTGCGAAGCCCGAAAAAGATATTTAAATATAATACACCGGGAAAATCTTAAATCATTTACTAAATGCACTTGTTTTAATTAACCAAGTGTACTCATTCTGACTGGCTTCGTCGACCAAGCGCATCCTTAATTAGTTCGTTTAAAATCTATACTGAACACGCTGCCTATTATTATTCATTAAGGCAACGAAATTTCATTCTACATTGGAACTAATTAAGTCTATTTCTAGCTGAGATGGGCCTTAGTATGGTGCTCAGCATTCAATATAATTTTTCTACCGCAACCATATTTTTGGCATAAAATTGTACACGGTTTGATTATGTAAGTACCCATGCAAAATAAAATTTATAATACAAAAGAGTCACATGAATACATTTGAATGTATCTCTGGGAGGACATGTTCATAGGAGGAAGAGATAGAACTGCAAGTTTTCAAAAAGGAGAAGGAAACTCTTTGAAAAACGATAAAATGAAAAATTGTCTTATTATTGGAAGATTATTTAATGGGACATGATTTTATTCAGGTTGATAACACGATCCGCATCGGTGTTCAAATATTTAAAATAAGGCCAGTATTTTTAATGACAATTCAAATTAAGAATAGATTTTAAAAGATGCAATGACTTTTTAAGAATCCTTACTGAACATCATTTCCCTATAAACCGTAACTTGCAATACTGGTCGGTATTTTCACTTACTTAACGCAATTAGTAACTATCGGTAATGTTGGGCACAGTCCCAAGGAATGGAAAGCATTTGAAATATATTAAATCTGAGCGCTTGCTTCCTTACTCTGAAAGACGTCCTTTCTCATATATGATCATAAAAATCACTCAGACAAACCAAAACGATGCTTCATCAATACTCAAGATATTGCATTGCAAACTATTTTAAGTGAACCGTTAAACTTTATGGGGAGGGAAAAATAAATTCCAACAATTTATACATGAATAATTCTAGAATTCAATCAGCAAGGTTTATTATTATTTTTGAAGCGTAAATATTGAATACAGAATGAAACTGAATTAATAAAATCTATTGAATCTTAACGAAAGAGAAAATTGTACCAAATGTATGGTGAATTCTTCTCAGGTAGTCCACCAGGATAGGCATTTGGTTTCCGGTGAGTGCCTTTCCCATCATTCTAAGGGCTTTCATTATTAGACAATTTCTGCCAGTCTTTATGTCCTTAGACTTCTTCAAGTGAGTCAAGTCAAGTGACTTCTAATTGAAGGGTGCCACTTTAATCGCGAGCACCCAATCCTCGCTCAGTTCTTGGCCATTCATCATTGGTTATTCAATCCTAAGATTGATTGACTACAGTCCTCCACCCATCCTTATCTAATGCTAGTTCACTTACTTTCTGGTATCTCTTCTTATGTACTTTCTCCTTTATTTGGCCCATGAACTTTTTACTTGGTCTTCCTCTGGGGACTTCTCTCTATTGCATTTTTCTTCAGGAACCCATTTATATATGTTCTTCAGGAACCCATTGTGTCTCAGGGTGTGTCCTATCCATCAGGCTCTTCTTTACTGTATGGTGTTCCATATGGTCCTTTCCTCTTCTACTCCTCTGTACACTTCACCATTTCTTATTTGGTCCGCCCATTCAATCTTTAGCCAGTGTCGCGGTCAAAATATAATCAGCCTTGAAAAGTTGATTGAGGTAGTTAACTATTTTGCGGCTTGGCCTGAAATTTCATTTAACCGATGGGGGAAGGGATTAAATTGGCACCAGCCAATTAGAAGTCACTTGAGTCAGCCGGATGATAGAAGAAGAAGTCCGTATAAAATTTCCAACAAGCATAGCCATGAAGAAGATCGTGGAGGCAGCCATCGAAAAGTATTAACCGTATACAAGACGTAGAGGAAGACCCGAGAACATTACAGTAGTAGCATAGGGTGGTAAAGAATCAAATCCAAATAGCATAAAATTTTAATATAAATAAATATAAAGATTTCTTTTTTGAAAAAGTATTGTTATCATTATTATTATTATTATTATTATTAGTTGCGTATGGACCCTGTTGGATCACGCAAAGCATTATAACTCATTTCTTATTTCTTAGTTCCTTTCTTATCTTCCACACTCCTCATTCTTTCTCCGTGCATTCTCTTTTTCTCTTCCGTCCACTTCGTTCCTGGTTTCTGGAACTTCGTTCTCTGGCATTCCGTTCCACTGGTGTATCTTATTTCTGTAGGTGATTCTGTTTTCAATTTCTCTGGTGTCTATTTCTGCTTTTTCTAGATCACCTCTGACTTGTGACAACCATGGCATTGTTGATTTGACCCCTTGTAAATATGTGATGATGTTTTTAATGAGTCTTGTCGGTGGGAGTCTTCTGATATGTCCGAAAAATTGCAGTCTTTTTTTTCTGATATCCGCCGCTAGGTTGGACATCTTTTCCGTAGTTTTCCTGGAGTGCAGCCTATACCCTTCTTCTGTTAATTTTGGGCCGAGAATTTTCCTCATGATTTTTCGCTCTTCCTTCAGTATGTTCTCCATATATCTTTTTATATGAAGCGTAAGAGTTTCACTTGCATATAGAACCTCCGGCTTGATTACAGGGTTGTAATGCCTGATATTTGTGTTTATGGAGATACATTTCGTGTCATAGATATTGTGTATCTTTGGGTTACAGTTTATACAGAACAGTTATTTATATATATTGATTTTTCATCATGAGAATTTGAAATGTTCACAAAGTACCGCCTAAAGTTACTCGTTTCAGGTGAGAATAGTTTCTTCATTATTCCAAACCCTTCAATTGTTTGCTTTCCTCTTTCTTAGGGTATACGAACGGATAGGGTCAGTCATTAAGTAAGGCTTGGTAAAATCATGATGTCGCCACCTGCGCTTACAATTCATGACTCGGACAGCTGGGAGGAGAGTGGTGGATGGAGAATGAAGGGGACGGAGGGTAAGTGGTCAAAGTGGGGAGGATTGGAGAGTGATGGGGGGCGCTTCACGTCTTTCCACGAATGGATGACCAAGTGGTGACGAGGAAGAATCCGGAGGAATGTCGCCAACTGTCGTCGGGCGGGCGAAAGAGAAGACGAGGGGGACAAAAAAGTGAGCGTCTATATCGTAAAAGAAGAACGACATGACGGCGCGTGGGAAAAAAAGCAGGAAGTGCCAAAAGTCCGGGCAACAATTAAAGTACGACAATAAAAAGAATAGCTTCCAGGGTCCGTGACCCCGTGAGTAGGAGACGTGACGTGGCATGCATAAGCAAATCTGGATATCGTACATGTGGCTTGAGTGGAAATGCACTCACCAACACAATTCACGGTTGTTAGACAAGTAAATTTAATGCTTCCGAAAGTATTGCGTTTATTCTTCAGAACAATTTCCGTTTCCTACATTTCTCCATAGGAATAGAAATACGAGTTGTCAAAAATGTGCTGCGTTGCATTTTCAGTTTGTCTTTGCGTTTGTAGTCATGCTGTGGCAATGCAAGTTGCAAGGATATATTCACGAATCGGGAATTTTTTGTGAATATTTTACGAATTCATGCAGACCAGTTCAAAAGAGTCATTTACCACTTAAATAAGTTAATAACTTAGCATTATCTAGGCCACGTATTATGATGGAGGAGGATGTTGAAGATAAAACGGACGGCAAATATAAGGAATTAAGTAGTATATAAAATATTAGAAGCAGAAAGTACTCAATGGAACACAATACAGGAAAGAAGAACAAGATGGATTGGGCACGCTCTGAGGACCAATGAGTTTATGGAGAATGTAAGTGAAGATAAATAGAGGAAAAGATTCCTAAAGGAAGGCCAAAGGATAGATACAGATAACAACTAAAGAAGAAAGTTCGTGAGAATAACTGTCAGGAATTAAGCATACTAGCATTAGATTGGAAAGAATGAAGAAGATTGGGAACAAGCGAGGGTTGCAGTCAACCAAAGTTTGGATGGAACGACCGATGATAATAACTTAACTGGAAATGAACAGAAAAAAGGATTTAGGTTGCACTGATCAAAATTCACCTCTCAAAAGTACTCCAGCGTATGCCAACTATTCTCACACGTTTTAAAGAGTGCTGCCTTGCTTGCACGGATTAAAACTATAGTAAATTAGGTACTTACACTGTTGTGATAAAAAAACGAACAGCGCTAAACTCGTAAGTTAACATTGGTACACAGAACACAATGCCTTGCATTTAAATATCACTGAACATTTCTTCAGGAAAGAGTCACTAAAGGTAAGTTAAGATAAAGAGAGATGAGAATGGAAAGAACTTTCTGGATACCCAGTCGTCACGGAAGGATAACTGGGAAAGAAACAGTATCGACTTACGGTGATAATCAATACAACACGAAAAGTCTTGAACAAGGCGAATTGCTATCCATTAAGCATGCTACTCTTCATCTACATCTACATCTACGTGATACCCTGCGAGCCACCACGAGGGTGTGTGGCAGGGGGTGAATATCACCAAACATGCACTGTTGACATGCAACTAGGATATTTAATGGAGACATGCTAGATAATATGGTCACATACAGCTAGATGGTTAGTATCTACATAATATGAAATGGATTATTGGTTGTTATTACATGCATCACGCACTCTTGGCGTTAGTTTTAGTGCGAAAAGCAAATTTAAAGAACAGCATTTGTTTCTTCATTTCCATTACAAAAAAGTCCATCTAAATCCAACGTTTGGAAATCAACGAATAAAAAGACATCCTTTTATCATCACCAGTTGGGCGTGTAAGAGGGAATCAGACCGAGTAGGCAAGCAGCTACCTCAACGGACGATCGATGGTGGAACAAAAAAGACAGTTTCCAAAAAATGAGCCATCATTTCGAAAAAGTCAGGTGCATTGAATCAGAATGGGACCCTCGCAGCCGTACTCACTGAGGTGTAATAAAGGGACAAGATTCGAATTATTCTCTCCATTCTCCTTCAATCTTGAAAGAGTTCTAAAATTTTCATCAAAATGTTCTTTTTTGACCGCATTCCCTAGGCATGGGTTGGTTGCATATAAAAAGATCACTTCGCATCTCCTCGAGATTTTTTTATTTGGACGAGGCTACAAAATTTTACTGCCATTTTCAAGACAAAAATGCTTTAGCATTGATCCCGTGATGAAAAAGTGATGATGGTGAAACACAAAGTATTTTTTTTAGAAAGCTGAGATTCGGTCGTGTCCGAAACCCTTAGATGAATGAGGATAGTAAACTATTCAGTGATTTAGTTCCAGAAGAGGTGATATGTCAGGAGACAATTGTTTAAAATAGAGTTTTATAAAACTTAAACATATTTGCGACGCAGGAATTGTTCAAGGTACAGTATTTGACCCAATTTCACCCAGCTTGGATGGTGACCTAAGCATTAGTAGGCAAGGAGTTCACCTCGTCACCAACGCGGGCGGCAATAGATGATATCTCTTGGTGAACTTCCATATTTTTCTTATGCTTATGAGGGGGAAGGAATTGTGCTAATGTATGAAATATTCTAATGGTGTATAAAACAATTCTAATGTATAAAATAAAGAAGATAAGACACACCAGGAAACAGGATGTGAAAACCTTCTTGCGGATCGTAGCACTCTATGGATCGAAAGCATGGACCATTGGAAAAGCTGACTAGAATAGACTAGAAGCCTTTAAAACCTGGTGCTGGAGGAGTATTCTGAAGATAAAATGGACGGACAAAAGTAGAAATGATGAAGTGTTTAGAAGAGTAGAAGAGGAAAGGACCATATGGAACACCATGCAGAAAAAAAAGAACTTGATAGATTGGACATACCTTGAGACACAATGGGTTTGTGAGGAACATTATTGAAGACAAAATAGAGGAAAAAGTTCCCGGAGGAAGATCCAAGAATAAGTTCATGGACCAAATAAAGAAGAAAGAACATAGAAAGAGATACCAGGAGGTAACTAGCATTAGATGGTGAAGGTTGGAGGGCTGCAGTCAACCAATCTTAGGATTGAACGATCAATGATGATAAAATATTTTGTGAGACGAGCGTCCTGAAGATATACTAAAATAACTATTTTTGGAGGTTTTTTTCTTTTTATCGGTTAGGTGGTAGACTTCCTTTTTCAGAAGATAGGCTCTACTTCTTTTCTAACTTAGTTATATAACGATGTCAGTGTCGCAGTTCTTTCTGAAACTCCTTTTCTTCTCACTCTTCAGCTGTAGCTACACAACTGCCGCGCCGCCCTCTTCCCTGCGTACAGTATCATCTTTAAAGGAGCCCCTTCCCACCCCACTTGTCTCAAAATTCAACCCTCCCCATCATGGGCCGGGAGATTTGTCCGTCCACGTTTCTAAACTGCCTCCCTTCTTCCCAGAATTTTTTTTCAGACCCCTTTCGCTTCGTCGGTTGTTAATGCCGCCTTCCCATTTTTCCTCGCGACCGCTTCCTAATCATTTACGCCAACTTCGGCGACGGAAGAGATGGCCGAGGACCCATTCCTCCCTCCTTCCCTCCACTTCCCTCCAGTATACGTCAACCCTTTTCCCTTCCCCGCGCACCCTTTCCCTCTCCAAATCCCCCTCTTCGGGATTGTGTGTGCCTGTTTTTGTGCATGTGTTTCGGTCCGTTGAGTGAGCGCGCGGGCCCGTCTCTCGTGAACTCTAGTCGTTATCGGAGTGGTGGAGGCACATTTTTTCTACCTTACCCCTTCTCTCGAACAACGCACACAGACCGGGTCCGGCCCCCCCAAAAAATAATAAAATTACCAAGGGCAAGAAGGAGAAAGAGACACCACACGGCCAAATGTTGGCTCGCTTTGTTTAAATAATTTCGTCATTCTTCCGAGAGAGAGAGAGAGAGCGGGGTGAGTTTTTCTTTTCTTTTTCTTTTTGAATGAGAAGACTTCTCCCATTTCACGCCAGCGCTTTCATGCCATTATCTCCTCCGTCTCTTTTTTCTCAACATTTTTCATTCAATTATTTTCCTTCTCTTCCTACGAGTATTTACACTCCTCTCTTCACTCATCCTGCTCATTTTCCTGTGCAGATGCTCCAGAATAATTGTCCTTTCAAAAAAATCCGGGAAACGTGTAGACAGGGACTGCAGACGCTTGTCGCGACATTCTGTATGCATGCATCCCAATTTCTACGCAGTGACTCTCAAGCATTGATGCAAATACGATTGGCGTACAGTAAACATGACACGCTCCCCCGAACATCTAAGTGTTTGTTACAAAAGTCTGAACACGATATGAGCGAAGCATCATCTAAATTTGTATGATCTACTGTCTGTATTGTTTTGAATTCATATTGCATGGGAAGATACGGCAGGAAACTCTTAACGTATTCATTTTAGACCGAAGAAAATTGTCCCTGCAACTGCCAGTCCATTTTAAAATTATCTAAAACATTAAATAAAGATCATTGTGAATATCCAAAAGTAACGTGGGTGGAGGAGGTTTACCTTGAGCTATTTACAATTTTAGATGCCCACATATGTTAGTTAATGTAATGATCTTGTTTTTGTCATACTATCTGCGTCAATCTGAGTCTCCCTCCTGCCTTGTGACCTCCAGATAAGAGTCTTTTTCCTAACCTCTCTTGTGGGTCAGATATTTTTGCCCTTAACTGCCCCTCCATAACATTTAGCTTTTCCCAGGAATCTATCCTAGCTGCTTCAGGCAATGTAAGGTATAAAAACTTTTACATCTTCTTTGAAAATGGCATTAATTTGCAGAATGGATTTTATGGATACACAAACCTCATTCACAATTTCCGCTTGGGGGTACGACGACGTAATTTTTCAACAGATACGCTCTACTCCTCACACTAAAGGTTAAAATACTTTCAATCTTATATAAATCAATCTAAATAGTTGATTAACTTATTAACACGCATATATCGTGGCATAAAAGGTTTTGTAGAAGTACAGGTATCCTATGTGACAAATGCCTCTCGCAGGGATCAACATTCGAGCAAGCATTCAGCAAAGTTTTAATCTAGGCATAATACAGCATTTTTATATCATTCAGTGAAGGTACAGACGTGTGAAAAATGTATTATCATTTCCTAAGCAATGTTTTACTCCTTTATCTTATTCTTTAACTAATAAAACAAAAAAATCACTGGGTCGATATCCGGGCTAATCATTCTCAAGCAGCTTTTTCTGTTCAGGCTCGGTGATTGACTTCTTCATGAAGCAAGTAACATTGGCATACCCTTTAGCAACAGCTTGGTACAACATTGGCCTATTCTCAATAAGAAGTTTCTCGTATGTCACTGCATATGTATCCGATCGTGGCAATGGCAATGCAAAAAAAACTCTCAATGAAGATATATCAAAGAGAAACGTTTATTTTTTTTAACATAAAAGACGGGACCTCATCAATCTTTACTGCAATGGAAAACTAAAATTTCCACGGCAGCTGAAAAGAATTTCTCGCGAGAGACAAGTTACAACGAGCAGAATGAACTCTCTCTGTCTTAGGATCGACCAACCAAAATAAAATAAAATAAAGTGGCCAGCGAACAGGAAGGGCTCCTTTCTATAAGCCTCGTTTCTCCGCTTTAAAGCGGTGGGGTCTCAAATGAAGGAGTTAGTCCCCCATAAAGTCCCCTTGTCTGCTTTATCTGCGAAAGGCCCACCCACGTGCATAAAACCGACTCAAAGTTGCCCCGGATCCACAGAAGATTTAACCCTCCGAGTCCCTCTCCTTTTAGCATGCACACACTGAACACTCCCCTCGCACGCAAACACAGATGTCCTTAGAATAGATTGTGAAGCCGGTCAGAGTCGTGAGAATTTTTTCGAAAACGTCTTTTTTTTCCATGAAGGAGCTTTGCGATGAACGACACACCGCCAGATAGTTTCCTCGTGTTTTCCCTTCTCCTTTCATATAGTCCGTCCCGTCAGCGACAACATCTGCCCATAAAGGGGACTCGTTGATTCCTTTCTCGAATTATTTTTTTATCAGAAGATCTAATGAGATGGGAGGGTGATATTGCCAGTCACTCGTGTATTCTAGGATATCAGTTATTTTTTCAGAATAATAGAGTTTTGACGAAAACAAGAATTTAATGGCAAGCTAAGCAGTGATTATTGAAACTCCAGATTTTTCTGAACCTTAGAGTGGTGACGTCCGGTCTCTCAGACCGACAATATTATCTTTTTGGTGACGCAGGCGAAGTCAGTTTCAAGGCGAAATCAAATTTAGTTATATATGCTATGCAACAGCTTCCTATTTTATACTGCTCCTCCAAAATACAAGTCAAAAAATCTCTTTGTCAGCATATCTCTACTTATAGCTACTTTCGGTCCCAGGTGTGTCACCACTCTTGTCTCCAAATACTACCTATTTTGTTGTGCTATGTAAAATATGATATGTGAATGTTATTATTATGTGATATGTGGATAAGTTTTAAATTAAGGATATTAAATATATGGATAAGTATTTTCTGAAATATTATGGAAATCCTTTTTAGGTACACATTTTTTGTAACGGTTAATTTCCTCTTAAAAAGAAAAACTATGCCCTAGTCTACCCATTTTATCAAATAACATGGATTGAATAAAAGCTGAAGTATCTTCTTATTTTTATTTGATATTTTTGAATAAATATTTTTAAAATTCACGTCGGAATACTGCTATTACGAGACAATTCAGAAAAAAACTGACATCATTTTTTTAACTCCATATTTCAAATTGGTCCATGAGACCGATGAGGTGCAACTACTATTGCCCCGATAATTCACATTACCACTGTCGGGTTAACGTAAAACATCGATGCTTCCGACGTGAACGCGAGCAAATGACAAACGAAATAAATCTTTGGCACTAAAATGACGTTTCACATTTGGTGAGAGGGTGTTGTTCAAATCCATAAGCAGTATGTACAACAAAATGTTTCTCTCTCCCTTATATGTCGGCCCAAAATGAATTTCGCCTTTACTTCGTGTATTCAAGATTTTCAATGGAAAAAAATGCTTACAGATGAATAATAACACTCTTTCTTCACATGTGAAAAGACATACAATTTTTGTTAATAAACGTAGATAATCTCACTATTTACACTTTTTTTCTTTTTATAATGCTTTCAGAATTATGATTAAACGTCAAATTCAAAGAAAAATGAATTTATCTCATGCTGTTGAATTAAATTCTATTTACGGCAAAGGCGAATCGTAGAAAAACTATTTCGCAAATAATAAAACAACATATATTACAGTATCTGGGATGAAGTAATTTTAAAGTTTGTTGGACTCAACAAAAAAAATGCGATATCAAAATATTACTAATATCCTGAAATATTGTCATCCATTTAATGTGTTTATACGAAAAATAAACAGAAAGCTGTAACATGTATTTATAAAATAAACGTACATAGTACAAACATAACTGGAAAGCGAGAGCCCCTTCTGACACTTCGTGCATTGTTACCAACCATATTTAATATTTGATTTCATAGTTACGAAGATTACTAACTCAATGATATCACTCCAGTCACACGGTTCAAATTATGGTGCTAAAAGTTGAAGTAAAGATATTTTATCTTCTGCCGGTGTCGATACATTGATCATCATCAAGGGCTGTTACAAATATTTGAAAATTGGCTGGTAACTTATACTGTAGCGGACGGGAGTACTCATCTTACGTATTTGCCCATGAAGCTCTTGAAGCGCTGGAGACGGATAATTAGATTAGATATTTCATTTATTTAAATCAGCTTTTATTCAAAATGTGTGAATTTTTTCTAACTGCAAATGGATATATTAAATAAATATCTATAATTGTCAATGATAATAAAATGAAAATAAGTAGCCTCTTGCAGACGAGAGAAATACAGCAAACATGAAGTTCTACGTCTGGCTGAACGCCCACCTATTACGCTATCGGAGAAAAAGCTGAACTTTCTCCTCGGAATGACATTTTAAGCATGTATTGAAGCGCTGGAGACAAAATATAACAATAGATATTTGATTTTTTTTAATCAGCATTTATTCAAAACGTGTGAATTTTTTCTGGCTGCTAATGAATATATTAAATAAATATTAATAATGGTCAATGATAATTAAATGAAAATAAATAGCCTCGTGCAGACAAGAGAAATACAGCAAACACGAATCTCTACTTCAGGCTGAAGGCACACCTAGTATGCTTTTGGAGAAAAAGCTGACCTTTCTCCCCAAAATGACATTTTAAGCATGTATATTGCGATTCATCTTAAGACGAGCATCATGAATCAAACGGAGTCGCCGCAATGACTCTGAGACTTCTTAATAGTACGAGTACATAAGGCCGAAATTTTGAGAATGGCTTTCCACAGAAAACCAGACTCTGTGAAGCGGAAAAGATTCTTAACAGCTCGAAACACGTTAACCTCATTAACGAACATGTATATAAATACCAATTCTGGAACGCACGGCCATGTATCATTCCGATCTTCAACAATAGCGGCGTATTTATCCGATTCGTCCTGCCGCATTTAAAAAAAAAAAAAACAGTGCAGAGCGTTGCGAAACGAGATTTTTCTGAAAATCTATGGCACTCGCCCGACATTTTCACGAGTTCGTGGTGGAAACTTTCTTTATTTTATGTATCAGCTATTATCTTCAACAATTGACTTGCAAGAAGATTTAATCTATTTTCAAGAATCTTGTCTTAAGTTTTAGGAGAAATTGCTTCTTTCGACTCAAATTTATTATTAGAAGAAAATCGAAAAATGAAGAAAAACATGAATGAAAGAAAGAGTACCAGAGTCCTTAGCCAAAGGCGTATCTTCTCTTTAGTGATACAGTGGCTTTTTTATCAATTCTTTAGCTCAAATAACGGAAAATTTTTCAATTTCCTTGATATCAAAATTTTTTGTAACAGAGGGTCTATATTTGAAGATGTAGATTGTAACTATTCTGGCAGTACCGCATAAAGTTCAGAAGATTAGGGCTATATGAAGCAATTGAAAAAGATGTCACTTTGACCAACCAGGGAAAAACTCAACCAAAGATGAACAGCAAATGTCAGGTTTGTCAGCAAATTCATCTGAGGATAATAAAATTTCGTATCAAAATGCCGTAGGAATGTCAGTGATATCTGTGTGGTCATCGTTAAAGATATATCAATCATTTGATTTTTAATTTGAGGATTTTCACTGCCATTTCCAATGCACAGCGCGTAAACCTCACAAAGATGACCCAAAACTATCTATTATACCGATCCCTGCTATAGACTCCTATAGGACGAAGACGTGATTGGTTTGCTACCACTGATTGAACTCTATGGAATCACCTTCCGTGTGATATACCCCCCTCCCCTCATCCCCCCCTACCCGATCCGTAGGTCCCTGGGAGTTAGGGAAATATGTTTTTCTTTTAAGGAAAGAAACGCTATTTTTTTATAAATCTAATTTTATATGTATAACGCTTTTTCAGGCCCGTGGGTCTACCTTCTTTTGTTTGCGCTGTCCTCCACTTCCACCTAGCGTCTATCATCCGAAACGACTACTCTCCCTTTCTCGTACCTTCCCCTTTATAAGCAGGCGGCCGATCCGAAAACAACACTCTCGCCAGCGCCGTTCCAAACGCGGCGGGAGAGTGAGGAAACACCACTGCCGTGCCCGTCTGTTTATTTCGGCCAGTGGACTATATAACGGAACGAGGCTGTCTCGGAAAGCGTTATAAAAAAATAATAAAAGAACGGAGGAAAAAAGAGAAAAATGAATAAAAATAAATAAAGCGTAGGGAACGAGGGAGTAAGGAAAAGGGAGAACGAATATCGAAAGGAAAAGCGCTCCGTGTTATTCTTTTTTTTTCCTCTCTTGCTCGGAGAGGTGGGAGGAGGGGTTAATGCGGAGTCTGAGTCGGAAGAATGAAAGATTGGGAGAGTGAGGGTCGATGGTGAGGGAATGGAGGAGCAGTAGTGGGGAGAGAGGAAAGATTGGGGAGGTGGGGGAGAAAAACCAAGAGTTGAACGTGAGGAAGCGTTTCGCCAGTCTTTTTTTTCCTTAGCGGCCCAGGGATGAGAGGGAGCACTCCGGGACCAACCCAAAGAGGGACTGATAAAAAAATAACAGACGAAGGGAGAGACGAGCTGAGATGAAAAATGAAAATAAAAATGTCCCAAATTCCCGAATATTTACTTCGCTTCCATTTATTTTCTTTTGTTTGTACATAAGTAGGAATTTTGCTAAGGTGTACACTAGTGGGTAACTCCGTATAAGTAGTACCGTGGTCAACATCCATCTCCTCAAAAATCCTCTGTTTTATACGTCATACATCATGTACCGATAGAGCCCAAAAGCACTCATTTTATGCTTGAAAATTTAAAAAGAGAGAAAGTTCTCAAAATATTTCTTCATTTAGTGAAGTTATGGCTGTTTACTCAGTAAAATATTGAATCCTTGTATGACACAAAAGTATAAATTAAGCATTGAATAATGTATTTAATTGTGTATTCACATTTCTTCCATTTATAAGAATAGTAAGACTATTGTTGGAGATTGTTGGAGCAATATATGTATTTTTTTTGACCAATTGCTGATTATCTATCTGTTGCCCACACATGTCTACGCTAATTGAAGATAGCCTTTACACTGGCATCACCAAGAAGACTACCAAAAGCTTTCAATTTTTATGTTGTAAAGAACTTTGTATAAATTTTTCTTTTCTTTTGTTGGAAGTAATTAACATCTTAATATACTGATGCAACGTGACACGTAATGGAAAGCGATGCATTACATTATTTCATATCCATTATCGTGATCTGTGGTGATCACAAGGCCTATAATTTTGATATTGAGGGGCCAGCATATGTCATGCATTGATAATGATTCATGCTATGTGCCTAGAAATGCGATGTATGGTAAATGGTGTTATGCAATGTTCTGCATAGAAAACAGTGTTTGATACACAAATTAAATGGCTAATGCAGTAACATGAAACGCTACATAAAAACGATAAAAAAACAATGTTTTTTCAATTGAACGACGCCAATGCCGTTTTCCGAGTTTGCAAATAAAAATTAATAATACTTCCAATCTTTTGAATATGGTTTAGGATGCATACATTGAACAATTATGATTATTGAATGATGAACATTAATGATTATAATCATAACAATTTTAAGTCACATGAGCTGGAACAGCGGAAGCGTGAATAATACAAGATTAAAAACAATGCAATAGATTTTAAGTTGATCAGAATATTTGTGTGCGTAAATGCCTCTTTAATTGCATGATCATCATTGCACTATCATCATCAAATTTGTCATCGTACGATATCGTTATAAAATTCCAATACCATGCACAGATTTGCCTTAAAGTATGTAACATATCGTTTATTTTGCGATGCAAAATTGATCTCGCATTCATCATCACCAGCAACCATCAATCCTAGCACTGATGTCCCAATTAAAAAAGTTTTTAATAAACATATGACCAAACGGGCTATGTTTGGCAGATAATAAAGAAAAATATCGCCGCATTTAAAGAATTCAAATTATTATTCATTTCATAACTTTGGGATCTAGTTATATTTCCTCAACGTCTCCGGCGTACATGATAATAAACTCGTTTTGTCAATATTTTTGTCACAAATTGGGTCGTGGAATCCAATTCATTCCCTTTTAAGCCAACTGAAAATTCCTTCATATCTTTTCATTACGATATGCATAATAAATCAATTAAAATATCGAGTATCGCCCATTGTTTTCTCAGATCACCCCTTATGGTTTGAAGTGCATATTTTCATTGACTTGTTTTTTCATTTTCGGGAGCGTATGAGTGATAGTAGGGTCGTTCGAAGAAGAGAGAAGGGAACAGAGGAATTGTACGGTAGTAAAGATGACGGAAGTAGGTTACGCAGACCCAAAAATTGGAGATAAACAAAAATAAAACGAAATAAAACATTAAATGCCACAGTGGGGGTTAAGGGGGGAGTTTTTTGTTTTCCTCCATCGCTTCACTCCGTTTCGTTCGGCCGGGTACTCGAAAAATATATTCTCGGTTTATTTAATTTTATTTTTCGAGGGCATCGAATCGTTTATTTAGAAAAAAACTGGCCGCAGTTGTTTGTGTGTGGTCCCGGTATACACAATCACTCCTCCCACTGATAAGCACGCCTCGCGATTCCTTTCTCAATGTAGCATAACAACTCTGGCCCCGGGAGATCGCGAGTTCGACTCTATATTCCTTCAGGCACGTGATGCTTATCAAGACGATCAGTTTTTTTTCCTTACTCCCTCTTCGCTTTCTTTTTTTACGGTCCATAACAGCTCGGCCCACTCCGTTGTTTGGGTACGCAATAAAAAGGACCCGTGAGAGGGTCGTAAAATCGTTTATTAAAACATATTTTACCGCACTCCGCCTCTTCTCCCTCTCCCATCTAAGGGGAAAAGGCCGTAAGTATTACGACGGCCCTAACTTCTCTGATCGATAAATAACAATCTTCTACGTCCGCATTTCGAGCAGATGCTTATGCTTTTTTTCGTCAATTACGATCGCTTTGAAGGGAGAGGTTTGCTTCATCTGATGAAATTCCTTCTCGGGGTGAAAATTTTCTGGGTATTTTATGCGGGGATAAAGCATGTTTATAGGGCGTCATCATCTTAAGGCGAAAATATTTCACTTTGGGAAATATTCTGAGAGAGAAGTAGTCATTACTTCCTCGAATCCTCGTAATTTTTTCACAGTAAGATGTATCACACTCAAACATACTCGCTGAAGTGTTATAAAATCTAATAGTTCTACAGTAGACTTATTAAAATTAAAGTGTACTTATTTTGTAAGTTTAATAAATGAAAATGCAACAGTTTTTTTAATATGAGTCCAAGCAAATGCTATATAAATGACGTCAGTAGCATTTAAATACTATTTTGTGTTTATTGTCTTCCTAAACCATTAAAATTAACTATATCTGCAGCTTTCAGGAAGAGCATCAGATTAGACTGCATTGGCATGGCTGTGAGAAAGCTCAAAGAAAATATCCGGCATTCAGATCACTGCATTGGTTCTTTACGGCAATATCAGAGCTTAGGTACCTATAAATGAAATAACTTCGAGCTTTTTATGGAAATTCTTGAGCAGATAATATATTGACAAAAAAACGACAGAATAAACTGAGCAGGAAATACTTTCATTTTAAATTTATATGGCTATCAAGTAAAATATTGCCTACTCGTACCATTTGGAGAATTTTCACTCATTCAGTATCACACAATTTCTTTCATTTTGTCATTATGATAGTTGCAAAGTTACGGCTGATATCATGTCCTAAATTTAATTATGTATCTCACCCAGCATTTACTAATATTGAGACAAATTAATCCCAAGCGCGAATTGGTGGTAGATGGCCTATATTTGTGTTGCCCGTATTCAATAATATCCGAATGTGCCAACACCATTCTAAAAATAGGAATTTAAAATTGAAACCATCGCTATCCCAGATATTAATATCAGTTGGATAAAGCTAAACTTTTCAGTGTCCCACAACGCTTTTGTATTTTTGAATAACGGTGTACCGAGCACCGTGGAACTTTTAAAATGAGAGGCATGAGAGGTTTGGTAGCGGTGGGTAATTAAATGCAATCTCACGCAACCCCTCAGTTGTAGATAAACAGCAGCAATTCCCATGGATACAAGCTTAGGGTTTCACAGTTTTTGATGCCCGTTTCCGAGTTGATCCGTAATTTACCGGTTAACATGTTGGAAATGCACGCTCAGATTCAGGTTATCTCTTGTTATACCGGCCAAAATGCTCCCAGCGTGATCGCCGAGGATAATTGCTAAAATTGCAATTCCAAACTGCTATCGCACAAAGGTATCCGGGTGGCTTTGATATCATCTTCGAGGCAGGGAATGCATGATGTTTGCCCGTGGCCAATTATCATTTAATAACTACTGTTTGGTCTACATCATAACATTTATGGAATATTAATTCCACGCGATTCAATTACATCGGAGCATATTAATTAAATATTCCCACAGGCACAAACTCAAATGGAATAGAGCCCTTCATAACACGACGATAATTTCCCACGAAAGAACGCGTTGGTAAATCAAGGCATAGGTTAGCTACTGAGAGCTTATCTAAATACAAATTCCCGATGAAAACTGGTTTGCCTACTGATGGTATTTATCTATGATAATGATGGGAGGAAATCAATTTTTGAAAGAGTAATCAAGTCTCTATTGCGTATAAGTATTATTAAGTTGACTTTTCATGAAATTTTGCCTAATTAATTATATCTGAAAACAATAGTGGCCAAATTTATTCACAAATCCCTTTTTATATTTGCCCTGTATGCTTCCCCTTGGTTGGATGTTTGTACACCAAAGACTGTTTCCATTTTTTTCCATAAAATAGTTTCCCAATACGCAAACACAAGCACCGAGGTAGATTCCTGGTATTTATACAGATTAATTCTCATCCTCAGCATTATATAATACAAATTACTCAATGCCCACATTTTTCAGCGATGACATACGAATACTTAACAGGCGCTTTCTTTAGCATCTCGAAAATTTTTTATGATTGTCAATTCATATTTTCCATGTAATGACGATGGTTTCAGTTTTTTAGGAAATAAAAAGGTAGCTTTCTGTTGGGGCTGCGCTCATTAATTTTCATATTTTATTCTGACTCCCTATCTATTCTCCAATTATAAGAATTCGGATCGTTAAATTTCGTTCTTCACTGTTTACTTATCAAGTTTTAAGTATGCATGATGATAGGGTTTACTATAAACTTCATTCATTGGATAAAATACCAATTTTGGATACTTTTTCCGCTTTTCTTCTTTTCTGAATGCCTCTATATCAGTAGCATCAACTATTGCAAAAATAAAGATGCACAAGGGGTTTATCACGAGATATAATTAGATAAAAATTACCGATTACGGAAAGGCTAAAATTTACTACTTATGCCTTTTTGAACTCTATCATGGTAGGATAACCAAAAAAGTGTAAGATACCACCGATCATGTCCAGTTCTATTCACAGAAAGTCAGATGTGCGTTAGAAAACCAATTTTCTAGTTACCATTGTGTAAATATTAAGTATTCGACCCTTAATTGTCAACTTATTCCAGACTTAAAACCGGATACTTCTGTGTTTAGGTCGACAACATGAAATATATGATCAACTATGAAAATATGATGTGTTTGAACGCTTATTCAAGTAAAAAAATAAATAGGAGACTAGTTATGTGACCGAATCAAAAAGATGTACGTAAAATGGTCCATGATTCAGTGCACAATCGAGGAATATTGCGATCATCGAATGCATCTAAAAATGGGGAAACAAAAGACTTGCACGGAGGAAAATATGTACGGATGAGTATGATTGAAGAGAAAGTGAGAAATACAGGCTATGATAGAAGAGCCTTGGTGATGTTTTGTGTAAATAAAGTAACTTTGCTATTCCTTATAAATTTTATTTAAGACGACCCGGGTTTAGACTTAGCGCGCTGTCATCAGGACTCATTGATGCACATGAAGAATTCTCCCACCAAGCAAATGAAATGGTGGAGGTAAGTGAATGAAAGCAGATGAGCTTGAGCACTCCAATGAAATATGCTTTTTATGGATTTTCATGAGAGCATAAAAAAAAGGTCTCCTAGAAACTTCATGTCAACTGCAAAGGGGAGTGCTCTTTGAGAAACGTGCCTGTTCCACTTTTGTGAAATAATATGCTGCTTTTAGTGAGCTGGTAATACCGTCAGTTCATTTACGAACGAGTTTGGTAGCATATTTGAGTGAAAACTATGGAATTTTCCGTAAACGTATAACATAACGAATATACAAGTACTGCACTCTTATTGCCTCGTTTGTATTCCGAACAGTCCCCCCGTTTTCTTCCAGTATGCTAATGCAATCATGCATGTAAGAGAGGCTTTTTGAATATTCTATGGTGTCAGAAGTACGAGGAAGAGAGGCATAACTGAGAAATGACTTTTTTCAGTTTATGAAATTCATAAAACGCTCCAATGAAATGGCTATTTTCCAAACCCATTGCTTCCATGCGGCAGCTTTAAGAGTACTGTTGAGTCGGGAAATTTATGGGAAAGAGGCTGGAATTGCATTACGAAGCGTTAAATGAACGAATCGAATTCTCATCAGATAACAATGGGAGAAGAGTCTCCTATGCTCATGGGCTCCGTCACTTCGTCTATTTTTAGGCGGTTCTAGGAAAAATAGACCTTCCTTGGTGCTTTGTATTTTTTATTCCTACCAAACTAACGTAATATTCACAACCTCTATTCACCCATGGGTCAATCCATACCAAGTGGTCCAAGTTGGTTGCTCGACCATTTTAGAAAAAAATCATTTTTTGAGGGCAGATAGCCTTATATTTCGACAGCTCAAAACAAGTTATATTTTATTTTTAGTTTCCATGGCAACCAAATGGCGGCCATTTTTCAATCTCGATGCAGAGCTTTTTTAGCATTTGCAAGCTTTGACATTAACTTCTGTTACTCAGCTACCATCGGTTATAGGAAAATGAAATAAATTGTTATGCAATACTCATACATGGAACTACAACTCTGTGTATGTCAAAACATGGAATTGTTATTTCTTCGTGATTATTTTAACAGCCAAACTTTAAAGTGAAAAACGTAAGGTTTCGTATATTTCGGAATTTTTTTTGGGGAAGAAGAAATTTTCTTCGACCCTTAGAAATTACTCATAATATACGATGACATTAGATCTCTATATTAAAAAAATTTGAACTCAGAAGCTATCATATTTTCATTTTTACAGAGCCGGAAAATTGTAACTTTTTAAAATTTTGCAATATTCCAAGTTCAATATCTCTGGTGGGCAGTTGTTTAAAAATTTGAAAATTACAGAAAATAAATATCTGTACATAATTTAACTATGGTATAAAACTTGACTTGGAGACTTTTCTAGTTACGCAGATATAGGTGTGTGTAAAAAGCAAAAATTCAGCATTTGCGAAATGATGTAAATGCATTTAACATGCCCATTATTGCACATCTTAAGGCTTGAAATAATACTTTTTTTTTTAATTGAGATGATTGAAAAAAGAAATTTAATATAATAATATGGTATATAGAAAAATAGTCCATAGTTAATCTCTCCACAAAATTGTTGACACTTGGGTACCAATTGTATGGTACTTAAAAATCATTCACCAAATATATCGAAGAAAATTGAAAGAAATATTAGGTCAGTTATTGATACTATAATAGCATTCATCACCTTACTTGTTTAACAGCATTGTAATTTATCGGTACATAGAAATGAATATGAAAATAAAACTCTTAGTTTCCTTTGATATTTCTGTGGGTCTCAGCTTTCTCAGCACGTTCGTAATTGGGATCCATTATCAGTGGTCACTTTATATTCTGAATGATATTCTCATTCTGGGCAGGTGGTTGTACTTTCAAAGAAATGGGAACTCTTAAAGTCTCAATGTCATTAGCAAACATCATATCCACTAAAAATAATCTTACTAGTGCTTGGTGTCTACGAAGCAGTTTTGCTCACTCGGAGTTCCTCATACTCTTCTGATTTGTATGTCAAGAAACATCGAATTATACTTTTCGAAATTGGAACAAATCGATGAAATACTCGAGTCCCGGTAACTCTTACGCAGTTTTTAAACCTTTTTTCAAGTTTTTCTTTGTGTTTAGTAATTTTCTGATGAATAAATATTTTTTGAAGCACCTAGGACAAGCCATTGATTTACCAGGAACTAGGCCAAACTTGGTGGTAGATGCTTTATAATTATGCTTTGGAAGTATTTCCTTGAGCCCACTGGAAATTGTCTTTTTATTGATTTTCAAAGGATCACATCAGTAACATCCAAATATATGGTAATATTTAAACAAATATTTGGTCTTATGGTACTCACATATTGAAGTCACATCACCAAAAATTCTAGCCTTTAAGAGATATTGCTTATCTTGGATAATATAACTGATATTCTGAATTTCCTTCATTACAGTACCATAAACACATTTATTCTCTTCTCCGGTCAACACACCAACAGAGCACTGTATCTCCATCATTTCCATTACCTAGTGAAAAATTAAAACTCTTTCCAACACATCTAAGTAAAATTGAGGTACTGTTGTAGCAACGCTTTGTGTGGACACATTGTTGTCAAAATGCATAAAAAATGTAATTTATCCCAAATACAAAGCATATAATGAAAATTTAGGGAGTCTTTCACAAAAAGATATGTGGACTCACACTCATATTTTTGAATAATTTCAAATTCTAATGTATGTACTAGATAAATATATGCTTGATTAAAAAACATTAGTAGCATTTAAGTTTTAAAAAAGTATTATTTCAAGCCTTAGGATGTGCAATAATGGGCATGTTAAATGCATTTACATCATTTCGCAAATGCTGAATTTTTGCTTTTTACACACACCTATATCTGCGTAACTAGAAAAGTCTCCAAGTCAAGTTTTATACCATAGTTAAATTATGTACAGATATTTATTTTCTGTAATTTTCAAATTTTTAAACAACTGCCCACCAGAGATATTGAACTTGGAATATTGCAAAATTTTAAAAAGTTACAATTTTCCGGCTCTGTAAAAATGAAAATATGATAGCTTCTGAGTTCAAATTTTTTTAATATAGAGATCTAATGTCATCGTATATTATGAGTAATTTCTAAGGGTCGAAGAAAATTTCTTCTTCCCCAAAAAAAATTCCGAAATATACGAAACCTTACGTTTTTCACTTTAAAGTTTGGCTGTTAAAATAATCACGAAGAAATAACAATTCCATGTTTTGACATACACAGAGTTGTAGTTCCATGTATGAGTATTGCATAACAATTTATTTCATTTTCCTATAACCGATGGTAGCTGAGTAACAGAAGTTAATGTCAAAGCTTGCAAATGCTAAAAAAGCTCTGCATCGAGATTGAAAAATGGCCGCCATTTGGTTGCCATGGAAACTAAAAATAAAATATAACTTGTTTTGAGCTGGTATGGATTGACCCCCATACTATTTCCTCTGACATTCTACTTTTTGTTTTCGAGACTATGTTAATGTAAATTTGAAATTTGCCTGTTATTCCACCCTGTGTTTTATTTCTTTCTTAAAAAGCGAGTACATAAAGACCTTCTTCTTTCAAAATGTAGGTGTTGTGCATAAAATCATTTACTTATGGTGGAGTTCATGGAAATAAAAAGCTTTCTCTTAAATTTCATTATTGGCTACCTCACGATATGGTCTTTGGTACAAAAAATAAAATATCTACCTGCATGCTAAAATCATTCATATTCAGTATGTTTATTGAAAAAATTACTCTAATACTGCTAAACTAACAGCTTTGATGTAGTTACAGCTAGTTAGCTACAGAAATGACGCTCTTTTCACGGATTTTCTGATTATGTCGACAACAATTTTTATCTATTCTTCCATTATACCTTATTCTTTGAGCTATTCATCTACAAAGTTATTTCAACAAATTTTAGAGTTCCAAGTTAAAAGAGAAGACAGAATTCTTTACATCTGGGCAGCTACCGACTTGTATAACAGCTCAGACACTCGAAACTAAATATAGTATTTCTTGATCGAGCAAAATAATATATTTAAATTTTCAATACCAGAATATTACAGACCTACTTTGTAATATTTAGACTTCTAACAAAAGAGGTCATCTCAAGGATGGTAACGCAGAGATATCAAGTTAATTTACATTTGATATTCTACGGTCATCCACGAAAGCTTATTTTATTAGGTTACTTTCTCTCTCCGAGGGGAACGAGGAAAGAACGCCACAGCATCAGCGACGGGGTACGAAAGTAAAAAAAATTAAGAGTGAGGACAAGCCCGAAAGGATATTATGAAATGTCCGCCCGCTTCGGTTTTTTGCCCGGGCCGGCATCACTAATCTTCTTCCTCGGTCTCATCCCCTGGAACCGGCGCAGAGGGCCTGAACTGAAGAGGAGAAGGAGGTGGAGAAGGGGACTTAAATGCTCAGTCGGGTTGGGGAGAGAATATCTTCTCTTCCGACGTCAGTAACCCGATACACACAGGACGCAAAGATGAAAGGAAAGCGAGCTGCAGATGAGGGTCGGGGAGGAGATATGTGGTGAAGGAAGATGTTAGGGTACGCAGAGGGGTGCTCACTGGAAAAAATTAACGCAAAATTAACGTTGAGCGAAGAAATTACCAGGGTCTTGCCGGCTGAAGGTATTACCGGTAAGCTGAAAAGCTCAGCGAGAAATGAGTATTAAGTTACGAAAAATATAGCGTAAAATTGATTCAAGACAAAATGTCATCGTTAACTTATTCTTGCGCTTTATGCCAGTCATTTTTCTATAAAATTATATAGAGCAGAATCAGTTGAAAGCATAGATAGAGGAAAACAAAACAACAAGTTGCTTATCATCTTACGACTACTGGAATTTTAACGAGAACAATTAGGGTAATTTTTTCCCAGCACTTGTCATTACTTGATTAAACTCGAAGAGATATTTATGAGACAAAAGTTTTTCTTTCCAAAAAATTAAAAATGCTGGATGTTTCGTCAACTCTTTCCTAACTAAGGACTGCCTAACGACGGTTAGAAGTTTCATTTATTAATCTAGTTTTCGTTATTTTTAAGAGACAATACTGCCAAACTGTTCTTCCCATCATAATTGTGAATGACAGCAAACTTCCTGAACCAAATTAGTAACACAAAGAAGACATTCATCATGTAAAACTGCCGCACTGTCAAAGGAAATCTAAGAAAAGAAAGTGAAAAAGCAGCATTCAACATTTTCACCACATAAGTCATCCAAGCCACGTTTCTGACAAAGCTTTCGGATTCATCTCATCTCTGCTTGAAAATGTCAAGCAACTTGAATTTAACTTCACGACTTCAGCATTCACTTGACAGCGCAATCTTATATTAGAATCTATATTGAAAATATGCTTAGTAACTTTCCACAATTACTTAATTAGTAAGATGCGTTTCACAGCTTTGATGCATCGTCGGGTACAATTCCGTGCATAAAATTCATTTGATTGTTGTGATAGTAACGGGGGGTGGTTGAGAATAAATAAACTAACTTTTGGTAGGAAGGGTGGGAGAATATAAATAACGGGATTGTGAGGAGGGGAAGGTCATTATTCACCAAAGAAATTGTAGTTAGGTATACCCACGGCGTTTAGTCTACTCTTATGTCCATCCTGACATACCCATTTTTCACTACCATACAACAAAGTGGGGAGAAGTACAATTTTGTACACGGCGATTTTTGCTTCCTTGGACAGACACTCATTCCTTGATATGCTTCATGTGCTACCTACCACTTTCCTTCCAGCATTCGCACGTCTCTTTATCTGCTCATCTATCCGTCCATCTTTCCTAAACATCTTACCTAAGTACACAAAATCATTCACTTGCTCATTTACTTCACCATTCGCCCTCATCATTCAGTTACTCTCCCCATTTTCCTTATCAAAAACTACTTCTTCAGTCTTGAATGCATTTACCCTCAACTCCATTCTCCCTGCTGATTCACAGGACTTATCTAAATTATGGATTCTAACATTTTGGAAAATTAAGTCCCAACGTCAATTCCACGTTGAGGTGTTAAGTTAATTTGGCGTAGGAGTTTTCCGTTAAACATAAAGGCGCTACGGGAGGGTGGATGGTTGTGCTGAATGGGGAGGAAGGGGAATGGAAGAGGGCGTTAGTGAAATGGGAGAGAGGTCGAGAGGAGACGGGCGAGGCCAAAGGAGGTTGCCGTAAGAAATTCCACGTCGGTCACGTGTGAGCGATCCATGGCTCGAGCAGTAACTAAGGAAGAGAACCCCTCCGGCATTCGTGGGAGGAATAATTTTAAATTAGGGTCGGTTTAAGGTTAGGTCAAGCCCCTTTTATGCCGTGAAAGGGACCTCCCCCACTCGGAGTGGTGGTATAGTGCCGGTTGGTACTGCTGGCTTAGGGATTCGATGCATGGGGCGTCTAGTAGAAAGGGAGGAAGTCTGAAGAGGAGGGAGGAGTTGTATAGAGGTTCGTTCTCCAACCACCACCGTGGACTTCCCTCTCGCAAAGCTGCAATGAATTAATGCGGGAGGTTTGTGAGTTGAATTATTATTGTAGGGCAGGAAGAAAAGGTTGGACGTGGAGGAAGAGTGGAGAGAGTGGGAAATATCTGTGGAACGTGTTGTGCCCAGCCGGCCGGAGTTGAATCATGGGACCAGTGGGCAGGGAGCAGTGTTGCCAAACTGGCAACTTCAACTGGTCTTCCGGGGAAAAGTTGACATTAATTTTAGCTCGTAGCAGAAGTCTAACTATTTTTTAGTAAAAAGGTTTAATTTGGCAACAAAAATACGGAATTTTTCAACTTATGGCTAATTTTATTTCCAGCCCAATTTGAAATGCCCGTTTTTGCCCTCAGAAAGTTACCACGACAAAATAAACATAGGTGGGTAAACTTGAATCACAAAATTTATACAAAAAAAAGCGAAAAAAATTGTTCAGTAGTTTCAGTCAGTAGTGCAAATCTAGAGACTAATTCGCTAATTCTAGCGTCTTTTACTGGTTTTTGGTGGAAACTTTTAAATAACATTTAAGTGCTTAGCGAACATATAACGACTTTTAATAGCATATTTATTCTTGAAAAAAACTCCTGATTTATCGCGATTTTATGCTTGAAAATGTAATTACAATTAGTATATATATTTTTAGCACAATACTGATTGATGTTTAAGTTTTTACTGCCATGACACAATGAAGTGACCCCCCCCCCCACATTTCTGGCCTCACTTGAGACACTGCGAGAAGAACTGGAAGAAATAATCCTCTTTTTTACATTGTGAACCATATTTTTCAACTTGTAATTTTACCATTACAAATCATTTTGTAAGGGTTTGTCATATGCTACTGATACCTGTTACTATATGTTTTCGGACAAGTAGACAAAAAAGGATTTTGAAATAATATTATAATTTGGTAACATGCTGATATTAATGGCCTATAAAATTTACAGGGTCTATTCTATATATAAATACAAAGAATTGAGCTCCACGCCTCTACTTAGTTTGCCGCTGGCAGATTTATGTTAATTCAATCATTTTTCCATTATTCAATAAATCAGTAACATAACATAGTGTAACTTTTTTGTCATACAAATTCTTACTTCGGTGTCATTGGTTTTTTGTAACGCCAAATATTTCGGAGAAGTTGGGCGTAATAGGCTTAAGTATCTCTTTTGGCATACTCGTGAAAGTAGGCTAAAACTGACCTTGACACCTTGAATCCCCTAGTTTACATTATCGTGAAAAGTGAATGACTAGCCAAATACTAAATACAGGCCAATTCTCGCATAGACAACCAAAATGGCCTGTATATAACGTATCCACATAATAGAATTTGGACGTTGGCTGTGCGCAGACTTGAGATTTAGAGAATGAATCAATGTATATAGTATTTTTTTATAGATGTGTTAATTTTGAGACGTAGGGTGGACGATTTTTGGAATTTCACACACAAAGTTGCAGGTGACCGAGATCTATCAACACCTGATTTATGAATACACTCTACAGTATTAGTACAGTCTATATTGTCTATATTCTCTACGTTCTTATTTATGCATGATGTAAATATTGATGTTCTTATTTATGCACGATATTTTGAATATGTAGTAGTAGTCTTTGTGTCCCTTGTATGTTGGAACGATTGACGATAGAATGCCTCTTGGGTATTAGATTTTTAATTGGCGCTTTGCATGTGTGGTACGCGGGTTTCAATATAATTTCGGTGTTCTAACGTATCATTCATGCATGCCTGGTATGGAAGCACCCCCTACCACACACCCTTTGGGTAGCTTGCAGGATATGACGTAGATGTAGATGATGTAGATGTACAGTTTCAGGCTTTGATTCGTGGAAGTTAATAGTATTCATACTTAGAGAATACAAATTCGTACTTTTCCACAGACTTTTATTTTGTGTGGTACAACGCGTTTCACCGACAACGCGACACCGACCGAAAAAGGTACCTGATGATACCACAAGTCGGTGAAAAGCGTTGTACCACACAAAATAAAATTCTGTGGAAAGGTACGAATTTGTATTCTCTAAGTATGGATACCTGATTTAAGCATAGAGAATTAGAAGTCGAGCAAAAGTGAAATGGCCAGAGCGTGGGAATTGGGAAACTTGCAATCAGGTTATTCCAATGCGAAGAAGTTATAAAAGGGAAAAGAATGCAAACCTATATTTGAGAGTAAAATACAAACGCGGGATTAACTGCCACCGAAGGTGTAAATAACGTATACACAAAATGTATTTTACAATACATGGACGAAAAAATAACATCCTTTATCTCTAATATAAAAGGAGTACCCTCACTTACATGTTATTTCCTTCGTAGTGTCTTTTTACTTAGGGTAGTTTGAGCGAAATATCATTTTAACTAAAAATCAATGAATTTGGTCTCATTTTAAAGAAAAATATATCACCCTTCAATTGGCACCAAAAATTTAACCTCTTACCATACTACATTCCGAGATATTTACCAAAAAATACCAGCTCTTTTACATGTGAAATGGTAAAAGTATCCACTCCAGAGAGACCTTATTTAACAAATGAGGAATTTATAACACCTAAATCTCGTAAAAAAATCAAGTGTGTAGTTTATGCGTATTCTCAACTATTTTTAAAAATTACTCACATTTTCACTGCAGAAAATTCTTCGGAATCACTATAAACTTGCCGTTCTGATGGAGTTTTATACGTACCGTGTGAAAAAATGAGTCAAGTTAAAAACTTATTTAGATATTTTCATTTGATAACTTACAATTTCTGTCATGTAAAACTATATTATTGCACCATTAATAATGCAATATTTAATTCGTGTCTCTCACAGCTGGTGAAATTAAAACGTATAATTCGAATATGGTCTCTAATATGATTAGGGAACTATTTCGCTCGCACTACCTTAAGTTAGCGACCCGTTTATGTGTTGGCAACAATGGCAGGCTGGTTGGGAGGGATGAGAGCAAACCATTTCGGATTTTTTTCTCCTTTCGTTAGTCACCGGCCAACAGCAGCGGTGTTGGCCGGTGAAGTTCTTTGATTGTGGCCGGCCGGCTTAAAACTTAGGTGGTGGAAAGAGGAGGGTAATTTCGGCATCCCCGGGGTCCACTCTCAATTTCTCGACGTGCCCAGTTTGGAGATCCCTCTCTTCTCACTCATCCAATGAATTACCCACAAGAGGGTTTTCGGAGAATTGGTTATGCTTCATGCTGCGCAGTTTCATTCCAATCGACCGGTAACCTTAATTGCTGATTGCCTTTTTTTTGTCCGGGAGGGGAAGAGAAGTGGCGTGATTCATGAGATCACGCACGATGCAGCTTTTTGGTTAGGAAATGTGGAATATTTGGGCAATAAGAGCTAAGATGCATGATGGCTTTGATAGCACACTTTCAAAGGAAATTACTCGAATGAAAAAGGAAGAATAACCAGGAAATTAGGGAGTATTAAGACGATACATCATTTACATTCTTCGGAAAATGGACAAATGAAGAGGAGATTCTGCATAAAAAATCACAAGAAAGTAGTAGGACCATAATTCTTTGGAAAACAATAGGATATATGATTAAGATTTTTCCCGGTGAATAATATTGAGGAAGTCGTCTTATCTTATTGAGGCGGTTAATATCACCATTCGCCTTGAGAATGGAATACGAATCGGACTCCAAAACATCGGCAGTGAAAAGCTTATCCTGGTGGAAGACCCGAGAAGACTTCCTCAATAGGATATATATTTGATGTGATAGCATAATTCAAAAAATGATGGAATTTTATGACAAAATTAAAAGGGATGATGTGTCAACGGGAGATAATGTGGAATTACCAAGCATATACAAACTTAAGTGAATAAATAATGTAGCGACAAGCTGACTGAATTTTCGCTTTCATGTCCCTAATTAGAAGCCAGAAGGAAATAACCCTAAATTTGAATTTACACATCTCATACAGACCAAAAATATTTGAATTATTTTAACTCCATAAACTACAGTTATGTTGCCAAGTATACAACCTGTAGAAGTCCTTTTTTCAGGTAAAACATAAATGTGAATTTTAATATTCACTTTATTATTGTTAATAAAGTGAATATAATTCTTGTGTTAAAAAGTTTAAAAATCATAACTAGGAAGATATAGCGCAAATATCCGCGTTCGTTTAAATCCGATCTCTGTTTAATTAGTAAATAGAAGTTAAAATCTGGGAAATCCATAGCCAAAATGGTACGTTTCAAGTTCAGGATCACCAAGGGAAGATCGCCTTTTTCTCCACCTGACTATATTGTACGGCACTAAAACTTGGGTGTATCAGGGTAATCATGACAATAGGCAAAATTCAGAGTGGAGAAGGAACATATCTAAGAAGAGTGTGTAGGAAAAGTAGAATGGATGGGGTTGGAAATGGGTGGGTGGAGAGAGAATTTTGAATGGAAGTTCCAGAAAATAGCCGTTAATGAACCGAGTTTGCTTCGTTGGCGGGCCCAAGTCGAGAGGATGGAAGAGAGTCGAATATCGAAGCAGGTAATGTAATAGCAGAGAGAATGCTTCCACATATACATCTAGGGAATACCGTGCAAGCCACCACTAGGGATCAGGCATGTGGGTATCATCCCAGTTCAAATCAGAACCGCGCACGTTCCCCCGGCTGCTAGGCGCAGGGTAAAAGCAGTCAGGATAGCAATTCGCGGTCCAAACAGAAAGTAAGAGAGTGCTACGAAGTCTAACATGCTGCCATAAAACACTGGTTGTGTTACAACATACTATTATTATTATTATTTATGTGATTGATTAATAGTCAATTAAGGTACCAATCATGCGGAAAGCTTAACCATGGCGGACATTACATGTGGGGTGAGCTGCTAATGATAAGATATTAAACGTAAGCAGAAAATCTACTCAACCTAGTGCTATTCAATGTTTCATAGTACAGATCTATCGCAACTATTATGGTACCTTACTGAACGTGGATGAAATGACATTCTAAATCCATCGGCTCTGCAGTGTATAGAGAGATATTATCTACAGAGAATAGGGAGAGGAGATGAGGTAGGCAGCGAACTTTATGGATAAATGTGAAAAAATAGACTAAAAATAAGAGGCATAGTAGCCTTTTTTAGAATAGAAGAGTGTGTACGATGCAGAGACTTGGTCTAAAAAATATGTAAGTGGTTTTCATGGATTGAGTACTATTGTGGTATTATGGAGAAAAGTATTACAAAGGAGTCAGTGCTCTCGGCTAACGGCAATAATAAATTCTTTGACTTTTCCTGCCCCGAAAGTGAATGGCATCGATTTGATGAAATTTCATAATTCTTGAAGTTGGATAAAAAGTGATTTGCGCTTAGTCTATCATAAATTCCGTTATTCATATTGGAATAAAATACCAATATGTCGTAGCGTAAATGTTTCACAATTCTGCTGTAATAATAATGATTGAGGATAATGGGTAAAATGACTATTATCAACTGGTGGGAACTAAAGTAAGTTCCAGATTAACAGAGTACAATTTCTATAGCTTCAAAAAAATATTACTTTACTTTTATCATTTTGCTTCAATTCCACAATATTGCCATTGGGCTTTATGTCCGTTATATTTTTCCACGTTTATTACTGGAAGAAAAATGAGAGAATTAACAGTGCTCAGTAATGGGGCCATTTTAGAACACTATTTTTTTGAGACCACAAGACTGAGAAGTTGATGGGGGATAATTTGGAGCGGTTCGGTGTCAAGTTAAGCTTGACTGATTCCGAACGCTGAGTCCGCAGCGTATTTTGCGACGACGCCGAGGCGGTAATTACACTGCCGCCATCCTCGTTTGTCGGGTGAAAGGAAAGCTTGGAAAAGTGTTAGAAGGAAGGTACGGATATAGGACGGGAGCCGTGAGGAAAGACGACATCCTTTGCCTTTTGATTCCGGAACGAAAAGTTGGCGAGGGGAAGACGATACCCAAAACTAAAACGTCTGACGTGAGTTTTACGGTTTCCAAGGGAACCGAGGAGTTGAGTTTTGGCGTGGGAGGAAGGTGAAGGGGTTGAGAGGGTGAAGATGCAGAGAAAAGGCGGGTGGGAGGCGGTAACCCGAGGAATTGGGAAAAGGGAGCAGTCGGCCGGATGGAGAGAGGAAAGAGGGAAGTGACGGGGTGAGAGGTCATTGTTGACTGCCGGGCAACGTGAGATGGCGAGAGAAAAGGGTAGGAAAAGCGAAAAGAAACGGTGATTACAGTGTGGAAGAGTGATGGTCCATCTACCATGAAAGATGTGTCACAACAAGGTAGTGGAGCTTTAAAACCTGGATTCACGTTTCACGATGGTGCGTAGATAATAGGCTCTCCAATACGGAATTTGCAGCTGGAGCGACGTCTCCGGTGAAGGAACAGGAATGTAAAAATATAGCAGGTGCTGGGGACTCGCATTAATCCTAGGACGTACAAGGTGCTGGCATATCTGCTCGTACAATAATTTATTTAAACTCGGTTTCATAAAAAGTCGATACTGGACCAACCCATAATATTTTATTTATTTAAAAAGGATTTTATAGTAATATTTACAAGTAATATCAACCATAGTACTAGATTACACAGAAGACTGACAAAAAAATTGAAAGCATTTACAACTTACCAGAAACAGACGCTAGCATTCGGAGACTAAAAAGTAAATTACTACGGTTAAAAATGGGAAACACTCGTCTATAATTTTTATAATTATATAATTATTATGATATTATTATAAGAAGAAAATTTTAAAGACACCTTAACGTTAATTAAGCTCTGGTGGAAACAAACATGAGCGTTTCCAAATCGTATTCTGAATATTAGTTGAAATTTTTGAAAATTGAGTGAGGCTGTGGATTAGTTGTTATGAGCCTTATCGAAGAGTATACGAATATACTTTGGTATTCATACGTTGAGAATTATTTCACCACAGATAAATAAAGCGGTCTTAAGATAGTCGCTGAGTCCCATTTTGGTTAGAAATCTAACTGCTGACTCCCGGAAAATAATATGTTCTTAGCGTTTAGAGATAAACTCTGTCCCAAAACTAATTGGGAACACCACTTTGGACCAATATTTTTACAAAAATAATTGGGTACAAAACTTTGGACGAAAACAATATTTGTATAGAAATCCAATACACAGGGAACATCTCTTGGTTCTATCTGGTATACAAAAATTGTATCCAAATTCGATCAAAAAAGTTCAAGACTAATTTTGGTTGTTATACAAGAAGAGAGCTTAAACTGAATGGAATATGGAATAGCCAAGTGACTCTGTAAACGACTGACAAAACACTGGGTTATACAGAACCCACTCCTACGGAAAGGATATGAACCGTAGTATCCCTACATTAGAAGACATATCAATTATCATTAGGAGGAGCTTGTAAAGTCAATTCAGGAAGACCTTCCTTATATACGGCCGTAATGAAAATCCATGGAGAAGGCGAACTATTTTAAATCTTAACGTTGGTGGCGGTATCCATTGTAGAACTTAAAAATATTTTTTCTTCATTATTTTTATGGAGGGGAAAAGAATTTTTTTTAGCAATGTTACTTGAATTCTCACTTACAAAACTTCTAAGTCTTACCTGAAAAGCAAAATATACATGAACTTCTCGAATTTAGTACCCAGCTGTGAGGGTAGAGATCACCAGTCCTACCTGACTTCTGACACAAGAAATCACTTCAATACTCAGTGGCCGCTACTGTCTTCGCTGAGTACTGCATATGCTCTTAAAAATTGAAGAAAATCTCCAAAGGGAAAAATAAGTTCGGGGTGAATAGGAAAACGTGAAGGAATGACCTGGATGAGGTATGAGCGGGGAGAGAGGTACTGATGGAAATAGGCATGGAAGCCTAGGAGGAAATGAGGAAGGAGAAGGTATTTTCATGCTACTAATGAAGTAATAACTATTTTTCCTTTGCAATGAGTTGTTCTCTATGCTATTCCTAGAATATCGGTATAAGTGGTACAATTTAAATTCAGCGAAAGATATCAGCGTATTTGTAACTGCCAGGTTTTCTTTTATTTTGGTCAACTATTAATGTAAACAATTCAACTAAATATATATTTTTAAAAGGACGGCTGAGATAGTGATCAAATTGTTGTTCCACGCAAAATTGGCTCCTTTTAGTACTTATTTACAGGAAACGCGCTGTCGTACTTTCTTGTTCCAAACGAATACATTTAGGGAGCTCGAGTTCAATCAGGTCAAACTGGTGACTGCCAAGAGCTAAGATTCTGAAGTATGTGTAAAAATCTGAGAGTAGAATATTTCAATTAATTAAAGCAATCATAGCACTTCCCATTGAAGTTGTTCTACGGTTCGAAGGTGATGGTACGTATATTCAAGTCAAGTAGGAAGACATTTTCCATAATTTATTTTTGCAAGGGAGGAAAAAAAACAGGAGTCACATTTTCAGCCATGGCTGAACGATAAGTCGTCGTAATGAATGTAAATAAAAAGACTTTGATGATGATGCGGGAAGAAAAATGAGGTGACCAAGAATTTTTTCAGCACGGTTTTCGTCGCGTCTATATTCCCACAATCTCGAAGTGCAAGTAACCGATGTTTCCAGGCTGGAGAGAGAATGGTACCAGGCGATCGAAACTTTCCGAACTTCGCCGGACAGCCATGTTGCTTTTAAAGAGGCGAGCTCTTGAAGACCGATAGAATGTGCCGCGATGGGAGAAAGAGCGGACGAAGTTGGCCGGGGGATCGAGAGAGGAAAGTTATTCTAAATGGTTACAAAATTGCGAGGAACAAATGGGGGAGGAACTCCAATACCATGTTTATTCAGGCACTCAAAACACTTCATCTTGCCCCAAGTGCAGACAGAGTACCTCAAAGCACTTTATCCCTAAGCTCGGCGCATAAAACTTTTAAAGTGTCCAAGGGGTCTCAAAGCTTCTGCTTTAAAATTAAGTGATTTTAGGAGAATAAAGTTCTACCTGGACTCCTAAGTTTTTAACGAAGTTCCCTTCTTTCTCCTCTCATACATATTAATGGTCACTTATCGAAGACTCACCCATGCCACTACTGATTAGTATATTAGATCATTCCTCATTGAGGCGAGGAAAGGATATGCATGAATATTTATCAAAGTTTTTGCTCAACCTTTTTCCATTGCCAGAGTAATTTCTCCTATTTTCTCTCCAATACTCTGACAAGGATGAAAGTGTGAAAAATATCTTCACATGAATGAACAAGGAATACAACATGTATGGATTTATCCGAAAGTGAAACTCTGGAAGACAATAAAAAAATTTCTGCTCGGGAATGCTATGATATAGCTTTGCTTTGTCTTAGTAACTTAAATAAAACTTTGTATACTCCACATATAGTGGAGCATACAAAGTTTTATTTAAGTTAACTTTAACTCCACATATAGTGGAGTATACAAAGTTTTATTTAAGTTAATATGAATTACTTCCACAAAGTCAAGCCTGGGACCATTTCCTTTGCTTTGTCTTCCACGCATTGCTCGAAATTTGCGATTTCTAAAATTATTGCAAATTTCATCGATGATAAGGTTTCATCTAAAGTTGGTTGCAATTTGTGTAACTTATTTGCTTTTACTACGTACCTTTTTTTTCAAATGGGAAAAATATAATTTGGAGCCAGTACGAATTCTGTCCATTTGCATCCACTGAGGCGTGCCATTACCTCTTTGAAAATGAACCCCGAAATGTTTTGGGCACTGTGAATTTGAATTGATCCCGTACTCAACCACAAACGAGGTTTTATTGGAGCAAATACCTTAACGAGGAGGTGAAATCATTCGAGGGAGAATGTCAAGAATCAGGCTGGAGGAAATAGAAAAGATTTGCATCACCCTGGCAAATTAATCGCTCGACCACAATGCAAAGTTAGCAAAAAGGAGGCCTTTTTTAGATAAACAAGAATGGACGTAATATTAGGATTAGGATAAACCAGATTACTATTAGATTAAAATTATTCGAACGGGAGAATAATGAGCAACTCAAACCCATTGAAGATATGACCACGCGTTCATAAATTTACCTCAGCCTAAAATTCGGGTTGTATCCAAGAAATATGATGTGCTCATTAGTACGGTTACCTAACGTCCTATCATTTATGAGTTATTCAAAAATATGTCCTCGATATACGCTTATTAATGTTTGTACGATGCTGAATTTTATTTAGCTTGTGGTTCAGAGCGCCAACGGAAAAACTAATCAAACTGATTCAATATAGCTAGAACAAATGCATCGTTGAAAAAAATACCATATTCAGAGTAATGTCACTGATTTAAGAACTGAGGGCATGAGCACTGTATGTGCGTGTAAAATATATTAATTTTCCGTTATTATTTTACTCAAAGTAAATTATCTCTATTAATTGTCTTATTCAGTATACTGTAACTTGCACTAAAATGTAATTATTATTAGTTTGCGTAAGATGAAATTCATGCCAGAATTTTAAAATTATGTCGTATTGATACCCTCAGTTTTAGAGTTACTTCAATCGTAACCCTGATGTATACGTAGAGACAGCCACAAGAAAAAATCGACCGTAAATTGAAGCACGGGCCTTAGGATTGCTAAGTCAATGGACAAACCAACCCGCTACCCAGGCTTCCTAATTTCCCAGACAATATTAGAAGATGCAAGGGAAATGGAAACTTTGCGGTCCATCAAAGGTGGCAAAGCAAGGGAGGAGAGGAATACCAGGTAGATACAGCACTTATTGTTGCATTTATTATCAGCTCCAGCCATTCTTAGCTACCTAAAAAGAAATTTATATCTGACGAAAATACGGCGATGGAATACGTAGAAAGGCAATAAAAAATCGGCGTGGACCGACAATGAAACCCTCGGCCAGCATTTTTCTGGTTAGCATGCTTGTTTTTGCATTGGCTCACATCAGTCGGTCAAATGTACGCTGAGCCTGGATGAGTTTTTCATGGATTTTTTACGCATTTGATTGCAATATTTTAAGGAAAACACCGCCAATTAAATGTGAGATGCTGTATTCTTGCTAACAACCCATTGAAAGGAATAGTGGATAATATATAGCTACAGTTTTCCTTTGAAATAAATCCTAACCTCCAGATATGCAAAGTTAAAAAATTAATATACGGTCAAATAAGCGCGCAGTTTATGATTTATCAATAGTAAACAAACTCATGATTAAGGTGGCAACCATATAATTTATTTCCATGCTTGAATATAGGTTGAGGCAGCATTGTATGCACGATAAATTGGAGCGCTTGCAGTGTCGGATTGACGGCTTCGGGTCTTTCCGCGTTCCCTCCTTGCGACCTTTTCTCTTTAAGCCGAGGATTAATCGCAAAATGCTATCTCTGCTTTAGCCCGGAGATGGCGAACTTTGTCAGCTTGATGAGTAAAGGCCGGTAAGGGATGGGCTTGGAACGCAGGGGCAAAGAGTTTGAAGGAGGGTGAAAAGGACACAGGATGTGTGAGGAGATGGAAGCAAAAAAAGAAGAGCAGAGGGATGCCAAAAAAATGAAAGGAAAAAGGTGGAAAAGATCTGAGGACGGCGGACTGGGACGAAGGAAGGAACTTCCTCTGCGGTAAGGGAAGGGGAGATATAAGGATTTTTAAAGTAGACAGAACCAAAGAACAAACGTATTCCTGCACTGCTTTGCCTGACTAATTGGCAAAAAGGAACAACCTTCCACGTACCATTAATACACAAATATAAGACACTCAGCACAAATATCTTCTCTTCTTTATCACACTCTTCCTCCCATTTCCCTCTGCATAACATGGTTGGCTTTCTTGCACTCCTGCCACATGCAAGGCGGCGGCTTGCAAGGTAATATGTAGTGCGGGGACAATTTCAGCCTGTAGTTTTAGCATTCATGAAATAATTTTCAGAGAAACCGCAAGAAAAAGGATGAATTTGGTGTTTTCAATATGTAAATGCCCGCCCCTACTCTAATTATAATATGTAAATGCCCTCCTTGTACTCAATATGTTTGTTCCTTATCTGGAACAAAATTTGCTTAACCCCACTTTCGCAGTGGTACCTTCTTTGTGGCGTAGATGCATCCAATATTTCACAAATTCCACTTGCTCCACAAATTAATCTTGCTTCATCAGAGGAGTTTCCCCCTGTATTTAGGGTTCTTGCCCTGTGGAGATGGTTTCTTTGTTAGGCTGTTATAAATTACCTTCTTATTTTACTCGCATTGGCCAGCTGCGGGACACGTTGGTTGAATACGCGGTCAGACCAGAAACCAGAAGAGCGCTACGCGGACTAAAATGCTTCCATGTGACACTAGATGTGATAAAACTACTGGTTAATACTATCAGTGCGATTGATAAATAGTTCCAAAATGTTACAAGCTATGCAGAAAGCTTAATTATGGTGGATATTTCATGCCGGGTCAGCTGTTATTAATGATGTTAAGGCATAAAACACAAGTACCAAAACTACTCTACCTGGTGAGGATCAAAGTTTCAGAGAACTCAACCATTCGCAACTATTAAGGTCCCTTAAGAAAAAATGACCCTCTAAATCGATGTATTCCACAGTCTATTTTCTTAATTTAATGCCTGTGATCGTTTCTACTTTAATTGTTTGGCTCTGGCAAAATATGTTTAACGGCAACCTCGTGGATAGTGTTTCTCGTATTTTATGTTAGCCGGAGAAGAATGTTCAGTAATGATACATAATTGTCTTCACTGACACTTTTTCGGGTAGACGTCCATATCCGGGCAGAAGTCATCCAATTTCCTCGCCCGCGTCCGCTGAATCACCTCAATGAACGAAGTTTCGGTGCTTAATCATCATCGAAGAAGAAGGGCCTGACACAGCAAGAACGGGAGGACGAGGTTCGGTTAGCGAAGCTCGGAAGACGCAAGGGATCTTAAATAGAGGGCACTCACTCACACACACCCACACATCCTTAGTTGCTCCAATTGAGGGTTATAGAAGGGTTCGTGAGGGAATGACGTGTTCTTCGGGCCGTTTTTCGACTCGGATCGAGGGGAGGAAGAGAATTTACGGGGGCCCTCACCAAGTTCGAGACAATCTTCGAGACACGTTTCATCCGCCGTAAAACTCCCGAAGTCAGTCACGAAACAACCTTCCAAAGGGAGAGGATCTTCCCGAAGCGAGGAAGTTTTCCCGACCAGAAGCCAAGCAAGACTTGTCAAGCGAGAGGGGGGGGAGGGGTGGGTCGGTGAATGGCAGGGGGTCGAGTGCGAGACCCTGCGGAAGTGGACCTGACAGCAACTAATGGCGTGTCCCGGGGAAATGACAGGATGGGGGCAAGTGCCGACACCGGTGTGCCGTGGAGGGTGGTTGGGCGGGTGGTGGTTTGTGGATGGCAGCATCATCGACAGAAGAGGGTTTTTGAAAAATGCATTTGCAATCCTTGTTCCCGTCCGGTTGTGTTTTTTCATCTCGAAAGGCTCGGACTCGCAGGAAATCTGAATGGATGACGGAGGGCTCGTAAGTGTTAATCGAATATTCATGGGGCTGTTTTGATTCCCATGAAGTTTGCCAGTTGAGGGAAACATTAGGATGGGAACAGAAAAGGGACGGCTGATTTATCCACGGTTGGAAGTTTTTGGGGTGGTTACGTCTCTAAAGGGCATATATAATATTGAGCCACAAGTAGGCAACCATAATGTTGCGTATAATAAAGATAAATTTCATCAATTTTGCCGTACGTTCTGCGGAAAAAAATGAGTTTAAACTGAACGAAAATTCTTGAACCAGTATTAGGATTCTTTTGCATACACTGGATCCAGTTAGAATATGAATAGATGTTTGAACAAGGGTAAACTCCTGCTAAAATTTGAAAAAAAAACATATTAAGCATGTAACAGGTACTGCTTTAAGTGGTAAGTGACAGAAGGCACAGTAAGGCACAGAAGCTAATGAGAGGATTCTGTTTCGCTAAGGTGTATAAAATGAAATTATTCCAAATAGTTTAATTGTAGGCGATTTTTTATACCTCACTGTGCACGGAAAACTAATGAAATTAAAATAAATCAACGTGTATAAAAATCTAAAATATTAGAAATGAAAATCCACTTGCTTGTGTCTTTTGCTAAAAATACTGCTAACCTTCCCATACATAGGCATGGCCTTTCTCTCATTTTTATTTTCCTTCCTTTTCTTTCCAACCAAGCCTCTCGTTTTCTTCCCCCTCCCTCTCTACCTGACCTCCCCCATCCCCTTCTCCACTCCTCCTTCCACCCTACATCGGTGAGTGTAATTGGACAATGAAAGAAAGAAAAGGTATCTTGATAATGGGATAATGTTGTCAAAACTATTGTCGGTATCTATAAAACACAGTGCAAAGTACAAAGCAACATATTATTTCATTTATTTCAAATAAAAGTCTCGTGTATTGAAGGACGACTAAGGATATTGGCCCGCATAGGTGTGGCTTGACTAATCACAAGGTTTTCACAATAATATACCAATCCGTTCACATAATTCTGATTCTTATATCAATTCATTGAATTAAAACCATTTATATTCCAATTCTCCGACTAATAGCATTGTATTTCTTTTATCTGGGACCTTTTAGTCAACTAAAGCAGTGATGCTAACTCATCGTGAGAAAAAACAATATTTTAACTATGTAGGTATGAAAATTTAAATCCAACCTATTTTTCGATTATTCAAATTAATATGCAAATGCAATTATCTACATTCAAACCTCATTTTACTTTGCTATGTTTTATCATAACTATATGGCTAGAGAGATAAGCCGAGGAATTTATAGCCCTAAATATTCTCTTTCCGCGTAGGATGAGGAATCACAGTATCTGTAATCTAACTCGCTCGATAGATAAATCTTTAGTTGACCTACTTCGGAGCACCTCCGCTAAAAGCATGGCTTTGCGATAATCTTGTTTTTCTTTTTTATATTTTTTTATGATAACCAGTTGATACTACTATCACGCTCCACAAGATTATGTCATTTAATAACTTACGAGCCTTACTTAGCATAAATCCTGAATTCATCCCATAAATTTAAGGTGCCAGGTGAGGTATCATTAGCCAGCCGTTGATTGGACAAGGAGGTGTATTGGATTAGGGTATGGAATACAAACCCTTTGACACTTATAAGTATACTTTGAACCCTTTTACTCTGATACGTCAATTATCTATTCCACAACCACCAACAAATTTGGAACAAGAACTCAAGAAAATATGTGAGGAAGAAAAAAACAATACTTAATGTGAAATCAAGCCAAGCAGTTTTTGAATTCGCGTCCTCAAGTAGCCTGCTGGAGCCTATTCAACTGACAGAAAGGTCGGCGTATTTTTAAATACAAGGAATATACTGACCAATAGAATGACGAAGCACTGGTGAGGTGACTCAGCCACGATGATCAACCTTAAGGAAATTAAAGTATGGAACAGTAAAACGAATAATATGTTTCTCAATGAGAACATTTCTGCGGCGAATCTGGAGCCAAATAACCGCGACGCCTCTTAAACAAAACAACACATCCGGGACTATGTGTAGCGAGAGATTTGGTGAATGAAATAGTTAGTTTTCTCTTTATTTTTCATCTGCTACTGTGATCATCGATGTTATCTTACCGAACAGCATTATAATATGCTGTTGTGGATTACCTACTTACGGTCCAAATTCAACTTTACCCACGAAATAAATGAAATTCAGGTTAAATGCAACGTCATGTCAGGGAAAATATTGCTTCTGCGTACATTTGAGGTTCTTTGTCTCCATTATAACAATTGATAACCTTCCCTTGAAGTGAGAATAGATAACTTATGCATTAATTTGAGAAAATTAAAAGTGACACGAGTCAGTCGCACTCTTTTGGAGGCAGTGAGTGAATAAATAAATGGAACTTTAACCGCTCTCTTTTAAAATAATAATAATAAGTTCTCTGGATTTCGGACTTTTTAGTCCTATGGAAAAGTTTGTGGCAGTAAAGTATTAAAAAACTACAAAATTTCCTTCAAGTACATGAAGCATTGCGGAAATGCCTACTAAAATACAGAGATTTCTAGGAAGATTACTAGAACAACAAAATAATAAATGCATAAGGAAATATACACAATGAGCTAATTAATTGTGACAATTACAAAATTAAACTAATAAGTACTATGTCACCTACAGAGAGGATATTTTTTCAGTTCATAGGGAAGAGAGGAATATCATTCCAAACCCTCATAGTTGAGTTTTTGTTGAAAGTTTGTAAAAATAAGTTATTTTAGTATTTTAAATCATCTTTGTGCTCCAACAATTTTCTTTGACTTGCTGACTTCTAAAGCCCTCAAGGGTTATTTATATATGGAAATGAAAAATTATATGCATGTTTTAATGGAGAAACGAGGCTCACATTTGATGGAGGTTTCATGCGTGGCTGTTTTTGCTTTAGGGTGAAGATATGAATACGAAACTAAGCACAAAAAAAGTCTCTTTCAAATGGCCAGCCAAGGTTTCTGAAGGAGAGATGGACTTTCAGCACCCAAGAAACTGCCCACTATCTGTTGTCTCTTTTTACGAAACGTCTCACTCGCGCATTAAGTAACCCTGTCCCAATATATTTCCATGCTCTCCATCTTGCTGTCTTCAATTAGAACTTCAATATAATTATAAACCACAATACCTTTAGGCTTACGCCGTTTGATCATCAAAATATATAGTTATTTTTGACGCCTGAGTTGTTCCCATTCTCGTTAAAATTCACGCGAGGCAACAAAAAGAAAACCAACTAGCAGTTGAATTTCTCAGAGGCATATCGCGCCCTTGAATGACCCTCGAGTTGTACATTACTCCTGCCCATCATTAAGCGAATTTATGACCCCCATAATTCACCACGTAGGCGAAATCTCGAGCCACTCCAAAATAATTCAATTTGACTCAAAAGTTTTCACATCAGCCGTGAAGTATTACTGGTGGCAAAATTAATACCAAGGCAAAAAGTACGACAAAGTTACCAGTAGAAACCCAGCGTTCGCTCATCACTTTCCAATGCCAACAACCCTGATTTCTTAACAGATATGAGTTCATTATTGGATTCCTCGTCTGCTCGTTTTTATTATCATAAATCTCCCTTTTATTCATCTAGTTATTTTCCTATGCTACCCACCGCAGACTTGGCATTGAAAAATACAATGAATTCCTCCTCCCGAGAGGAAAACCTCCCGGTTTTAAACCCATGGACGGGAGGAAAAAGGAAAAGTAAACAGAAAACTTTTGGAATATGAAAAAATCTAATCCTCGTGAATAAGGAGGTGTATTGGATTTTTATATTTATATCCTCGCATATTTATTTTAATTTTTCATCTTCTTCATCTGCAAAAGAAAACCAACTAAATCTTAAGTTAGACTAATAGAACTCCATCCACCGAATAGGTTCGGCACACACAATATACGGCAATATAAACGAATTGATTAAAAAATGCTAGACTGGGTAGCTTGTATCGTTATCATTCGATTCTTAGATTCATTGGCTTTTTCTCTGTTGCCCTCGATCTCCTTGAAGCTCTTTTGTCATGTCTTATTTCAATTGGTATATTAATTTATTCCTCTGCCTTCTTATAGACGAAACCTCCCCTTTTTTCTATAATGTCCATCACACAACCTTATTATCTCAAAATGTGGTCAACCTATCCTGAAAGAGCTACAAATTGATTTACCTTTTTTTTCTGAATACTTTGTCGTTTCATTTCCTAAAGGTCAATTACATCCGCAGAATTCCCCTCTATTACCAATTTTCGAAAGCCTGTACTATTTTCTACTCCAGCGTTCAATGCAATTCACTCGATTCGAATTTCTTTATGTAATTTTTCCTTACCGATACCTGAAAACATACAGAATCTTACTTTCTCCTGGTTTCCAATTTTTTATTACCCGAAGGTGACTGTACGTTGAAGAGCGTTTTGTCTTATGTTAGAGATATAGTTTAATTTTGATTGTTTCCATAATTACGCACTTCCACTGTGTTAAGCCTGAGTTGAATGAACTTATAAAGCGAAGTCTATGATTCTCTGATCCAAGAAAGCTCCAATAATAGGTTAAATTTTATGAATCACGACTACGTGCTTCAATGCTGACGAGTCATTCTCAGGATATATACAAACGTTTTTAAAGAGTTGAGAGCTTAACGCTACAATAGTAAATGCTAATAGTATCAAGTCTTATGCGGTAAAAGCAATTTACACTTACTCAAACTCAAGGCAATATTAAGAGACCTGTGAGCAGTCAATGCTTTGATATTCTCGATACAGATTCATAGGATATTGGTTCTGATACCAGTACAGGCGGATGATGTTTTTTGTTAAGAATGTTGACCATTCAGGCATAAATTGAAACTGAGAGAATACACCGAGTCATTTCTAAATGGATAACCAAGAAATTGCAATAAATATTTTTTAAATCCTATAACGAGTGCACTCTTTCAAATCCAATTCAACTGCAGGTAGACCTACAAATAGGTATACATGCATTCTACTCAATAAAAAAGTAATAATGGGGATAAAAAGCATGAGTAGGATAAGAAAATGTGAAAAAGTTGGTAAGGTGAGCGGAAAAGATGGAATAAGGCTATGAAAGGAGTAAAAGGCGAAGTAAGAAGTCAGAGGGGTGAGAAATGACGTGAAATGGGAAATTGACGGCACTGGTAGTTGTGGGGGATAAAGTAAACCCTTGAGGGTCTGTGTCCGGCTTGATGTATATCTCAAATCATAGTTGCGTATAGGCTCTCGTTCTGTGCTCATGCCCATTCCCAAATGCAAAGGTGGGGCTTATGTTCTGTTTTCGTTGGAAATGGAGGACAAATAAAGCAACTGAATAAAGAGTAGAGATAGGGCCACATGGCACTACTTATGCCTATGAGGGCCATTTGAGGTAATTACGCCGATTAAAGACGAATTTGACAGTTGATGTGAGTGGGATTGAAGGGGAGGGAAATTTCTCTTGACAGTTTAATGGACGGTGCACTTACAAGCCTTCCGGGCGAGCAAAGTATGGGGCAAAATATAGAAAAAATATTTTTATATTTCTAATTACAACTCTTAATAAGAAAATAAAACCCCAAAATTATTATTTTAATCTTATGATAAATAATGAATGTGTCTTCCAAAAATCTCTGGTCGTGCGATATGAAGATAAGCAGCAAGGAAGTTCATGAGATTTCGGAAGTTTTCCTCTTAGTGCAAAGTAGTTCCATATACCGTTAGCTTAGTTATCAGCTCAATGAAATCCGAAAGAAGAATGGTGAATCCTAAAATACCTTCCCTCTCCGAGTGAGATAAAGGGGCGGGTACCCCAAAAATAACTATAGTGTTGCGAAAAGAGACCATTCGGATTTGTGTCACCATACGATCTAACGTACCTAACTTAGTTACTTATTCGATGCTAGCAAATAAGGGACAATCAGTGAACACGTGAATAAGTTTAACGACAAAACAAATTCAGGCGAACGCCTCACTATCAAGCAAAGCATAAAATATTCCGACAAAAATACATGTAATTCTCCGATATGCTCCGAAATGTTTTCGGGGAAAAAATAACTCCACATTTGATACCACTACCTATAAGCTTTTACTTCCAATTCCAAAAGTTTGCATGTAGTATATTTATGAATTATTCTATGAGCCGGGACCATATTAATGTAAACAGGTAAATGGGGTAAACTCGCACCAGGTACGCATTTTCTTCACTACGCAGGCAATTTTAAATATGTGGACTGAATTGAGAATTGATAAAAATGCTAGTTTATAAACCACGAAAGAAGGCATTCCGTTAATATTCCCTTTCCGTCACCATTCTTTTCCTCCAAATATCGTATTTTTTTCATCATCACGTGGTACTCGACAAAGGTAATAGTACGCTAAATCATTTAACGAAGTCCAACCAGGTTCGCACCAGAAGAGGACTGCAAGGGAGCACGGATGATGTGATTCCTGTCGAGGCCATTGCTGATTTGATTTTCAATTTTCTGTTTACCCCTGAGATGACGTAAACATCATTAGTTGCTATATTATCCTCAGCTTTGATTATTTCGTTTCCCTAAGATCAATTTTGGATGTTTGTGACTGTCGATTATTTTCTTTAGCTCACGGTACTCATTGCGGTATTAGGGTGTTCAGCAGCTGGGCATTTGAAAATTCCCTGAGATTTCCAGGTTTTCCAGACATAACTTTTATTTTTCCAGAGAAAATAACAATTTTTTTTCTCGTAAATTATAAGAGAATTTTTGGTATGTTTTTTGGGTGATTAAACGTAAGGATTATTTTTAAACTTGCATATTTGGAGGAAAATAAACACAAAACTTTAAAATAGGTTAGGAGGAAATCACATCACCACCCTTTCTTAGATTTTAACATTGTCATGCTGGTGCTCAGGAACAAGGTTATGTTACAGCCAGACTTTGCTATGAATGGCATTGGTATAAAATGATCAACAACATAAAAAACTGAAGGAATTGACTTTTTTCCTAATTTTTCTGAATTCGACAACGCAAGGGAAATTTGACTTCGCAACTTGCCGATAAAGGAACGTTCTTTACGCCACTGATTTATGGACTATGACCAATAAGAACGCAATGTACCTATATAGAAAACATTGTACCTACTTTTGGTGATTACAGGAATGCAAAATGCGACAACGCAAGAGAAATTTGACTTAGCAACTGGCCGAAAAAGGCACAAGGCTTCCGTTGCTGTTTTATATATTGACACCACAGAAAATTCCAGAGTCAATTCAATATTTCCCTGAGATTTCCCTGATATTTCTAGTGAAAATAAAATTCCCTGAGATTTCCTGGTCTTCTCGGTTTTCCAGAGTTCTGGACACCCTGGGTATATAATGATTAACCAGTATGATCTGTGATTAACTTCTACCCAGAGTACTTAGTCATGATAATACATAGTTATCCTTCCTAATCTTGAAGGTAAGAAAGACTTGGGGAAGTTCCACGATCATTGGAGAGTAATTTTTTTAAGGTCTAAGGGTGAGGCGATGAGGTGGAATTGGGTGTAGAATGGGCAAGGGGGTGGGGACAGAGGGGGAAGGAGGTGGGGTAGGGGGGAATAGATGTTCAAGGGAGAAGTTGGAGGGAGGGACGACTGAAAGAGAAGTTGGAATGGGAAGGGAGGGAGAGAGTTCATTGGGCTGTGAGGGGGAGGGGGGGGGAGGGCGGGACGGGAGTTGACGGGTGGAAAGAAGGGCTTAGGGACGTCGGCAACTCGTCCTTTTTAAATTAAGTCACGAGCGTGCATAATGAAGGAGGGGTCCGCAGAAGGAGGAAGGGGAGTATGTGGAATGGGGGAGACGTGTCTTAAACCCTTACGCTGAATTAGAACCGCGGGGGTTCCACTCCTCCCACCCTCTGCCACCCACCCCCCCCCACCTCTCCCCATCCAACTCACCCCCGTATCCAAGCGTTCAATGATGGAAACGAATCGCGCGCCCTTAATATTTTTTTTCCAGGGCAACGCGAAAGGATTTATCCTACACACCCTTCCATATCCTTCCACATTATTTTTTTCTCCTTCCTTTTCGACCTACTCTGTATTGGATTGGGGTCATTACTCCCAAAATATTTCTCCCAATATAAAATTCCTAATCACTTACTCCTAACTACTAAAATTCCCAAAGAACAAAATTTCCCAAAATACTAAAATCCCAAAATTGAAAATTCCAAAATTTTTTGTAACAAGTATTTATTGTATTAAGTAATTCAGAAAGTCAAATTTTAGCCAATGGCTCGTAAGTAATCAAGAATTTCGTCATAATTTGTGTATGTTTCGTACTTAGAAACATTATTATATAAGCGTTCTTCGATGTGTTGCAGTTTGGGTGCCCGAATTATCTTTATTCCGTGACCGGATGATAATTGATGCAGCATGGTCTCGGTGTCACCCTGCTCCTTCTGAATTTCCAAAAAGAAATTATAAATACTTGGGTGCGCGCTTTACCTACAACGCTCGCAAAACGATTATGCCACCCCCTCGGAAAGATTATTTGATCTTGCCTGCCTTTGTCTAACTGCTTCATATAAATTCTAAATTGGGGGAGGATAACGAGCAAGCACGAGCTCCAATAAACAATATTCTGCCCTTATTTTGTCGTAAATACAAAAAACCGTCAATGTGCAATAAATTGCGATTATCTTTAACAATAATTTCGGCCATGGTTATGATATAAATAAACAAACAAGCTATAATCAATTGAATGGAGCAACGAAAGATACATATAGAGAAAAAACATTATATTTAGTTTGGGAGTTTCTTGTTTTAGGAAATATAATGTATTGGGAGTTTTGTATTTTGGGAAAAAGAAATAATTGAGAGTTTTGGATTGGGAGATATATTTTGGGAATTATGACCCCCTACCCTGTATTGGTTACCAGAAAGGAAAGGGGAGACGGAAGAGCACAATAAAATTGGAAGAAGGAATAAAAGAGACACATCAATCACGCAGGGAGAGGACCAGCGAGATAAGTCCCTCGAGTCCATGTCGATGGAAAGAAAACTGATGCTAACATTGCCGGGGAGATTTGTGATCTAGACCAAAGCGGAATCATTAATAGTGAGAGGTTTTTGGTTGTCCAATGAAAGGGGTTATATTTTCCATCCCTGCGGTGGTTCCTCTGCTAAATATTGAGCAGTGAAAGTAAGGACCATTCAATGCTAATAAACATTATTCATCACAGAAAAGTCTAGCCTAATTGCTTGCGTGACTCTCAATAAAATATGAGTAGGTCAAAATGGTATGCAAAATGCACGTGGCAGTTTTTCGATAGAATTATTAATTTTAACTAGCCCAGCCCTGCATGTAAAATACGAAATTGATTCGCTCACGGCGTATTCCCAGCACGACTCGGGTCCATTCTTTCATAATGGAACATAACAAAAGGGCAAAAAAATAAAACTTATTTCACCGGAGTCCGGATGTGGAATATTAAGTGGTTATAGCTGTCAGCGGGGGGAAAATATATGTGGCTCGACGAAGTTCCACAAAGGCCTGTGAAAGAGGTGTTTGCCTAATTACTGTCGGCTGAAAAACACCACCAAGTGTGCTCGGAAATAATTCATTTGATGTCAGTGCGTCTATGCGTTAATGTACTCCACTTTGAGATACGTTGAAGGTTCGATAATATATCATCAGAGTACGACATACCAATTAGCCTCGGAGGATAATTTGTTTACAATGAACCGTCGTATAAGGTAAAAATTAGATTGGTTATTATATATTTGAATATTCATGTGTGTAACTGAAAAGGAGTCAATTATTTCTCTTCGCAGTTCACTTTTATAGCCATAATGTGATGTAATAGCCAAATTGAACGTAGTTTTTCATCTGCTCAAAAAAGCAGGCGATTTAAACCAAATTCAATGTTAAAAAACACAAATTAACCACGGAAAAATTATCTTACGTCAAATATGAATATTAATTTTTAAGGCTTGAATAGCAATTTCACTCACATTCGATCGATTACTGCATGCTAGTAAAAAACATTTTCATATCTACATCATATTTTTTTAGAATAAAGGGCTACAATTCAGCATTTTTCTGCATTTCTTTGTACCTACTGATATTAATTTGCTTTCACGATAGGTTACACCAATATTCAAGCGGAATTTATCAGTGTTTCATTTACGTTAACAATCTTTGAGTGTGCGAAAAAATTTAGACCTAAAGTTTCATCACTGTTAAAATTTTCCCTTCCACTAGCTCAGCTACAACACTCCATCAAATCACTGTACCCTCAGAATTCCACATTTTAATACCAGTCCACTTCTCCACCAATTTTTCCGTTTGCTTTAGCTTCTCATAAGCATTTTTTGTCATTCTATCACGTGAAAAATCCGTAATTCTTCAGGAATGTCTGCGTGGAAAATACGTTCACAGTTAACTCTTGCCCATCAAAACATGCATTCAGATTAAACACTCCCCTTTTGTTAACATTGGCGCACGGATCGGAATTGGGTATGAGCACGAAGCACGGTTGTGGAATCCGTTTGGAGCGCAGGTTGTGCAAAGGGACTGCGGGGAAGTCGAGATTGTCGCGTTGGAAAAGGGGGCGGGAGAGGAGAAGCTTTCGAGAGAGGGTAGCGGAGGGGATTAGCGTGGGATGAGGGTTGTTTTCGGAGGGTAGGGAAGGGAGGAGGGGGGGTGAAGAGAGGATGGTATTCGAGGGGGTGGGTCTCGCTGGACCGGGCTTAAAATGGCGACCTCGTGACGCTCTATTGACAGACACTCAATCATTGAGTTTGAGGGAGAATGCATCACGATGAGTTAAGAGTCCCACTTGAAGGGGAGGTTTGTCTGCTGTCCCATCCCCGTGCTGAAATCCCAACTCCGCCCGCCCACTCGGCTGGGAGGTCGTTCAACCCCATCTTTGGATTATTTTTGCTGCTCCTATCACTCATTTCTCTTTGGAAATGCGTTAACTGTGTGCATATTTTACCTTAAATTTTATTATTTCAGCTGTAGCGATATTATCGATTCGCAAACTCAAAATTTTTGAGTGATTTTATTTACTTTCTCTACTTGTTTCTCCATAAAAATACGTTGTCAACTTGTAAATTTAGTTAATTTTATATTAGCAAGTTCGTTAAATTAAATTTTGATGAATGATTCATTATCTGACAGCAGACTTGGAATAAGTTGTAAATTTTTGCTACCTTCAGCACTCGATTCTTATAAAAAATATGATCTAAATGTGAATACTTCCTATCATTTTGCATCAATTAATGCATTAATTTTGCGAAAAAATGTCAACTTTATGAAAGATTTATTAGATGTTTTACCTTATCTATGCGCTGGTATTTCTATCTCCAGCTGAGTTGTCTTCCAAAATGTATGTACAACTATCCTCAATAACTCATTACCTCCGTATGTCATCCGCACTTTGTGGAACTGCATTTTGTGCTAACAGAATTATTCCCTTTCTAACAAATTCTACAGTTTTCCAAAAATAACATATTAATTCCATTTATGTTAGTTAACCTTAAACTTTTTCTCGAAAATGAAAGCACATGTTATTTCATAACATTTTGAGAAACTGTCCTCATTTCACCATTACATATTATTCTGTTTTCATTTGATAATTGTACGAAAATGTAAACATTGGCTTCCATTGTGAAATAATGATGTTACTAATAATTCCTGCAAGTATAACTCAAAGAGTGATAATGCAGAAGAAATACAACTCAATCTCTCTGCAGTAATTACCTCCGTATTTAACAGGATGAAAAAAAACAAGCAATAATTTCCTCTCTTTTACATCTTCGACGCCATTTCGAGCACTGCAGTAAATCACTTTTCCCAAATTTTTTTCTAACATTCGAAACACGTGCGAGAGGAAGTCTTAACTTTCCGGAGGCCTCGTTATAATGGCTGAGGACTTCTTTACGATCGGTTCACGTGCCCTTATAATATTTTTTCATTCATTTGTGTACTATGGTTATGAATTTGTAGACGTGGTTTATTGCAGCCGAAAATCAATCGCTCACAAATATTAACGACTGGATTCTGATGGCCCTCGAGGCTCGAGGTGAAGCGTGGATTACGATACATATATATATTTTTTTTTGAAATGTCACGAGCCACGAGAGGGAGTCATGAAAGTTTCAGCAGCTAATGAAAATATATGTGCTCTCATCGTGCACGAGTGGCTGGCAGGCAACTTTCCCTCCTCCAAAAAAAATAAAATGCCGGGAATTTCAGCCGTCACGTATTTTTATGGAAATTCTGCACCAACTCGAGAGGATGCAGCGTTAAACTTGGAAAAAATGGATAAAGAGCACATTTATGGGATTCCAGCCAATACTCAAGGAGTTGCTGCATTAGAAGTAGAAAACGATTCGTTGTTATTAGCGTTAGTGATTCCAATTTTGAGAATTAATTTTAAATGTCAACAATAGCTTATTTTCCCGTATTGCATATCTTAAATCTTTTTGTATTCGATTTGAATAATATTACATCTATAAATAAATTGAATAGTTTCACATAAAGGTACTTTAATTGATATATCAGGTAAATCATTGGAGACGTAATAAAGAAGGCTTCCCATAGAATCAAGGGACTGGCTGACAAGAGAGTGGATCTGAGTGCTGCAGCAAACCAAACATTTTATTGACAACCAGTGATGATGATCATGAATTTTATGGATTATACGGGCAAAGTTACCTGAAGAAGATCCAGGAATAAGTTCATGGACCAAATAAAGAGGAAAGTACATAGAAAGACATACTAGTAGATAAGGGAATTAGCATTAGATGGGAGGGTGGATGGCTGCAGTCAACCAATCTTAGGATTGAACGACCAATGAATGAATGAATGAATGAAATGAATACGTAATGTAAGAGAAACAATTGCACTTTTCCACAAAATTGTTTTAATGCATACAACGAGTTTCGGCTCACAGAGCCATCATCAGGTATAAGAGTACATCATCAGGTCTTGTATCTGGCTCTGTGAGCCGAAACGCGTTGTACGCATTAAAACAATTTTGTGGAAAAGTGCAATTGTTTCTCTTACATTATGAAGAACTTCCACGATATCTCGCCTGAATCTGTTGAATTTATTAGAAATGAATACGGGTAATATTTTGCATCGGGCATTATCAAGATTGCACAAGTTACATCTAAGAGCATTTGCACATCCTGAATTAAGTTCTCTGTGCATTACCCGAGTGATGTCTATTTAATATAAGTCCACAGTTTATGGTAGATATCCCTAGTGCACTAGTAATGATCATATTTTGACTTATGACGGATCTGAGTCCTTACAACAGTCCCTACCATCATAACTCACATCAGTATTGTTAATATAATCTGACAATCATTATATTGATCAGCTAACGTGACAGATAGTCGATTAAATGACTGGGTAAATAGCATGCAACGAGTATATCAAGATAATAATGGGTTTAACTTAATAAAACCTCAAGATGATTCGTCATAGGAACAAGGTAAATTATATTTGGTATTTCCCAAGGCATGAAACCTCATTTTGATTTGTTTTGTTCACTTGGAACTTGTTGTAAAAGAGGAAGCCTTCAAGCCTTAAAAGTACGTACTCTATACCGTAAGGTACATTGACTCATATTAAATATTTGCCACCTACTTCTATCTCGACCTGTTAAACGTCAAACTCACTGCCAAACTCAAAACACCTCAATTAGTGTTTCGCAGTTCAAAAGGACTTATGGCGATTAGTTACTCCACATATCCTCCTGGGTAACCATTTTGAATCAAGTGATTTTATTCAGGTGTATCGTCTGAGGGAAGGAAGGTTTCTCATGTGTTCCACGGGGTCAGATTTGTAAGAAGAAAGAATATGACAACCAATCCTAGCAAAGTATAGATTTATTGCAAGAGTAAGGGAAAGAAATACAAAATATTTAGAAGGAAATGTTGCGATACTACGTCAATTTGTCCTATTGCAACTATGCTTAATACTCATTCCTAAGCATTTACTTTAACATAATTTCGTGGTGAATTCTTATTTTAAGCCATTAATTAGCAAAGCTATACGTTTTAAATTGATGCGTAACCTTATATCTCTTACTTTTAGCCCTTACAGTGAAGGGTGCAGGAGTTAATTTTAGTGACCTCTAATTATATCGTGTATTTTATTTTATTATATTCATCGTGTATATTATCGTATTTTTAAAATAGTCGAATTTCTACAAGTATAGAAAAAATTGTTTCCAATACTTTTTCTGATTTTTTTCTGATACTGAAAAATGATTATTGATCATAAAATTGTCACTATGTGAGAAAATAGGACCTCTAGCTTAAAAATAAGATTACATATGTTTAAGAAAGTCTATCTTTGTATGCGCTAACTTCGGTAGTACTAAAGTGTAGTTTTTCATCATCGCAGGCAATTTGCATCAACGCAGGAATTGTCATTTATGTGAGAAAAATAGGACCTCTATCTCATAAATAAGATGATATATGTTTATGAAAGTGTACTCTTGTATGCGTTAATTTCGGTAGTCCTGAAGTGCAGTTTTTCATCATCGCAGGCGTCGCGGCGCCGCGGCGTTTGCCTGCCTCGCGGCTAGTCGTCGAGGCTCACCGTTTCCAAGTCCCCGCGGAGGCGGGAACGCGGTCGCTCGGAACTAGATCCGGAGAGCAACCACGCACAGACATGCCGAGGCATACATTTCGATACACTCACCGGAATGACCTGAATTATTTATGAGGGTTTACGGTGGGGAGGGAAGGGAGAACGCTCACAATGGCATCGAAAAAAGGCGGAAACAATGAGTTTTTTGTGTGGCCGGAGAATTGTCCTTGGGAAGCGACTTCTCACATGGTGACGAAATAATTCACATCACGACGGCCTATACTTCCGCCAATAAAAAAAATGAACTCGGCTCAGGGAGTACGTCCTTCGGTATTGTCTCAAGACTCTCCCCGCCACGTTTAGGGTGTATAATGCCGTGATAACCATTGTAAGAGAGCGCGCATCCGAATGTTTATAGGCCATTAGTAAGCTCTGGGGTGGAGATGTATCACAGCATACACAATCCTCACATGAGTTTAATGGGAGATTCGCGCATCGTCCGGGGAACACAAAGGACTACACACACTATGCGAGCATGAATGCACGCGGTGACTGAAAGAATCGCCCCAAGCAACAAAGGCCCATTGATGCATTATATGCGTATGCAAACAACGCCTTCTCCTGAGAGGTTAAACGATACTTGGTAGAACTTTGCAAGCATTCACAAGTTCTAATAATTCCTTATCTTTCTCTCTTTCTCCATTATCTGTTATGCACCGCACATTAAGATGCTGTCTGCATACGTTTAAGTAACAAAACTATTTTATAACCTTCTGTAAGATATGCAAAGAATCCATTATCTCCCTTTGTTGGTGTTATCAGAATTATTTTCATCATTTTTATTCGAAAGCTAGATTTACCTTCCCATGACGGCTACCGTTCATAAATGATTACGGAACAACATTATTAAAGTTTAAGAATGTACTTTGTTTTCTACTAATAAGTGTTAAAAGTATCTTTCCATTTGTCAAAATGTTCTCGAACTGTTCAAATATTTACTCTCCAAGAGTTGATTTAATTCAGCTTTTCCGGTACATGTGATAGAGAAAAACAACAGATTGGCGCACATATATTAAGAAAATGCTCTATAAATCGATTGTCATGGGTACTTTGTGATTTACCGTGTTCTCAACGTGACTGAAGATATCCCTAACTACTCGTATATACGTTTAGGTCAAAAAATATTTCATGATTGAAGAACGTACATATATCATCACAGCGGTTCCATTTACAGATTCAGTTTAACGAGCACCGATGTATTGCCCTTTGCGATTTACAAGTTTATTGGTTTTTCCAATCATTCATAGCATCTAATTTACTGGTTTATTATGTTCCAATGCACTACATGCTTCATATATTAACCTTCGCAAGCATAATTTATAACCAAATCAGTGTATTGCTTTATGTACAGAATTTTGTGAATATGCAACTGATTGATTATCTAAGAACCTTTTCTTCATACACTTAATGAAACTCAAAAATTATGTCAGCAAATCAAGTAATGCATTTTTTAAGACTTCCATTTTTATGAACTTTTCTCTTTCCAAAGATAAGAGCAAATGCAGGCTCAGCTAATGACATAAGCTCAGACGCTTAGGCTCAGACATAAGCGTTCGACAAGAATATAAATGCCTAATATTTAGGTGCCAGCATACATTTTAACGACATTGTAAATATATCATAAAAACCGTCCTCAATATATCTTTTCCAATGTTTTGCGACTTAGAGGAACAATTTAAAAGGACATACAAATGAGTTACCAAAGACAAATGTTTTGCCTGAATTGGAAGTACAGTATTGAATTATACCAATTCAATTTTTACAAACCTGTTTACATTAGAATTCCGCGCATTCAATATGTATGGATATATGATAATCAATCAAGACATTTCATTTGAAAATATTTGTTAGATGATATTTTTCCAGTAGAAACTGCTTTGATGGTTCTATGAGCTCAGTCATTCTAACGTATATTCATAAAATATCTTCGAGTTTCGCAATATTAAACGCCCCAATTGAAGTCAGGAAATGATTTTAAATCATCATGTGCACGTGTATATGAACAGTTTCTTTCAATTTGTAAAATATAGGGAAGGATGTAACATCGAAAAAATAAGCTCACGAACGTAACTAAGAAATGTTCACGACAGTGCAGATCACATCTCTTGAGGAGCTGCAAATGAAATCCACAATAAGTACCTCAACCCACCCTACATAAATTCCTTTGCGGCACGCCGAAGGAAATTAATGCTCACGACAGATGTTTCACTTCCCACGTGGACGTCACTCCCGGCTGACTGAAAATGATAATAAACAAACCAGCAGAGAAGAAAAAAAGTACACCCCTTCGACTATTCCGCATTTCCATCTCGGTTATTCTTTGTTTCCTAAGCCGATGCCGCGACTCAAATACTATTCCGCCTCTTAATTCTCCCGACTCCCGATCCTCGAATACCCTCGCCCATTCCTTCACAGTTCGACATCTCCCAGTTTGAGTCCCTGTGTGGTCCATTGTCTCACAAAAAAAGGTGGGAAGGTTTAGATGGGTGGGCGTGGTCAATGAGTCTCGACGTAGTCGGAATGGAAGACCTCCTTCGGTGCAGACCCTCCTCCTCTCTCCCAAAACCCTTGTTTCTCTCCCGGACCCGCTCGTAGAAACCGACAAGTCCCCACCCCGCTCCCGTCAACCAGCCTCCCCCTTTCGGCACAGCCATGAGAGACAAAACACGATCGCAAATCCGCGCTCTTTCCTCCTCCCGCCCCACCCACGACACCCGCTCCATCTTCGGAACTTTCCCAGTCCCCCGTCTCTTTTCTCTTCCCCTCACTCACTCTACCTCTTTAATATATTTCATTTTTCGACCTCACAACTGACTTCGCCGATCGTGTAGCTTTTCCTCGTGTCCCCTTGACTTTCTTCCGTAATTCATTGCTGGGCGTTTCCACGCGTATTCCCATTCTATGAGATCCACCGTTTAGAAGTGCAGATCTCTCAGCATAAAACAGAATTATACCGTCAATTCTTTATCGCCACAGTATCCGAAAAATTTTTAAATGCACTCGATGATTAAAAGTGTACAATTTGATCCTAACATCAAACAAACTTTTGGTTCGAAGCATTCGAAAAACTTGATATTCCGAAGGTAATTAATTCTTGTAGAATGAAAGTTTTGCTGCCTGAAGGTAATATACTAAAAAAAGTTTAATAAAAACTTTCATGGTTTTTATTTTATGTCATTTGCACCCGCCCTCTCTCTTCATTTTATCTTTTGTAAGGCTTTTAATTTATTCTACTCTATTATTCTGTCAGCGGATGGAATATGTTTTGTGTCCATTTGTATTTTGCTTGTGGTATGGAAGTTGAATTGGCATTATAACTCACTTCAGTTTCATAATATGATTGCATTACATTTATTAGTCGCCTTCATTTCAAATTGAATTCATCATCAAAGGTTGTGTATGCTAAAACGTAAAAAGCCAATATTGGTCGACGAACGCATTTTTTTAACATTAGTTTGGGATGCTGGGATTCTTTGATGCCCTCTTCACTTTCACAGTCTCCTTCTACGTCTGCCCATTGCCAATAGTTTTGCTGACACTTGTCCCGGTGTCTTCAAGTAGAAGATGCTGGACTACAGTTATTATTATTCTTGCATTAGGTTTGCATTGTTCATACTGCTCTTCGTCCGTTGGATTTCCGATCTCTTCCACGTGCTGTTATTCCTGTTCCACATTGGTGTCGGTGACACCAGGGTCCATTTTCCTCTTTCATTCATCGTCCACTTACCCGCGAATCGAAGTTCTTTAAATATTAGCAGTTGTTGGCTCGCTAAAAGAGGTTCATGCTACAAAGTGCGTCATTAAAATAATCAGGGGGACGGGGGAGAACTGAAAATTTCAGACAATTCAGAGAACGGTTAGATAAAATAATGTTCATGCCTATGAAGGACTATTTTTAGCTATTCCTTAGAGCTTGCAATAAATTGCAGGGATAGAGGGTACAGCTAAGTAAATACTTTCCACATCTTGATCACAACAAGGAGAATCAACAATAACTGTTCTTCGTTCGCCGAGAACTCACCGTAAAATCGTTGAATCGTACTAGCTTCAATACAATTCTGAGTGATTTTTCTTACCAAAAAATTTACCGTGCTATTATCTGAGAGAAAATTACCATCAACCTTTTGGAGTGGATATTTTCCCTAATACGAGTTTTGAGGAATAAAACTGAAATATGTTTTTCAAAGCAATTCTTTCTTTAATATTTAGGTCTACATTATTTCCATTTTAAAATATGTCTCGAAATTGTGCACCTCGAGTCATTAATTTTCAAAAGAAATGCCATTCCTATTCAGGGAAGTTTTATTAAGCCTGTACAAGTCAAACTAAGAGAAACAATAAAGAGTTAATTGGTTGACACGCCAGTTTGGGAATGAAGTCAATTGGTTCCGCTCAATCACTTGAAAAGTCAAAAGGAGGCCGTGAGGAACAAGAGAAATAAAATATTGCGCATGGGTGTGGACTGAGAAATTAAGCTTAGCGTGAGGAATTGTCTTCGCAGTTTTAAATTGGATTTTTAGCTCTGAAGGACATGAAAGAGCTTCAGAGAGGAACGCTTTTTAATTAAAGAACTCATGCCTATTCCACCAGGGTTTCGCAATGAATAGCATCCGCTCCAAGACAATGCCCCTCCATTTCTAGTCCGCAACGCCCTTTCATTAAAAATGAATTTCATTACTTCTATTTTCAAGATTCTTAAATGGTTTTGCTTTACATTAATCGCAAAATTATAAATAATCACAATTAATATAAATAATTATAACTATTTCATAAGCTTCCTTTAAATTTATTACCTCATTTTCGTCGTGAAAATTGAATGTCAGATTATTTTTGTCATTTATTTCTGTTCACCTGAATTTAAACTTTTCATTGAAATGGCAATATACTTGTGATGCATTCAGTCAAGAATTGCTAAAATATTTTGATAATATGTTCTATCAACGAGTGCCAATTAACTTATGACGATAAACCTGTTCAGATTGTATCCGTATTCTAAATGAATTATGCTTTATTCTTAAAAATCCCTACTTGTAAAAGAAATAGTATAATGGAGCTGGAACTGAAGAAGATAATCGTCAAGTGTTTTGTTTGAAGTGTGTTTTTGTGTGGTGGGGAAACGTGGACGATGATAGAAAAGGATTGAAAAAGGATATTTCCTCATATTTTTATTTATCCTGGGTTAGATGGGACAGAACCGTCTCCTCTTCCCCCAATCCAGTTTACATACACAGACACCCATGTCCTAGGCATATTCTACCCAGGCGGGACTCGAACCCGCGACTCTCGGGTTAGCAGGCGAGGACTTTACCCCGCCGCCACCGGGGGCCAGGATAGAGAGTTTAGAAATGTAGATTTGGAGGAAAGTGCTTCACATCAAGTAATCTGATAGGGTTAATAATGAAGAGTTGCTGGAGAGAATAAAAGAAGGAAGAAAGCTTCCGGAAAAGGAAGAAGAAAGAAGAGAAAGATGATTGATGACCTGAAGGATGGAGGGAGTTACAGAGATTGAAGAGGAGAGCAGAGAACAGAGAGAGATGGAGGCACCAAGTACCTGCGAAAGCAGACGATGAATGATGAAAAGATATTGATTACGTATTTTCCCATCTAATAGAATATATATTTTCATTTATTCTATTTCATTGGGAACTCTTAAGAGCCTATGCACTAGTAGACTGCCAACGCTACTAGAGCATACCACGTGAAAATATTTAGAGGAAACATATAACTCGGCTGCAGTGATGTTAAGTCAAATAATAAATGATACAAAGAAGAGACAGGTAAATGTTTTTAGTTTTAAGTGTGACATCGTAAGGTTTTGAAACCAATACTGTGTTGGAACATTGGAATATTGTGATGGATTTTGTACCAAGGACGGTGAACATAACTGAATGAAGATGTTTGAAAACTGACAAAACATTCCTAGTGTATTAGAAAATTGCAGGAAAACTATAATACGAAATTTTTGAAATAGGTCAATGTATGGAGTTATAGGTGTAGTGTGGTATTACATTCTATGTCATACGTGAGAGAGTTATGCCGCCGGTGAAAGAAAGGAAGTAGAGTATAATTTTTAAAGGCAAGGCAGTACGAAAACTGAAAATATATGAAATTGAATTCTAGTAGCGGTAAAATACAGCATGCTAGTAAAAATTGTATGAATATTTCGTTTGTTTTCAATGCCTTTCCGGAAGCATCTATTATCGGTGGTATGGATACACATTGTTCTGAGCTCTGCATTGTGACAAAGGTATTTTTTTTTGGCAGGTACGTTGCATCAGACTATTTTGTGCAAGAACAATAACTATTGTTCCTCTACTTCCAATAGGTCTCCGGAGGGAACAAACCTCAGGGTCAATGACTTAAGTAAAAAGCCCGCTGCAAAATGCATGACACATTTCTTCTCTACCCCGTCACATGGTCAGGACACAACGGGATATAACCGGTTATAGTGAATATAATGGACTACCCAGATTGATATTAATAGGTATGATACTCTACATCCATATCTACTTAATCGCCAAAGAGTCACATCAAATGCGAATGACCGGGTATGTTAGACACCAGCCATAAAATGGAAGGATAAAGGAAAAGTGAAAAGAAACAGGAATAATTAGTGTTAATTAGTGAGCTTTGTTGTTTTAGTAGGTAGAGTTAATTTTTCGATCCACTCTTTCGAGCAAGATTGGTGAGCAGAAATAAGAGGTTTCTGAACTTCTCTGTTCAACGGTTTCTCTTCAATTAAGACGCTGTTATCTGTGCAACTGTTTTTTCTGGGTAGCAGGTAGAATTATACTGGCACATAGTATTACCATACCTGCTGACCTGAATTTAATCCATGCTTCAGAATTATTTTATCAACTGTTAGTCACAAAACCATCTCTAAAAAAATTTGCAAATTACCTTTTTTAAATGCTGATGAAAGGATAACCTCCACAGGTATACAACTCTTCCAAGTTCTAAGCTCTCGAGGAGTTGCAAATTTTCTAGTCTCTCAATTCTTGCGGAAAGGAGTCAAAAAGAGGAAGGAAAAAGTAAATGTAAACGATGTCCCAGTTGAACGAGTGCTAGACAAAGGAATACAACGCATTCCGGCGCAGAAGCAGCAAAACACTCATGTTTTCTTATTTTGGTCTTAAACCCTCCTCATCTAATGCCATAATAGCATATGATAATAAACATTATGGTCAACAAGTACTCGCAAGAGATGGCATGTGAGACCTGCGTTTGAATATTTTTGAGATCAGTGGTTCATTCAACTCTAGAGAAAAATATGTTAAAAGTATTCTAGCTATTAAAAACTTATTCTCCTTGAAACAATGGGTGTGCGGGAACTATAGCCGTAGGTAACATATACAGAAGATAACTGTAATAATATCAGTCTTAGCGGGAATAAGCTTTCAATCTGTAAAAAATATACCAATTTTCAGTTAATTTCATGGCGATAAAACTTGAGTACCCAGACAGGCATAAGAGTAAGTTCAATTCAGTGGCTAATGGTAGCGTATGAGGTAAGTATAAGAAACATAAACAACAAAATGGATGGTGAAAATGGTTGGCATTATTATGGATTCGGCAAAAATTGACATGACTGGAAGGAGCGTGCTTAGTTGGTTTGACCATGTAGAGAATGGATGCAATTCGGATAAAAAATCAAATTTATCATATGGTGGAGAACGGCGTGAGAGGAAAGGGTTGTCCCAGAAAGCGTTGGGTGAATGTGGTGGATGAAAGTCTCATGAGAAGGAATTTTTGGAGTCTTAACAGCTAAAAAAAGTGCGTTGAGCAATTTTTAATGGTAGATAAAGTAAAAGATGAATGCAAGAATTGGGCAGCATGGAGGAAATTATTTAATCAGAGCTAGCTTAACAGTACCATCACTCAGCACTTAAATATTTTACCACTACAAGAGTAAAAGGCGCTATGGATACGCTGATGGTTTGCAGATTAGTTTGTATATGGATTTATAAGTTTGTTTGCTGAAATATTCACATTAAAATTACTCTATAGTCATTACATCTTTTCTCTTATTATTGGTATTGCATCAAAGGTTTTAGCGAAATCAGCATATTCCACTACCTACGCATAGAAATAGACAGAAAGAGAGGGCACAATATCGTCAGGGAATATGCCCAAAGCAGCAGTCCCAGAAATGAAATTAGCTATCTCCAAGAAAAGTATACAAATGAGTTCCACTCATTCGCATGGTATAATACCAGATTGATTTATTACAGCTATTAGTGCCACCTTATTTTGTTTTTCAAAGGCCTCCATGGTCTTAAAGCATTGCCTATCCTGAGTTGGTACGGTGTTTTAAGTGTGTGAATGTAATGTAGAGTGTACATAGCCTCGCAAATTTTGCTACACATCAATCCAGACACAGTCCATTTTAACAGTTTTTTCTCACTTAATGTTCATTTGCAAACGTAAAATATGTTTCCCTGCCATAGAGTTTGTCCTTTTGTTCCTTCGCTCCGTTTTAACCCCTGCCTAGCAAACCTGTCTTGAGACCTCACTCCAAATATATCACATTACAACAATGCCAATTCTCTTCTCTCAGTGGAGCCGTCCTGTGCCCTTCTATTGTTTGACATTTCAGGAGGTGGGAAGTTTGCGTCACCAAAGAATGGCTGAACGAATGAATTGATCAAAACTAAGAATGCGATCGCCAATCATGGTAGCATTGGGTTAAGGAGATGGTAAATTATAACGAGGAGGAAACATTTTTAAGCCTGCTTTTTTCTTCACCCCACTTTCTTTATTTTATTTCTCAGAATCTGAACTTACGCCATCGAAGGGATATGGAGAATTCAGTCCTCGCCAAATACATATTGGCAGCAATTTGCCGAAAGTTCAGAGCAGTTAAAAGTGTAAGGTTTGAGACAGTTAAAGGAAAAAAGAAAATGAGAGCGAGACTCTCCAACTTTCGAAATGCTGGCATAAAAAAATATCTCCCATCTCCTTGGGTATTAAGTTAATTTTCTAGAATTAATTTAATAATTACTGAAATTAACCTAGTGAATATTTTCTTAACAAATGGCCCCATAAAAATATTGAGTAATAAAAAGAAGAGAAACTTTTAATTGGGATACCTAATATGATTATTTTATAACCAGGAAATTTCCTTTTTATCTCCAAATTTTATTTAAAAATTTGCCTGATCATTTAAAACGTGCTAGAGTCCGTTATAATGCCGCACGATAAAAAGTATAAAATTTATTTCAAGTAGAGAGACTAGAAGCTAGTACTTAAAAAACGAGATAACAAATATTGTGCTGTTAGTATAAATTAATTACCAGTCAGCCTTTAAGCAAGATATTTGAATAAAAAATCATACGCTGGGTCTTTTTCTTTGATAAAGGTCTCATAAAGATTACTCCAACTCCCCTTTTATCATCATTATCTTTCCCTCAAGCATATTTCAAGCTCATTTCTGAATTTCACTTCACAATTAGCTTCATGAGCCGATCAGATATTTATTAATATGCTATCAAAAGATGTAATGGATAGTATGGATGAAATCAATAAAAATAGTAAATAATAGAATGAATCCATGCACATTGTAATCGATAAAACGAAAGTATCTCCAAAATTTTCTGCCATCCATAATCATACTTTCTCATCACGTGCGTGATTGGATGCATTCACGCCGCGCACCAGGTCACCTGGTTGTACTATGTGCGATACTTCCTTTGGACCTCGAAGTTCGGTGAATCATTTCACTTAAGGTAGTGCGATCGAGATATTCCCCTAATCATAATAGATACCACATTCGATATACACGTTTTAAGTTCACCAACTGTGAGAAACACGAATTAAATATTGCATAATTAATGGTGCTATAATATAGTTTTACATGACAGAAATTGTAAGTAATCAAATGAAAATATCTAAATAAGTCTTTAACTTGACTCATTTTTTTCACACGGTACGTTTGATACTCCATCAAAACGGAAAGTTTATTGTGATCCCAAAGTATTTACTGCGGTGACAATGTAATTAATTTTCGAAAATAGTTGAGAAAACACACAAACTACACACTGTTGATTTTTTAACGAGATTTAATTGTAGGAAATGCCTCATTTTTTAATATAAGGTCCCTTTGAAATGCAAACACGTATCATTTCCCATGTAAATGGGCTGGTATTTTTTGGAAAATATATCGGCAAGTAATGTGGTAAAGAGTTCAATATTTGGTGTCAATGGAAGGGTGATATATTTTTCTTCTAAATGTTATCGAATTCATTGATTTCTAGGTAAAATTATACTTCGCTCAAACTACCTTAAACACCGTGTGATGTAGAGCATGACAAGTCTGGTCCTAGATGTGAAAACAACTTTGTGATGATTTATAGAAAAATATGAAGGAGGAAAAATCTTAAATAAGTTTTCAATCTGACAATCACCGGAGACAGAGAATGCAAGAAAAATTTTAGGAGCAGAGTGGCCTAAGCAAAAGCGGTACGCCATCAGAAATGGGTTTTGGACAGGAAAACGGAAAAAAAGATGAGATCTAGCTATTATATCATTAGCAAGTACTTCGACTCATGTTCCTGAATTCTCATAGTCCCATTAGTAAAGAAGTGTAATTGATAATAGGCACTGCCACCAGGAATAATTCCAATGGAATTATTTCTGGTGGGAAAAACGATTATAATGAATATCAATTATTAGCCTTCATAACGTATCCTAATATGACTACACTTTGCTTGAGGAGTTTTTACACTAATATAGCGCAGAAAAGTGTCGCTTCATACTTAGAAACCAGGTTAATGATAACTAAAATCAGTTTTTTATATCACTCCCGTGCCCTGCGCTAACACATAATTTCCGTAGACACCTTTTAATGATCCCTTCTATTAGGAGATACAGAATCTCTGCAGTGATGTCGCAGCTCTGGTACGTAAACACAAGTCAGCAGAACGGCGAAGCACATCGTGGATGAACACGGCTTCCATCGTGCCATTACGGAGGCAATTCGGAGACTCAGCAAAAAGTCTAATACCCCGACATGTACGTAATGCACTTCAATTAGAGAAAATTGCACCTGCGGTTGGATATCAGAATAACATAACCGTATCCACGATATGCTGGCGTTTCTGAATCATTTTTCTCTCTGGTATTTCTCACAACCTACTGCACGAGAAGTAAGTCGCCTACCCAAACAGTTTCACCCACCTGATCATCAACCTTTTGATCCTATGACTGGCTAATGGCAGCCGTCGAAATTTCCCACCTCTATTACATTTAGCCGCTATTTTCCTTCTCCCTCATATCGCATTCCAATTGGTCCACGTGTGTACTTATCCTTTAGTTGTCCTCGTGAAATCATCATTTGTTTTATATCCTTCGCTATGTGTACAACCAATTTTTCCGTATGTTCCAAGTGCCTCATTCATGGAGGTGCCGAAACCCCTATGAAGATTTTTCAAGTACCTACTGTTTTATAGTAATCCTACTTCCGCAACGAGTTTACTGGCAGTATTTTCTTCACTAAAATAGTCAAAATATGACATTCATCAAGCACCTTGCGTTATCCTTTGATCGTCAAGGAATTTATATCATCCTTGTTCTTAAGCTAAAAAAATCAATAACATTTTTAAATGTCCTACTGAAAGGAGCTCTAAATTATTTATTATAATATTGTTTTTCTTAAAAATTTGAATCTATAACTGAAAAAATATATCATACATTTTTGAATAATCGACTTATGTTGCCTAATTTTCTTCCCTGTGAGGCTCACTTCCGGTTAGACCAATAACTCCACTATTAGTCATTAATGGGCCACCAGCTTCCTTGTACCTGAGAGAACATTGTAGGAGAAAAAAACTTGTTTCCACGAAGTTGAACCCCACGCCTAAATTTGAGGATGCCTTGATGACAGGATACCGCTGAACGGTGTCCCCGCTACCAGAATTTCTGAATGATTAGGGACGATGGGAGGGACCGGGAACATTGGGCGCTGGCTAGTAATTTTTTTGGGGGCTCACAACCTTGCTTTTTCTTCTTCTCTGGGAATCAATGGAAATTTTTTTACGCCCCTTCAAGTTGCTCGTCTTTATAATGGTCGCCCATTCTCACGAATGAATGAGGTTGTTTTGGAATTTGTGTGAGCAGAAAAGGATTTACACCGCTGCGTCAGTTTTTATTGCGGCATAATTGGGGTCTGGATAACTGTTAATGGCAGGAAGCTCTTTTTAGAGCTATAAAACCTAAACATCACGAGAAGAATCTAAGAACTATCAGCCCATCAGTATGCTTTCACCGTGCCATAGTGCTTTATAATGTGTGTGTTATTTTCTTTCCGTCCCTTTCCAATCATGCATTTACATCCAAATTTTCCAAGAAATTAAAAACGCTAGATTAACTAAGGCTTGAATAGATTGATTACGAAATTCTCACACTGTAAATGTTCCTGGAGTGTTTTACACTCCAATCAAGTCCTGAATGGTAGACTATAATCACTTGTTATTTGGAAAAAAAACTCCAGCCGTAGTTATCACTCAAACCCAAGCATATATTTCCTTGATCAGGTTTTCTTGGATATGAAATGAAAATGCACAAAAGATAGGAAAATGGGGTACGTATAATTTTAGGTCACTTTGAAAGTTTCATTTCCTGAAGATAAAAGCTGTATCGGGAAAATATTCCAGGATGAAAAAATTTTCAAAATGACCTTTCTGGATTTCGTCGCTTTGGTAGACTTGTACACAACGGTTTCACCAATATTCTAACGGGCGCCGTCTGATTGAAGTTGCTTCCATCACTTAAACCTGAATATGACCGTTGGAATCACGCCTAAACTATGTCTACAGAAACCAAAATTAAGCAAATAATACCGGAAAGGAGAAATATTTGCCCTAACTCCGCGTAAATTTAGGATGGAACATGTAACTTCAATATTTTTCTCCCATAGCATGGAGCAGATCTATCAAGTTCACCCAAAACTATGAAACAATTAACAAAAAATAATAAGCAAAAATACCCAATTTTAATATGTCAATAATTACTGGCTCGATTTTCCTGTGAATTTTAGTGGAATTTAACCCTCGCTTGCCAATAAATAACCAGCAGATAGTTTCTTTCGATAATTATCAATTCCTAAACAACGAATAACGAGGTATTTAAATGGACTCACCAGAATATTATATAAAACTTTCCTTGACCATTACCCACGAGATTAGGATTCTTTGCTCACTGGTGAGGTGATTTCAAAATATGGAATATTTCAACTTATTCTCGGTACATACATTTATAGTTTTGTATTTCATTGGACCCATTACATTTCCACCAGGAAAATGAAGACGAAAAATAGATTAAATAAATAATTTATCATGGAAATCATAATTTTTTATATTTTTACCCATTAATTTCAATTTATAATTTTTATTTCTAATATAATATCCAACCCATCCACGGCCACTGTCCACTTTTTAAATTATTTGTACAAAGTCAGCGGTCTTTTCCTTTTTTGGTGTCTTTATGGACATTTCTGAGGAACGATTTTGTGAATGGAAGGGGCATTTGAGTGCCTCCGCTTCTTAGGGAGAAATCAACTTTTCCCTAGCTAAGATATTTTAATTGGCCAACTAACTCATCAGCGCATATTTTCAGTTAATTTCCTGTCGTAAACATATTTATGATAGCAAAGCAGCAGCTGTTGAATAACATTATTAATTTTTCATGAAATATGGATATTTGATTCATAACCAGTGTTACAAAACATTATAACTTTATGTTTCAATATTTTAACATTGCCTTTTGGTTAAGGGACGAATATAACTTAAGTATCGTTGAAATTTGTCCTTAAATTCGCAATATATAGGCAAACGAAACTCGATTTTGCTAATCAATTCCCAAGGAGAAGACATTGTTTCGCGTATATGCAGAAAGAGAGAGAGAGAGAGCAGAAAACGAGGTCAGGGACTTATTATCAGTAAAGTAATGAGCTCAAATCATTATAATTAGAGATGGTAGTCTAATTATCATGCACTGCAAGGTCACTTAAAGCAAAAAGAATGAATTTTAGAGGCCTTTAATTCGGCTGAGAGGTTGTAATAATAGCACATTCAAAAGGTGTTTTATTAAGGATTTGTAATAAATTTTATTGATTACAAACGCATCCTAACACATTCTTAATGCATGGAAACACTTGTGTAAGTGCATTTTAATGTTATAATTTATAGAGCATAAATCACTGGTATAATTCAAAGAGTATTGCGTCTTGAAGAATCAGAGTGATTTTGTCGGACCGTTTTAATTATATAACCACCATAAGTAGTCATCAATCCGAAATTTTGTTTGCAGTAGCTCTCCGTCCGAATTTCCTTTCCACCAACCGCTTCATCCCTACCTATTTCTTCATTACAACGTTCTTTATAATTTGCTCGATGAGTTCCATTCTTTCTCTTCCCATGTATTCCTCTCCATTCATTATCTCATCCCATATTGCTTTTTAAGAAGTATTTTGACGCTAACTCTATAATATTGGCTTTATCTATCAGATAACCAGCAAGGTGTGCCTTTGTAATGGCGCGAATATTGTTTTGGATACCCCATCGAGACTTTTGTTCCCACAGTACCGTGGAAATATGGGTAATAACCTAATAACTTACCAACAAACATTTCCGAAAGGCATAATTCAAGTAGCTAACAAAGCAATTGTTATAATTAGAATCGTTAATTGAACTGTCGTTAACATCGGAAGCAAAATGGTAGCCTATTTAAAGAATTGATAAATGCATACATAATTACCCATCATGCCTTTCGGTTAGGAAAGTGAAAAATCTTCTAATATCGGCGATTGGACATTTCTAGCACCGTTTTTCTTATTTTTCCTCTCTATCCAATTCGTTTATGCCTCTTTTATTTTAGTTTCTTTACACTTCATTGTTTAAAGTATAAATGATAAAGTTATTTCCAATACCGCGTTGTAATTCCGCAATATGTTTGCAATTACATCGCTATGTGCTATGGATCAAGGTTATCTGTTTTTAAATCATCTGAGAATTTTCCGGGTGCACTTTTATCCAATGTTTGTCGTGTAATCCACATGCACATGAATTAAAACCTTCATGGGAAGAAAAGTCTCTGAACACCGTCACTTGAATTAGGCCACTATTACTTGCACTCATCCTCGGGTCGGGTGCCTAATACTTGGTTGAGCCGTTGTCCTTTATTCCCGCCTTTTGTTTCATTCTTTATATATTTCATAATGGAGTTCCAGATGTTACTGAAAGTACCTCCACAGAGATTTCATCTATATGTATGGCATATCTAACGCATAGTTCTCGTCAGATGTTTAACAGTACATATTTCGTTTGTTTCCTGAACTATTTTTAAAATGCACATTGGACTCGTCGTAGAAATGTCAACAGAATAATAAAAAACCCTCAATTGAGGGGGATTTTTCAGTGCACAGTGTGAACAATTCCTACGAGAAACCTCATAGAAGTAAATCCAGTCATTTACCGAGGATTATAGCTATATTATACGAAGTTTTTGTGTCGTCTATATAAAATTTTTACTCTTACTTCTTACTTTTGCATAAATAAAAAATAATATGGTATATATTGTGACTGAGAAGAAAAACCTCGCTCATACTTCTTTTAGGCAGACATGAAGTCACTAACCCGTTGAAACACCCAAGAAATCCTCATTCATCTCTATTTTTGCTCCTCTCTAACTTGGAAGCAATTCTATTCCTTTAACGGTCATAATGCGACTGGCAAGCGTACTTCCAGACAGGTGAGATCCGGTTCAAATCCAAGGGGAGTGCAGCCTCGTACACAGCTCTAGCCGTCGGCACTTCGATGTCCAAGTTCCTTATAAGAAAAAAGATCACTCCGTTCTGCGGTGCCCACCGCCGATTCGCGTGGGCGTGAGAACATCTGGATGATCGACTCTCAACGCTTCCCTCGTCCGTATCGGAAAGTTGGCCGATTGCCATCAGCGCAGCGACCGGGAGGATATGCGCTCGAGTTGCCCTGATTCACAGTCCGAAAGGGAAGGGAGGTGTGAAGACTCGCATGTAGTAGAAGTATCGCCATGAGCGTAAGGTGGGTGGAAAGGTAATCGTAGCTCATAGAGAGCGCATTTCAATATTTGATAGATATTTATTGCTCATATGCCTTTGATACAGAAAAATACAGTTACAAAAAAATATATAAATTTTAAACTTTGCATGTGAGCTTTAGGTAGCTCTAAAGGTTTCCCTGTTTGAAGCTACCATCAATAAACATTAGTGCACGAATGTGATGCAAAATAAGTGACAAAACATTTAGTTTTTGAGAATAATTATTTAATAATTGTAATAAGATATATGAAAAACAGAAAGAAAATTTTTTTTTCAAATTTTTTGTACCGATAGCAATATTATGCATATAACTATTGTATATTGTCAGTGGCGAATAGAAAATAATTATTCAGAATATTTTCTTAAATCAAATCGATAAAAATTGCTTAGAAAACATCTGGTTTGAGTGCATCTGTCTATAAAATGGAGCTCACCATTCAAATATTAATGGAAATAACAGTAGAAATATATTTTTTAAACATCTTTAATGAAAGGAATTAATTATTCAACAAGCGTGTTATGGCTTGAGCTTTTGGAGCGGTACTTGAATACTTGAAGAAATAATTTTGAAATACAATTGTTTTTTCCTGAAAATTGGACTTGGCAAGACGCCTTGATGTTTGCTAGCAGAATCTATACCTAAAAATCTGTATAATTTCGTGTTTTAAAGAAAATTTGTTGGTATGTAATCGAATTATTATGTTAGATCTACTATGTTATCAAAATGGGTCCTAATACTTTGTATAACAGAACGAGGTAAATAGCTATACTGCATCTATGTTCAAAGCTACACATTTAATACTATCATGACGCCTCAATACATCACTAGGTCTGACAGAAACGATAAAATTAGTGAGAAGCATTTCCAAACAGATAGGTACAAATTCTCGTTCTTTCCGCGAACAATAAGCGACCACAATAAAAAATTGGCTCCACTAAATACACTCCCATAATACATGTCATCATTTCACCTCCCAAAACGTTATCCCTAACATCGTTATACGGCTGTTGTCCTAACACCCCATGTGGCTGCTCGCAGGGTATAAAGTAGATGAATATGTAGAAATCTTTGTAATATGTATAGATATTGTGTCAATAAAATCATTTAGGTAAACCTTATCGAGTCAACGTTTCCATATTTGTCGATTTTTCGGCAAGCGTCTTGCTCACTATCATCAGGGCTGTAAAAATTACACAAAATTAGTCACTTATAACAGGTGGCTTACATCTCCCGCTGAGATATCATGTAACCCCTGATTGATCGATTGTTGCAATCCATCCATGGTAGTTATCCCGAGCCTTCTGGATGGCTCCAAGAAGAATTTACTTCCATCATGCGCCGGGAAATAATTAATACTTAATATTTAATCACTAAAGGGACCCATTAGAGAGAGCAACCTTTTTGGTGTGTAATTTGTTTTGCAACCAGTTTGGTATTTGGTATGCAAGTCGGGTTTTAAGTTGGACTATGATAATGGGGAGGTTACAAGTCTTCACAGGTGTCACAAATGTAGACAGGTCTAAAATAGGTAATCAAAATTATTAAAACTTTCGTGGTCCATGCATGTCAAGCACTGTTGTTTTTTTTGGGTAACCCGTGTCAGAAATTTGCGTGGCCAACGTTTCTTCTCCTATGCCGGAGATTTCGTCGGAGCTAGATGACCTTTAATGCCTTTATTATGCATCAATTGCATATCCTCAAGGAGATGAAATGGGGACGGAGTCTGGGTAGGTGTTGAGTCTTCTAGAAATTGGGCTTCCGTCTTTCACCTCCTTGAGGATATATTTAACCGATTCATAATAAAGGCATTAAGGTCATTCAGCCCTGACGAGATCTCCGGCAAAGGAGAAGTAACGGTGGCTCGGCAAATTCCTGACACGGGTTGCCCAAAAAACAACAGTGCTTGACATACAGGAATGGTATTACAGAATAAAATGCAGCACCCCCAATTACACCTAGCCAATAAATTGAACAAAGCGGTCGGGACACGTGCATTAGGGCACGTGAAAACAAAACGAGGTGGCTGAAGGGAGAATTTTCCTCTTGCTCGGTAAAACTTTAACCAAGGAGGAGCATGTAACTGATTTCTCTCCTGATGTGCTTCAAAGTGATAAGAAAGGTATCAAGCTGAATTTCTTAGGAACATTCGAAAATGTGAAATTTTCTTCCAACGAAAATGTCAAAATTTTTATTGCATGTTTTTAACTTCCCATTCACCCACTATCTGCAATACCTTTCCCCTCCCGTTGAACCCCGAGAACCTTATCGTGTGACGTACGTAAAATCCTTTCAAGCCACAGGCTGCTATCTCTTACCACAACCCTTTCTTGTGGTACAAGATGTTGACTCGCATGCCTTGTATTCGTAATTTGATAATGATTGCTAGTTAGGTGAAACTTGTATCGCTAATAAAGTATTATTGTGAAACACACAATGTTCTTCTAAAACTAACTCGGTTGGGTTAGTCTGAATAATGTTAGTTTCTAACGTATGCCTGTTCTTATTGGTGATGTTCACAATTTTTACAATCTTTGCAGTTATTCCTCCTTGGTTTCCTATCTCAATGATTATTTTCTTATCAGTCCTTACAAGTAACGTTGAAAAAAGTACAAACGTCGCGATTAATACCCAAGAATAGAGGAGCATTTGCTTTATTGCTCCAGAAATCTATGAATGAATGAATGAATGGATTTATTCAATGCTCTGGGTACATACTCCTAAAAGCAACAAAAAATATAATGCACATAACATTTTGAATTGTTATAAAATAAATACAAAATGAATACCTAATTCGAAATTTGCATAAAAACAGACATATTAATAACATGCTCATAAAATAACGACAGCATTAAAGTAAAAATAAATAATTCATTACTGCTGTAACAGGTAACTATGGCATTTATAATTGATTGATTCCACCATCCAGTCCAATTCCAGGCAAATAGTGTAACGTACATGAAAAATGAGGGTACAAATGAGGGTATAATATTCATGTTATTTTCTATATTTGTGCTCCAACAGTGCTCAGGTTTCTAGACTAGATAGCCGAGCAAGTCAATGATACATCAAGTTCTTATGCAGAAGTTTTTCGACGGTGACTTGACGATCTCCTCCGCATTCGTTCTAATTACCCCCGGCCCATCTCGTGAGGATCCCATAAATACACTGAAGACAGAAAGGGCTCGGAACGAGGCAAGACGAGAGAGTTACACAACACGCGTCCGTGCATTCGTGGGCTGAGCGTGGTGTTAAATACTTTCTCGTGGGGAAGCGAATGTGTGGAGAGCACTTTTCCCGCTCCGAGTCATCCTCGACACATAACCAACACACTAATGGAGGAGGCTCGCCGCTCTGGGAGCTGGACCCACTTTCTGTGCACTCTTGAGCCGCGAGATTTTTGTTTGCAGTATTCATAGGAGCCCCGGAGGCAGTCTTCCATCTCCGTGTTTAAACTAGGGTCTTCGCGCTAGTTTGTGTGATTTTTTAAGAGCCAGCCGGAAGTCCTTCCTCTCTCCAGAGGTCATGTGGGTCGAGAGTTACTTTCAGATGGTAAAAAGAAAAAAAAATATTAATACTCTTAGGGACGTATCCGTAGGAGAAAAGGGTAAAATTAAGTAAATTTTCTTTCATGGCGATGACAAGGCGGTAAATTAGTGTGGTTAAACATTCTACTGTCACGATTTATAAATTTAAAATAGGTAATAGTAATGTTCTACCATGTAACAAGACAAAAAAACAAAAAAACTTACGTGAATGAAATGAACTCGTATTATATAAAGTAAATGTGTGGTCACATTTTAAGTACTTTTGTCCTAAAAAACTAGATCCTAAACACTTAATGTCATTTGTCATTGTCTAAATTGAAAATACACGAGATATCGTACAAATTATAATTAGAAAATGCGCAAATAATTTGCAAAACTTAATAACTTAAGGGTAATACATTAATGGTTGGTGAATTCATGTGTCATGAAAAACTTCTGTGTTAAAGCTGTAGGGTGGATTTATATAATTTGATAGCAAGGGGATTTTAGGGGGATGGGAAGCTTTTATAGTGTTCTAAACATTTGAATAATTAATCATGAATGAAAAATTCGGGACGAATAATGTAGTCGTGCGGTCGGTAAAGGATTATAATGATGGAATACCTATCGCATCAGAGAAACCGGACCTAATATAAGCGGACCAAAAATAATTAGGCCTCTAGCAGTCAAACAGCTGGAAAAAGAAAGCATACATGATTTAATGCCTACTTAATACAGCCTATTTTTATGGTCCATAAATCATTCTGGTTGTACACCCGAATGCAACTTAATTAGATATTTTGTTGCAGTTAAAACACATTGCGCACGGCATTACCCATGCTACTGATTACCATACAGCAATTTCCTCTTCGAAGAAATAATAATTTTCCCTGGATAGAATTCAATATCAACAAGCCACTTCTGGAAAATTTTAAAGAGAAAATGTTCACCAGAGCATATGTAGGTGGCAATGGTGATTAATAAACCTATCATCTGCATCTAAAAAAGGGTATAGAACAATTTAAATTCTCTGGGAAGCCTGGTATGTATATAACTGCAGAAAAGTAGAGGACCGAAAACATGTACTTGTAGAGCACTACGGACGAATGGCAAGCGTACTGTCAAGCGAAGTGGGCGGGGGTGGATAAACTCTCCTAATCCCCGAGTCAGCCATTCATGTGTGCCGCGGCGCCCTCGTTCCAACAATACGCGAATGTGCTATTGGCGTGAATTACCGTCTGCAACCCTCGCCCACCCTCCCTCGTACACATCCTTCCACTAAACAGTTTCGTTCTCCTTCCTCCCTCTTTCATCCCTCGTATCGCGTATGCACGCCCCACTTCAATAAGCACGTCCGCGTGAGACACGCGTGCCCGTGGAAGCGTGCTAGTCTCCACTTAACCGCCGCTGCGAAGAGCGGAGGACGTCCGTTGTGGGGTGCTGTGTATTGGGTGGGAGAGGAATGGATTAAATCGTCCGGAAAGGGAAGGACACGGACCTCCCTTCCCCCACTTGGCCCCCTTCAGCACACCGTCCATCTACAGCAGCCCTCCCCCCTCCTCCCTTACACCACACGCGAAGCGAATAGTTCTCTTTTTTTTCCAGGGAGTGCGCCCTTGTTGGCCGACCGTTGCGTCCAGATGACGTCGGGGGTGGCCAACGAAACCGGACGAACAATTGCGGCGGAATACTTTTTCCCATTTTTCATTAACCGGAGAGAAGGCGTATCCGGCTGCTGAAATTGACCATTGGTCATCGTTCTCATGGTGCCTGCTTATTTTGCTAAAACGTTGCGGTGAATATGAGCCTTCCTTCCCTAAATATATATATATATTGTGTCTGTTGATTTTATGTGTTCCTATCCACTTTCTTTCTACCTTTCTGTATAAACATTTATATACATATATATATATACATATATATAAATGTAATAAACAAATATATATATAAATGTTTATACAGAAAGGTAGAAAGAAAGTGGATAGGAACACATAAAATCAATAATATCCACTTTCTTTCTACCTTTCTGTATAAACATAAAATCAACAGACACAATGGTGGTGTGAAGATGTAAAGATGGCCAATTCCAAGCAGAAAAAATTCGACTGGACCGGGAATCGAACCACGGACCTTTGGATGTCGCGTCCACTGCTCAGACCACCGAGCTACCCAGTCTACTAAGAATCTACTGGAATCGGCGGGGGTTTATATGAACTAACACTCCCCAAGGCATGACCCACGAGACCGGCCAATAGATGGCGCCAGGGCTGCATTTCACCCACCGTCAGAGAGAGAATGACACACACAGAAGGCGAAATGAAAGAATAATTCAAGCACACAGACAGTGGTGAAAGATAAAGAACAGGCGTTTCGGGGTACGCTAACCCAAGTAGGAAATGAGCCATTCCGGCCATACAATCGTTCATCCATTCACTCAGACCGCTCAGCGGCAAATACACTCATATAAATGTTTATACAGAAAGGTAGAAAGAAAGTGGATATGGAACACATAAAATCAACAGACACAATGGTGGTGTGAAGATGTAAAGATGGCCAATTCCAAGAAAAAATTATAGTAGTTTTATATATATATATATATATATATATGTGTATATATATATATATATATATATATATATATATATATATATATATATATATATATATATATATATATTTTTTTTTTTTTAATTTTATTTTATTATTAATTATTATTATTATTAATATATATAAAGCTACAAAACTGACTGACTGACTGACTGACTGACTGACTGACTGACTGACTGACTGACTGACTGACTGACTGACTGACTGACTCATCAAAATTCCTGGGCATTTCTAAACGAGCTAGGTGGCTGAAATTTTCAGGATAGAGTTAGAGTCATGTGTCGAGTTGGGAAAAAATCGAAAAAGTTTAAAAAGTCGATTAGGCTTCGATTTATTGCAATCGATAGCTTTACATCGGATTATACGGGAAAAACGAAAAATTTCAGTGTAGACTATTTTTCTTTCGTTCATTTAAATATGAAATAATTGAGTTACAGGACTGATTCTTTCACAAATATGAGGCTGAATGTTTTAAGAATCTTATTCTTTCAATCGATTCTTTCCTACCTACCGTAAAACTGATATTTTTAAAGCTTTATTTGGGATTTTAGTAATTTTTTCACTTTCGTTGCTATGGATTTATTTCATTGTCGCCTAGCCGAGTATCGATTCGAGGTTTGGAACTAAGCTAGGCGGGGCAGTTTCATGGGAGGGTTATATTTATGTGTTGATTTTGGGTAAAATCGGAAAAGTTAAAAAAGTCGATACGGCTTCGAGATATTGCAATCGATAGCTTTACATATATGAGTTAGGTATCCTAAATGCATGTAATTTACTCTTCTCTATGCCAGTTTTCCCACTGCTAAATACTGGGTATAATTTCTTCAAACTTTTCCTGGCCTCTACCATACCTTTGATGGCCAATTTCCATCAACCAAGCTTCATGATATTGTCGTTTTCATTAAAAAAATATGCAGTCCATGCAGAAGATTGGAAGAGAAAAAAAATTGAACATTAAAATGAGTATATTAAAAATCTCGACTCCGATCGAATATATATAGTAAAATTCTTCATGTGAGCTCTTATTAAGTATGATGTACTGAAATGAAATATCTAACGTAGAAGAACGTCTTATATGCCGTAAAATGAGGTTATGATAAAAATTTTCAGCGGTTCCACGTTCGTTTCGGTGTACTGATTATAGTATTTTGAAAAGTCGCTAATAACCGGATGACATACAATATAAGTTTGTACTAGAACTGTATGGTATCCATACCTCATGAGGCGCGTATTTCATTTTCGAGAATTATATTTTTCTTTGCTTGCATGAAGCCCGCAGACTTGAGAGCTTTCATTTTTTTTCCTTATTTAAAGAGTATCATCGTCTAGCACTCCCCCCACCCTTGCTTGAAAATTGCAAGCACCCATATAGGCATCATTAAGTGGACAGGTGCTATTAGTACATCGCTGCTAAGTACTGGGTATAATTTCTTCAACTTTTTCCTGGCCTCTACCGTAGGTTTGATGACCAACTTTAACCAACCAATCTTCATGATATTTTAGTTTTTATTCTAAAGCAATTCAAAATTCAATGTGCAATTCATGTAGAAGATTGAAAAAGAAAAATTTAACATACAATTTAGCATATTAAAATTTTCGATTCGGATCGAAGTCCTATTATAAAGTTTTCATATTAGACCTTATTAAGTACCTATGCTGTACTGAAAGGAATATCTAACGTAGAAAGGCCATCAAATAAAGTCATGTTGAACTTGCAGTGGTTCCACGTTCCTTTCATTTCACTGACTATAGTATTTTGAAATGTCGTTAATTACCGGATGAGAGATAATATGATTTGTACTAGAACTGTCAGGTACCTCATGGACCGTGAAATTCATTTCGAGAATTCCATAATATTTTTCTTTGCCTGCATGTAGCACGCAGACTTGAGAGCTTTCATTGGTTTTGTAAGGATCATGCATTCATTTTTCGATACTTAAAATGTAAAATAATGCATAAACCCCCCTTGCTTGCTAACAGCAAGCACCCATTTACTCGTTAATATATATAAAGCTACAAAACTGACTGACTGACTGACTGACTGACTGACTGACTGACTGACTGACTGACTCATCAAAATTCCTGGGCATTTCTAAACGAGCTAGGTGGGTGAAATTTTCAGGATAGAGTTGGAGTCATGTGTCGAGTTGGGAAAAAATCGAAAAAGTTAAAAAAGTCGATTAGGCTTCGATTTATTGCAATCGAAAGCTTCACATGGGATTATACGGGAAAAACGAAAAATTTAAGTGTAGACCATTTTTCTTTCGTTCATTAAAATATGAAATAATTGAGCTAAAAGACTGATTCTTTCACAAATATGAGGCTGAATGTTTGAAAAATCTTATTCTTGCAATCGATTCTTTCCTACCTACCGTAAAACTGATATTTTTAAACTTTTATTTGGGATTTTAGAATTTTTTTCACTTTCGTTGCTATGGATTTATTCCATTGTCGCCTAGCCGAGTGTCGATTCAGGTTTGGAACTAAGCTAGACGAGCCAGTTTCAGGGAAGGGTTATATTTATGTGTTGATTTGGGGTAAAATCGGAAAAGTTAAAAGAGTCGATTCGGCTTCGAGATATTGCAATCGATAGCTTTACATATATGAGCTAGGTATCCTAAATGCATGTAATTTACTCTTCTCTATGCCATTTTTCGCCCTGCTAAATACTGGGTATAATTTCTTCAAACTTTTCCTGGCCTCTACCGTACCTTTGATGGCCAATTTCTACCAACCAAGCTTCATGATATTGTCGTTTTCATTAAAAAAATATGCAGTCCATGCAGCAGATTAGAAGAGAAAAAAAAATTGAACATGAAAATTAGTATAATAAAAATATCGATTCCGATCGAATATATATAGTAAAATTCTTCATGTGAGCTCTTATTAAGTATGATGTACTTAAATGAAATATCTAACGTAGAAGAACGTCTTATATGCCGTAAAATGAGGTTATGATAATCTTTCAATGGTTCCACGTTCGTTTCGGTGTACTGATTATAGTATTTTGAAAAGTCGCTAATAACCGGATAACGTACAATATAAGTTTGTACTAGAACTGTCTGGTATCCATACCTCATGAGGCGCGTATTTCATTTTCGAGAATTATACTTATCTTTGCTTGCATGTAGCACGCAGACTTGAGAGCTTTCATTTTTTTCCTTATTTAAAGAGTATCATCATCTAACACTCCCCCAACCCTTGCTTGCAAATTGCAATCACCCATATAGGCATCATTAAATGGACAGGTGCTATTAATACATCGCTTCTAAGTACTGGGTATAATTTCTTCAACTTTTTCCTAACCTCTACCGTAGGTTTGATGACCAACTTTAACCAACCAATCTTCATGATATTTTAGTTTTCATTCTAAAGCATGTGCAATTCATGTAGAAGATTGAAAAAGAAAAATTTAACATAAAATTTAGCATATTAAAAGTAACGATTCGGATCGAAGTTCTATTATAAAGTTTTCATATTAGACCTTATTAAGTATGCTGTACTGAAAGGAATATCTAACGTAGAAAGGCCATCAAATAAAGTTATGTTGAACTTGCAGTGGTTCCACGTTCCTTTCATTTCACTGACTATAGTATTTTGAAATATCGTTAATTACCGGATGAGATGTAATATGATTTGTACAAGAACTGTCAGGTGTCCATACCTCATGGACCGTGAAATTCATTTCAAGAATTCCATATTATTTTTCTTTGCCTGCATGTAGCACATATACTTGAGAGCTTTCATTGGTTATTTAAGGATCATACATTCATTTTTCGATACTTAAAGTGTAAAATAATGCTCAAACCCCCCTTGCTTGCTAACAGCAAGCACCCACTTACTCGTATATATATATATATATATATATAAAGTTCTTGCGAAGATTCCACGAACGTGGCAAACAACGGGCGACCCACCGAAAATTTTAACTCGTGAGTTTGCTTTTTTATGTTTTATGTTTAGTGTCACCCTGTGACGAAGATTTATATATATATATATATATATATATATATATATATATATATATATAACTACACTTAGGATCACTCGTGTGACGAATATATAAAATTTGCCACAGGAAGGCAGATGATAAATACAGAGAGAAACAAAAAAAATTAACAAAGAGAGTTTCTTGATATTACGGTGTGACTAGCACCTTCAGTCCTCTACGCTCTTGCGACCAAGGTGCTAGTCGCACCGAAATATCAAGAAATTCTCTGTGTTCATTTTTTGTGTGTTTTTTGTGGGTATTACACCGTGGTGTCCACCTTGGAAGTGGTTTGCACTGAATATAATGTAGATAATGCAGAGGTAGATAATACCTAGGTACGTTTGATATTACTCTCTCAATACACTAACATGATATCCGTTGGTTTACCTCGATAAGCCTTTGATTTCATATGCACGCATATATCTGTATTTCTTACAAATTCACAATAACCGACCGTTACCTTTTACAAGTACATTATATACAGCCTTCTGTCTGTGAAATCATATAAATAGTTTTATCTCAAGCCCTAATGATGCAGAAATTAAACTGCAGAGCGCTTTGCAAGAGGACATAAAACTGATGTCATCAAGATCATTCCTCCAAAATTATCGTGCGTATGTAAAAGTGGTCAAAACCTGCTCGAAATAAGTCTATACTGCAAATGTCACAGGACCCTACACCGTTTTTACGAATAGTGACTCGTGGGGAAGAAAGTGTTTTCAATGGAGAGGATGGCAGCTAACTTTTGCGTGACCCATTCCAATTATTGACATTTTGAACCTCCAATCAAAAGAATCGGATTTTGAATCTTCAATAAACGCAATCTCTTGCGCTTTTCAGAATTCGGTCAGCGAGTTTCCATCACAGTTCTTAGTCAAACATATCAGGGGAAAGAATACAGCGTATGGCAGAGAAGTTACACAAGTCTTTCCGACAGCAGTCGTAGTTTTTTAAAAATGGACTAGGATAAGCGCCGACTTCTTGACTTAACATTGATTATGAATACTATATCTGCTGTGAAGTATACTAAATATCTGCTGTGAGATAGATTAAATTTTGGCCAACAGAACTGCCGCACGCAATTAGAATCGCGCTTCACTAGCCTTTGACCACGTCTCAATGTTATTATATGCATGAGACCTCCATAAGTTCGTCTGTTTGGAGAAGAAAACATAGTAGAGGATAATAATTTCGAAGGAAAGTTCTGAATACATTTTAAAAACTCATTTAAGGTAGTGCGAGCGAGATAGTTCTCTAATAATAAAACAGACCATATCCGATATAATGTTTTGAATTTCATTCGCTGTGAGACACGAATTAAATGTTGCATTATCAACGGTGAAATGATATAGTTTTACATGACAGAAGTTGTTAGTAATAAAATGAAATTATCTAAATATGTCTTTAACTTGACTCATTTTTTCACGCGATACGTTTGAAACTCCATCAAAACGAAGGTTTATTGTGATTCCAAAGAATTTACTGCGGTTACGATATTAATGATTAATTTAAAAAAAATAGTTGAGAAATCACACAAACTACACTCTGTTGATTTTTTGACGACATCAAAGTGTATAAAATGCCTCATTTGTTAAATACGGTCTTTCTGGAGTGCGCACACGTACCATTTCCCGCATAAAAGGGCTGGTATTTTTTTGCAAATATCTCAGAAAGTAATGCGGTAGGGGATTAGACGTTTGATTTCAATGGATGGATGATATAGTTTTCTTTAAAATGAGACCAAATTCATTTACTTCTAGGTAAAATGATATTTCGCTCAAACGACCTTAAATCTAATATCAACAACTTTAGTAAGGATATTCATTATTCCAAAAATCTATGCCAGCCATGTCTTGGCATCAGAAAACTCATATGACAGCTATCATTTTCTAAAAAGGAGAAGCGATATTCAAGGTCTGTGCACTAAAAGTGTTGTTTGCTGTGACTCTGAATGAAATGTGAGAAGCTGGATGGACTTGTAGAATGTATATTTTGGCAATTTCAAAATCACTACGAAATCGTAAAATTATGAGGTAAACAGTGAGGCACGAGTGCAAAGATATACGTCCAAAGAATTAAACTGGGCATGGAAAAATCATTAAACTCAAACGCTTTTATGGTTTTATATTGGCGAACTTCGCCCATTTGGGTTGAATAAAAATTTGGCTACGAGCATGTTAGTAATACGCCGTTTCACCAAAATTAATTTTTTATATAAACCAGTAATATGATCGATTTCCGGATGAAGTTATGCTCACGCAAAAACCAATAAAAAGTCAGCTTTAATGGCTTTGAAATCTGAAATCAAATCCAGGGTTACCAGTCAAAGACCGAAGTGGATTCGTTATATCCTTTCATTACACAGGCTCACGCGGTCTAAGGAGTGACGGCCAAAGGTTCTGCGAGTAAGGGTCGGTCATGATAAAATAAACCGTTTGCGTATAAAAGCATTACAAAGTGAAGATGCTGAATAATGGGATAGTTGAAGACACATTGGAAGCAACACTGGGATGGAAGCAAGCCGGGGGATATGGGCTGAGGTTAGGTTAGCAATGACGGAGCAAAACACAAGGGGCTATTCCCATCCCTCATCGCGTACAAAAGGCCTTCCACCCACAAACCTATCTTCCCTGCCGTCAAACCTAAGGTGAGTCATTCTTGCCTCGTGATGAGGAATACAAAAAGGAGCAGAGTTAAATAAATGCGACATCGTTAATGGAAATTAATGGATGGCATTACGAATTCATGTCGCACTGTCTTTTTATTCTCTCTCCCTCTCTATTCCACTCAGGGGAGTGAGGGTAGGCCATTTGCTAAATTAGGTGCGCTTGCTGAGTTAAGGGAAAAACCTAAGCTTATTCCGGAGAGGCGATGTTTTTTTGCGGGCCGCGCTTAAGGAGTGGTGCTCGTCTCTGCAGGGAACCCAATGCGAGGTATTTTGTAACGCCGTTGACTCATTGCGAAAAGTAAATGATTACTAGCCGGACTCCCACTCGTAAGTTTGTAAATGTTATATGCCTTGGATGCAGTTACTTCAGACTCCCGCATGATTTAATGCCGAAATATGACCGATTGAGTTGAGTTGAGCAATAGAGTCCCACCCACAAAGAAAGACATTTAATTTCCACTCGTAATTATAAATAAAAAAAGCAATATTGAATAACTGTTTGTTTCTCTCGTACTTGATGATCACAGAATTGATTTATGCTGCAACGGCCCATGGCAAGAAAGACATAATCATGCATCATTCATTAACAGATCGATTGGAAAAAAGTCTCTGGAAGTTGTTTTTGATAAATTGCCGGTATCATCATAAGAGAGAATGAAGGAAACATGTGATGCATGAGAATGGAATGTTTGAAGTGCTTTGAATTCCATCGTAAATCTAGACCCATTAATGAACGATACTCTTTGTAATTCAAGAATGCGCAGGAAACGGTAATTTTTTCCTGTCTTTTTAATAGCCGTTCCAAATTTTCCGAAATCCTCTCTGAAGGGCTGAGAAAAAAATTAGATTGGCCATTAATCAAGTTGTTGGCTTCCGTCTATCTTCCCAAATCCATCCATCGTATCCTTTCAATGACGTACCGATTTCCTTGATATTTAACCCAGCAAAATTCTTTCTACTGACGGTTGAAAAAGAAAATGACCTGGCCCAGAGGACCCCAGTCCATTTTTTCCACCCGCACAAAGGTACAAAGGCAGGCCCTGAGGGGTAAGAATGCGGGGATGGGGATTAGGAAAGGACGGAATTAGAATGCAAATAGTGGGTGACCCTTCGCTGAGGGAAAAGATAAGGGGAAGGCCGAAAAGGACGAAAATCTAGAATCTGATTAAGAGTATACAGAGAAAGAAGTTTAAAAATGCTCCTTTTCTATGACAGCGTGACAGTGCGAGTGGTTGATCTATGGCCAGCATATGGCGGGCGAAGCTGGAAGGAATTTCTGGTGATTAGCTCTCATGGCCGGCTTCTTTGTTTTCTTTTTAAGGCTGTCCACCAAAAACAAAAAGACGACGCCGGCTCTCCATTTTATCGCCCCGTGAATAAAATCATGAGCCGAAACCGCCAGCATTTTCGCTTATCGTTTCCCCAAATCCTTTTTGCGTGGGGTCCTTTCCTTCTGTGAACGCAATCATTTCTCCGAATGGCGCTTCGATTTCAAGACTGAAATGTGAAACTGTACGGCAGATTAGATCGCGCCAATAAAATTAGAGAGCTAGATTGTAGAACCGATAGGTATAAAATGTCATTTTTTCCGCGTACCATTCGGGACCATAACAGCTGTGATCGTCGTCATGAATAGTTCGAGTATTGACAATAGGCAGGCAGTTAATCTTTCTCATTATATTCTCCTCTGTCTTATTTATGCATGATGTAAATAATGATGTTCTTATTTATGCATGATATTTTGAATCTGTAGTAGTAGTCTTTGTATCCCTTGCATGTTAGAACGATTGGAGATACAATGTTTCTTGGGTATTAGATTTGTAATTGGCGCTTTGCATGTGTGGTACGCGGGTTTTTAATGTAATGTCGGTGTTCTACCATATCATTCATGCATGCCTGGTGCGAAAGCACCCCCTGCCACACACCCTTTGGGTGGCTTGCAGGGTATGACGTAGATGTAGATGTAGATGTAGATGTGCGTGTGAGTCACCTCTCCCGCATCTGGATATGCGTGACAGTCTTTCAGTCGGACTCGGAAACGAGAAACATTCCCTGGTGCAACCGACACATGGGATAAAACTCATATTAGAGTTGCTGATTTTTCAGTAAAAACTTTAACCTACACATTGGCCTTTTTTACAGTCAACCAAAACTTTCGATTTAAAAAAACCAGGTGATTATTGATGCATAAGCATGACATTTTGAAGCTATTCAAGCTGCAGGATAAGATCTACCACAAGCCCGTTGAATTATAAGATGTGTTTTATTGTACTAATTTTTTATACTAAATTATTAAAACCAATTGGTGTATAATTTGTGACTGATTCTTCCCTAAGGATCCAAAGGTTGGGTGAATTTTACTTTCCTCTGAAACTTTTTTTTAAGATTAATTTGATTTCCATCAGAAAGAGAACTAATATGTACCTCTTAAATTGTGCAGAGGTAATGTCAACCAGCCTTCCCTTCCCTTAACGTAGTTTGAGCGAAAAATCATTTTACTTAGAAATCAAAGAATTTGGTCTCACGTCAAGGAAAAATATCTCACCTATCCAATGACACCAAAAATTCTACATCTTACCATATTACTTTCCGAGATACTTGCCAGAAAATACTAGTCCTTTTATATGGGAAATGGTACGTGTAGGCACTCCAGAGAGACATTATTTACAAAATGATGTATTTCTAACACTTAGATGTCAAAAAACTAACAGCGTGTAGTTTTTATGTTTTCTCAGCTATTTTTGAAAATTAATCCTATTGTCACTACAGTAGATTCTTGGGTATCGCATAAAACAATCCGGTTTGAATGATTTTTAAACGCACCGCGCGAAAAAACTGAGTCAAGTTAAAGACTTACTTAGGTATTTTCATTTAATTGATTACAATTTCTGTCATAAAAAATATACTATGGAACCATTAATAAAGCAATGTTTAATTGATGTGTCCTACAGCTGGTGAAATTAAAACGTTTAATTCGAATATGGTCTTTATTATGACTAGGGAACTATCTCGCTCGGACTACCTTTAACACAAAAAGACGGAGGGGGTCATTTTTGACCCCTTTTCGATTTTTGCAGTTCGCCATTTCTTTAGTTCTTCACGGATCTTACTTTGAATTTTTGACTCATATCTATTTAAGGTGCTCTTTAATATCCAATAATTTCGTTGGATAATTCTATAAACTTTGGTACCTGTGCGCCGTTTAACCTAGAAGGACGGGAAGGGGTCATTTTTGACCCCCCATCACTTATTTTGCAGAACATCGTTTAACATTGTGCATTGTCTTTTATTTACTCATTTTGGTCGTATTTTATAATTTTAAACAACAATTGAATAAATTTATCTCTAAAAACCAAATTTATAACAAGGGGTCTTTTTTGACTCCCTACCGTCCTTCTAGGTGGTAAGCAAAGTCCCGTCCTTCTAGTGTTAAGCCACGTTTCGCATAGGCAAGGTTTGCCAGGGCAACATAGGAGGATTGAGGTGAAGGAGGACAAAGGCGAAGGACGCAGTCGGGCAAAGAGTTTCGCGTGGGGGTCAAAGCGCGTCAGATGGAGCGACTGACTCTTTAAGAGCCGCGACACGGCGCGTTTGTATTACCACTGAGGCGGACGGGATTGAGACTTTGAAACAGAAAGGGCCGCACCGCTAAAGAGGGCGTTCCCTTCCATTCTTTCCCTCCCGTTTCCTTCTCCCGTGTGGGGTGCTTTTTTTTATATCCTTCATGGGCGACTTCGGGTGGATTCCGCCTTTTTTTCATTTTCCTTTAAGGGCAGACCGGGTCGATCCTTTCACTCCAGTTAAAGCGTCTGCCGCACGCCCTTTACATCCTGCCCTCGTCGTAAAAGCAAAATGGTCTCCGATAAAAAAAATTGAATGCGCCTGTTCTTATGTTCCTATGCATGAGTGGTATTTCGTTTCACGCACCAAATGCATTGGTTAGTTCTGCATAGGAATATAACTAAAGAACATGTTTTATTATCGATGTCTGGATAACACAACTACTATGATAGGAATAATAGGAATATAAGGTTGGCACATAGAATTGACTTTTTATGTAAGTTCCTCGCCTATCCATTTTCTGATGACGTCGATTACATTTTTCCTTTTACGAGTCATCTAGGTAGATGAAACAATGTATATATAACTATGGCAATAACTAAAGGAGATCTAATAGGTTTTTTAAAGGCCGTTATGATAATTGTATAAGTGTTACGAGCTTAATAGAAGAACTAGGATGGGAATTACTATCAGAACGCAGGTTAAAATTTAGGTTAAACCTTTTAAGTATATTCGAAACAGAGTTGTTTACAGATGATGTTAGATATATATTGAGAGTCCCTGCGTATTATGCTAGTTTTGATCAATTTAACAAGATTAGAGAGATAGATTGTTTTACCGATAGATTTAAAATGTCATTTTTTCCTCGTACTATAAGAGAGAACAATAGGCAGCATAGCAAAGGGATAGGTAGGTGAAATATAGTTAGAGTAGTCTGGAGTGCATGATGCATGTAATAACAACCAATAATCCCTTCCTTATTATGTAGATACTAACCATCTAGCTCCATGTGACCCTATTTATTATCTAGCATATCTCCCTTAAATATCCTAGTTGCATGTCAATAGTGCATGTTTGGCGATCTTCACCCCCTGCCACACACCCTCGTGGTGGCTCACAGGGTATCACGTAAATGTAGATGTAGATGCCAACAGATGACAGAACAGACAGGTTTCTATCCGCAAACATTAAGTGATCAGAAAAGCTGTCATTGCCCTTAAGTATTTTGGTGTTGTGACAGGCTCATTGACTAGTTAACTGATTTTTCTTCCTTTGCCTACAGTATTAATACCCTGCGCAGTACTAGCAGTCCGTCTTGCATTCTTACAGGGAAAATAACAGTGCTGTGCATGAGTACAGATGGTATACGCTCACAATCATCACAGTATTTGTTACCCGTTATGCATAAGAATTAGGCAAAAATTCATCCCTTTCGATACACTCCAGAGGAGGCCTGCAGAGTACTTTGTGTACGTAACGTAAACTGAGGCTGCTTTCCCCGGGTTTTCAAACTATCCAAAAAATTAATTTTCTCTATTCTCCAAAGCCCGTCAAGACTGACATGCCTACTGAAGAAAAAATAGGATTCTCAGCTGTTTTCACATCCATTCTCTTGTAAACCTATTTCAGTAAGATTGCGTGAAACATAATAAAAATCTTATTTAATTGCCATAAAATGCCTGCATATTTTTGGACAAATAGATAACTTTAATCAGCAATTCATCCAAATGAATGAATAATTCTTGGCAAATGAAGACATTTATACTTGACATATGTTCAATTATTTGTAAATAACAGCAGTAATTAGAATCAAAACTCAATACTTAAATATGAATGCACTGAATTTGTCTCCTTGTGACGGTGATATTGATCATTAAATACTATGTTCATCCATTTATCTCCATACTCAGTGCCTTACTTTTGCCTTCCGTTGGATAAGATAATGAATAAGTGAAAACAGAATATTAAAATTAATTAGAGCGAGCCATTGATTCACATATAATTCAACTGATTTTACCTCATTATTAAGAAAATATCATATCTTCCTATATATGCCAGCAAAATAATTGAATTACCGACTAGATTTCGATATACTTGGTAACATATGGAAACTCAACGAAGGAAATATTGATTAAGACTTTCTGACACACTTCATAAATGTAACAGAATGTGTCGTATGTAACACCAATCGTTCATAAAGTGCTGCTTATCACCATTAACCTTTTTTTAAAAATCGAAAAATCTTGGATTCTAGAGGTGTTTAAAACATAGGACTTGAATGCTTACTATAACTTTCCTTTAGCAATGAGATGTACATGTTTCGTACATAACTGGAAATTTTGGTAGTAAAAATTAAATTTTGTACGATACTAAAATAACTAAGTAGTTTTATTTCATACTTTTCACGCTTGTACATATTTTAAAATAAAATTCGAGATTGGAATCAGTAACGATGAGAGAAAAGTACCTCTCAAACGATGTTAAACCGTGAAATCGAAAATGTGGCAAGTTTTATAACTATCTATAATTAAAAATCTTTTTATTAACTCTCTTGACCTTGCGTATTTATTAAAACCGGACAACCGCAAACCCCCATGTCCTCAGGTATATAAACAAAAAATTACGCTGGATTAGAGCCCGCGACGCTTGTACTTGCTGGCGAGGGCTTTGTTCCGTGACCTCAGGGGTCGACAATATAAGTTTTGACTTACGTGGTTGCCAGCGAGCCTCTTAAGTTACTTCCTTAGGACATGCTTTTATACCCATGTGAACCAGCCTCGTATCGACGAGGTGGAATGGGAGTCAAGAGGAAGTACCACGATGGGTGGCATGAAATATTCCCAACCACGCCGAGGCATTCCACGGCAGAGAAGCAATTTTCCGGAGCTCCGTAATATTTCATGTCGCTCAATAGGAGAGAGAGAGAGAACGCGAGAATGGGAGGAAAAGTCCGAATGGAAAAGAAGGGATTGACAAAACGTCTCCGCCTCAATCGCGAAAATATCTTTCGATCGCGTTAGTGCATGTTGCCGAACAATTCAAATTTAATGCCCTAGTTTCGTGCTTCGAGTCTCAGGGAGAGTTTCCTTTTTCCGATCCCATGTCATTTCAGCTCTTCTCGATGCGAAGTTCGTGAGGATTCTTACGTCGTCGTGTAGATGGCAGCGGCAAAGGGAAAACTAGGACCGTCTCCGTGAGCCTTAATCTTCTATCGTAAAATCTTATTCATTGAAGCGTGTTTCAATGTGTTTCCGTAAGATTTCGTGACAATACTCGGTAACTGCGCCTATAATTCCATCTGTAGCGAGAGTATCCATCATAGAATTGTGAATAAATCTTAATTTTATGTGAAAAAACATAGGCAAGTCCATTTTATGTATTTTTATGTTTTCACCAATAGGAACTAAACCATGAATATACATTATGGATAGTTGACTCGTCACCAAAAACTGTTGTCTAGAATTCCGTAAATAAACAACTTTTTGGATTGTGGCTCCGCCTAGTGATGAAAGTTGGCAGTTCAAATGTAAATACAGTTGACAGATTGTAATTAAACACGTTTGTCTTACCGGCTTTACTTACCAGTAATCATACTGCAGTGGATAAAAATTTAGTACCAGGCGCAGGATATAATTAGACAATTTCTCACATTAACAACAATTAACAGCGGCCATTTACGATTCCACTGAAAAGACTTTTTTCTAAGTAGCGCCAAGGACTGAATGAACTAAATGTGAACTAAATTTGGGCAACACGTAGCCTAGGCAATAATTCCAAGCATTTAAATCCATTATGTATATTCATGAACTAAACTACACCTATCTCACAAATGTTATTAAAACAACGGTTACCGTTTAATTGGTAAGAAACCGAAAATACCGGTCAAAATGTGAATTTTCACCAAATGCGCCACACTAGACGTAATTAATTTCATAGATATTATGATTATTAATGAAGTTTTAAATTTCGTAACTGATCAAATATATATATGAGTTATACAAGAGATATGGAGACGATATTTTAGTAGAAGTCAGACTGAAGTTAGCAGAGTTGCATTTGATGTTCCCTCCAAGTACGTTCTTTAACTTAAAATGAATTAATATTTATTAAACTGTGAAACATCTGGATGACAGTGTGTTTAACGGCTAATACTTGCATGCCTAGTGTGCCATCAAACTCTGCCACACACCCTCGAGGTGAGTTGCAGGGTTCTGCCTTACTTTTGTAAGGTCGGTGTACTAAAAATATATTTTCATGTGCTTATTGACAAGTATTCAATGAGCATACTCTGAATATTTTATACCCATGGCATTTGGACAGCACATATGATAAATGAGAGATGTTGTTTCACATGCTTAGGGATATCTTTTTACCGTATTGCTTAGAAGAGACATCTTAAATAATGGAAGTACTCGAAACTGTTACTTCATTTTTAAGGAGATGACCCCATTTCCTCCAAGGTGACGCGGAATGCATAATCAAAGACAAAAGAGGAGTTAAGAGGGACGGATAACGCAATATTTGGATGGCAAGAAAACGGGAAATCACAATATCAGGTTCATACAAATAATAACGAATCTATAAAATGATTCCAATGCTGGAAACGAAATTAATTAAAGAATCGAAGAGTTTTGTAAGAAGTAGCTGGCGAAAAAACAATGCTTAAATCTAACCGAATGACCTAGAAAGGAATCTTCTCAAGAAAAAATAATGCCAGAATTGATGTATGTGTATGCCAATAAAACTAAACAGTATTGTGAAGCGAAATTTTCAATTCCAAAATCATCATTGAGATTAAAATTATAATCTAAATTTTCAAATATTAGCAAAAGTTCAAGGAATAGGTCCACGAAGTTAAGAGATATTCTAGGGACTATACAATGTTTATAGCAATTCTGTCAAAAAATATTTACTCACTACGTAGGCAGGCGTATAAACAATTATATCGCATACAAATTCCAGGCTATAAGAGTGACAGCAAGTTATTATCATACATGGACATTGCACGAGCAATAGGCCTGGCTCCGTTTTACGCAGAAATTTTAAGACCGTTTTGACTGTAAGGCACAGCGGAAGAAGAGCTCTAGGCCTCCCCATAAACTTACCCCTCCTTTCTATCCTCCGACCCCACCTCCTCCCTCCCCCTTACCTCCCCACCGCCCAATTAGCAACGGATTTCGAGACACGGAGTCGCGTAAGCTATTAAGCGGTGGGTTTCTGCAGCGGCAAAGATGAAAGGGAGGCCGTGCGTGATCTAAGGACGAAAGGGAGCGAAGGAAGGGAGAGGAGAAAGCGAAAGAAAGTCATGGAATAGCGCGATGGGGATCGGTCTCTTGTCCTTGGAAGAAAACCTATTGCCCTCCACGAGTGTAATCCTCCTCCTAGCCCCAGGGACGGTCGCCTGCGAAAGCTTTCACGAGCGTGAGGAATTGCCGGTCCATGTCCGACTACGCCGCAGCGAGAAATGGAGAAATATCGGGAAATGCTCGTCGATTTCAGGGGGAAACGTCGATGAAATATGGGCTGTATCAGCGGCTTTCGATCGACGAATTGCATCCCATAGCGTGGAAGGACGTAAGATTAATTTCTCACTGGAATGAAGGGCTTATGAAGGCGGCCAACATGAGGGTAGGCCGATCTTGCCGTAAGGAAAAACTTTTTTTTGTCTCTTTTTTTTAATTTTTACCACACCTAACCATAACCATTAACACTAACACAGCGTGAAATGTGGTTACGAATGTAACAACATGAAAGTGATGCAAGGAGTAATCGTCAGGAAAGTAATGTAAGAAAATTAGTGCATATTTTATACGCCAATTATCACCATATTTCCTCTCTCCAGCCATCTTGCTTCCGGAGTAATGCAAAAACAATTAAATGGTACATCAAAGGCTATTAGCAGTAACAGAAAAAGTTTTCACTCTTGATTAAATTTGTAAAACTTAATGGGCTAATAGATAAATATGGGCCAATTCCATAGAGAAATTGGCACAAGGGCGTACAGCAATCACACCAAACATTTTTTTCCTACGCTAAATATGGATCATTTACAATCACAATATCAAATAATGATGCCTGTTCCGGCCTTAAGTAAGAAAGTTATTTTTATGAATATCATCACGGACAAATGATTCTTTCTTCTGTTTTAACCTATAACACAATCATGAAAAAAGCATAAGATATAAAGCTATAATCTAGACTGAAGTATATCACCAGCTGAGTTCTGCTATTCAAGAGTACTCTGACTCTTATATTTTAAGCAAGATTTCACTGGAATGAGTGAAGGACGATCATCTGGATCTAAGTACGTCTCTTAGAAGGAAAGAATAAGGAGAGCCGGGCCTATAACAGATGAACACATAAAGCGCAAATAATTTCCAGACGAATTTTTCGTGAAAATTCACCTGCGGCAGTAAAAAATCGCAGGTAGTGAAACTAGATCTATTCTAGATATGCGAGTTCCACACACCATAATATTTAGTACTCCCCTAATGTATAAAGCCATCTTCAATTTGCGTAATGAGAGAGGCATATGCGATGAAAGAAAAGATCGTTAAAAGTTATCATTGAAACCATAAGGCTGGACTTGCGTTTTCCCAAACTGCAGGTGCAATGTTGGACTACACAATCTATCAGAATCGCTCTAACGTTAGTAGGGATAGCAACCATTAAAACAGATCTACCAAGTCCAGAAATGTTCATGTCAGCCCATGGCATCAAGGTGAGCAGTATTCAAGCATACTTACACGACCATCGAGAAACATTACCGGTTAAAAACATAAAAACTACATTTCAACATGTGAGATGAAATGGTATGAATTTAGATTACGCTTTCTAATTATGATATAATGTAATGTTGCCATAAAAAATCATTGTAACTACTACATATTTGCAAAACAAAAGTAAGGAATTGAACTAGGCCTTAGAACTTTATTTGACATGGTAAAGAAATCACGGCAGAGCAAGACAAATTTAATCGCCTCAAGTAAAACCATTAATTTTATGGCAGGAATTGTTACACTCATGAATATTCTCTGGGTAGATAAATAAATGTTCTTTGCATAACAAACGAGTTTGGAACAAAAACATGAACAGCTGTTTAAAAAAAAAATAGATGGAATTGCACATTCCACCATCATCAAAAAAATGGTGACAGTCGGGGGACTGCTTACAGAGTGAAGAGCTTTATTAATGAAGATAATTCAATGGTTAAAAAATAGTGTCATAAATTTACTAATATCAAAAATTGAATTAATATGCAAATAGCTGTAACCCCAGCGCGGGAACGCGCTGAGGACTTCCTCGCACCTCTGCATCCCTGAATGCAAAAGAGAACAATACAGAGAGACCGATGCTAAATAGATTATATACACGCTACACCTAATTTCACGAGGTTATTCTCTACAAACGGAAAATGTTTGGTCAGACCCCACTAAAATAGTTTTAATTTCAGAAATCCCGTGGTCACTACGTAGTTCCTCCAGCGGCTGCTTGGAGGCACTTCCCTCGGGAAGTACCAGCGCCGTTGGGCGTCCGATGTTAGTGCCAATATGAACGGACTAATATGTACGGGTACAGCGTGATACATTCCAAATGCTATCGGGAGTTACTACATTTTTTTTAATGAAATAAGTGTTCGGTCAGGCCCCACTGTAGAAGTTTTCACTTCAAAAAGCAAGGTAATTCCTATCAGCAAGGTAATAATTGTGATCAGATGTATTTATCACCAAGTCCCTCCCTACTCTTTCATGTTTCATTCATGGCTACATGTTTTACGGCATTAAAACTAAGTCACCTTTCTCTCCAAATAGGATCAATTTAGGCCCACTCTTACAGTCGTAGATAAATAATATCTCTGCATTGAAACAGGTGATTTGTGTTGCCGAGAACTGTTCCATGAGAAACATTTCTGCTGCTCAAGTTCTCTCAATTGTAATGCGAGCATTTTACCCACGAGTGTTACAGCCGTACCGTAACCGTCTTGAGATGAGCTATGGCTGCAATTTCGGATTCGGAATGAGGCTTTTGTGTGTATTCCCACAGCTCTTTATCCCATGGGCGTCAACCGAATGCAGTGCCGCGAAAGCAAGACCCCTCCCCCCCGTTCCAGCTCTTCCTCACTGCAAGTCCGACACGGAAAACCTCCCCTCGCACACTCTGTATGCGGCTTTAATTACCGCCATCACCAGGATCCCTTCAGTACCTCGTGTCCCCCCTTCTTCCTCGTTTCCGCCGCTGCACAAACTTCCAACACCCCCTCGTTCCCCTCGCAATGACAACCCAGGCCTACACAGCACCGTACGAGCACCACCCCTCTCATCTACTTACGCCTCCACCGCACTCATCTTTCAAAAGAACCCGCCAAACCTTTCTCTCGCCCTTCTCGTCTCTTTAATCTTCCGCTAATTTCATTCGAAACAATCTTCTCCCGAGCAGTCCGCAATGCTGTCATCACCCGTTTGGTGATTCACGCTTTCCCACTCCATATTTGTTTTTTTTTACAAATCCTCATTCATTTTTTTCAACTTTTACAAAGAGTGTGCGCGTACACGAACTATGATGGAAAAACGCGTGCAGTAATGGGGGCAGGGCTATGCAAATTTTCAGGTGGGGCGGATGCAGGTGGTGCAAAAGGCTCGAATTATTGAAGGTTTTTTCCCCCCCTTCCCTCTGCGCCTACTCGTGGTTTATCCTTTCGGGAGGCGTACGGAACAATTGCAAATGAGGCCTGGGATTTATTCACCCCGAAGAGCGGGTCTCCTCCCGTCGGAAGCCTGGTTCATTAATAGTGGGATTTATAACGAGCGGGTCTATGCGAGTTGGCGGATGAAACGCTCAGGTGCACTCCTGGGGACTCCTGGGCCTGTGCGAACAAGGAACGCCTTGGTTTACCAAGGTCAAGTTACACATTACGTCCGGAAACAGAATGAGGATTAACGCTAAGTTCATTACGTTCATTTACGGCCGGAAACCACACATACCTGTGTATCCATCAGAGGCATTAGATCAAGAGCTAGAGACATTCGTTTAGCAAGAACTGTAAAAACATTCATTAACTAAATTGGTTCTATTAATAATAGTTGATGGTTAACTTCTTAATCAACCACTAAAAAGATTTCTCCATAAACCATGTGAAAGCCTAATTGCGCACAAAAGAGAAATTATCACATGAAGTAACATATTTAACCAAAAAATAAATGTAAATTCAATCATTTAGCAGCATGAAAATTAGCCAAGTGATCTAATCTACAACTATTGTAACATAATTCCCCGGAAGCGATGGTTTTCTTTCAAGCTTGATACAGAAATATATTACATCATTTTATGTGCCTTATGATAAGATACAGATAAGAAAATTTAAACTTAGGCACATATTAGGTTTCAAGGGGTTACTTTCTATGCCCTTACTTGAAGACAGATGACTCACAAGTTTTGACTCATGGAAACTGTCGGCTTACCTGTAAAATAAAAAGACATGAATCAGTCATTATTACACCTGCTATGATATTCGATACTACAAAAATACTGCAAAAGTGATGAGGATTCTAAAAACTAGCACTCATGATTCAAACTCAACCGAATCAATGCAGAAGACCTGGAAGGAAATAACATTAAGGGGTATTTTTAACAAAATGTACTTATCAGTCACATCTGCCATCATAAATCTTCATGATTAACTTTAGGTGTCAATTTCATCTTGGAGAAAATAAATTAGCTATATTTCATTCCAAATTATTCAGGCTTGGTATGCATTTCACGCTATAACTGCCCTGCGAGCCGCCGCATGGGCATCGTTTCAGGACATTAGCCTTGTAAAGGTTAAGTTTTTGGGATGTGAATAGATAAAGGGTATTATGGATATGTTTTTAGTGGAGCTCCGGTATTGTTACGGTCCCTAATTGTGCGTGGAAAGAACGAATATTTGTACCAATCAGCTTGGCAATGTCTCTCTCATATTTTATCGCTTCTGTCGGACCTATAAATGTAGTGTGGCATCAAAATAGTATTCTCTTTGTCACTTTGAAACACACTTGTTCTGAATTTCTTTAGAAAAACTTGTCTAGCGCGCAACCTCCGAGACTGTAGCGGCTCCCAACATAATCACTCGAAATTAGGTCAAATTGCCAATAAAATAATAAGTTTTATTATGTTATTGAACAAATTAAATTATGAATAATATTAGTTATATTATATTTTTCAGCTTAGATAATATACAGATCAACTATTAATAGGAAATAGTTCGGATATCTTTGATAGGATGATAGAGGTAGCATTAGGAAGTCAGGCATCGCAGAGATCACCAGAATTTCGAAAAGTTAATGTTTCAACAGACAAATTTTAAAATGTTTATAAGAGAAAGTGAAAGATGAAATTTGTTCTCTGAAAAATGGAAACTTATACTTCAGTTTTAGCTAAAAAGTGCCGCTCTATTTTCCATTAAACACGACTAGTCTAGACTCATTTAAACAAATGACAAATTTTAATATTCGAAGTAGAAGAGGAGTCGTTTTTTTCCGAGACAATAGCGACAAGAATACATTTTTGGTTCCTAGAAAACAACGTAAATATCAACAATTAGTAAAGATCAATATATACTTAACTGGAAAATACGTCAACAAAAAGTATTAAGATCATTAGAACGCGTGTTCAAATAGGAGTGTTAACAGACGAGCTTCCAACAGATGGCATTGCTTGCGCCTTTTTTGCACCAGTGGGAAATGTTCAGTATGTTCACGCGTTTACTCTTCAATCGACCTCCAAGGCGATGGTACGGTCTATACCCCTGAGGATCGCTTTAATATTTTGATGATATGAACAAAATATCTCTCCACGTATCCACTGCTACCTAAACTAAAAATTTTGGGGGTTAAAAATAGGGAATTTATTGACTGAAAACAATCGCTAAAGACTCAAATTTTTGTGCCGGTGGTTATTTAGACAGGATTCATGAGACAAATTAGAATAATACATTTTCTATATGTTTGTTGATGTTTTACATTAAAATGCATTTCACAGGAATTTTCCCAATCAAACAAAATTGCAGTAACGCCACATGTTTCCTTTAAAATACGAAAATATAGATCGATGCAAAAATTAAGTTATACAATTTCACATTTCCAAGTAAAACATATATTTAAGCAAAAGAACATAAATTAAACCATGAGTTTGCTTTTAAATTTGTATGCGGTAAATCAGTTTATTTATTTTAAATCCAGGAATAGGGTCATGATATATTTCATTATCTTTCTCTAATGTATTGTAAGATTGGATTTTAGAGGAGGCAACCGAGAGCTAAGGTCATTTGCGCCATTGGGGATAGGTAAGGGAGGAAGGGTGGATAGAAACCCGGCGTCGGCATTAGCCTGCTCTTAACGATACGCGCCAAGGGGACCACGGTTTAATATCCCATCCGACAGACGGAATACTGTACTTGAAGTGCCCTCCACAAGATACTCAAGTAGGGATTGGGTTCCCTCTAGAAACATCTTCCTCTGCAGGGATTTGAACCCTGGCCGTCCGAATGGTTAGCCAGTACTCTAGCCACCACACCAACCCGATCCCCTAATGTATTGTAAATGCATATCTTACGAGTTACTGGGTGACGGTATGAAAAGTTTCTATGCATTACAAGCAAGGCGTGAGTTATCGATTGGTAGGAAAAATGATGACTGGGTGGTTAATGTGTGACTCTCGTGGAGATGTGCCATTCTTTCATCGAGATTCGCACTTTCAGATCATGTTGCTCCGATTTCCCCCTCTCTTCTTTAGGCCCTACCCACACTCCTATTCCCCATATCCCCGCCCCAATTTCACCCCCCTCCCCCACTTACCTGTCCTTTTAAACTACAACCTCCCGAGGGGGACATCCACTTCTGTTAACCCCCCTCTCCCCACCCTGCCCGCTGAAACAAAAAGGGAGGAAGTGAATCCCTGGACTGGGGTGAACATTTCCCGGCCATGGGGGAGGGTAATAATGCAGGATGGGAGGGGTTCGGGAGGGGTGGTGGCGTTGTTAGAGGGTGGGTGGTCGGGTAAAGTGGGAGAAGGAAGAGGGTGTCGGTTCACATCCACCCCAAAGGGCGAGAGAGGGGTTGAGAGGGGTCGGAGGGGAGGATAGCGAGGGGTCGGAAGCACTGAGGCTCGTGTTGGATGGGATGAGGGCTCTGAATGGTTGTTTGAAGACTGTGTGTGGGGTGAGATACGCGGGCGGCGGTGATTTGCTATAGTGGGACTCGCATGAGAGAACTGGATTCTTGAAGTGCCTTTAAGATATTGGGTTTGATGTGATTAAGGTGGTAGGAACATAGACAACGATAGGGATGGTATTTCCCAGCCTAACGTGTGGAAGTTAAACCATTTCTTGCCGTGAAATTCAAGTAAGGTATTAAAAAGCGATAAAAGGTATTAAAAGCGATTTCTCGATTTGCTGATGATAATGAAACAATACTTGAAAAGTAGACTTTAAAATTACCTTTAATACATATCATCATTTATATAAAAACCTCTATCCACTTCAGATGTTCCGCTTGATTTTATTTTATGCATGAATTGTGATCTCGTGGTATTCATGAATTAATGGTATTGGTAATGCTAATCAGTGTATCATCCTAAAAACTGGTATCCAGTCCATAACCGGCGTACTGCATGGTAACATGTTCGTCTATGCAGAACTCTCCTAGTTTCTGGTTTGACTGTTGATTGTTCTCCTGACTTCAAATAGGTCAACGCCGAGCGGCTTGGGGAACTTCCAAGGTTCTACTTTGAAGTAACTTTGAAGCTTGAACAGGGGCGAGTGCTGCACGCTTGGCATGGAATCACACCGTGCCAAACACCTTAGCGGTAACTTGCACGGTACTTCATTTAGGTAGATACTGACGTGTGGTAGTTACTTGGGACAGAAACTGACTGTCGAGTATACTTACGGCAAAAAAGAGATATGAGTATTTTGCTTCATTCTAGGGTATTCAACGCGTTGGATTCGGGAAGACTAAAAGTTTTTACTGCCAAATCCTCTTCTAAAGACCTTTGTTGCGTTATCTGTCTCCTCTAAAGCAATTCCTCTTAATTGTAATTTTCTCAATGGATTACTTGGTCAATCTTGGGAGGCATTGTTATTCATTTGCGATCAATTTGGCTAGGTCACAATTTGTTTTACGCCTGAGTTAGCTCCAGGCATGCTTAGCATATCCTCAAACAACTGAATTGATTTTTTCCGGTGGTAAGAGATGAGCATTATTGGTTATTTAACAGGATTGTGAGGGAAAGTTGCCTTTTGGAGTAGGAATCCGGATGGAGCGAAACTCAGCGTCGGCATAAGCAAAACGTGTAAGTAAAATTGACCCATCAAAGAGCGAAGTACCTTCCCGAAAGCGCACTTCATATGATAGAGAATTAATTTAACTGTAATTTGAGTCCAAGCTTATGAGATGGTATACCAGTATTTTAAACCAACTTATGTAAGATTCATGGACCTCGTGGGCCCGTTTCACGCCCTGAAAGGGGTTTGATTGTTGAGAGTACAATTAACTAATGGGTTAGACAAACGACAATTTGATGAAATGAGTGAAGGTGAAGGAAACAGATAATTTTCCTAAGTAGTCGGTGGTTTCTCAGATAGATCTGCTTCGTCATCTTGAAATATTTAGTAGTGTAGTTTTGCAACCTATTGGTAACCATATAAATAGGATTATTTATTCAATGGTTGAATAAAAGAATTCTAGAGCGTTTAAATCATCTGCACCTGGACTTTAGCTCAACAAACTCATAATTTTTCCCTGCATTTTGCATCCCATGGTCATTTTATCTGAAATAGTCTTAATCCTTAGATATCATGGGCTCACAGAATTTCAAAAAAGATTTTGTATTACTTTGTTAGATACAGGTTTGAGGACGTCCCCATTCGTGGAGCTGCCGATTTTCGTCAATATCAGAATGGGATCACTAAATAATTTATTATACAAAAGAACAGCTTCCATTATGTGAAATTGGATCTTTAAGAAACATTTTTCCAGTACCGGTGGAGTTATGTCCTCGCCTGTCAGCCCTCAGGTCGCGAGTTCAAGTCCCAATTGGGTAGAATTTTCACTACAAGGCCGTGGTAGTGTGTCTTCTTTGTTACTTATTGTTACTTGTAACCTTGGTGTTAAAGGGCTCCAGAATTATTATTTTAACCTTATTTGAATGAAAATAATTTTTTTCAGATACATGGTAGCGGAGTAAATGCCGTAAGAGGAAAGTACCTACAGACCAACATAGAACTTAAAAAATATGGAGAAAGAAACCTCAACGAAAATAAATATATTATAGTGATTTTGGAACAGATGAGAGTGTGTGAAGCAGTGCACAAATATTACAGATACAAAGGAGATTAGCAAGGATGGGGTAGTATGTAGAAAACTAGAAAAATCAAAGCCATTTTTCTAGGTCCAACATAAAAAATACTCTCGACTCGCTCTCTTTTGACCCATCCTCTCCCATAAAAGAATGACGTGAAAGGTATGAATGACAAAAAAGAAAGTATCAGGCTTCACGTGGTGGAAAGAATTCATCATAATAAATAAGAGTAAAGGCAGTTTTCCACTTAGATAAAGATTTATTCAACCCATGTTACGTTTACTACAGCGTGATGATGATATAGTACATTTATCTAAGTGGAAAATTGCCTTGACTTTCATTCATTATGAGGCATGGATGAGTATGTCATTTTTGTAAATTCCTTTCACCCCATCAGGGATGTCAGTACAATTTACAGCAAGCTCTGAAATTTAGAGGTGGAAGGAATTGTATATCGTGTTATCTTTTATTATACTTTTTTTCGCGATTTCTACAGTTGAAATCTTCTCAGTTCCTCCCTTGATCTGAATTAGTTTCTTGTTCACAAAGTTTGATCCAAAGTAGTGGAACTAAAGTCACAGAGCTTCAGAAGAAATTCCTAATGCCAGAAATCGCCTGAAGAGATGTTAATGCGGTTAAGCCCGGGACCATGCTGTGAGATGGAAAGCTGTCCCGCTTGGCGGTTTCATAACTTTCCCACACCCCTCCCACACCTCTGAGCAACTTGAGCGTCAGAGGCGAGGGTGGAGGATTCTCCTGACAGGCAGCGGCGAAAGCACACACCCTGTCCGCGAACATATCGAAGGGGCGTTAAAAGCAGAAGGGGAAGGAGCGAGGAAGGATCTTTTGGCGCTCCCGGTGGCTACTGTGTCCACGTCAATCGAGCGGCCCTTGGAGTGATTAGGGTCGAGGACTGGGGGACGAGACGACTGCCGGCAGGGGCGGAGGAGAAAATACGGCAGGGTAAGGAGCGGAGCGCCTGAAAAAGACGAAGGGGCGTTGGGGCTCAAGGGAAGAAAAGGGTGTGGATGTTTTAAAAGGGCGGGCGAGGGTGTTCCCCTCTCAGTTCACGACGAGTTGGTGGGGCTACGAGGAAGGGCGTAGTTAAAGGATGCTTCATAGTGGAGCTGGGGAATGAGGCCGGGAGGAAGAGAGGGGTGGACGTAGTTTGATATATACCCGTGAAAGCTACCTCAGGGGTGCATGGCAATAGGGCGGTCGTTATCTTTGTAAAATATAAATTTAGTTTTTAAGCAACATCTAACTGTGATAATGTGTTTCTCTTGGATAGAAAATAAAATTGCTTTATGTACGTATTGTTGTAATTGGATAGAGTAATGACGTGCCACATTGCTCTCAGGTTTTGAAATTTCGGCATTTTCCGTATTTTCCGATTTTTCTGACGATTGTGGAGCACATGGCGGATATAACGGCTTTTCTGTACTGAATAACGCCATATAATACATTTGAAAAGAGGAAAGACGTGCCATATCGTGCTAAAGTTTCGAAATTTCGGAATTTTTCGTATTTTTCGATTTTTTCCGACGATTACGGAGCAAATGGCGACTTTAACGGTTATTCTGTACTAAACAACGCCTTACAATACATTTGAACAGTTTTATCTCGACTATAGTTTTTATTTCTGCCTCGCAGTTCCCATGATGGGACCCCGAGAGTGAGCACATGTCAGCCAAGTCGCGGAGCGTTCCCTCTCGCGCCTCCGCTCGAATCTATCTAGTCCGCTACTGCGTGGCACACACTACCATGAGATTGATATACACAGAAGCTTATAATATCTTAGTTTTTTGTTGTATTTTGTAGCATATCTACAAAATGCTACAAAAATTTGCGATGGAAGAGTAGAAAGGAGCCATTCGACAATTTTAGAAGAGGTTTTAAAGGAGAGGAGGGCTGGGCTCTTTTACGTTGCCTTACACACGGGGAGTGAAGGTCCTAGGTTATTTCACGTGGGGTGACGTTTATACTATTATCAACTACGTGTTTTCACTCGAGAGATCGTATTTTATCACGATTTTTATAATTTACTACGAAAAAACGTAGTTTTTCGCCGTACGAATGTATCGTAGTTTCTCTCAAAAAAATGTTTTTAAAAGTGTGAGTATATCATTCAATGTAGGTACCTACATTCAAAAGATACAGCGGTCAAGGTTCAGCAACAGCATAAATATCGGCGTTCCAAAGAGGGACACAAACATGTACATTTTGGACATAATATTATGTAATACATATAATGTACCTACAGTGTGATCCCCGAAGAAAACTTACTTCCTTACAGATGTGCGCACGCAATTTCATTTACATTCAGATATTCAATAACTGAAACGTGTAGTGCACCGCATTTCGGTGAAAACTCATTAAATGCCGCACCCTCGAAGTGGCAAGCGGGATGCTACAAATCGATCCACACTTAGTTTTCGGAATTATTACAGACGAAAACATTACCTGGAAATTGCATGTAAATAAGTTGAAATTGGAAATGTTGTGTATCTTAAGGAAATTCTTTCTCTCACGTTATGTAAGTCCATTATCAGTGGTTCGTTCTGTTTATTGTGCATTGGTAGATTCAAGGCTGCAGTAATTATATTTAGGTGCAATAATATTGCAATATTTAGGTGGATGTAACTTTTAGAGGGATTGAGATGGGAGCCCCAAGAGACTCGGAGGCTACACGCCAGGATTAGTTTACTTGATAAATTCATTGATACTTGAACTGATATTTTTCAGAGCAACATAGAGAATATTATCATGACTCCGTACTACATCTCTAGGTCTGACAGATGCGATAAAATAAGAGAGATACACTGCCGAACAGAAAAACTCGTTCTTTCCGCAAACAACAAGCGACCACAATAAAAATTGAGTTCCTCTAAATACACTCCCATAAGACATGTCACCATTTCACCTCCAAAACTTTTAAATCTTTACACGGCTGGTGACATACCACCCCCTGCTACACGCCCATGCGGTGGCTTGCGGGGTATTATGTAGATGTAGATGTAGATACGACAACCAAGGGCCGTGCCCTAGGAGGTTTTATATTTATTCGTACAAGCTCCGAGAGTCTATTTGGTACGCAAAAAATGTACTGGTTAGGCAAGACAAGCGAGGGAATTCTATGTCTCGCGACTTGAAATGGACCAGGTGTGGGTTGGAATTCGGCAGTGTGATTGAGGATATACTTTGTCTTTCTGTCCAGCTGGAGAAATGATCGGATTGCTACTTGCATTCAATTTTTCACTTCTCTGACCTCATCATTTTATGGAAAGATATTATAAAAAGATAAAAGATAAGATGAAGAATAAAATACAATTTTTTCTCTACGTACCACACGAAACTGAACGCTAGGTTCTCGAGTTCACGACAAGCCGGCGAATCACAGAGGGTGGGCGTAGGCGGGGATTTATTTTTTTAAGTGGAGGCGGAGGGGATGGGGGAATGGGTTCAAGAGTGACGTCGGTGGGAGGAGAGGGAGGAGGAAGGGAGAGGGAGGGGGGAGCTGCGCGAGGAGGAGAGTTGAGGAGGAAGTGACTGAGAGAGGAAGGGATGTGTGGTGACGTGATAGACAGCAGACGGCGAGACTTGTCGGCCGAGAGTGGGTGGGGTGGAGTGAGTGGGTGGGGTGAGCGGGATGGGGTGGTTTGGGATTTTTAAGAGCTCTTTCGTATGGGGGCCGGGTGGGAAGCAGATAAGGACGGCAGATATGCACGTGAATGCTAGAGGCATGAAGTGAAAAATGTCGGAGGGATAGGGACGGATGGGATTGAAGTGGGCGTGCTCGGAGCGAAGACGGCTTGGATTACCGTGCAAGGTCGCTCCGACATCCACCCCCCGGCTCGGCGAAGTGATCTCGCGGCATCATGCCGACGAGCGAAGCCGTGAAAAATGGTGACGCCCTAGTTTTCGGGAGGCTTGTACGACTAAAAAATTTTCGGCATGCACGAGGAAATTTCCAACGCTGATGTGGTGAACGGTAATACTAAAACACTTCGAATTATTTATTTTGCCTTCGGTAATTGCGATTTGCATTTTAAATTACTAGCATCAGATTTACTGCAAAATTAGGACACCTCTCTACAAAAACGAACCGGAAGAAAACTTATTCTTGCATAGAACAAATATTGGAACTGAAATAAAAAAGGTTAATAAAGATGTTGGTCTATATTTTCCAATAAGTTCAAAGATATGAATCAACACGTAGCATTGCTATAATATATGAAAGACTTAGAAAATAAGATTGAACGATTAAATAACAAAAGGTGTATTAACATTAAAGTCAAGATGCTAATGTATCCAGATAAAGCAACTATTTTTTTATTACTTTCCGCAGCCTAGTCATGTATCAAAGGTGACAGGAAAGGATTTTTAGCTCCGCATAAATTTTAGCGATACGTTACCAGCCACCGTTATTCGAGAAACACGTCTAAATGTATATTTGACTCCGTTTTGTTGTTGTAAAGGCCGCTTTACACGGTTCATCTTATTATACAAACGAGTACAATAGAATGTACAATAAACCGAATAGAAATAGAACGGGGTTCTATTTCCTGTTAAGTCAGTCAGACAATCATACGATTTGCCGATTTACACGGTACAATTTTCCTCATGCGAGAGTTCATATATTCGTTTGCACAATAAATTGTACCGTGTAAAGCGGCCATAATACTTTCTATCACATTATCACCTCACACCCGACTACCAGATTTCAGCTAAACTTCTCATTGCGTATACAAACTCTTACTTCGACGTTATGTACATCCTCATTAACTTGAGTCTTAATCATACGGAGAATATTGTTTTTCAATCACCAAATAATGACCAATAAAATGTTTTCATGTGTTTTATGAATCTGGAAGGAATAGGCAATATAATTATGGAACTCCAAAAAGGATGACAACTTCCTGACTTGTATACTTAAGGCCAAATGTGAGGGAAGAAATTACTAGAAGAGGGATTAGTGAGCGACTGCGAATGGGTGGATCTTGTGCGAGGGAAACGAGTGAGGAGAAGACTGAAAAGAGAATGAATTGGAATGGTTTTGAGTGAAGTTAAGTACTTATAGGCGTGACGGAGAAGGAAGCGCGCGCGGCACCTGCCTAGCAATTAAACGACTCGAAACTCACGCCACGGGAGAGCCACACCTGGTGCCTTCCCTTCCCGCTGCCCTTCCCACGGCGCCCGCCCGCCCGCACCTCCGCCGCTTCCTGCACCGCCCTCCTCCCCCACAGCATACTAACGCAAATGAACAGAGCCAACTCCCTTCTGCTTACCCGCGAGGGGAAAGCCAACTACGCTTATGGAGGTTTCATGGCTACTACGTGAGTCATAACATGTGAGAAATGTCGCCATTTCCTATCCTTTGCTAAAAATATACATTATGTTTTGAGGTAAATATTGATGTTCTTATTTATGCGTGGCATTTTGAATCTGGAGTGGTAGTCCTTGTACTCCTTGCATATTGGAACGATTTACGATAGAGTGTTCCTTGGTTAGTAGATTTTTAATTGACGCGTTGCATGTGTGGTACGCTGGTTTCAATGTAGTTTCGGTGCTCTGCCGCATAATTATGGCATGCCTGATGTGAAAGCACCCCCTGCCACACACCCTTTGGGTGGCTTGCGGGGTATGACGTAGATGTAGATGTAGATGAGGTAGTCTGAGCAAAATTTTTCTCCATCTATAATAGACACATTATTAGAATTTAATCTAAATGAGTAGGAAGAAGTTCACGCCGTTCTCTCCGTGCAAACCTCTTTTGCCTCAGGGATAGAAGGATTAACTTTGCAATTCCACATTGTAAAAGATTTATTTACGACCGGTTTCGCCGCAGTACAGCATCATCAGGTACACAGACATATTTTACACTCTGTATATACACATGAAATCCTATAGATGTAGGAGAGGGGGCGGGTGAAGGGGAGGGAGGGGAAGTCACAGGTAAGGCGTTGGGAAGGTATTGGGTTGGATGGGGATGGGTGAGGAGCTAGGGTATTGGACATAATCCGGGAAGCGGACGCTGGATAGGGAGTCGTGGGAGGAGGCAATGGCCTCGGTACCGGGGATTTGGTTGTAGGTTGAGCGAGGGTTGTGGTTGTGGGATGAGTAAGGATGTTTTTGGTAGGAGTCAGGACGTGTAGCAGAGGGGAACGGGAGGGGTACAGAAGTTCGTTAACGACATGAAATTCGTTTGAATTTGCCCTGCACAAAATTTCCAATTTTTCCAAAGCATCTAACTTCGGTCCTTTTCCTTGAATGTGTAGAATTTTAGGGGTAAATTGCTGGAGTGTCCATTTTCGATTAAATGTTTTGCAAACTGTGAATTATAGTTATTGTTTATGAAAAGGCTCTTTCTTGTTCTTTCACTCTAGTCACAAATTTCCTACCAGTCTGTCCCACGTACGTCATCCCACAATCATTGCACTGGAATTTATATACACCACTCTTTTGTATCACTTCCGTCTTGTCCTTATTGCTTCCTTCCTAACAAGTTCCCTAACAGGTTCCTCACTGTGTTCAAGATCAATTCTGTGTTTCGCAGTTATTCCAGATTTAGCCCAAAATATGGAATTAAGAATTCAGTGGAATTTGCGAAAAGTTTATCAGAAAAAGTGGTTCCCCACAAGTGTACTATGGTGTCCTTTGACGTTACTAGTATATTCTGTTCTCAACATCTCTTCCCCCCCCCCCTTGCCCAGCCTTCCACCCCTATTGACTCAGTGTATATATGGTTGTGCATTTCCTGTATTTGTACCTGATGACGTCGCACAGTGACGAAACTGGTCATTATTAAAGTCACCTATGTGAACTTTACAAAGTTATTCATTTCAACATGAAGCAATTTCACCAAGTCACACCGAAAACCATCCACTCAAGGGATTCATTAGATGTCTTCCATTTATCGCTCGGAGAGCAATTGGAATTGAATTGCATTTTTAAGTGACGACGGAGCTTCAAAGAGTTTTTCAATTATGATATTTTACGCAGGGATTTCCCGAAAATTTGATGCCGCACATATGCCCGCAGGGGTGATGCGGCACTTCCCTTTCCTGGGTTACGCTATCTGGGCTGAGAAATACGTTTTCTGAAATCGTTAGTTACGGTGTGAGGTGGGGGAGGGTTGAAAAAGTCTTTCACGGGCCGTGAGCCCCTTGCGTGAAAAATGGATGACGCCCTGCTTGGTATCCTTTTGTGCAACCGCCTTCCGCCTAACTCAGGCCTCGCCCTCCGCAATATCTGTTTGCTCTTCGTCAGGTGACGCCGGAGGAAAACTTCCCCACGACTCCCCGTGCACTACGCGGGATGAGTCCATACTCGCTAGTGCATCGGCCAAACGGACGCTTTGATCACAGTTTTATATACCCTCCTCCCCCCTTCGGAGAAATCCGCGACGCTTAATGGATTCTCCGGACCGAAAAGCTAATGAGCGCAATTGATTAAGAGTTTTTATCCGATATGGACGGCATTAATTTTCCAGCGTCAAGTAATTAATCTGCGGATTGGCTTTTCAGTGCTGGCGTTACGATTCGCAAAGCCTCTAGGGGGTTCCGAGTTAATCACGGTAATTTATTTTGTGTGCCATGCATCACAGAATTTGGGAAATTAATTTGTCGCAATACGGACAGTGTTCGATGACGCGTTAGCCAGTATATTGAGTACATGGTGTGTTCCTAACTACTCATGGGAGATCGAAAGGTGTAATTAGACCAGTGGTTTATTTAACTATCGTAATTATGACCTAGATATAAAAGTAGAGTAAATTTCTCCAGAAAGATTGCAACCTACGAGTTGGAATGTAGAATTTATTTAACATATCATCGAGCGGTTATTTGGTACCTGCAAAGAATACCTGTACGTCGGCACAATTTTTCATCTCTGAAGCATGTGTTCTCAAGCTTTTCATATTTCTGTCCTTTTAAGTAAAAATGAAGTAAAAACTGAATAATGACATACCTCGTGAACAACTCACATGAACTCTTTTCCCGTAAAATCAAGCTCTGATATAAATTCAACACAAGTATGCAAGTCATTTCTCTGATGACGTAAAAAACATACTATTAACCCCCCGTACTACGGCAGATTAGATCGCGCCAATAAAATTAGAGAGTTAGATTGTAGAACCGATAGGTATAAAATGTCATTTTTTCCGCGTACCATTCGGGACCATAACAGCTGTGATCGTCGTCATGAATAGTTCGAATTGTGACAATAGGCAGACAGTAAATCTTTTTCTTTATATTCTCCTCTTTCTTATTTATGCATGATATTTAGAATCTGTAGTAGTACTCTTTGTATCCCTTGCATGTTGGAACGATTGACGATCGAATGTTTCTTGGGTATTAGATTTTTAATTGGCGCTTTGCATGTGTGGTACGTGGGTTTCAATGTAATTTCGGTGTTCTACCGTATTGTTCATGCATGCCTGGTGTGGAAGCACCCCCTGCCACACACCCTTTGGGTGGCTTGCAGGGTATGACGTAGATGTAGATGCACCTACTTCCTCTTATTGTCGCAACCATTTCGCAAAACTTCTTAAAGTTACAGAGTAGATATACACGTATGTGATATTATTTAATGTCAAGTTATAAACTAAATAACCTAATAATTTTGATAATGTAAACATGATATTGAAAAGTTATCATGTCTTTTGTAATTAATAAATGATTTAAAATTTCTTTTTTTTTGTAATTGTTTGTCTCACACATTATAATCAATTTTTCCGTTAACTATTTGTATTGCAAAAAAGTATTGATTAATCATCTTCCGTTATCAGTATAAAAAATCGCCCGTGATTAGTATAAACGCAAAAATACATTTAAAATCAACCTACAGTAATACATTACGCTAGTAAGAAAAGAATCAGCGCTGCAATTTTTCCGAGCATTTCACAAGGTTTCTTCTACAGAAATATATTCATGTTTAATATTTGAACTGCCAAGAAAAAAATGATTAGATCTTAATATAGCCTTGTTACCTGGAAATTATTGTTGTATTCCGCACCATTTTTAATCTTAAATCGACAAAATGTTTGACGGAACATCTTTTCGCAGTTACTACTTTGAGTATGATAAAGGTCCACCATCAATGAAAAGAAAGTAAACTAACGAAAAATGGGTTCACTTTCATAAATTCATAAGTATGAATGAATAAAACAATTTCATTGGGTCATTCAAAAAGATTACTTATCAAATTTATTATGACGCTTGTCCTCAGAAATACAATATAACATTCGAGGTCCTAATGGCTGCCGTTCGAGACTCAGATAAACATCAACGTAATGCATAGGTTGTTTTCCCTACCGCCACCACAATGACTCAAAGGTAGTATAATTTGACCCACATTTCTCCGACTTGTCTCCACGCTGAATCACTATTTACATAATAATGGAGTGGGCCTGGTTTCGTGCTCGAGGGATATCGTGAGGGGCGTGAAATCCTAGCGGTTATTGGGATCCCTAGAATCGCTAAAAACAATCGTGCCGTTAATGTTGGGCGTAAGGAAAAAAATGAAGATTTGAGCCCAAAATGGGATGGCCTCCTCTTTGCGGCCATTAAAAATATCGTCCCGGAAATCACCGGAAGAGTGCACTTATCTTTTGAAGCCACTTGCGGACCGCGTATGTGCTTCCCGCCCCTTTAAAGTTAAAGACTTTAATAAACTCGAGGAAAAGTGCAAAACCACCGAAAAACTTGAAAGCTTCCGCCGAATTTTGGGATGAAATGGTTGGCAAGAGGACCGCCGTAAAAGAAGAAGAATTTTTCTGGAGAATCGACCGGAAAAATTAGCATAGGTACTGGCAGGTTCACTGATGTGGGTGGGGGAATTGTTTTCGGTATTTGGGATCGGGGAACTAAATAACCCGTGATCACAAGACATAAAAATTGGGGTCTTGTACACGAAAAAGTTTCTATAGGAAATTACTCTTAAGGCACAGTCGGTGAGGAAGGCATTGTCATACGGAGAGGGTGATAGGATAGTTGGTACTGACGGGCTTACAAAACTTGGGCGAAAGCCATAGGCGGCCAGTCGCAGGGGCAGCAAGTCTGTGGCGAATTAAAAGATAAGGAAAAGGATACAGAAAACTTGAAAAACGGAAAATGTTACAAAGTTCAAGTATGCACATTATCCAAAACGACCTAATTTTATGTATCATAATAGCCAATGTATAGACCACCACTATAACTAGGCTTCCGGCATGCCCAAAGCCTGTGGCTTCATTCCCGTTCCAGGTAATCTTTTTTCCCAATGCAATTTCTATTTGATTTAACCTCACGACTAGTGGCTCTTGGAAGTCCTTATCACCTTTCGACTGTGAACTCTGATCAACCTTGGGGACGAAACATCTACGAGTGGTTCCTTTAAATCCTTTCTAAGATTGCGTTAAAATCAGGTAGCCTGTGTTGCTTGATGACATGCACTTTTACCTGGCACTATCCACTGATCCGTATGACCACTTTTCCTCGCAAGATTATCAAGCTTGGACAAAACATGTCTATCAAAAAATGATTTTCTTGAGGGAACTTCAGGGTTAAGAGGATCGTTCTGTAACCCCTAGGTATTCCACTAAATAATACGCTGCTTAAGAATTGGCAATCGATAAATAAATTCTTTGGAGGGGTGGCCACATAAAAGTTTGCTTAAACATGTTAATAGCTTTGGCCGGAACTGAATGTAAGATTTCCTCTAAAATAAATCGCCACTATTGGGAAAGGGTTTTGTACATGGGGAACGAAAAATAATTAAAGGAATCTACTTCATGCCGCTTCCAGGGATGGATCCAAAACTACCTTTTAGATTCCTGCTCTGGATTTTTATTAAATTTTAAGGAAACAATATTGTGCAAATACAGAAAAATAAATAGTAAGTTGGCGTGGTGGTCTCCCTTACCGAGAGCCCAGCCTTCGGATAGAATCCCGGTAGTGGCAGAACTTTTCAATGGTAACCATATTCCGATATCCTTGTCGACCTCAGTGGTAGCGTAAGTTGACTCCTCTCCTGCTTAAGTTAACGGGTTCGAGTCCCTACTGGGTAGGTTTATCTTCACTCAGAGCATAAACTGCGACGCTAGAAAGAGCCCCTGAATTCGATCCATTCTATTTACTACTTTATTTCTTTCACACACCCCTCCTCCAAATTGTTTCGATGTATGGCAATCCACCTCTTAGGATGTTTGTTTATTGTTACAAGATACTGTTGTTATTCCTTGGGAAGAGCTGTTATTATTACATATCTAGTCGATAATTCGTTCCTGCTTTCGATTTTTCTGCAACGTATTTGGCCGTGAGATTTATTAAAGTGAATTATAAATAAATATGAAAAAGCGAAAATTCATCACTGTAGTAAATATAGAAGCCAGATGGTCGTATTAAAGAGAGGTTAACCAATTGAAGATGTCTTTGGAAAGCAGAATGGGGCACTGACATCAATCTTTTGGCCTTTTAATTGGGACTGCATTGAAATTAACCCAGGGCTCATGGAAAAGGATCGTGTGATCCCTATGATTAAAGTAGAAATTGAAGACACACGATTAATATTAGGGAAAAGAACAAATATCTCCTGTCTACATGTATTAACTGATTCTTGCCAACTGTACCCTTACTACGACGCAATGCCTACTTCAACCGAGCGCATTCTTACCTAACTTCCCCTCCCTGGTCTCAACGCACGCTGCAGGATGGGGGCTCAGAGGAAAATTAGCCAGGCATTACCCGAGTCCCTCTTTTGAGGAGCTTCGAGGGGTTGCTCATTGTTACGAGATGAGCCATAAAAGGAGCATTCTCATGTTCCTTTCTTATTTTTTGTTCCTTCGCTCTGAGAAACTCTCCCCCACCCCTGCCACTCACCACCAACCATCCCTCCTTCCCTCCCCCCACAATGAGATTACCTCCCACTCCCGTTGTCTTAGAGAAGGTGGTTTGACTGCGAGGTGGCATGCTTCGATGGTTTTTGTCCTCCGGATGCCCTCAGCATCTTCCCGCCAGAGCTGTTGTGGTGGCTTGGTAGTCACTAAAGGCGAATCGTGGAAGTGGTGGGGAAGCATGATTGCCTTTCTTGCTCCAAGGTAGGCAACTGAGGCATTTTAAACCGGAGAATCCGGGTGGAGAAATGCCCCTCCGGGAATATGTCAGATTCATAAACAATAAGCTAATAATAATTATTTACCACGCAAATTTTGAGGATACCGAGTTCAACCACGGTATAACCTTTATGGAGTTATTCTAACCCATGTTGAAAATAAGTATTGTGCATTTCCACAATTATTTATTGTAATCGTACAATGCGTTTTTAAGCTTGCTACATACTCAGGTACAATTATTTCTCTTTAATTTATTGATTGTTTTGATAGTAGTCTTACCCAAAGAAGGGGGGTTGCAGGACATACAAATTTTTGAGAGGAAAGGTAGGGGAACATAGATTAGGGGCTCGTGAGAAAGGAAATTTTTCACTCAGAACCTGAAGATGCAGATATATGCCAAACGCATAGTATGATTACAATAAATAACTATGGAGAAGTACAATATTTATTTACAATGTGGATTAAATAAGCCACACCTCGAATACGCTGCGAGCATTTGAGACCCTGGTCAAATAGATTTAATAAAAAAATTAATAAAATACAAAGGAAAGAGGCGCGCTTCGTTAAAAACTGCTTCAAGTGTGTTCACAACTTTTGTAGGGATGAAGGTGGGTGCCCCTAGAGACTCGGAGGCTACATGCTTGGCTTAGTTTGTTTGATAAATTCAGAACTGTTATTTTTCAGAGCGACACAGAATATTACCCTGACGCCTCACTACATCTCTAGGTCAGACAGAGGCGATAAAATAAGAGAGATACGCTGCCGAATAGATAGTTACAAAAACTCGTTCTTTCCGCGAACAATAAGCGACCAAAATAAAAATTGAGCTCCACTAAATACACTCTTATAATACATGCCACCATTTCATCCCCAAAAAACTTATCTACATCTACATCTACATCTACGTCATACCCTGCAAGCCACCCAAAGGGTGTGTGGCAGGGGGTGTTTCGCACCAGGCATGCATGAATGATATGGTAGAAAACCGACATTACATTAAAAACCCGCGTACCACACATGCAAAGCGCCAATTACAAATCTAATACCCAAGAAACATTGTATCTCCAATCGTTCTAACATGCAAGGGATACAAAGACTACTACTACAGATTCAAAATATCATGCATAAATAAGAACATCATTATTTACATCATGCATAAATAAGAAAGAGGAGAATATAATGAGAAAGATTAACTGCCTGCCTATTGTCAATACTTGAACTATTCATGACGACGATCACAGCTGTTATGGTCCCGAATGGTACGCGGAAAAAATGACATTTTATACCTATCGGTTCTACAATCTAGCTCTCTAATTTTATTGGCGCGATCTAATCTGCCGTAGTACGAAGGGGTTAATAGTATGTTTTTTACGTCGTCAGTAAAATGATTTTCCTGAAATTTATTTAGGAGGTTAAGCCTATAATTTAATCTACGCTGTGATAGCGATTCCCATCCTAATTCTTCTAACAGTCCAGACACACTAGCCAACTTATCGTAGCATCGTTTCACAAACCTAGCTCCTCTTCGATGTACGCGATCTAACTCTGATATCAAGCCCGTTTCGTATGGATCCCATACACTAACAGCATATTCCAGATGAGGCCTAACGATTGAAAAATAACAACGTTCTTTCACTTTCTCATCACATTTTCCGAGTACTCTCTTGATAAAGCCTAGCTTCCTATATGCTTGACCGCATATTTCCCTAATATGTTTTCCCCAAGATAGGTCGTGACTAATTGTGACTCCTAAGTACTTAACAGACTCGGCGTGAATAATTTCTGTATTTTTAATTCTGTATGCCCTAAATGGCCAATTTTTCTTTTTCCAAAAGCTGACTGCTACGCACTTTTTTATGTTTAGTTCCATCTGCCACTTTTCGCACCAAGCATGAATAGCAAGTAGGTCGATTGTTAACGAGTCGCTATCTTCGGAATTGTTAATATCCCTATACACAACCGCGTCGTCTGCGAAGAGTCTAAGCTTACTTTTAACGACGTTACTAATATCATTAATGTACAAGAGAAATAAAAGTGGACCAATTACACTTCCCTGAGGAACACCCGATGTAACGCTAACTGTGTTTGACATGATACCGTCTATGACAACCCTTTGTTCCCGCCCATGTAAGAATTGATTAATCCAACTAATAATGTTTTTATCTATTCCATATGCTTCTAGTTTTGAGAGCAACTTAACATGAGGTACCTTATCAAAAGCTTTCCTAAAATCGAGGAATATCGCGTCAACTTGGACATTATTTTCACCCGAGAGCAAGATGTCATGAACGAAGAGGGCCAATTGGGTTTCACAAGATCTACCCTTTCGAAATCCGTGTTGGTTATTTATTAACAATTCCTCCCTATCTAAATGACTCATAATGGAGCTTACGATTATGTGTTCAAATACCTTACAGGAAATGGATGTGAGAGAAATAGGCCTATAGTTACTAGGGTCTTCCCTGTCGCCGCTTTTGAATATAGGTGTGACATTTGCTACTCTCCAGTCCTTAGGCACTACATGATCTACTAAAGATTTGGTAAATATTAATTCTAAGTAAGGCGCTATGTCTGATGCCATTGTTTTATATACGCGAGCAGGTATTTGATCTGGACCGGGGGATTTGTTGGGGTTAATATTTTTTAGCTGCTGTTCTATGCCGCGACAATTTATAATAATTTCACGACAATTTATAATAATTTCTTATACCTACCTTTACACGGCTGATGACCTAACATCCCCTGCCACACGCCCAAGTGGCGGCTCACGGGGTAATATGTAGATGTGGATGTAGATGAATATAAAATAATTCCACAAAGTGACGCCGGAAAGTGTAAATTTTACGGTCTCACTTTGTTGGCTGCAAGTTCACAATAATGAGAAATGTCACAAAGAAAAATCCGTTCGATATGACCAGGACTCGAACCCGGATCTCTTTATTGGCTGAAACTCTGGATGCGATAGCCAGGGAAACGTATTCGAGTACCGATCGAGGCGAATGATTTTTCCTCTGTGGGATCTCGTATTTCTACGCCGTAAACTAGGTTTGATGATTCACTGAATAGAACTTTCGCCTTCAGTCGTACTTCATGGTTTTCATCTCCAGATATAACTACTGGTCACACCAGATATAACTACTGGTTGTTAGGCCACACCTTGAATACGCCGCGAGCATTTTGGGCCCTGGTCAAATAGGTTTAACCAAAAAAATTTATAAAATACAAAGGAAAGCAGCGCGCTTCGTTAAAAACTGCTACGATCGTACATAAAGTGTCTCGAAACTTTTAGAGGGATAGAGGTGGGAGCCCCTAGAGACTCGGAGGCTACACGCTAGGCTTAGTTTGCTTGATAAATTTAGAACTGATATTTTTCAGAGCGACATAGAGAGTATAATCATGACTCCTCTCTACATCTCTAGGTCCAACTGATGCGATAAAATAAGAGAGATACTCTTCCGAACATATACTTACAAAAACTGGTGACAGGAGCAAGGTGTGACAAAAGGTGTGACAAGAGCAATAAAATAAGGGAGATACACTGCGAACAGATAGGTACAAGAACTCGTTCTTTCCGCGAACAATAAGCGACCACAAGAAAAATTGAGCTTCACTAAATACACTCCCATAATACATGTCACAATTTCATCACGAAAAAAACCTACACCTTTACACGGCTGGTGACCTAACACCCCCTGCCACACGCCCAAGCGGCGGCTCGCGAGGTATTATGTAGATGTAGATGTTAGTATTACTAATGCGACAGATAAATAGCACTACAAGGTACTAAGACATGCCGGAGTATATCATGCCGGAGATTGCATGCGAAGTTAGTAACTACAATTCATGTTAAGATACTGAGCCCTACTGAAAAAACCTATTTAACCTATTCAGTATCCTAGAACTGATCTATCACAACTATTATGGTCCCTTATTGTGTCCCTTATATTAGCCTATATTTCTTCGATCGGATAAAGGTTTCCACCCTAATTCCCTCAACAATTTTGTAACACTACTATGTTTATCATAACAATTTTTAATATTTCTAGCTGCCCTCCGCTGTTTTCAATCTACATCTGAAATTGGTTTTCTACATGCTCGTATAACAATTCCCAGAATTAAAATACCAAGGCAAGGTTCATCTCGCCAGAAATTAACTCGTGGTCATCGATGGAGGTAAAAATAAAATGCCACAACCAGGTCCGCACTGCTAGGTCCACAGGTATTCAGAGAAAGCACACTGATCGCGTGGTCCTATTCAAACTGCCTTCGATTCACAATACGAAGCGAGTATAGGAGTAGCAAAACTTGATGGCACTCTCAGTAGGAGTAAATGACGCTAAGAAGAGGAGAGCATGAAAGAGGGGAGGAATAAAAATGATTTGACTCTATCTAACGGTCCAAAACCGAGTTCCTTTGTTATCCCATACATCTCATTAGCGTTTAATTCGCCGTCACAAATCTCAAGCTATCCCTTGTGGAGTGCCACTAAATTTCGCAATACCTGCAAACTGTTCTGACTGATTTTTTGCACTATTTTGCTCCCTGAACACTGCAATTTTGATTCGAGCTAATCAAATAATACTAGTTAATTACTAATAACGACTTGAACTATCATCTGATCATACGTCCCCATCACCGTCCTGGCTGATTAATTATGTATGCCCTAAGGTGTCTCAAACACTTCATCTGTCATTTGAGGAAATCAAAAGTCGTAGTTGATTCTATTACATTAAGTAATTCATCATCCAATGTGAAACCGACCGGATTCATTGTTGTAATAGCGTCAATGTTTTTAACTGTATTTTTAAATATGTTAAAACATTGAAACCAACCGTCTTGAAGTAGAACGCCATTGGAGCTTGTAAAGTATTTGAAAAGTTTCGCCTCCTGACCAATTTTAGCAGATTTTTTGCTAATTCTTCATTAACTGGAATGACATTAAATAAAAAAATGTATCGAGTAATGCATTTTGTTGATAACTCACACCCTACCATACACCCGTGAGGTGGTTCGTTGGGGATTGCGTAGATGTAAATGAATAGTATTTGCCCAAGAGTGTTCTTTAGTCAATTTAGTCACCACATGTTTTGTATTAAAATTACCCAAGGGTCGTAATCACCTCAAAAATATATTTGAAGAGAATTTTTCCTACAAAGATAAAGATTGTTTCTGTTTCCGTTCTACACCCTCGAACTTGTGCTGGATCAAGTATCGTGTGTAACGGGCTTTACGGTTGGTAACCCTACCTGGCTCAGGGGGCGGGTGGAGTTGCGCTCCGAGAAGGTAAAAAAAAAAAGAAATACGGATTATGTGAAGCGGAGAGGGTGTTTTTGGACCTTTAATGGGAGGACGTGGATCTGGGGCAGGAAAATGAACTCGCCGAGGGGGTGTGGTGGACGGACGCCTGTACAGGGACGTTCGGACGGGGCAATTTTTTCGAGGGAGTGTAAGTTTGATTGAGTGCCGTCCTTGGCCGTCGGGGCGTGCGGAGAGGAACGCTCCCTCAGTGATGCGGGGTTAGGTTTTTAATACCCGCCTCCGGAGCACGGTGCTATTTATTTTACCTCCAAGTTGATGCTTGAGGATTTTTCACTTGCTTCGACGGAAAAGGGCATTTCGTTGAAGTTACTCGGGAATTCTGGGGAATTCCTACACCTGAGCACGTGAGATTTTCAGCAGTTTTCTCGTTAATCGTGAAACGCTATTAGGATACAAGATGAGGGTGACTAAGCTTTTTCGAGCGTCATTCCAATTCTAAATAGCGAGTAGCTTACAGCTCAAAATATTTTCTTGCCTATAGCTAAGATTTGTGTTAACATTGCGCCAAGGTTTTATGTTAGCACCAAGCTCTCTTATAAGTTATTACAATCCTCATCTAAATCCGTCACTAAGTTAGTGAGTTTGTGAGTTGAGTGAAATGAATGTTGAAGTGTTGTTTTCGATAACAATTAACTCATAACTTAATGAGTGAGCATGAACTTACTTTATACTTGTCATAAAGGAATAAACAAAATATTTACTTTTTATTAAGTGGTCACTCATTCCGCTTCTAAAATAATATATAGGTAAAGATTTTTGATGTTGTCGTATTTCAAAGGTGGACTAAGATTAATAAAAAGCATGCCTAGTTACTGATATCAAATATCGGTATATCCGAAGGATAGTAGAGTTTCATACACTGAAGAAATGAAAATAACATCATTTTCTGGACTCCATGGTCCACCAAATCAAAATTTTTGGAATTCTTAGTTAATATTTTTGGTTATGAACCACGTCAATATGGGCACGTGAAAGCCTTAGAGTCTCAAAAAACTGGAAATCTATATGTATAAAGTAAAAGGCCGGAAAGAATATCTTCGGACCGTCAAAGATTTAGAATATCAACAAGAATAAGGCTTAGCGATTTCCTCCTACTAAAAGACATTTCCAAGATGATTAAAAACTTATGAGAAAAAGACAAGTCATGAGGTCGAAATATCCCTAGTGAGTTGTAAACCACAGAATTATCTTCCGAGTCCATTGGTGTCAAATTCACTCGTTCTGGATTAGAGTGAACATTTCTTTTTTCTGAGCTTCTTCAAATCTATCATTCTTTGGAAACAGTACTCTCTAATGTGGCACCGTTCGCTTTAACCAAGGAAATACCAAGACTATCTGTCATATATTTTTCAGTCAAGCACTTCATGCATTATTTTATTTTTAATTTCTTCCTGGAGTCGTGTCGTTTCTAAAACGTCATGTAATTTTGTTTTATGCACACTGATCGCATCGATCAGTAGAGAGAGAGAGGATTTACAATGTAGTAATATTAAAGCCGTCAAATTTTAATGACCGTCCATCATTCTTCTCAACCCATATTCCTCCTCGTTACACCATACCCCACCCACGTTCCGAGATTCAGATGTCCCAATGTTCACTCTTTAATTAATTTCCTCCGACTTTTTTTCTTGGCAGCAATATATCTCTCATTTGACCTTTTCTCCTTAACTCCCCGCTTCAACTCCGTCGTGATGTAAAATTGGGCAGTGAATCTGCCAATTCCTACTTACTTTGTCTTTAGTACATTACTTCTTTTATTAATGTAGTATATAAGACAATTTTAAAAGTTTTGGTGCTGTTCTTCATGTTATAACAAATAAATGTGTTAGAAAAAACTCAAACCACACATATTCTAAGGCTTCTATGGGATTCAAAATTACCAATTCGATCTCAAGATGGCAATAAGAATGAAAGACGGAACCTTACCACAAGGCATGTGGCAGGTAGACCGAATTTATTGATGAGTATGCCTTGGGCAGTTTTCGAAGCTCCGTTCCCGGACATATGGACAATATCCATAACCTCTCACCACAATCATGTTGAGGAAGGTGGGGGTTTGACTCACGAGCGATTCGATGCGAGGAGATTTCGTATAAATATCCCCGGAGGGAAAGGGGTAAAAAAAAACACCTGAGTATACATACTCCCGCATCAAAATCTCGGGAAGTGTCATCGATACGTGCTATTCGAACGAATACCCACGTCACGACCGCACTTTCACCAGGCCGGGAGCGTAGCCGAGCCCAGCCATTTGATGGAAGGGATGTGGGTTGGAACGGGTCGGTGGGACGAGCTCGTCGGCGTGTGAGGGCTGCTGAAGGGCAGAATGCGTGTTGAGGGACGTGAAGGTGAGGAAGTTGGTGTGGCGGAGGAGCGTCGGTCGTACTTCTGGGAATATTACGCCTTCACGCCCTCCCTCCTCGGTTCCCGCAGCCGTGTCAAGTTGTCTCCCCCCATTCAACCCTTCCCACACCCTCCCTCGACGACTGCGAAACCCACCCTCCGCAATTCACCCCTAACCTCCTTTCCCTGCACACGAATTGCCCCTCCTCCTTGTTCTTCCACGTCTATCGTCTTCCTTCACGACCGCCGGGCTCTCGAGATATCACTCCACCTCGGCCCCCCAACCACCCACACACAGCATATTACTTAACGGCTTGCACACACAAATCCCTCGTGTCTGGGTTACAGTGGGGGCGAGATAGGCATTGAGGTGAAGGGGGAGACTTCTCAGAGAGGAGAGGGGCAGTAGTTTCCGCTTTGCCCGCGACGGGGTTGGAGCACAGATACTCTACTCTTCCCGTCCTTCCGGTGCGGGAAAGAAGAGGAGAGTTGCGTGTTTGTTGCTGTGATGCATGATGTGGGCTTCCCTCCACCTTCTTCCCCACACACAATAGCACTGAACCGCACAAAAAAGGGTAGCCAACTTTACTGGATTCTCTGGAAAAGTCTCGGAATCGGAGAGCAGATCTTTCGATCCGGAGCTCGTGTGACTCGGAGCTACAAATTCCAGCTGAAGCCATAGCTGGAGCCGGAGCTCGAAACTGTAGAATTTCCAAGCTCCGGCTCCGAAAACAGTTTTTTTTTAAGCAGCCAAGTCGACGATGTCGTTATCTGGGTCACACTGTTATTAGATACACGGCATTCTTGTTGACATTTTATGTGAAAAGAACTGCTATGTCACTCAATAGGTTTATTCATAGGGTGACGATTGATTCCTCAACTTTTTATGAAAAGCCGTAGCCTAAGTGAGAATCATTCAATTTCTTCATATTAAGCATTGATTTTTTTAAGCGTTTTAAATCATTGCAGACCAAGCAAATTGAAGTTGGATGAAAGGATCAAAGTTTATAGAATATTTCTTACCTTCACTCTCGTTTAATGAGAAGTGTACTTTCACGTCACAATGTATTATTAATTAATTTATCCCAAACTTTCGTGATTTTAATGATTTGGTATGATGATAGAATTTCAATGCAGCTGAAATAACTCTTAATACTTGAGTTAGCGGTCAAAATTTATGAAACTGTCATTTCATCCAAAATTCTAACACAAAGTAATATATGTCCAAAACTAATATATGGCACATTCCATCTTTTCGTCTCTTATGTATAAAAAATACTGTCCCTATCGATGGCACGACATGACGATTAGTAAAAAAACAGGATACAAGGTATGCTGAATTTTTTAAAGAATATAATACTAATTATCACCGTTTTCAGTCATAATAGTAAACTGTAAGCCATTTTTATTCAAATAATGCCTTTTGACCTCCATTCCTACAGTCATGGATGTATATTCGCAAACTATGATTTCTCCCCTAATTGAGATACTAATACAAACATTGGGATAAATTGATGCCTAATGTAACAAAAATATGATGGTTAACTATTATCCAGCCTCGAAATTTTCAAATATTTGCGCTCATTCAGAGAGCATACACGCTATTCAATGAATTTAAGGAACTATAATAGTGCTCTTTGCTTAATTTCCCGGAATGTCCCTATAATTCTCACTCCTCCAGGAAGCATCCATTCCGGAGTTGGCAACTTTGCATACGAATTCCTTCCATCCCAAGTGTGCACTTAAAAAGACACGTCCCTCGCGTGAAACTCTATTCTCTTCACGACCGAGTTCGTCCACCGCCCACTTCCGTCAAGCTAAACCTGCCGTATCCTCGAACCAAGGGCTCTCGTGGAAAAAGCACGCTTATCTCGCTCTCTCTCGTATCCATTGCAAAGCACTCCACGGGGTCACCACCTTATCTCCAACCTCAAACCCCATTTGCCTTCGTTCCTCAACTTCGTCCCTTTTCTTTAGAGTCATTCAATGCGCCCGTGGATTTTCCGCCTCCGAGAAGAATGGAGCGCTTTTGTCGCTGTTGCTGTTGCAGTCTGAGATCCTTCCATGCTACTTCCGTTTCATTCTGCGGGGAGGGAAACTTGTGGGGCTTTCCTTGTCTGGAAGAACCCACGAGAGATACCAAAACGATATAGGTTTTCATTTTCGCAGCGACCAGTTGGGTAAATCCAGATTTTTATCTCCGTTTCGAAGATATTGTCGGACATGAACTCTGCCGATTAAAAAAATATTTTTTTAGAGATGCAAACCGAAGATATGAAGCCCAATCACCCAATTTAATCCCACTGTAAGGCGTGAAAATATTCTCCAGGGAATGAACTTTTTTAAATTAAATACGTATAGTAATTGATGCTAGTGTATGATTGAATCATAATTATAGTGTACGATACGGCCTTATATGGTACAAAATAAAAAATAACGATTCAGCATTTTAACTTATTCTTGTCCGTTTGCGACTAATCATTCAAAGTAGATTTACAAACCAATTATCATTTGCAAATGTCAAAAAATTATAGAGGAAAAAATAATGTAACTCCCCATTGACTTTTCCTCTTGAATAGTAGATGAACTCTGCAAAATAGATCTTATTATCCTGCTGTTTTTGACGAAATAATACAAATATAATTACTGAGAGGTTTTAAACGCATTGTTTGATAAAAGCTTTGGATTCTTCCATAGTGAGTGGGAATTGAGGAGGATATCTTGTGTAAAACAATTCATATATGATCCAACAAAATTGCATTGCAGATGTTTTACATCAACACGATATCTAGCAAGTCACCTCAAGTGCGTGGCAGGGAGTGATTCTACACCAGATACGCTTCAACCGTCATATAAAGAGGCATACCGTAATATTCAATTTTAATAAATACATTTTTATGTTTGATTACGAAATACATGTAATAAGGGATTCCACATGCAATAGGACTTCTAAATTAGAATTTATAACCATCACGTTCCGCAAGTTTCCTGCGTGACGTTGCATCTTGTTTATGTAGTTGCAAACTACATAAATACAAGTAGTTTCTGTAGCAGTGATAACATACATATTGGGTTGTGCTTTCTTGGAAAAGCAACCCATTTAGCAAGTTCTTACATGATTTTACAAATGCATTTTTGTTATAGCTTCTCGGTAAATTATAGTGCATGTTGTCAATATTATACCACGAGGCGCACAACCTTGAAATGGCAGGCAGGGTAAAATGTAGATGAACCATTATTATTTTCATGTGGGATAGACACTCCATTCATTAATCACGGTGCCCATTTAGTCAAGCAAAAATGAAATATATTTTTAACAACCGGACAGTTAATATGGGACAATAATCAAACAAAAGCGAAAATCTTAAGTTGTTTCAGCTAACATAGAAATTTTCTAGACAGTGCACCATGCCTATTATCTCAGTTCTATTGAATTCAATGAATATCCTAGATCATACATTGTGTCCATTTGATGTAAAGACGAAAGCACATTACATTTTATTTTAACTCAATATTTTCCTTGACGCTGTGTACCATACGTTACTGAGAAGTGCCATGAAGCCCCTGCCACATGTCATCGTGGCAGCTAGCGGGGAGCAACGCAGATGAAAAAACACAGAGAATCGTTCGACTCCCTCTCCTAAGCGTGTGAATTTCACACGCCTCAAGGCCTTTATTTCAGGTGCTCAGCCTCTAGCCACATCCATAAAACCGACCTTTTGGTCGAGAACTGCGGTTTCACTATTGATCCCGCCCACGACTACACGAGAGATGTGCACACACGAGTGCCCACGAAGCCATTCGTCAGCATTTATTTTCGGCGAAGGCCCCCTTACTCCTCTAGAATTGGCCACAGAATTCCAAAGCACCGCACATTTCGTTCAACAGCCTAGTAGTGGCTTTCCTAGCTCCACCCACTTCCTTCCCAACTTCTATGTTTTCTATCTGACCCACAGCCTCGCGTCCGCTAACCATACACTCCGGCCCCCTTTTTCCTCCTTCCCTTTACATTTTCTACGCCCATGTATGTCTCGGGTGTCACAAGAGTCCTTCCCTCTCCTTATGGTTCGCTCCTCAGTTGTGTGAACCTGCTGGCGCGTCACAGTGCAGGGAGACACTTGAGAAGTCCTCTTCTTGTCTTTCTCCTCGCTCTACCTCTCTCTCTCGCCCCTCTGCGAGGCCCCACTCCACCAATCCTCCTTGCGTACACTCACCCTCACTCTCAAAAACTCACCTTACACACTCATCTCATTTCCCTTCACTAGCCAGCCCCCGCTTCTCTCGGGGTTCCCACCACGTCCTATGGAAAAGTTTGGCGCCGTCGAGTGAGTGAAAAACCCGCAGGAGCGGAAGCCGAAACTCTTAGGATGAGCCCTTGGTCGTCCCTTGAGATTAACGTAAATGCCAAGGGCCGGCTGGTACCAGCTTTACGAATACATAACGGAAAAAATTGTTAAAGAAAAGGCTTGGTTCTATTTCTCATTATGAGCTTCTAAAAACCAACAATTTTGAGATATGTATACATGTCGATGTCATGCATCCATTATCAAGTTTTTTACCGCCGAAACCATGGTCGGATTCCAGAAAAATGGTCGGTCATGGTCGGATTCCAGTGACGTTGGTTCAGAGTTACATAGTCCATTTATATGATGATTACCTATTTTCAATTACATATCTGTGCAGAAAACTGGTAATGCTGGAATCGTTTTTGAGGAGGAATGCCAAAGGTAATCATAGTCACTTAAAAAAAATACTCCAAAAGTTATCTTTCGATATTTTGAGCCCCATGAAAGTCAAATATTTCTACTTGCAAAATGTCGGCAGTGAGGATTTTTTTTCTAGGCATATATGATAGTGGCTACTGCATAGTTATTTCTGTCAGCTCACATTAATTTTTCTCATATTTCATAATAGTTTCAGTTCAAAATGAGGGAATACTATCTGATTGCACAATCTTCCGATGTGCATAAACATTACGCCTGCTAACTAAAGTAAATTTTTAGAGCTGGTAGGCTATTAGTTAATTTTGAGAGCAGTTAAAAGTTTTAAGAAGCCTCTGCAATCAATCATGGCACATAATATTGAATATGGTATTTTCATTCTCCTTAATGTAGTAAAACAAATGTTAAGCGATTAGTATTGGCAGTAGTAATTGGATGGACAGTGTCTCAGCTATTGTACGGTAATCACGAGTTCATAATTTCATCATAGAATCGCTAATGGAAAATAATTTTTAATTCCCCAAATGAGTCAGAGCGTCTGTTTTATGAGAAACATGGTGTTGAAAATAAATATGGAAATGAGAGATTGATTTTTATTACCACTATTCCGTACGATGTTTCAGCGATGATTTTTATTGACAGAATCTTTTCACTTCGACTTGAGGAGTATTAATATCTTGAGACATGCTCTATGCTATACATTGCAGACGCAATTTACTTTATTTTATTTTTTGTGCGGATTCCTTCTTATCTTCGAGGGTAAAATAACCATAGCGATTTAATACTATAAAGAAGAGCGATTAGAGATATAAAGATTTAAGATGTTGCTACTTCTGGCGACTCGTGACAGTCACTCATCAAAATCCACAGCGTGGCCTAAATGTTACACAGAATTCATTTAGAGACGGATATTGAATGCATATAGACAGGAATGCATGATTCAATAAGATTTGCAAGATAATTGAGTTTTACTTTCAGAGCTGTAGCATACGTTTTCGTTTTTGCTTTATAACCAACCTGATTTTATCTTACACCATATTTTTGTAGGAGACTGGAAAAAAATCGTAACCTTACAATAACTCAGATAAATGCCTATTGTTTTTAAAGTCGACTCTCTTTTTTTTCCGCGAAAAGGAATATCGTAATTTTTACGCCGGTAATAAAATATCGTTATAGTTCCTCAACCATCAATGAAAAGCTTTCTGGTGAGTTTTTTCATCGAGACTGGGGCTGAATTATCTCCAAAGGATTTCCCCGCGACGGTAAAAAAATACAATGCTGGCGGGCAATGAGTTCTTTTTAGACCAACAAGTCCCCCCCTCCCTTCCCACGTCCAAAGATAAGAACGTGATGGGACGAAGGCCTTCGGAGCCAAGGTGGAGGGATGATGTGACGAAATTCTCCGACGTTATTTTTTCCCCTTCCAGCCCACTCATTCTCCTCACCACCATCCCTATGGGGAGGCACGGAGAGGAGAGGATAATGGAAGGTTGGAGCGAAGATGAAGGAACGTGAGGGAAAGAAAAGGGGGAAGTAGCAATAAGACGTGGAAAAATAAAGGCATACAAGAACCCCAGTGCACTATTTTGTTCCTGAAAGGTGCTGCTCCCTCTCATCAGTCGCTATGTATTACGAATTCCAAGCAATCATTCCACGGTCCCTGCGGTTCCACGGTGAGACGGGTACTTGGCTTTAACGCGTGATAAAAAAATGCTACTCATTTCATATGATCAGCACAGAAATAAAATACTCATCCACTGAGCCATAGAATATTTGTCCATCTTTGAAATTTTTCATTCATCTTGTAGCATTGACATAGCACTCTGAAGGGAAAGGTGATTTTCGTTGGTCTACTTTATTTAGAAAACCAATTTTTCCGTGTGAAAAATATTCGTATTTTTAAACAACTTAAAATGCAATTAGATTTATTCAGCCCTTATAAGATTGAGATATAATAATGATTAATGTTCCGACATTGAAGGCATTGATATCCTAGTCCTCGAGAGATATTTCGTGTAAAACCGTTAAATTTCATTTTTTATAATTCGATTTTGGTTAAATCTATTATAGACGGATTTATTTATTTGACTATGCCTATACACTCAAAATTCATGGACAGTTTTAACGTTGTGCATCTCTAGACTCAAGATGTACCTGTGGTACTGCACACAATCTCACACGAAGTAATGGAGGGTATGTCAATAGGAAATTCACATCTTGTAGTTCACCCTTGAGATGGCTGACTTGATACCATAAATAAAACTATTCTTTGACGAGAAACCCATTTGTAAATTATATCTTGCTAGAACAAATATTCACTTGGTAGTTGTTGGCTCTTGAAAATGGTTGAAACTGGTAGAGGAAACATAAACAGTGTGCTAAATTACAATGCGAATATTTCTTTTCCCAGGGATACAATGACGATGTCTGCAGTATAATATTGACGAGTCTCATGCATCCTTAATGTTAATCAGTGCTTTACAGTAAATCATATTTCTCGTGTTTCTCGCAAGACGAAGGGATGTGATGAACAATTAAGAGTCTCGAGAAATATATTTGATCATTGAGTTGAGAATATTTTAGCCTTTCACGTCCATTCGTTTGAATGGCATCGGGTGTCGGAGAAATGCTGGTAAGTCTGAGTAAGTCTATTGTGGAGATGAAAATTCAATTTTTCTCAATTCGTCATCCCCAGAGCCTCCGAAACTGCCAACCCTCCAGGGTATGTACCACTGGTTCACGCCTCCGTTGGTAATAGATACTAATTACGATAAGGAAACGGAGCCCAGAGAGAGAATTGTCGGTCCACACCCGTGTGAATTATTGCTCGGGAAATTCGCAACGCAATTTTACTTCTCAAAATTGTGAGTCACGTATAAGAAAAAACATGCTAATGAAAGGAAAATTTAAGTCTTCCGCGTATTACTTACGAGGCGGAAGTATCTCGATGGTAAGAAAAGAAAAGTATTCAGCACCCGTAGGTGATTGACACACAATTATAAATTCTTATTCTCGCTAATGGTTAAAGGAAAAAATGAGACCTTTTACTCATCACAAACTTTGGAGCAGGGATAAAAAATGATCTAGCAAGGAGAGTTCAAAGGCATTTAAAAAATAACTCCAAATGATTAAGGCTAGGAACCACCATCAGACCGTGGGATAAATTCAGAGAAAGTTATAAGAACCTGAACATTTCATAGCCGATAAATTCTCTATTTACGTCAATAACGATTTACTAATTATTACATATATGGGTCAATTACACTAAACGGATTACAATAGTAAACACTTATTAAGAATGAATAGAATTTTCGGTACACAGCAATTTTCAGTTGAACCACTGTATAAGTCTATCATTTGGAGAGGTTTGCAAGCTGGTATCAACAGCTAGTCTCGCATGCCATCCTCTGAAACTATTGTGTCTCTATGCATTCATGTGTCTAAATCCTCGGACACACGTATTTACTTAAACTTTCTTAGCTCAACATGCAGTTCATATTTTTGAGAAAAACCACTCTCATCCACACGCACTTCAGGAGACTTGATGGACTTAATGTTAACAAACCAACAGCATTGAGAAAAAATTAAAAAAAAAAGGCTTCGGGCTCCCGTTGGAGACCAGCGTAATATTACTCTCATATACGAATGCATGTGAAAATCTAATCGGAATGTAAACCGTTTACACACCTAAGACGTTGATGGCCATAAACGAATTTTAGTTTCACACGGAGCAGAAAGAAATATGGATTGTGCCCGAAACGTGAAATGGCATTGGCTTCTCATTCCCTCATAAGTTTTGGGCTTCTCCACATGAGGTCCGTTTTAGAAACTTGTTAATATCTCCGTGGCGTGATCTCATCAGGTGTTTTTTTATTAATTTAAGCCCGGTGTTCTTACGACCCTTATCTCATGGCCTTGATGTCGTTTGTTCAGTAAGATGTAGCTGTAAATTTATGCTGTGTATAAGACATAAATTATAGAGAATATGCATTTTTCAGTCCTTTCTCTCCAGGCTTATTGTGCCCTTTCATTAGCCTCTTTGAAAGAGTTGGGCTTGATTTGACTAAGATTAGACAAAGCAATCAATACTAAAACCAGTTTTAACGATTAAATCGAATGGTGAGTCGCTGTGTTAATCCTTCGCATTTTTTTTACAGAAAAAGGTCTATAATTTACGAGAATAGATAAATATATGAGCGCATGACTTGCTTTAACTAAATTAAAAATTGTATGCTTTGGCTCTATTCTACCGTTAGATAATAAATAAACGGGACATTAGATTGCTCAGTCAGTCATATTAATGATTAATTATAATGGGTGCGTATATTAAAATAGGTCTGTGGCCATGTTTCAGGTGCAACTGCGCGCGCCATTGGACATGATGGTCACACCATTCATTCTATATAGCAACAAGATAAAATAAGCGAAGTTGAAACAGAGAAAGCTGTTTATTTAGGTTACCCGCTGGGTAATAAAGATCAGGCTCAAAAAATTGAAGGAAGATTTTCACACAACTACTTTTCCCAAGTTTTTGACATTTGCATGGGAACCTCAAGATCTTCCTACGCCTCGAGAAAGACTGTAACTAAGAGGCACACCATAATATTTCTAAATTATTGGTAGATGGTATCTTGTTACATACTCTACTCCTATTATTTAAGTCACATGAATACAGCTGCGCTAAAATTAAAGTTTATCACCTCAGTGAACACAAGCTGTGATAAATATGCTGTAGTGTCAATTATATGTTACGTAGTCGAATTAAACCGCTCTTTTGACTAGCAATGATTTTTTTACACCTGTAACAATGATGAATGAGCTTCTATAGATTCAAATTAAGATAAAATATAAATTACCCCGTTTAAATTTATTGTACAGAGAGACTAAAACATTTGTAAAGTATTACAATGCTTCTATTATAAGTACAAAAAGAACGTTCCTTTCGTAGATGGTTCTATCGCTGCTGTTAATGAAAGCGGAAATTCTATCGCAGATGATTCTTGCCTCTTGGTTGCAATGAAATGTTGGGATCCAATTTTCTTCTAATGAAATGTCACCGTGAAGAACGTTTATGTTCACCATATAATTATATCTTTTGGCTCGTTGGATTGATACTAAGGGGACAGTTCTTCCTCACTATTTGCCTTACTTATTTTCAAAGGAGTTCAAATTTGCCTTACTTATTTTCATTACAATGAACTTTCACCGAGAGTAGGAACATTTATAATCATGCGTGGAATATTGAAGGATAATTTTGCTCTCAAACTCGAAAAACACTTCCGCTCATTTTGTAGCCAACATACTTCAACAAAAACATCCTTGAAAATCTATCCTCAGGTTATTCTGAATTCCCAATCCACCCTCTCTCTCAAAAAATAAATTAATGGCGCTTACAGATTAATCATCGAGGATTATGGCGATTACAAGAAAGAGTCAAGAGCAAAAAACGGCGGAGCACGCGCTTGCTGAGTAGAAATCGGGTGAAAGTGTTAATCTCGAAAATAGAGAATAAATTCACCACCCTCAGTACACTGCCTAACGCCCAGGTTAAGAAACCTCGATGAAACCAAATACTCTTAAAGGCATTTTCGAGTCTTTCGCCATAAATCTTCGTTTAGTTCCAGTTTCGTCCTCCGCAAACGTCAAATACGCGAGAGCATTTACGCATCAAGCGTGGGCTGATGAGGAATTCCACTCAGCCGCTCCCCCTCTATACTGAATCACTACCCAATGGGTTGAGAGTTAGGTTTTCAGGGCATGGAGTCGCTGTGCGGCTTGGCACTCTGGTTCACTTCGCGACTGGTCCCGGCGGTGAGAAAGCACAATGGCCATATCGTAGAAAGATATTGAATTACATCAAGAAGGTCAACACAGATATTCGGAAAGAATTGAAGACTCATCATAAACAAAGTCCCTCAAAGTAGACTATAGTGAATGCCCATTTAGATTTATTTTAGAGCTATTTTAGAATACGATAAATAAAGGAAAACATAATTTAATTCTTGGAAGAGCTAGAATTGAACTACCACATGAAAAGTGTGCTGCAATGAAAAACTCCCGGAAAACAGTATTGTGCACTGGTTAGGCCGGACTTTAATTAATTTAAATTGACTAACAGTTCTCGAGAGCAATTGATAAAATAATTTCACTGTATTTATTGTCAATTCACCATGTAAAAACGTAACTATTTTAGAGCACATACCGAGTTTAATTTTTTATAATTCCTAGTTTAAGAGTCCCTCTAAACACCTGGAACAATAACAGGATTAGAACTTCTATGTATTCAATGCGGACTAGTTTTTTGATAGTAATTTTGCGATCGCGTTTGTTACGATATTTTTTCCCTAGTTGTTACCTTGTTGAATACAGGGATCCAAACTCCCAGATGAAAATAAGGCAACACACTAGAACGGACAGGTTTATATGGGCATCTGTTTCTATAACTAAACCACAAAAAAGAGCCCAATAATTTTAGCACAGAAACATGCAGATAGATAGATGCATTAAGCACATTTATCCATGCACGAAGAACAAAAATGGCTGATGCCACAACGCCTTCAGCACCCTACCGAGCAGCTCGCTGAGAAAATGTAAGTCGGAAGTTTTAGATTTGTATACCTCTCCTGATGTCTAGTACAACTGGAGAGTGTATATCAGAACTATGGTAAAGCATTCTTTGATAGAAAAGCATTAGTGCTCGAGAGCAATTAATAAAGTAATTTCACTGTATTTATTGTCAATTCACCAAGTAAAAACGTAACTATTTTAGAGCACATACCGAGTTTGAGTTGTAAAACGTGCATCAAACATTTTTTTCATTCAAAAAAATTGTTGAAAATTGCATGAAATTAATTTTTACGCCCCACAGGTGTATACGACTGCAAAGAACTACAGGCATCACATATGTTAATCCATTCCGGTTCCGTGATTCCAAATGGAATCATGTTGCTTTCCTGCATCGAGCGTCGATTTTTTCAAATGACTTTCATTGATTCATAAATTTATTTAATCTCACCACATATTTTCACCTTTCATCTACATTTACACCTATGTAATACCCTGCGAGCCACCGCGAGGGTGTGTGGCAGGGGGTGAAGATCATCAAACATGCACCTTACGCAGATTACATCATCTGTTACAAGAACACCATACAACCACCATAAGTCCCCATGAAGGTAGGTGACACGAGGTGTTCTACATTCATAAATAATAACATGTAGATGTAAGTGGTCAAAATAAAAACCGAATTCCACTCAAAATACTCCCAAATGCTCTTAACCATTTTACCTCCCAAAACGTTGTTGTTTACTTATTTACACGGCTGGTGTCCCATAACCCCCTGCCACACACAGCTTTTGCGGCTCGCAGGGTCTCGCAGGGTAATCTACATCTACGTCATACCCTGCAAGCCACCCAAAAGGTGTGTGGCAGGGGGTGCTTCCACACCAGGCATGCATGAATTATACGGCAGAACACCGAAACTACATTGAAACCAGCGTACCACACATGCAACGCGCCAATCAACAATCTACTAACCAAGAAACATTCTATCGTCTATTGTTCCGACATACAAGGGGTACAAAGACTACTACCACAGATTCAAAATATCATGCATAAATAAGAACATCAATATTTACATCATGCATAAATAATAACGTAGAGAATATAATAAGGAAGATTTACAATCTAGCTAATCTCACTATTCGCACTATTCATGATGATGATCACAGATTTTATGGTCCCGAATGGTACGCGGAAAAAATAACATTTTTATACCTATTGGTTCTACAATCTATCTCTCTAATTTGATTGGCGTGATCGAATCTGCCGTAGTACGAAAGGGTTAATAGTATGTTTTTGACGTCGTCAAAGAAATATTTTTCCTGAAATTTAGCTAAGAGGTTAAGCCTATAACTTAATCTACGCTGTGATAGCGATTCCCATTCCAATATTTTTAACAATCCAGACACACTACTAAACTTATCGTAGCATCGTTTAACAAACCTAGCTCTCTAGTGTAGTATGGAGATGTAGAACACCCCGTGTCACCTACCTTCATGGGGACTTATGGTGGTCGTATGGTGTTTTTTAACCCTTTCCGGTCCAAATGTGATTCCAACTGAAACCACGTCGCTTTCTTGCGTCGAGCGTCGATTTTTTCATATGTATTTCATGTAAAAAATGATGTAATCTACGTAAAGTGCATGTTTGATGATATTCACCCCCTGCCACACACCCTCGTGGTGACTCGCAGGGTATTACGTAGGTGTAGATGTAGATGTAAGGTGAAAATATGTGGTGAGATTAAATAAATGTATGAATTAATGAAAGATTTGAAAAAATCGACGCTCGATGCAGGAAAGCAACATGATTCCATTTGGAATCACAGGACCGGAATGGGTTAACATATGTGATGCCTGTGGTTCTTTGCAGTCGTGGTCACCTATGGGGCGTAACAAGTATGGACGAGGAAAATAAAGAGAGATTGGGGGAAGGAGAGATGTGGGATTGGGTGGATCGGGGGATGGGAACAGGGTGTAGGGAAGGGGGTGAGTCGGGACTTTGACCAGCGGCGGCGATTCGTGACGCATCAACGGCGAGTGGAGAAAGAAAGCGAATTGAAGCGGCCCACCCACGGTCGTCATCAACGCCAATTCAGCGCACTTAACGAAATAAGACCTCCCACCGGCAGAAAAAAAAGAAAAAGTATATCCCACGTGGTCGGTATCCAGCAAGCGAATCGTGATTGGTAAGAGGGTACGAATGGGACGGGGACACGTGAAAATCCTCTCCCGCATACTAACTCGCGGAATTGGATCCACACCAAAATTTATCCCATGTATATTTATTTATTTACTTAATTTGTCCACATACAGCATACTTGCTAATTTACAGCGGCACAATGTAACAAACACAGAAGATAGACACATACATTCCCACAAAATTAAGGTCAATAACAATTTATCAACCTTTTTTTTTAGGGACTAGCGGAGAGAAGCGATTAAGTATTGCTAGCGAAATGAGAAAGAGCGCGTTGTGTAAAAGTGTTAGATGAAATCGACAACGGATCAATGTTGGTAGGAAGAGAATTCATCAGGGAGGAGAGGCGAAAGTAGAGGGAGCGTTCGGTCAAGGATAATCTGGGAATAGACAGGCGGAGTAGAGAGTGCGTGCGGGTGGTTGGGGCATATTATTTTTTCATCGTCGTCAGTATCGTCAGCTAACCCTTTCATCACGTCACACTTCTTCGTCAGATGGGCGAACAGTGGGTCAGGAGGTTAAAATTGTCGGGAACGACCCGGGCGATAATAGCCCAGGCCATTAGGTTAGCAGGGGGAAGCCAGCCGCCGTTTCTTTTTTTTCTCCTGGCTGCTCTTTGGGAGAAAGATTCAGAGGGAGAATGAGTTGAATCTTCTTCGGTCCGCCTTGGGTTGGGAATCCAGCGGTGTGAGGTGCTTAAGGTTAAGGATGAGTCGAATCCAAATGTCGATTCTCAATTCCACCCATTCTTAGGATTAGAATCGGTATCGAAAATCTATCGCCTAAAGTCGATTCCAATTTCATCGATTCCAGATAGATAAAAACTCAAATCAAATTTAATTTATCACATCATATTTGTCTCAGTAATTTTGGGTGTAGGCTATCAATTTTTACTTTTTATTTGCCTCAATAAGCTGAGGATATATTTGACATTTGTTAATAAATATACTTTTTGAGCGAATAATTGTCTTTGTTATTTTATTTCGGCCAATACTTGAATTTAAGTAATAGTCGTACGACCCTGGTATATCATATCCCACCTGTTATTAGGAATAAGAATCGATGGAATCGGAATTGAGAATCGGGAATCGATTTTAAATATTCGGAATCGGAATCCAAAAAAGTGGAATTGACTCATCCCTACTTAAGATCATTTGGAGGAAGTGGGAAGAGGTAAGAAGGATAAAGAATAGGGGACAGAAGTAAAAGTGGGGAAAAGAGAGACTCCGTCCCTTCAAAAAACACTTTCCCTTCTCCTCTTTAAGGGAATGTGACTGAGATATCACTTCAAATGAAAATCGATGAATTTGGCGTCATTATAGAGCAAAAACTTCAAGTTTATAATAGTAACAAAACATCAAGCACTATCCCTCATACGTTTCAAAATATTTTCCATGGCAAATAGTGCGGGTACGATTTAATTGAGAAACTTATACGTATATATTTAGTTAATTGCTGATAATTTTGTCAAGCAATACAATACTCCTGAGCCATTTATATAAAATATATTCACTTCTAGATTCTAATAGCAACTGAATGTAAAATTAAATTCGGATATGGTATTTTTTTTTGACTTTTGAATATCTTGCTCAATTCAAAATGAGGTATAAACACCTTACGAGATCATCACCCATAAAGTTCGACGCTGGATCACATTAAAAAGGAAAATATGTCATCTTTTCAATGATAATAAAATATCATCCATATTCCATTATATACTTACTTTCGAAGTATTTGTCAAACAAATAGCAGCCATTATACTCAGGAAATGGTACGTGCTAACAATTCATAGAGAATTTAATTGAAAAAAATTAGGAATTTATTGCGTCAAAAATGAGTGTGTCTAGCTTGTATATGCCTATATCGACAGCATGGAAGAAAGTAAACAATAACTTGACGCCTAGTTACAGATTTGCAAACAATCTCCGGTTGCGGAGTCGTTTACACCGCACGGCGTGAAGGCAAATGAGTGAAAGACCTCATATCCAAATATACAATTTTGTTGATTGCTCATAAATTTTGTCATCGGAAGCAAAGCTTCTGCGTCATTTTGGGACGATCCTTACTTCATGCTCCTTTTGTCTCTCAAATCTAAAATAGACTTCAATATGTTACACAATGCGAATGGAGATAAACTTGCCCAAACTGTCTTAAGGCCCATGAGTGAGGAGAAGGGAAGGGGGGATGAAGAAAGGAAGGAGTGAAATTGATAGAAGCGGGTGGGGAAGAGAGCCTCCGTCCCTTCCAAAGAAAAAAAAAACCTTTCCCTTCTCCTCTTTAAGAACCCTACAACACTCCAGTCGATGAGAAATGCTGCACCATTAACCCTTAACAGAGACGCTCCCCCGCCTGGGTTTCGTCCGAAATTCACATCATTTCCTCTGCCTCTTCCTGCCCCTCCGAACCAACTTCGTCCTTCCCCCCCCCCTGCCCAGTCTGTATCTAACCACCAAAAACACCGCCTTTCACTATTCCTGCTAACACACGCCTTCCCTGCGGTGTAACTCCTATTCTTCTTACGTCGCGTCGCCTCCACCATTGTTGAGGCTCTTGAATTTTATCTCAGCCGCGCAGGCCTGGGCCGTTTATTTCCGTTGCCACGTTCCCTCCCCCTCAACCCCACAGAACCCTTCTCTCTCCCCACCCTAAAGACTCATTCTTTCCACCAACACCGCCTTTGTTCTTTTTCTGACAATCCTTTTTCCATTCCCGCTCTACACTATTCCCGTCCCTCCCTCTGTCACTCTCGCAATCTTTACTACCTTCCCACTTTCTTTCAGTGTGATGTTCGCGTCTCTCATATAATCTCTCAAAAGACTTTCCTCGTCTTGATGGATCGGACGAAAATCGTTCGGGTGATATTACAAGGTTTTATCCTCATTATTATCGCGGCAATCGATGGGAAACTTTTTTCTAGCACGTCATCCCGGCGCCGTCTGTTTTCTTTTCATTTCTAGCCGACCGATCTTCTCAAGCTTTCCAGATGTTTTTTTTAATTTAGATTGGAGTGGAAGTCTCCTTCTAATTTTTGGATCCAATGCAAATGGACTTCTGAGAAAGCCATTCCCGATGCGTTTTCAGCAGTAAATCGTTTATCTTTCCCGCCACAGATCTTGTTACAACTATAACCCCCTTTCTCCGACTCTTTTCACAGGGATGCTAAAGAACCAAACATAAAAAATTTTATTAGACTCTTAGTTTTAGTTTAACGAATGATAATTATGCGTTAATATTCTCATGAGGAAAATTAGCAATTCAAAAGGATGTTAAAATTCAGATCGGGAAAAGAATACTGATTCAATAAAATTTATCACGTGAGTGAGAAAAAGCTGAAGCCACATGCCTACCAATTTTCACTTACGTAGATACTCCTATAAATTGCGTGCGTAATGTCAGGTATTAAGGTAGTCCGAGCGAAATAGCTCCCTAGTCATAATAGAGACCATATTCTAATTATACGTTTTCATTTAACCAGCTGTGCGACACATCAATTAAATATTGCATTATTAATGGTGCAATAATATAGTTTTATATGACAGAAATTATAAGTAATTAAATGAAAATATCTAAATAAGTCTTTAACTTGACTCATTTTTTTCGCGCGGTGCGTTTGGAACTCCTTCAAAACAGAAGGTAGATTGGGATACCCAAGAACCTATTGCGGTGACAATATGATTAATTTTCAAACATAGTTGAGAAAACATACAAATTATACGCTGTTAGTTTATTTACGATATCTAAGTGTTTGAATTACCTCATTTTGTAAATTATGCCTCTCTGGAGTGCATACACGTACCATTTCCCATGTAAAAGGGCTCCGAAAGTAATGTGGTAATGGGTTAAATTTTTGGTATCATTAGAAGGGTGAGATATTTTTCTTTAAAATGAGACCAGATTCATTGATTTCTAAGTAAAATAATTATTTGCTCAAACTACCTTAAGTCTTTTGAGAGGAGAATTGTGAGTTTTAAGAAGCAAAAAGAGGAAAAAATTTGATTGAAATCACAAGAGGCATTTTAGTGAAGTTTCAGCCTTGTAAATGCGTACCACTCTATCGTCCACGATCTCGTTCGCTTATTTTTTTTACTCTCATCCTTTACCAAACTTTATTCCGTCAATTTCCTACGTGTCTTGAGCGCACCACTTGGGCGCAATATATTATGGTGAAACATGATCATCTAGAACGCCGGGCGCAAAAGTTGCTCTTATCGTCCAATAATATATGCGTGGCGGCGGCAACACCTATCCAGCCTTCCTTTTAACCCTCCTCCCTTTTACTCTCGTCGTCCACATTTCGGTGTCAGACGTCCATATCTCAACATCAACCCACACGGAGCCATCCGGAATAGCTTACAAAAGCCTCGAGGCCATGGGTGATAATTGCTTCTCTAGTAAGCACGATTTTTCCTCCATTTCCCGGCCACCGTCTCACAAACGATATGGATCAACGAATAAATAATATCCAGTGGTGGCGCGCTTAATCTATTTTATGGCTCGAATTAAGTATTTTAATGCAGCCTTGTTTTAAAGGTCGTTTATTCATGCGCAAGGAAAGATTATTTGGTTTATTTCCGTCTACTAACTTATATTATGGCCTTCGGAGACATTACCCGGTTAAAATGTGGAATGGCACTTCAAAGAATACACATTCGCAAATTTTGCGTTGCTATTTTGGACGATAATATGCGAGTGGCCATTGGGAAGTTGGTAGTAATGCGTGCCCGAAAATGTAGCTTCCTTGAGGTAATTCATGAAAAGCAATTACCACGGATGCTAAACATTAGCCCTTAACCGTTTTAGGGATCTTTATTATGAAAAATATAATCATTCCAGAGTTATTCTCAGAGCAATTAACATAATTACCCATACGCCCTTTGTTATACGAGGTCCTTTCTAGTCATTACTGCCTTCATAAAAACTAATTTCGAAGCTCTTGATGCAATGAACTGAGCTTGCTGTTTGAATTACAGTAATGAGCTTAGCTCTTTATCCATTACTGTTAATGATAACTAGTTATATGATGTGATCATTGGGACGAGTATATTCCATTACTACTGCATCACGAATGTCACATAGCACTTCCATTCAACACATTATACAATGATATTACCTATGAGTTTATGTTATTAGCTATGTCCTCAAATCATAATATGTAACTATAAAAAGGAACCAGGTTTTTGGCGTGGAAAATTGCGCGTGGAAAAGCAAGAACAATATGTGAACAACCGAATGGTGCTCCATAAAGTTGAACCAAAGCGGTTGTGCTTTATATAGTATACAATGATGGGGTATTGTAAGTTTTATCCCTTTTTTTACAATCATCAGGAATCGTTATTTTGTGAAAACGTATTTTTTTGTCTTGTGCATTGAAGAAATTGAAAAACATTTGGTATATTGAAGCACCTCTTTCGTGGGGGAAGAATAATTTTTCCAAATATTATCTCGATGTATGTAGGTGTCCTGTTTTATGTCCACGAAACGCAATAGGGTGCTCAATGCGATGGAGGAGCAAACTCAAAGAATTTAGCCATTAATAACAAATCATTCTAAGGCCAATTTCAGGGAATTTTGGCACTTGAATGAAGGAATGAGATTGAACACCTTTTTCTTTTCATACGAGACGTTATCCTCGACAACCTCTCGGTGAAAGACACGAAAGAATTTATTTTCTGTTGTCTCAAAACACACGACTAATACTATAAAATATGGAATGAAATTGAGTTTCCTTGTTATTTAGCTCAATTCATTAACCTATTAATTTTGAGTATTTTTCTTTTCATAATCTTTTTATCCATTTTTTCTGGGTCGTACTGAATTGAAACTTTCTGAGTGCGCCGCAAACTAAATACCCAGGCCCTTATTTGAGAAATTCTCTCCAAATACAACGGCTGATGAAGAAGGTTGAATGGGATGGGTTAAGGGATATTTACTCCTTCTTTTATGAAAAATTCCATTTTAATACAATTACCGCAGCTGTGTCTATAGATTATCATACGCGTGAATCAGAGCTTGTCTTAAATTATTGAACATTAGTAATCGTTTCCGGCTTCACTTTGTGGAAGTGACTACTATTCATGACAAAAACAACTTTGATTCAGTCCACACAGTTTATTACAAATACGACCCGGGTTTCAACAACTTCGTGCCATAATCAGGTAACAAAATGGCACGAAGTTGCTGAAACCCGGGTCGTATTTATAATAAACTGTGTGGACTGAATCAAAGTTGTTTTTATTGTTGTTAAGTTATGGAGACTATAATAATTTATAATAATTTCAATCCGAATTTCGAAACTGAAAAAACAAAACCAGGTACTTTCGTTGAATACAACCTCAAGTTTGTCATTTGTTCCATATCCCAAAGGAAAATTTGTCATTATTTTCTAGAGACTTTTTTTAGCTCCAGTTAAAATTTAGTAAACATAGTGAAAGCTATTCCATTCAGCAATGGTAGAAAACAACGTACCTTCTTCAAAGTTTGAGCACGGTCACGGGCCCTAACATAGTGTTTCTCAGGGATAGAAGGATTAACTTTGCAATTTCACATTGTAAAAGATTTATTTACTGGAAGTGAATAAATCTTTTACAATGTGGAATTGCAAAGTTAATCCTTCTATCCCTGATATCAAGGATTTCCACCGAGTGAGGTCCGAAACCATCTTTTATAGTGTTGCTCGTTACGAGGTGACATCGGCTGACGTTATCATGAATGCACATCCTAAGAGCATGATAAATGTAATAGCACGGTTATTTTAGTCCCAACCGAACACTCTTAGGTTAAAGCGTATGATAGTTTTCAGCGTCCTGCGTCTCCACTTTTAGAAAAATCAATGTTCTCTCTACTAATGCAAAGGGAAGATTAGCTATGCTGACATGAGGTTATCAAGCAAGCTAGGCTCTTAGAAAGCTAACTGAGCTGTCCGTTCAGTCGAAAATAAACTAATGACAGGGCCATTTCGATAAGGACACAAGTGGAGGCAATTTAAGAAATGGGTCAAGAATTGAGGTAGCATTCGAGGGTACCCTGCCACGTGTAAACCTCTTCGCCTTCAGATGACTGCAGCAAATGTCCTAAGCAGCTATGGCGCTATCAGTTCAAGGCAAGATTAACGTTGACGCACCGATCACGTTCTATCGTCTATGAAACCCATAGAAGATACCTAAAAATCATCAGCTAGCTAATATAACAGCTTACGCTGAACTCAAAAATGCACAATTCTTTCTCTATTTCAATTTTTTTTATTCGTCGAAAGTATTGAAGTGTATACGGATCTACCATCGCACGGCTCATAAATTTAATCCTTCCGCCAAGAGAATGAGTGCCAATGCCGATAATCAAACATATTATTTTTAATAAGATATGGATAATTTGTGAAGAAATATAAGGAAAAATTCGCGTGAAATCGGAAATAGTTGGCCGTGACTGTTCATTGGACGGCGCTAATTGGCCCAGCAATTGTTTCACTCTATAAAATCTGATGAAAATTACTATGCACCCGGAGAGGTATCCTGACCGGATTAGATTGTGTTGAGTCTATTTTTCATGAGCTAGGTGAGGAAAATTTCCCCTCATTTCCTTGCCTAGCACTGTAATTGTTATGCCTACAGGTGACAATATAAAAAATATGATGAAAACGGTTTACTTTGGCAAAACCACAATACATATGATATCAGATCAAATTAGTGCCACATCTTTTGACTAGGAGGAATTAGATGGAGTTTATATAACCTTCTCACCACAAACATTTTTGACTGCTGATTTGCAGAATTGAAAAAAACATCGAGAACATTTTCGGCCTTTCGCCGCATACATTGAGTTAAATTTGGCGGAAGAAATATTACCACTCGATTACAAATAAATTGACAAATATATCGCTTCATAAATGTAAGGCATCCAATGGGAAGTTTCGGCAATATGTGGCAGAGATGAGGACGAAGAGAGCTTTTTTGAGAGTTATACGAATGACAAAATAGTTGATGAGACGTTATTTATGCTGCAGTGAGCTTTGAACAATTGATGCTCAGACTTCTGATATTTCGACTATTTGTGACACTTTGGCTATTTTCCATATTATTGGCAAAACTCTGTGGAACTTGCTTGACATTGTGAAATGAAAGCTGTAACTTAGTAATTCCAGTTCAAATTTATTTACGACCTAGGCTTCGATGACTTCATGATTGTGTCATTAATAAAGCGTATGTGGAATTACTAAGTTACAGGTTTCATTTCACAATTTTGAAATTTTGCCAAGCTTATGTACGGCTCTCCAAAGAGATTCCTTACTTGGGGAAAAAATTTAAACGCATTGCACATGCAGAAAAATTATTCTATGCAGACAGTATAAATCACCACTGGGAAGCTAACGTATTCCTTGCTGTATCAATTGAAAAGGACCAGCTTATTAAGAAAAATTAGGTGTATCTAGTGTCTCAAAATGCAAGATTTAAAAATGTCAGATACTGCCGTAGTGTGTATCATATAGCATTACATGATAGAGAAAAGACTAATATATTTGACACTAAAATATTTTAGATGAATTAACAAATATGAAGTAGGGAACAATTTTTTGAGCAGCTGACATTTTTTTGCAGCTTATGTTACCACTGCGGGCATTAATGGGAAAAGAACAATCATTCGCAGCTTAGTTCTATGTTCTAGGCTATTTTCACATGAGGTTTAATCGAGAATTTCTCTTCACATTTCCACTAGATTACAATCATCGTTAAGCCTCGTGGACGTTCAGACAATTGTGGTTATTACCGCGGAGTTAAGACATTTAAGCCCAGTATCTCATTTCTTCAGTTGATGAAGCCAAACCGCAATCACGTATGAATCCTCTTCCCTCACTCCACCCATTACAACCGAAATCAAGACGAATGCCTCGCCGGCCCTAATGCAGGAAGGGGAGGGAATTGCAGTTGTCTGAGTGCACTCCACGGCTCGGCAGACAGACAGACGCACGCCCTTGACATTCATTGTGCTGCGTTACGGCATTACGGCCTTACCCTCCAAGTTCCCTTCACCTTGAGCGTCGGCTAATGACTTCGTCAGCGAAGCAGCTTTTGAGCCTCCCCATCGCCGCCGAGCAATCCAGCGTCGAGGGACTGAAGAAGTCCCGGTATCATTACGTTCCGAATGCCATTAGCGGGAGAAAGCTCACGACGATGCATCATCTATCCCTGCCGCCTACCTACTCATCCCTACTGCTCCCTGCTTTCATGTTCGGCTCCCCCTATACTACACGCGGATGAATATCCTGAAAAAAATACATAATCACCCTTTCCACCGCGCCATTCAGATTTAAGCTCCCACCCATACCCCTCTACTTTCCCCCACATTTAGGATCCCACCCCAAAGGCAGCCAACACACACACTAAAACCCAACCAGCGAAAGCGGGCCCCATCAATATAATTTCGAGCGGGTACGACCCTCCGCCCCCCACTTCGCCCCACCAAAACTGGCGCCCTGGGCGAAGTTCCTCATACACCCGCTAAACGATGGTCGCGTGAAAAAGTCGGTTCTCTCTTCTTTTTGTATACCGTATTATGTACCCCACCCACTTCGAATCCATCCTTATAATTTTTTCTTTCATAACTTTTTTTTCTTTTTAAAGTGCCGGATGACCGACTGAAAAATGCCCGCCCTGCCCTTTGTGTTGGCGTGGCGGAGGGAGGTTTGGCGATTCGGGTTCCTCCTCCCCGCACCACCACGCCCCCCGACTTTTATCTCTCTCCGTTTTATTTTCTGTATTCTCTTATTTTTTTCCTTTGACTCACTCTTCCGTTCGTAAACAACACAGTCATGTCCCGTTCGGACAATACGGACGTGCGTATGTACAGTCGACCACCGCGCCGTGAGTACACACTGAAAACGGAAATAAATCACGTGTATGTACGGGAAACACCTGGTGAATGAAGGTTCTTACTAGGGCTGTGCAATAGTTTGATATATATTGACTTTAATAACGGCAGAATAAAGGAAAACTTTGAATCTGAGAGAATCTAGTTCTCCTGAAAACCGTGAATTGAAGTAAAAATTGTCCAAATTGTAACGACTATTGGGTTTCCTTCATAGCCCTGACTCTTATTTCCTCAGGATCGCATTACTATTTAATATTGCCTTTTGTGCAAAATTTCCTCAATATAAGTCACGGTTAACATATAAAATAAGCACTTATAAAATAGGTATTAAGCTCTAATGCGAAAGTAGTGAAGAAGTACTGACATACTTCTATAGGAATTGTGTACATTTTCCCCTAAGATCAAGTTCAGAATATAGATTTTCATGCCAAGAGCGGTTTTCAAATGTTCCATTGAAAAAGTATTCTTGTGTGGCTAAATATTAACTAGTAGTTTTTCAATTATAAGTTATTCAGAACTACAATTCATCACGTGGCAAGTCTTGTGGTGGAAAAAATGACTTCAGCGTGAAGTAAATAAAAACAAATTTAATAGATATATGCATTATTGTTCATCTTCTTCAAAAAAATTAACTGAATTTCTCAGCATGACAGAGACATATATAGAGTCGATCAAATTTTAGAATTAGTGGACTTACGTCCAGCGTTCCTATTCTATGACACTTATTTCCACTTGCTCGTTGTGAGGTAACTGAAGGTAACTACTCCTACTTCGTTCACTTCCAACCATTGAAGGAAATCCCGTACTGTTCAGTCCATCCATGAAACACTATCACGGTATATAATGTTCTGTCTTTGAGAAAATGCCAAATTAATAACGCAAAACAATGTCAAGTAGCTGCCAAAAGTTATTAATGCTTGACCTTGGGGGGGGGGGAGGGAGTATACCCGATGAAATATTTGTCATGAGTTTATGCAGAGTTCGATTGCTTGCTGTTTTCATCGCTAAGAATACGCTTCTGCAAGCGACTTACCAAAATTGGCAAATATAAGCAAGTGTACTGGGAGAGCGGTTCATGCGCTGCAATTTATGCCGAAAGTTGCTTGTCACATTAAACTTGCGCACTAAACTGATGATAACCCATAATAACACAAGTACTTGACTTTGACTTCTTACATGAACGCGTTCAAAGGCTAGTATTAGATGGTGTCAGCTCCGGCGAAGTAAAAGTTACATCAGGTGTTCCCCAGGGAATCGTGATAGGCCCAATTTTATTTCTTCTGTACGTTAACGACTTGAATACAGTTGTAAAAAATAGCAAGCTCCGTCTTTTTGCCGATGATGCAGTAGTGTATAAGGAAATTAGAAATGAAGAGGACATCCAGTCTTTACCTAAGGATTTAGATGCGATTGATGATTGGTGTGATAGTTGGCAGCTAGAATTAAATTTGAAGAAATGCATGATAATGAACTTTTGGAAAAAGAATGGCTTTCCCCGGAATAATTATTGCATCAAAGAAAATAAAATATCTAACGTAGAATCTATTAAATACTTAGGCGTCACCATCACTGAAGACATGTCATGGGGGAAACTAATCAGGGAAATAACTACAGCAAACCGTAGATTAGGATTCGTAAAAAGGGTTCTAGGCAAATTCGATGAGAGAGTAAGAGAAATAAGCTATTTTACACTTGTCAGGCCTCATTTAGAATATGCCGCTAGTATATGGGATCCCTACGAGGAATGTATGATAAAAGAATTAGAGCTGTTGCAAAGGAGATCCGCTAGGTTTGTTATGCCGTTATGATAATTGTATAAGTGTTACGAGTTTAATAGAAAAACTAGGATGGTAATTACTATCAGAACGCAGGTTAAAATTTAGGTAAAACCTTTTAAGTAAATTCGAAACCGATTTGTTCACAGATGACGTTAGATATATTTTAAGAACCCCTGCGTATTATGCTAGGTTTGATCATATTAACAAGATTAGAGAGATAGATTGTCGTACCGATAGATTTATAATGTCATTTTTCCCGCGTACTATAAGAGAGAACAATAGGCAGCGTAGCAAAGGGATAGGTAGATGAAATATAGTTAGAGTAGTCTGTAGTGCATGACGCATGTAATAGCAACCAATAATCCCTTTCTTATTATGTAGATATTAACCATGTGACCCTATTATCTAGCATGTCTCCATTAAATATTCTAGTTGCATGTCATTAGTGCATGTTTGGTGATCTTCACCCCCTGCCACATACCCTCGTGGTGGCTCGCAGGGTAGTATGTAGATGTAGATGTAGATGAAGTAGCATACAATAAGAGGAAAGTAATAAAGTCATTTAAACATTAGTATTCAATCACTCCCTTATATTTTATCTTTTTCCAAAACCCCAGTTTTTGTTAGAGGTATTCGAGTTTCTTCAAAAGTATATGGTATTCCCTCTCAAAGATAAAAAAGCATTTAATCAATTACATTCACAAATATATTGTTTCGAATCAAATCTGCTTTTTAAGCAAGCACGCAAAGCTGTTACAATCATTTATCGATTTCTTAGCACTCAAAATTTTTGTATAGCGAAATGAATTAATAGGGATCAATTTTATGTTATAAAACGATAAAACTCACTGTCAGACTTTCATCGGGGTATCCGATTGCCCATAACACGTGACGCCACTGTGGGCAGAGTCGAAAATAAAAGGTGCGATATTTATTCTTCTTGGAATTTTTTTACCCCCGAGGACATAATGCCAAGACCATATTTGCTTTGGTAGTTTCTTTCTGTTGTGAATATTTTTCATTTTCAAAGCCTTTTATTCCTGAAGCAATAGTGCTAATGGAAATGCTTTCAGGTATACCTAATTGCCTACTCCGAAAAGAGATTCCTAAAATGGGTGTTGCCGTAAATTGATTGGAGAGGTGTTTTTTTATAGATACGCAGCTAAGTCATTAATTGCACTTCATATTTTTTTATCAAATCCTGAGGGATTCTTTCAACCTTCACTCAAATCTGTAAAATCTTGCTTTGATCAACTTCTCCAAAATTCTTATACAGCGACATGATTTTAAAGTTTCAGTTGTCAAGAATCTATCTTCAACCTTCTAGTATGTGGTATTAATGCCCTGCCGGACTAAAATGTGAGATATAAATAGATTCGCTACTCACTATACCTTATTCATCTAAGGATGTAACCATCTCTGAGGATACCAAGCAATCACTCCATTGCATTTTTGGTGAAGTCCCCTTTTATATTTTAGCAATGGCTTTCAGATGTTTTACTTGAAACGCAAATGTACGCCTACTTTGTCTCTCGAAATATCAATATTGAATATTAGTTATGGCTCAGATTGGTTCAACTGCACGCTTTATTCCGATGTCAGTCATTATTATTTTGATCAATACCTTTATTTCATGTGATCGAGCCTGATTGTGGCATAGTTAAGAAAAATTTTGTAAAGAGTTAAAGAAGAAGAAAAAATGTTAGAAATCAACACCATTATGTATGCCACTCAATCCAGATCCTAATACTACTACAAATAAGTCTCGTTCACGAATCATTAGCGAGTTATAAATTAGTAAACTATCATATGAACACAATAATTGAATTCAGGAATCAATATACAGCATCTATAACTTTCAGAAATCAGGATCAGCTCAAGTCCTTCCGCAGATGATTTTGTGGCAGCTCTCAACTCACTATCCTTCCAGTTTCTTAGTTTCTTCATTTCCAAGAACAGTCTTCCTTTTACGATAAACTTTGCACGCTTCATGACATCAGTTTAAATCCATCTATACAACCAACATTAATGAGAGACGACACTGATTAAATTCAATTTCCACTTATTATAATGACCACTCACGGGAGCTGAGAGGTATGTACGCATTACATAACAAGAAAATGTAGGTATCCAAAATTTTACGCAAATCTGTGCATAAAATTGCTCCTGCCACCGTAAGAAAAGCCTCCAAAGGGTCCAAAGTATGTCCAACGACCGGTGTGCTGCACTTGAAAATCTCTCCACATTGCAGCTAAGTAAGGATCGGTATTTTACTGAATATTCCCCCTTCCCCGTCCACCACCAACTCGCCGGGATATGAACCCAGGCACTCGACAAGAGAGGGCATTTGCCATCATAAATCATTTTCTTATCCTTACATATTTGTGAGAGTAAAGGCAAACAAAATATTCTGTAATAAGTTTGAGTTTGCAACTCTTTGATTCAAGTTATGATACGCCTAGTTACATTTTTCACGTGAGCAACATTCCCGTGTCAATTAATTAAAAAAAAAATTTAGCACGTAGCATTTTATGGGTCGGTGCCATTAATTATTTTGGAAGGAGCATTAACGTCGCATATGTCTGTTAAATCATTTTCTCAATGCAAGTCCTTGCACGAAATTTTCATTTAAAAAATAATACAAAGTAGGCAAAGCTTCCCCTCTGTCCATTCCTGTCTTGCACATTTGGCACCTCCTGCCCCTCACCTTTCCCTCTCCCTAACCCCACACCCCTACTTCACCGTGAAAACCTTAACGGTCGACTGAGTGGGTGGGTGTCCGTGTATGTCCGTCCCTTGCTCCTTTGTATTGCTTCAGCCAGGATCATTAGTGACCCTCTTTTTTTCTCTCCCCGAAAATTCCTCCCCACTTTCGCCGCTCCATGTGCCGCCAGCCCTCCTGGGAATGGACGGAACAAGACCCCCGGAACGGCGCCCCCCGTCCTCCACCCCCTTCAAATGTACTGTGTGCCAGCACTTCAAATGACTGCGCGCGCACGCAAGTGGTCCGGAACGATATTTCGCTATTGTTCGATGGAGTGGACCGAGAAAGTTTAAACGATAATGGGCGTTTCAGCGACTCGTTCCAACTGCCATGCCGGCCTCCCCCTCCTTCCCCCTCCCCCCAATTCCATGTGTAATGCACGCTGCGTTCTCCAGAACCAGGGCGAACAGAGGCGACGCGACGCTCCTGGCCAATTTTGGTCCATCCACATTCATTACTTTAAGGTAGTCCAAGCGAGATAGTTCCCTAGTCATAATAGAGACCATATTCAAATTATACGTTTTAATTTCACCAGCTGTGGGACACATCAATTAAATATTGCATCATTAATGGTGCAATAATAGTGTTTTATATGACAGAAATGTTAAGTAATTAAATAAAAATATCTAAATAAGTCTTTAACTTGACTCATTTTTTTCGCGCGGTGCGTTTGAAACTACTTCAAAATGGAAGGTTTTTTGTGATACCCAAGAATGTATATACTGCGGTGACAATATAATTAATTTTCAAAAATAGTTGAGAAAACATACAAACTACCAACTGTTAGTTTTTTTACGACATCTAAGTGTAAGGGATTCCTCATTTTGTAAATAATGCCTCTCTGGAGCGCATACACGTACTATTTCCCATGTAAAAGGGCTGGTATTTTTTGGAAAATATCTTCGTCAGTAATGAGGTAAGGGATAGAATTTTTGGTGTCATTGGATAGCTGAGATATTTTTCTTTAAAATGAGACCAAATTCATTGATTTCTAAGTTAAATGATTTTTCGCTTGGACTACCTTAATTTCCGTTCCCGTTCAATCATCTTGTGACTTTTATGGAATTTAGGAGGAACAAAGTGGTTTATACTCGAGGAAAAAATAATTAAACGGAGGTTTAAGGTTCATGACAGCTGATGATGTCTCTTTTATGATATCTCTTTCATCTCCGTCCCATAAAATGAGGATATTTTCCATCGAATTGTTATTTTAAGTCAATAAGTTTTAGTCGAGTTTGCTAAAACATATATGTAATATTTCGTTGCTCTATTCAAGTCTCATTGATTATTTAAGTGTCATTATTTATGGACCTTTTCGAAGGAAACTTCTCAAATATAAAATTTAAAGGTTTTGAGATGTGTTATAAATATATAATTTCTAATAGATTTTTAAGCTATCCGGGACTAGCCACGCAGTTCAAATAGAGTGAACACCTCTCTGTGTTCAAAGTACGATCTTTCCTCGTGGGCAGTGGCGCTCAGCGCTCAGTAGCGACTGATTGTTACATTGTATGTCCGGCAGTCGAGAACATCTGGTCCTGTAAAGGTCACTAAAATCTGCAGGGGAAGAGGACGCCTCGGTAGCTTAACTGGCTAAAGCGGAATCGGGGATCTGGGTTCGAATCCCGTTCAAGGTAGATGATTTTTTTCACTGTGAAATTTTGCAGAATTTCTAAAAACTGTTAACCGTACACCTCCCATTCTTCTTTAAAATATCTTATTATTCACAGTGGTTAGAACCTTTCACCAAGTGAGAGAGTGTAAATAAAGCAACTTGGTTTCAAAAATGACTTGGAAGTAAATAGATCAAAGCTGTCCAAAATTAGGTAAGACAGATCAGAAAAAAATAATTCTCAGATATGAATAAATGAGTTCTCTTCGATTGCATGATATTCTTTTTCAAAGAGGCATTGCCTTTACAATTAGACTACAACCTTGAGGTGGTGGAGATGTTTGCATATTCAAACGACCCCCACAGAGACTAGACTACGTGATGCAATTATTAAAGCTGCTGGTGGTACCCCCATGCCAGATAAGTCGCAGGGTCGGAAGCTGACGATAGGTAGCCCACGTGCTGGTTTCACGCGAAAGATTAATTTCTCCAATTCAGAAAATGGCTTCTAAACATTTGACGACATCTGCCTCAATCTTCATTTGAGAGTGCTTGGACCGTAGAGGAGGCAAGATTATATGACTCATTTAATGGTTCATAGTATCCTCCTCGGTTATAGCTTTCTTGCAGATGTTACGTTATTTTCAAACAAGAGTGACAGGGACTTGCTGCAAATAATGTTTTCTTGTAGTATTTCCTTTATTTTCATAAAAACAAAAATTCCCGCGCCATTATTTTACTGTCTTTCAACCATTGAGAATTGAAATTACAACTGGTATTACTTAAGAACTGGTTCCCATATCCAATCTGCTTGAAACTATGACAGTTATTGCAAGACAATTGTGAATTTTTTTAGGCAGATTGTATTTCATCGGCTAGAAGCGAATTGTGATGACGCTATGGTGCTGATAATATGCGGGAAATTGGAAAAACACTACGCTGGTATAATGTTCCATCGTCTAGTATGTCAGGGTGTGGATTGAGGAATTCGATCAAGTTTAACAATAAAGCTACTTGGAACAGAATACCTGCATGGAGCTCACATCTGCCAAGCGCGGGCGAGGAAGCTCTGTAATATATGCCGGAAGATATGCATGGCTGCCCGCTCTCGAGGGAATCCCAGGTTCTCTCCTAAGATTAAGTTCTGAGAGAACAAGTTTCATATGTTATTAAACCTGATGTATAGCGACACTTTTCCCTCACCTAGAGGATGAAAGCCATACGACTGACTCTCGGCAACTCTTAGGCGGTGAGATCACGCGATGAGAATTATTTTTTATCCTTTTCGCCGGCAAACCTCCATTCTCTCCTCTCAAAACTCCCCTTATTTTCATCCCTCCGCTCTCCCACCCTTTCTTGCGCTAAAAGGAAAGGAAATACCGGGAAACGAAAAACGTCTCGGCCAACACACGCTCGCGAGAGCTATCTCCCAACGAGACACGCATGTGCATTCTTGGCTCGTATCTTATGTTGGTACGTACGCCCCACCAATCCTTTCTCATACTCCATCCCCCCACTCCACCCAACAAGGCACAAAACCCTCAACAACCTCTCAACCTTCCCATCAGTCGCTAGCAAGTAGGGGCCCAGAACAACAATCTTCTTTTCCAAGCCTTGCAAGGCCTTGTAGAAGGAAAAAATGAACATAAACAAAAGCTCGAAAATCTCTCCTCCCCCATTTCTTTTCAGCACCTCGAACAAAAGGCAAGTCTAGCCAGCCGGTCGCTCCATTCGCTCACTGGGGCAGCAAACGCATATACAGCAGACGTTGCAAAAACATCTGAAAGCGTGCGAAACCTTTTTCTTTCTCCTCATCCCCCCGCCTCCTTCCAACAGAATCTAGTGGAAGCCCCCGGGGGGTGTGGAGTGAGGAGGGGGGTGATGTGGGGTTTAAGGTAGGCGGCTTACCAGAAAGGATCGTAAAAATGACGGGAAGAAACTGCTCGAGGAAAGCAGTCTTCCATTGCAACCATCTCCTCGTCTACTTACGTGTCCTGCAAGACTTGCAACGAGTGCACACCTCTACGACTTTGCAGAGTTGCTCCCAGTTAAATCCGATTACGGCTTGCAACAATCGATCCTCAACGTTAGTCCTTGGTGTGCGGTTTATAAACCAGTGGAGGGAATCAAGTTAACGTACATATGGCAAGGATTATCCTTTCGGCGGCTCCAACTCGTCACATCTCTAATATTCCTGCAGTAAGTTTCTCAATTTTCAGGCGCCCTTGATTGATAACCAAAATAAACTGTTAGTTCAGGTCCAGTTAAGCATTAAAACAAATTATTCAATTACGTTAAGGTACTCTTGACATTTGGGGAACAACCCTGAATGCTAAATGACATCTACAGATTGCATAAAAAGCAGAGAGATAGGGCTACCCTAGGATATACATAGAGGATTCCATTTGTTCTATTTAATATATCATAGCAAACGCCAACTTTTTATTCTGATATTCGTCTATGCTTTATAAAAAGAGGCGAAATCTGGAATATCTTAGGAGAGGTCGTCGTATTATCAAAAGATCTGTTTTAGGGCAGATCTTGTGAAATATCATAATTAAGTTAAATGCCAATTATTTTATTTAAGTCGCCATACTAGTTTGATGACGATTCAAGGTCGTGTGCTAAATATATTCGAAAAGGAAAAACCTAGCAAAAAATAGCGGTTACATCTAGAGGCACTTCTGTCAACAAAAATGATTACAATTTGAAACCACACGATCAATAATTTGGAGATAACAAATAGAAATTCATGTTAAGAAATGCAAAAAATTTCAAGATATATGTGATGGTGTGCCAATCTTAATTAGAGATCACAGCACTGCATTTTAGTGTCAAAATAAGTTTTTTCTCCCGTGAAAAACGATGATAAAGGCTGCTGGTTAAGTAAAAGGCCTTAATATGTTGTAAAATATCTCATTTCCCATGGTAAAATATTATTAAATTTTTCTAATGGCATATGAGCTCTTTCATTGACAATGTCCATTTATCGCCTCATAAAACAGCATTTTAAAATGGAAAATTCAATTTCCCTATCATCCACGCATGGCGCGAATTCGATTTTCCTTTGGATCAAAGCTACTGAAAATGGGGTGTGTACCATAACTCAATTATAAAATTAATAGGAATATCCATCAGTCATCTTTGATTAATGGGCCACAAAATTGAAAATCTGATGTCTCGAAATATTTTGGGTTGTACCCAAAAATTTATTACAGTAGTGACGCAAACTCAAATGGGAAAATACATGCCTTAATTATGTTTTTTAGGTTTACACTCGTACTAATATATAGAAACTTAGCTATCTCATTGATTTGGATGTCCAAACGTATGTATTGCGTTGTTTCGTATAATAGGTATGCACGAAAGAAAAATTTTCATGTAGAATAAATCTTACCTTTTGATAATCATTATAATGATATCACTTAACTATATTATTACACATATCATTATTTTCTACGACCCGGGTTTCGATGTTTGACGTCCTATTCAGGACATGAAGATGACGTCAAACATCGAAGGGGGAGAAAATAAGAAATGTGGAAAAATAAAGATATGTGAAATAACAAAGTTAAGTGTTATCATTATAATGATAACAGATTCCGCAAAGTTACGCCTGATACTACCAATTTTTGATAATCACTTTCGGCACCAAAAGATATCTACGATGAATAAATATGCTCATTGTTATAAATGTGAGAAATAATTGCGGCGATTGATCTTACAATAATTGCCGATTATTGTTAACAATAACTGCCGATAAATTATTTACCCATGTCATTTCAAAAGATAGAACCTACTAATAAATGTCACTCCGTTGGTTTATGCAATGCGTAGTGCGCAAGTGAGGAGCCCAAAATTTCTTTCCCGCTGGTGCGTGTTGTATGAAACAGCGTTCGCTAATGGCAAATCATGCCGTGTTGAAATGTATAAACCACATGTCGCTGTTTCACGCATTCATTCCGGTAAAGCACGAGGTAGAAGTCGCTCAACAAGAGCATCCACACGAGTGGAATGCTAAAGAAGAGTCGCACGCAGCTCTCTAGCGCATGTTCTCCGCTTCCACGTGTGGAAAAAAAGAGAAGAGCGACAGGCGCAGCACGCATATCCCTCACTCGTCTCTCCCCCGTCTTCAGCGACTGCCAAACCATTTGCGCCTCTCCTTCTCCACCCACCTCATCTCCCCCCGGTCGCTCTCATTACGCGACAAGGGATTGTTATGACTGTGTTTGTTTCATCTCCCTTTAACACGGTCGTACGAGTCGCTCGCGGCATATACGTAACGACCTTGGTGATCTCGTGAAGAGTTTCCCAGAGGCAAGGGCAGAAAGGGAGGGGTTGGTTGACTGGGGTGAGGCATTAGTGAAGAGGGGAGGAGCAGGAGGAGGAGAAATGGTAGAGGGAGGTGGGAGGAGGGAAAGAAGAGAGGAAAAAACTTGTGACGCACGAAAAGTAATGACCCACGGGTTTTACGTCCTCGTGCACTTGCTATATAAAGTGCTCTCGTTCGAGATATCAGGGTGAGTGAGGAGGGAGAAATGACAGGGGGAAAGGGGTGTGGGGTGGAGAGGAGTCGTTTGATCCACATTGTGTGGGTGAATATGGGAGGCATAAGGGACCGCCGAGGCCAGTGTGATGGAAGAGGGGGAGTTGGGGTAGATCTGGTCGGTGTGTGTCTGTGGGGAGAGAGGGGAGGGGTCCAGAGGAAGATGCTGATCGGGAGCGTGGGGGAGGAGGAGGAGAAGGGGAGGATAGAATCTTCAATGGGAACCGCAGCGGCAAACACGTGAGCCGAGAATTGTGCGGTCAACCGGGAGAAAGGATGGAAGGAAATGGGGGTGATGTAAAGGGTTGGAATGGATGCGGACGGGAGAAGAGTGGGGGAGAGAATTAGATGGGAAACGTATGTGTGTGCGAATGGGAGAATACGACGCTGGTCCACCGGGCGGAACTATCTCGCCATCCTGATTTATTTGCTGGGCGAGCTCATCTTTTGGCGAAGGAAAAATGATGTCGCGTCAATAAATTCATGCGATAGTGGGGGGAAAAAGCGCGAGTGAAACGATACATACGAGAGTGCCTGGTTCCATTCACACGAGACGTTATAATGAGTCACAGTATACATATTTCCGCTTTAGGTGGTTGGAGTGATACTCGTTAATCAATAAGAGCACATTTTAATAACTTTTCAAGCAAGTTAAATAAATTTATGGCACCGCGCTTAATTTAGGTACATAAGTTTATATGGGGAAAAATTACTCAATTACTTATTCAAATGACTGATTAAAAACTAAACTCCTTCCTACATTTATCAGCCTTATTTAGATAATTTGATTAAAAAAACAAGAAACACCAGAAATAAAAACAAATTAATTGTACCCTGCACAGAACCACTATGTACCATAACTCTTTTTATATAAAATCATGTATTGTATGGAATTCGATTCCGCAAACGTTGAAAAATATTTTTAAAAATGTCGAAAAAATAATTAATCTACAGAAAGATGAAAACAAATGCTTTCTATCTTATTATCTCAATGATAATTAATATTTTGATAAATATCTTGAATTAATTTCATGTAAATACTGCCTCTGTGATTGCTACAATGTATTCAGCATGGAATTTTGATATTTGTTGTGAACAAGTACTGTAATTTGATAGCTTTCTTGTAAATGAGTGACATGTTTTGAATGTGATTGTTATTATTTTTTTGTCTGAGTTGTCATTACTTATTCCTACTCCAAAGAAATTCATTGCTAGAGCCAATAAATGTTATTATTATTATTAAATGATGTAAGAATTTTATTTTTCCATTTTCATTTTAATTAATGCATAGTTTTTTCTTAGGTCAACGGCGCGGAAATAGAAATGTAACCAGAGACCATACGTAAATTCGTATTTTTTCCAAGCGTTTTACATTGATATTTGCTGGAGACCAACAAAAATGAATAAAACATATTTCTTCTCTATATATTAAGACGAAATTATTAACTTCCACCATTTATACAGAATATTCCACTGCTTTATACTATTACACAAACATGAGGAGCACTGAGGTATATCGGTTTCAAGTAAATGTATGTTAGTTCGAGAGGAAAAGGTGTAAGTAAAAAGATAGGGAATGATTAAGGGGAAGGAGGGTATACTATTGAGAGGAAAGCCAATGTGTCATCAAGGCTAGAGAGGTATGAAAACTAATGGCAAAGGGGAAGATTAAGAAAGTTTTGTCATTTAAAAGGAAATCAAAATCTGTTTGAAGACCGATCTCTCCTTGTTTCTTCTCTTGTGCTGACTTGCGAGTACTTTTATATTGATCAAACTGGCGTAATTTCACAACTAGAACCCAGGAGCACCAGACCTATTTTAAGAATAAGGAAGCCTCATCTGCCTACCCCAGACATCTGATGGAGTTGGGAATTGAGAGTAATTTCAACCCGGAAGTTTTGTACACTGCCAAGAAAGGCAAGAAGTTTGAACGCTTTCGAGAAACCTATCTATTGTAATTTTACCGATTGGAATTCTATATTAAGCCCCGTAATGAAAAAGTATCGATTAGATGCTCTAGTAATTGATTTATATGAAAGGAGTGTACTACGTTGGTTTGGCCATGTCGAGAGAATGGAAGGGAGGAAACTAACAAGACAGAAATGTAGTGGCAGAATTAATATTGTGAATAGAAGGGATCAACCGTAAAAGAAAAGGGTAAATGTAATATAAGAGACTTTTACAGAGGATAGACATTAAGAGCCTTAAGAGTTGGAGAGCGCGTATGAAACAACCCATGAGAGTAAGAGAAGCGGAAGTGATTTGCAATGATAGGGCCTTATGGAGGAAATTATTGAAAGGGAGCCTTGTCATGCCTGTAAATAGTCTTGGGCTAACGGCTATTACTAAATCATTTGACCGTCAATCCCGAAAGGGAATCTACGTAATACCCTGCGAGCCACCACGAGGGTTTGTGGCAGGGGAATGGCGTGATAGGAATGTGTGTGTGTATGCAAGTCATGTGCCCATCGAACAGGACTAAGGATTGGTATTTCGCCGTCGTCGATTACGCCTACGCTCTACCCCAAGAGACTAGGGTTTATGGCAGAGAACGATTCCACACCAGTCATGCACTAGCCGTCAAACTTACTGGGAAATTTACGGGGATGGATCTTCACATGCAATAAGACTGATAACCATCATTCTACATTTGTGGGATTAACACAGCACTAATACGTCAAAGGGGCCTTTTACCATTTCCACATAATGCTACCTCAATTGCGCTCAGCGGGGGATTATCTTTCACCAACATACGCCACACTTTAGCCCATATATTTATTGAAACAATGGAATATTTATGCATAAGCCTCAATCTGCATACACAGTTAAGGGGTAGAGTGTCACCTACCCAAAGCAGCAGTTATGACACCAATATTATAGAAATCATAAAAACAAGAACACCCAAAATTATATCATTTTTGCAACTGGGTATATAATATGCAGCATACAGAGCCTCGATAAATATACAGAAAGCGATGAAAACGTGATGTTAGTACCTCGTGGCAGACTAAGAAACAAGCATTAGTGAGAAAACGAAGTAATTAGCTAGAGTATCTATCAATAAAGCTATTTATAAGGTCTTGTCGGCAGCTTCTGTGGTTTCTTATCGTTCGCGGGAGCAATGAAATTTTAAATCTGCTGAACGTAGGTCTACTTCCTGGATTTCATTCTCATGATCTCTACATTTACATAATATTGTGAGTTTTGTCATGCTAACATGCAAATATTTTTCAAAAATGAACGGCACATAAAACATAAAAGTGAAGCATGTCCATTTCATATCGAAACTTTAAAAGTTATATGACGCGTAAAACTAAGTCAACGGCAGCTATTGTAACCATTAACAGTATCAGCCACATGGAACATAGCTATTATAGCGTCTAGTCCTAATTTAGCCCCCGCAAATTGCCCTTTTAATTTCTGAGGATTTTTTCCCCAATGGAGTTGGGCGATAGTGCAAGGTAGATTCGACGTCATCGCCAGGTGCAGGAGACATGGGAAAAAATGGTTGGCCTTTCAGTGGGAAGGTTGGCAATGGGGGAATAAGAACTGCCATTGAGAACTGGTGGATAACTTGTACAAGCTTTGACGCTTAAGGGTCTGATCTTAGATCAGGCGCGGACTTGTTCAGCCCTCGAGTAACGAGGTATCTTTACGTCAAGTTCTCTCTTCCCACGGTATCCTTGTGACGGCGATCTGCTGCAGGACATAACACTTGTCGTCACCCGAGGAGACGTAGAGCGAGAGAAAGGACGTATTCTTGTGTCGCCAAGACATTCCCACTCCAAAATCTCACTGAAACGTTATCCACTGTGACATATGTGAGATCGACATCCGGTGCATGAAAGCTGAAGTGGAATACGGAGCGAGAAGTAACACTTGGACGTTTATTAAAAGGTTTTTCTAGGTCTGAGAGCCAACTCAGGATTGTAAAATGGGTAAAGTGAAGGTAGTGAAGACACCGAGGGAAATTGTATAAAAGATTGCCCATCCTAATGATGATATGGGATGGACCAAGGAACTCCTTTTCATAACCCTAGGAAATTAAAGGTTATAATTTTTAAAAATAATTAAACATTTCCTGCCTTTCCCCGATTAAGTGAGATAATTCATCCGCTTGGCTAAAATACTGTTAAATAATGTTTTAAAACTATCTTTAAAGAAATTTATGGCCATTTTCACTTTTCTAAACACTTTCGGAATTAAAACTAGATAAAAAGGAAAGGGCGTGTTATTAATCTCATTGACTTGACCGGGTGAAAATTAAATAAATGGAGTCAAAATAAATTTACTGGTGTCAAGATTACTCTATCTGGATTTTGATCATTTCTTTCTCAATTTGCATTACCCATTTGGTCAAAAACTATATATTGTAAGGAGTCTGAGCGAGTTTCTCAAAACTTGTATGTCTCTTAGCTCTCGGAATTTTTTTCAAATTGATAATTTAGCCTTTAATTTTATTTAAACTTTATTCTCTAAAGTATTTACTCCCATATATAATTCTTGTAAATATTTTAAAACGAAGTACCATTGGCGTCTATTGTTGTTTGAGAATACACGGTAGGACTGGACTCAAAGTTATTTCCGTACTTAAAGAAATACATGGAACACAAGGAAGTTCAGGGGTTTATTCTCTGCGAAACATTTATCATATCCATAGTGTTATCAAATATAAATATGCCACAAAATAAAAGAAAAATATTGAATAAACTAATTTAAGAGTGTTTAAAAAACATATTATTAACCCCCTCGTACTACGGCAGATTAGATCGCGCCAATAAAATTAGAGAGCTAGATTGTAGGATAGGTATAAAATTTCATTTTTTCCGCGTACCATTCGGGACCATAACAGCTGTGATCGTCGTCATGAATAGCTCGAATTGTGACAATAGGCAGACAGTAAATCTTTTTCTTTACATTCTCCTCTTTCTTATTTATGCATGATGTAAATATTGATGTTCTTATTTATGCATGATATTTAGAATCTGTAGTAGTACTCTTTGTATCCTTTGCATGTTGGAACGATTGACGATAGAATGTTTCTTGGATATTAGATTTTTAATTGGCGCTTTGCATGTGTGGTACGCGGGTTTCAATGTAATTTCGGTGTTCTACCGTATTGTTCATGCATGCCTGGTGTGGAAGCACCCCCTGCCACACACCCTTTGGGTGGCTTGCAGGGTATGACGTAGATGTGGATGTAGATGAGGTGTAAAACCAAGAATTTTGTATGTATCAGTCAACGAGAACCCAATTTAGAAACTTGGAAAACTTAGTGAGCAATTTTTGCCCTACAGAATGCCTTGCACAGTCATGTCTATTTCCAGCTTTCGGTTTTGAAAATCGGGACCCCCTTCTTCCTTCTTCTCTGCTCGCAGAATTTTCACCCACCAAATCCCACAGCTTCACACACTATTCCACTACTCCATCCCCTTCGTTCATAATCTTCTGGAATTATTTCCATCGCATACCACCCACTCCCAATTCCTCTCAATGCACCCCAACTCCCCTTCATCTTCCAGATCGTCCAAGAAACTTATTTCATCTTCCCTACTTAATGGCCCCTCATTCATCCTCCAAACTCCGTCCTGCGCCTCCATACATTTTCCCACGACTATCATTTTATCTCTCGCTTCATATTGAGGCTCCGTCGGTTGAAGCCGCCTTATCACCATCCTGTGGGAAAGGTGCCCTGTTCCCTCCGGCCAATTCAGGCGCCCTTTCCCTTGAGACAAGTAGGGGAAGAGGAGGGAGGTGGGCAAGTACGGGCTCCGTCCGGTCACTGCACCATGCCGGCTGACGCTCATACAATCTCCATTGTAGTGAAGAGTACCCCCACCACAGCATTCCTCTTCCACCGACTAAGATATGACGTCCCTCCCCACCCTCCGAAAGCCAGCCCTCTCATTGTTCGCCATACTCCTTCCCCAGCCTCTGCCATACACAAGGCCCTACTCAAGGCTCACCCACTCACACACACATACACACACTAAAAAGAGGGTACTGCTCTGGGGAAGTGCTCGGGCAGGAGAGGCGACAATGAGGCTCCGGAACAGATACACGAATGCGTCGCCCTCCCAAGTGTGTCGTAACCTTCTCCTCGATGGCGGTACCGTCGCCCGGAGATATCAAGTTCTCCCTAAAAATTTTATTATCCCTCCAGTCTCCTTTTTTATTTCGCACGTCGGGGTTTAGTGTCGTCGTCCATGGGGTCAGCTCGCTCGAGTCACACAGCACGGGGTGAACAACCGGCCACGACGCCCTCCGCACCTCGCTGAAAAAAATATAACCACCCTGTGTGGGCGAGAGTGGCAAAATTAGCCCAATTTCGGTGAAATATCCGAGGACAAAATGGTCCGTCGACCACTTCGGCTGCTACTACATCTACGTAGTATATACCCTGCATAGTACATACTCCCTAGGTGTGTGGCAGGGGTGCATTTCATCCCCACATCATTAATACGTGAGCAGCAGGAAGGGCGTAGGGGGGATTAGGTTACCGGCTATGAATGGGCTTGATATAACATAAGGAATTGAGGGGTCGAAAGAGAGATTGTTATGGAGATATATAAAGATATTGAATTTTATTTGTAATTGGATCAATTTAATAGATCATATACTACCAAAGTCCTGCGATCTGCGAACCGTAAAAAGCAGGGATAGCAGGGGATGTTAGAATAATAGCTGATTTCTGTTGCTGTGACTAAAAAATACCTAATGCATTTGCCGTAGTATCGTTATTTAATGTATGATTACGCTGGAGTCGATAGAAAAGTAGGTACGAATCTTCCACATTTGATGACTTTTGAAATTACATACTATTTTTATCTCTCCTGCGAATGCCGTATTCCAGCTACAGCCACTTTTTTTTCAATGTAAAACGCCTCTCTTTCACCCTTGTCAGTTCCTTGCTTGAACATTTACGGTGTTCCTCACTAGTTTTTCCAACCATGTTCCCCTTCAAATTATAGTATCTTTTCCGTGGTCTTTGCTACGATCAACTGCTTTTTATGGGAAATGAGAGCAATTAAGCCTTCAATCCTCACGCTCTACCTACTAACTGGGTGGTCGAACATAAAGATAGACACGTAGGTCGAACAGAAGCCAGACATTCGGGCTATCGTCAGAAGTAAGCAGGGTAATTTCTCTTTGCCTCTTTTTCCATGTTTAGAGGGGAGCATATTAACGTCGATATTCAAGGTAAATATCAGTCTACCATGACTATTTATTTGCCAAACCTCCAACTCTACAACGATTCTGTCCCTAAGAGGCATCGGTGTCACTACCAAGATGGATGAAAAAAGTACGAATAATGCAGCTTGAGAGATTTATTTGGAACGAAGTTTTCAGTTACCTATAATAACATTGCATAACTTTCATTGAAATTAAATAATATATTTTGCTTTAATTTGTTGAATTTTAATGAAGGAAAAATATTAGTCACTCTTTGCAAAATCTTTAGAGATATATTTTTCTCTGAAATTGAAGTCTATTTCCACGGTGTGTGATACAGAGGAAAGCACTCAGACATACGTTAAGGAAAGAATTTATCTCCAACATTTGAGGACTTTTGTCATTAAATACTCCTTTCACACCCACTCTGTATGCTGCACCTCGTGCTGCTAGCACTTTTTTCAATGCAAATGGCAGCTTATTCACCCAGATAGTCCCTGCATAAATCATACGAGGGGTTTCAGGCTCATTTGCATTCAGAGACATTACTGAAAATATGAGGATTGTCTGACGCACATATTGCGTCAGATATATGGCTGTTGGCATTTCGTATGTTTAAACATGTAATTCTGCACTACAAATAAACAATATAAAATGTTTTAGCAATACTTTATAAGAAATCGTCAATAATACTTAGGTTTTTTAGGCGTTTTCAGTGTAAGATGTCAAAGAAATACATTCTTGTGTCGTCCTCCATCCCAGTAGCTACTTTTTACCACCTCTTTACCAGGTCTACCAATAATGGAGTTGTTAGCATATTCAGAAAGTTTCTCAAGTTTGGCACACTAATATTACACATTAGCTCGTAAGATTTTCTGTCGGCTGACAAAATTGACCTCACAAGTTTTTCTGTATATACCACTTGCTTTTTAATGATAAGCCAGCTACTTGTATCCCAAATATTTTTTTTAATTTTTCCATTTCATTCCATATTCTAGAGTTAAAACTGAAGTCTCAAGAATAAGCTAATGAAATAAAACAAGATGTAATAAGACGATTTTAAAAAACTAATAGCCATCTACATAAAGAATCATGAAATAGTGTTGTAAATATAGGATGAATATTTTTAATTGGTGTACTTTGGTTAAAAAAATCCCAGCGAGATTTCAGTACTTATATTTATGGATTTCTGTCTTAAAAAATAGAAAAACTCTCTATTTTCAGGATCTCTAATTCCCGAAGCTTGAAACCCTTCCTTGAAAAGACGCGATAAACAGTATAAGTTCCAATATAATCCCAAAATACCTGTTGAGGAGGTTAAGTCCGGTAACGTCAAAATATCGGTCGACCATAGTCGGCACAATTTCCGACGATTTCCAATTGTGACGGAAAGATTGATGTGTTTATTGTATTCAACTCATTCGAATTTCTATAATAGCTATTTTCTACAATGACATCAAAAATAATCTCCCCCGTGGCCTTAATTCTATAACTTGTAGTAGTGAAATTCTTGAGTTAAAATAATCTATCACATCTTTTTGTTATGCGAGAAATCCTTACATTTTAGGCACATTGATACATAAAAAGGAGGTGAATCTTTGAGAATCTGTGAACAATGTTTTCATTAATTTTATGGGAATTACTTATGGAAAAATGAGATCATTGTTTGCTTAGTTTTCTTAGTTAGCTTATTAAGGATACGTCCTATGAATAAAATAACCATCGCATTCTGTTATGACACTTAGTATCTGGTACTCGCAAAATTGACCATCTAGGAGCAAATAAAATCGACTATTATCCGGCTAACTTCTACGATTATTACGTATTCCATTTATTTGTCATTTCTATTAATCGATATATTCCATTCCTTAATTAAACAAGGCTTTTCTTGTTTTATAACATTTCATGCTCAATATAAGGACCTCAATAAGTATAACATTGGTTAAGATCATACTAGAAGGTACAGTAGAGGGAAAAAACCAGAGAGGCAGACCTAAACTGGACTATATGGGACAGTTGATGAAGGAACTAGGTTGCTAATCGTATAGTGAAGTGAAAATATTGGCCCAAGAACGGATAAAGTGGAAGACTGTTGCAGACCAATCCTAGGATTGTAACCAGAGAAGAAAAGAAGAAGATAAGGACATCAATATAGCTCCTCATTAAGTAAGATCGTTAGATTTCCTTTTTAAGTGATGACGGTTTCTTTTCAATAGATATGAAAGGGAAATATATGAATTACCGATTGTACTGGAAAGTTAGGAACATGTATTTTTATTAATGTGACATGCCTTTCATTTTATTTTTCTCCACACAAATGAAATAGTAGATGAGATAAAACACTAGGCCACTCATCCGTTTATTAATTCAAACCCAATACTTCTATTGCTCAGGAATATTCATTGAACATTACAAAATATTAAGACCCAAAAAGCTATAAACTACTCCAAAAAGTTAACGAAGTTAGTTAGTTTCATTGATGGATGATGAAACGAGAGTATTTTTACCATCTACGAGATCATAAACAACCTTTGGTTTCTTAGTGTATGAGAGCGATATTGTAGAAATTAATCACAGCATGCGTAAGGAAAATTCTGAGATGGTGGAACAATGATAAAAAATATTACTCTTCTAATGCTAGAAATTACAAAATTTCCTTCTCATTGTGAAGGACTGGGGACCAATTATGTATAATCTTCCTGCACCCACTCCGAGAAAACGGTCATCCTAAATCTTGCCTAGGGCTCACTCGCGTGTGAAAATTTTAGAGCTGTCCCTTCTAGAATCGATGTCAGATGAAGAATGAAGCCACTTAAGCACTTCGAGAAAGGACCCGCTATCAAAAAATATACAGGTGCTAATGGAAGGGAATTTCCCAGTTTTTTTACACACGAGGTTTTATGAATCCCTTGGTCAGTTTAGCGTGCCGGCTCTCTTTAATGAGCACAGCTCAGGCAACGGTGAATTTTCGGGGAGATTTTTCCCTCTTCACAAAAGGATATGTCTTTTGGGAGTAAAAGGCAGTCTCGTGAATGAGTCACGAGAGGTTGCTCTTTTCCCTATGCTCAGCATTCTTTCGCTTTTATTCCCCAAAAAAAATTCCTGATATATTATGGCAACCTTTTATTTCGAAGGGGAATTAATTTTTGATAATCGCCCTTGCATTAAAATGGCCGTTTTCAAAGGAGACGCCCTGGAATACGAGAACCAGAATGGATATCAGTAAATGACATGCGATCACTCGGGCATTCTTACCGTTTTTCCATTCACTAAGCGTTTTATAAACATCAAAATGATAGGTTAGGTGCATAATTCTGTCGAAATAAATTACTTTCATCGGAAGTTTCCGATTTTGGGTTGAAGACTTCCGTGTCTCCAAATTAAAACCCTGTGAGTGTTACACAAAAACTCTTCGAAGTAATGGCTAGGGACTAACCCTCACTCTTACGAAAGTATGTACTTATTCTAACAATTTCCGCATTATATCGAGGCCGGCGGAAAGGTAATTTCTTTCGATGTTATGTTTCGTCCGCAGTAAAACTGGATCGCCTGGGAAGCTACATATAATTTTGATCATGAAAACATTATAACTATAGTTAAATGTGCATTTAAAGGAAGTTTACGAAAAGTCGTGAGAAGATTATTTATAAAAAACCGTAGAAGTCATAATTAACACAATTTTTTAACAAAAGCTCTCGTTGATACTTAATGTACAGTAACTTTTGTAGAATACTTATGCATTGGCAGAGTAATATGAAAAAAATATTCCATAAGGTAAAAATGACGCATATTCATTAATCGGAGGCACAGCTGATGAAGTTTAACTGAAGTTTTCGGTTATATTACGAAAAAAATATATAATTTTACTCAAACAGCTGAGCAACTAGAGCCAGTTGAATTGCACTCATATGTCGGAAGTTGCATGACAGACATTAAGCTCAGGTGTAGATGAATTCTTCATAAACAGACAATTAATACGCTCCGGAATGATTCAGTGGGAAACAAGAAAGCCTTATTTTAAGCCTTTGTAATGAGTTTGAGACTCTATGGGTAAGGAACCATGATGGACCATCAGTAAATATGATAAAAAAGAATCAAAGCCTTCGCGACCTGGTCTTGAGATGGACGCTGATGATGTAATGGACTAAGAAACTGAAGCCAGAAGGAATGCTCAGAAGATCCGAAAAAGAAACCGCATTTGGAATGTGGCAAATAAAGAAGAACTAGGTTGTCTAGACATTTCCTGAGACAATGAATTTTTCAAGAATTTAATATAGGGGCAAATTGATGTGAGGATTTTACAAGGAATACCAAGGGATAGTTGCATGGGCGAATTGAATGAGGTACATATTTGAGATAGAAGAAATACCAGAATTTATATAGTTGGATAAGAATAGAGAAGAATTGACAGCTGAATTTTATCAAGCACCAAAAGTTGAAGAAATAGCGGTACAGATATACCGAGCGTACTTCTAAAAAGAAGCTAAGAAGGACGATAATTCATCAAACTTTTACGAGAGATATGAAGAAACTACTGCTAAAATGTGTCGGATGTTTTGAAGCAATAAAACTTTACAAGCACACATTTCCGTTCTCTCATAAAGGTGCCTGTCTATATTATCCTTAGGAAAACTTATGTTTGGCTCTTCAGCTTTTCACGACGCAGATGCTATTCACTCAAAAACTTGCAGTGACGCACCTTCAGAGCTGCGCGCAGCTTGAAGTAGTTTAGGAAGGAATAAATAAAGCCTTTCCCAAGGGCGCGGGCGACCACGGAAGAAGAACGTGCATGCAACCGAAGGACCCACTGAATAAACTTGCGCCACTCCGCCGCACGCCTCTTGCCTCGGACGTACGAATATTTTTCAGGTGGACGTGAGTTGGTTCGGAGAGTGTAAAACGAAATGCCCGACGTTATTTATTTTCTCCATCCGCTTCGTATCTCCGCCGTGATATTCCTCCCATCCACCCGGCGACCATCCGACCCACGGTGATGGGAAGGATGACGTAGAGTCCATACATATATTTATGCTCCTCTCCCACTGTGTGTACTACGCTCTTAAAAGGGCTCAGACAAGAGGCCCACAAATCATTTCCCATTGTGTTAGGCCCACGGATCGCCTTTTGTTTTCCACGTCGAGGAAGGTTTTCATGAGCCACCGAAAGGTCGTGCGGGTCCTCCTCTCTTATTTATTTTCCGTCTTTATTCTTTAGCCCCCTCCGGAGGGGTCACTTCCCTGAGCTCCGAACGATTGAAGACAAAAGAATGCTTTTTAATCGGCATTCGGAAGCAAAATTCCGAAGTTGCCTCCCTCCCATGACTCAAGATGGGCTTGGGCCGCTTGATAAATTCAAATTCTGCTTCAATCATACGTTGGGGAACGAGTTTCACCCAAAAAAGAGAACGTACCAGAGTATCGAGAGGATTCCTGAGTAGCTTTAAAAACGGAGATGTTAATAAAGTCCCTTCCCCTGGTAGATGATGTATTTCACAGGAAAAACAGAGAGGAGAGTTTAAAATAGCAAACTCGATACATTTGGTGAACTCCGTTTTGCATACGGTTATATCTCGAAAAAATCTTGAGCCCTGAAACTTCAAAGGCAATTTTGTGGAATTGAGATGCTTGAAAATAAAATCATATTTATTACAACATTCATGATGAAAAGATACAACTTGGTTAACTTGGTTAATTCCACACTAACTTATTAGAGCCGACCCGGGTTTCAGCAACTGAGTGCCATTTTCAAGGTACAACTCCACCAAGTAACGCCTGAAACATTTTCGTTTCTTACAATATAATTTATGCAAAAACTTTATTTACTTGCGCGCTAATCAATCCTCACAATGCACATGAACTCGATGAAAAGAGGTTAAAAATGGCATGTGTATCTTAAAATTGCATTTTCGTGTTCTAATTTATAATTTCAAATCGGAAAATAATTGTTCTCTTTTGTGAAAATAGTAATTTTAGAACTAAATCTTTCCTGAGGTATGAAGTTTGTTGAAAAGGAAGTAATTTGGGCGTGTTCATGTGTTAGGACACAGTTTCAAAATGATGGAAGTGTAAACTAGGGAATTTTAAAATATTTTTTCCGATACAAGATGATCCACTTGTAATAAAAAATCGATTTAATGACTTTTATGCGAATAAAGTCTCGGGATTCATAAGATTAATCTTTGCTGTCTTGGTTCCAATTGTCTAAATGACGTAAGCCTGTGACTTCGTAGTATATGGAATATTATATGTATTTTCCACGGTACAAAAACATCTGAAAATTGCATTCTTTTAGACGTTAAAACATGTAAAAATAATTCAACATAGCACTTTAATTTTAGCAAGCAGTATCGCTATGCCTTATAAAGGAGGCGCCCTGAATAATGGAGAGTATCGATGAAAAGGGATTCGTTGAGCATCTCAGCTTTAATTTAAGGTCATATGATATTAAAGGTAGCAGGCAAGGCATTGGCGTATCCACATTCCTTAAAGTATTTCCGAAGCTCTGATAGAACAATTTGCCACGATTCCCTGAGGTCATGAGTTGCAGGAAAACGTCCATATATAAAACTCATTTTTCATTGAGTTACACCAGCCTTGAAGGTTGAGGGTGGTAAAGCCCATTTGATACAATAAGAACAAATAATTCCATTCTTAAGTGGTCCTCTTCTTTAAATCCGCTATTTATTCGTGGAAATGGATGAAAATAGAGTAAAACATCATTGCTTCATTATAGGATTTAGCAAAATGATTAGCAAGTGATTTCTGCGACATACCAGGCTATGTAAGTACATATTTGAAAAAAAGTCGAATCAATAGACTATTACAATTTAAACGTCAAGGAGCGATTAGTTTACCAATCAGAGCATTTAGGCGCTTTAATTACTAATATTTTAGGTAATGTAGATCTTGGTAACGCGCCGGCTTGACAAGACAGTGGTTGTGCATTCGATTATCGCAGTGTAAATGGATGATTTTTCTGTCTAGAAGAATATGCCCTGTATCCACTTACTACCCTGAGTATTTCCGGAATGGCGTGTGGCAGACGATGTTAGGGAAGAAGCAGAGAAAAAGGGATAGAATAGGGAAAAGGAATGGGAGGAGGAGAAGGATGGAAGTGAATTGTGTCTCTTCATGTCAGTATTACGCTCTGTGCTTGTGCTGATCACCAGTATTGCGAAGGAAGAAGGAATATTTGTGCTCAATAGTTTCAACACAGTATCTTTTTTATTCTGTCACCTTCATCAGAACTAGAGGTATATTGCAAGGCTAGCACAATGATTTCCGTATCACTCAGACACTTGGGTGATCTAAATTTTTCAACTAATCTTTAACTAGCCTGTGGCCTCTGAGTTACTGGCATTTCATGGCTATTCTTTCATCGGCTATGAAACGATCTCGGTTTCCTCGTAACAATATTTTCATTAATGCTGAATGGAACGTGATTGTAGTAGAAGTTGATACACCTAAAAAACCCTATGGGTATTACTCAACGACACAGCCAGTAAAAAATTATTTATGTTAATTACGTTATTCTCATTAATAAAAATGAGTCATTCTCCGGACCTATGAGGTTACAACTAAGGTACCAATATAGCCTTGGCATTTGTTCTCCGTAAGATCTTTGTCACGCAATATCTTTGATGAAAGTGAAAGAAATTGTTTTAACTAATTGTCATCAAACTCCATCCGCAGGATGATTTAAAGTCTCATGTTATTTCAAATGTTATTGTGACTGAACATAGTTTTTTCTGGATCTACTAAATAATCTTCTCAATTATTACTGCCTTTGGGAAATTGGAAAGATTTTTTCGACGGTTATGAGTTCAACTCAATCCAGGTGATTCACATGAAAAGCAGTTAAAATTTTGACGAAACAGCGGGAATTACTGTATTGATAAGACTGAATTCCTCATTGGACTTGAGTGAAAAAAAAGGTAATTAGTTACGAAGGAACTAATTAAGAAAAAACCCGGATGCGTATTCTCAGGACATTGCTGTCCTTTCCTTTTTCCATTCTAAGAGAAGGAGTCTCTTCCTGAGGATGTCTCTCTGTAGAGGATTTCCGGGAATATCGGAGTGCAGCTCCGAGAAGATCTTTGAGAAAATAAGGAACTCCGGGCAGCAAAGCGGATTTATGAGCAGGTTAGACTACATGACCTCCCGAACGATCAATTTCTGTGCAATGGAGAGGCTCTTTGTGGCAATCACAAAAGAGAATCAAACATTTCTAAAAACTTTCCTGAAGCGTGAGAACAGTCATCTTTTTTGCCCTTTAGTCACCGCAAATATCAATCTACAGACTTAAAAAAATGATTGGAAAGAAATTTCTTTTGAGAACCAGAAAGAAGTTAAAGGCAATTGACAGAAAAAGTTGTTCTCAAAACATCTCAATTCGTTTTCTACCAGTAAAACTTCATTTTGCACTAAAATGCCAGTAAAAACCATGAAAGTCAACCAGTTTTACTGCTTGTGCATTCAAGCTACAACACCTTTCTCCTTGCAGGAACGATTTGTAGAAAAATAAGAAAAATAGTCGACGAACCGTTGACTTGTTAGCGATAACTTCAGGCTTATTTATTTAGTGAATTTATTCCACATTGACGTCTAAAACCCAATTTAAGACTTTTCACATCAAGTACCATGAAAAACACTGTTTGGATCGAACACGAAAGATCAGATCCTGGGCTGAGAAAATAAATCACCAAGGCAAAACTTAAGGTAGTCCGAGCGAAAAATCATTTTACTTAGAAACCAATAAATTTGGTCTCATTTTAAAGAAAAATATCTCACCTATCCAATTACACCAAACATTCTACCCCTTACTACATTACTTTTGGAGGAATTAGCCAAAATATACCAGCCCTTTTACATGGGAAAAGGTACGAGCATGCACTCTAAGGAGTCATTATTTACAAAATGAGGCATTCCTAACACTTAGATGCAGTAAAAAAATAAACAGTGAGTAGTTTGTATGTTTTCTCAATATATTTGAAAATTAATCATAATGTCACAGCAGTAGGCTCTTGGGTATCACCAAAAAACCTTCCGTTTTGTAGGAGCTTCAAACGCACCGCGCGAAAAAAATGAGTCAAGTTAAAGACTTATTTAAATATTTTCATTTAATTACATACAACTTCTGTCGTATAAAACCATATAATTGCACCATTAAAAATACAATATTTAATTGATGTGTCGTACAGCTGGTGTAATTAAAACGTATAATTCGAATATGGTTTCTATTATGACTAGGGAACTATCTCGCTCAGACTACCTTAAACCGGCAACACTATGCATATACATGCTTTTATAAATAAAGATATTCAATAAAATCAATGAAATTTTGCCATATGTGAGGGACAAATACTACATAATAATACTTAAACATAATCTTTAAATACTTTGCAATAAAAAGCATAAATATGCATCAAATACATGCTCAACTAATTACAAAATTTCCACTCAAGGAATGTAATTTATTTCTAAAAAATATAGCAATGGCGCAGGAAAATTCATTGATCGTTGTTTCATGTGGCTTGGATTGAGTAACAGATAAACGTAAACGAAAAGGTCCTATTCCAAAAATGTGGCCCTGTAAAATCCTCGATTTTCCCTTATTTTGAGTTTAGACAATGGTGCGAGCACCAGTCATTTCGATTAATGGCAGTCAGCCTCTTAAGAGATTTGCTCGTTTATTTTTTTAAACCTTCATCAATGTCGGATGTTTGCTGGCCGATCTCAAATCAAAAGCTTAATCACATCCACGGTTGGCAGATGAATACTCAACCTCCCCGCCGTCGCCGAGACCACTATCGTCACTTGGTTCGCTTAAAAAAAGGGCGTGTATAGCTGCTAAAAATTTTATTTTCACAGTACAGTAAATGAAAACCTTCTGCGAAGTAACTATATCAAAGAGCATTTTTCTGTGCATTCAGTGTTTTTCTGTGACCCTATTTGTTTATCAGTGACCCTATTAGTTTCCCATTTCTATGCGAGAATTTCCTCTTTTCCAACCACGCGTGATTAATTTAACATAGTGCACATAATGATAGGTGGTCCGTTCTCTAAATTTTATAACCATGGCGCCTATAATTGTCAAAATGGTGGATGCCCGAACGTAACACCAACGTAAAATTCTTCGAGATGGATTTCGACGAATACAACCTTAAGAATTAACGGTGAAGCCTTTCCGAGTGTAGGGAACGGAACCCTCTACCGAGCGAAGTGAGTTAAAATATACAATGTAAGAGGGAGAAAAAAATCACATCACCACGAATAGGAAGGTCGTCAACATTAAATATTTAGCAAACTATCAATGAATGACGTTTGTATTTTATTTTTGGCAAAACAAAATTCTGCATTCAGAGTCGATAAAACATCACAAGGTTTTAATTTTTACCCTGTAGTTCTCATGTCCTCACTAAAGTAAACTCAAAAGTGTAACAAAATATAAACATTTAAGTGCATGTTATGACACTTTCTCCTACGTTCGTAATGTTAATTGCATTAACTGAAGCAAATATGGCATCGTTGTGAAGAACTTCAGACGGAAGATAAAGCCAAAACATAACTTTTGAAAAAATTCAAAGATTATATTATTTTATTAATTGAAATCACAAAAGAGTGCAGCGCTGACACGTGGCTGGCTAAAAATTTGGCCAGAGAAAATAATCTTAGCCACCCTCTGAGAGTATGACAAGTAGAGGTACATCACTGGTTGAAACTAACGAAGTTGTCTTGAAGCCCCCTCTATTTTTTTCATCTTTATACCTTTTCCTCTTACGCTATCTTTCCTTTCTTCTTTTTTTTGCTTTCCTTCTCACTCACATCATCCCAGAGGAACGAGAGACACGTCTGCCTTGCAGGACGATACCCATAACTCCACTGTATTTTCTCTTTTAACCCTTTTTCCTGTAGACTGCGCACCTCTCGTTCGCTCGCTCATCTGCCCTCGCTACCCTTTAATATGAAGAAAGCAAGAGTGGGCAAAAACAAGGGATGGGAATCCAAGCCAGCCATGAGGCCCAAGCCCAGTCGTGTTGGTTCCTTTTTATATCCGTGTTTCCACTTTCCCTTGCCTAAAAACACCACACCATCTCATCACGGAAAGCACTCAAAAACGGCACGGTGCTGCCAACAGAGTGTGCGCGGCTGGAGGGCGAGGCTCGTGGAAATAAATTACCCCCCTCCCCCAAAACCTCCTCCTCCCTACGACTCAACCGCGATCTCTACAAACATTAGGCGGACGGAGTCGGCGCCATTCTCCCTCACTCAGCAGTCCTAAAGACTTTATTTTTGTTACCACTCCGCGGTCGTTAGGCATTTCAAGTAGCATGGTCTGGCGAATTATCCATTTATTTTAATCTTTATGAAAAGAGGTAGCGTAGGTATTTTCATCTCCGTGCGGTGGAATGTGCTCTTGCTTTTACGTCGCTAATCTTTTAAGAAAAGCTTCCGTCTAGAAGATTAAAATGTAGTGCAGAAAAAAATTCGTTCTCCTTTTTACGACACAGGTTTTGGTTTTAATAACACGGTAGCTGGTTGAGTGATGGTAATATCCGTCCAAAAACTATTTATTGGTCAATATCAGCAGTTACTAATTGAATGACTTGTATACTGTATCTCCAATGCACTCTTATATCAGCTTTACTTTTCCCTGAAAAGCAAAGTATTTTTTTTGTCTACGCGTCTAGATTTTATGGGTAGGATGAATGGTGGGACGTATGCTGAAGTTAAGAATAAAATGTTATAGGCCAGTATATTTTGAAATACAATGGATAGGGCTCTGAGCACGTATAAATCTAAAGGAATATGACCCACTTCCATCGAAGCTTACTTCAGCCGGCCACACGAAGCAAAAATAATCAAGCAGAGGGAATATCATAGTGGATGTTAATATTGTTCTATTTTTTTCTGCTAGAAATTTCCTTTGGACTTTCAGTAGGTAATGAATTATTGAAACTTTATTTAATGTGCAATCAACATGATAATGCCAGGATATTGTAGGAAAAATATTAGCCCCCAAGTTATTAATTTTATTGGAGAAAAGCACTGTGCTATCATAGGGTAATCAGAAAATGAGAAATCCTAAGTTTTCGTTTAAGAAGCATGTTTACCGACGAAATTCTATCAGATTTTTCACCAACTGCAAACATTCAACGGCTTCCTCCGCCATTGTTTTCACGGATGAGAGCCGCAGGATGTACATATGCATGTGTACTGCGTGCAATATAATGTTTGAAATGGCGCATGATGCTATTAGGATGCCTCATTGTCAATTTGTTTCCAGGAAATATCAAAATATATAGTTAGCAGGCATATTTAATTTCTTCTTACAGTTCGATCATTCTAACCTTTGAGTCTGATTACATTCAGATTTTAAATGTAGACAAAATAATGAGGACCGTCGGGGTTCCAAGAATTGTTGGTTCAGTGGAAATCACATTCACATTGACAGGAGATACTCAATTATGCACAAATATCTTAGGGAAAAAGTCATCCAATTTGGCAAAATACCATTTTCGCATTATTTTTTAAAACAAACCTAACGTTATTTAAACGATGTTTTTGTATGTCGGGCCTAAAGTCTACAATCTATTGTATACTTCATGTGTTAAATCCAAATCTGTTAATTTAGTATTGAAAAATACACAATCTTGGACATTTACTCACGAAAAAATAGTAGATATATTGTTATAATTGTACGTGACAAACTTGATAATTCCGCTTAATTAAAGTACTAATAACCTCATGTAATATTGTATATCTATTTCTATTTTCAATTATATAAAAGACTAACGCATAAATATTAAATTATGGTAGTCTTAATACAGATCCTCCTTTTAGGCTACCTAATATTACTTATGTTGTAAAGAATAATGTATGTGTAAATGAGTTGAGTAATAAATATTATTTTCATCATAATTGCGTGCAAAAGAATACACAGGAAGTAAGCGTCCGATTGCTGTGGTTCTTAATCTGCTCAAATTTTTATTTTTCATGGCCACCTAATAGCCAAAATCGTATATCTCAGGTTAAAAATGTTGGTAATTTAAATTTTTAACGCTACTGCTTCTCATTACTTTCGCCAATATCCGACTTTTCGACGCAAACCGTTGAATATATAAACAGTAGGAATCAGGTGCATTTACATCTTATTATTCTAGATGCCGCAGGGGCATCAAGGCAGAGTATGTTAGTACTCCGGCCATGGAAAATTGAGATAACTAGAAAAATAGATTGGACGAGAAAAAAGAAGAAAGCAAAACGTATGTTTACGGATTATCTAAATGTCTTGTTCTGTATTGGTTACAGTGATTGACTTGGCGAGTGGAAAAGTGAATTATGTCGCTATCCTTCTGCCTGCATACATTTTTTATTTCGTCTTTTCTATTTGTTCTAGAGATGGAGGTTAATGGAGGAGGAAGCAATTAACAAGAAAATATTAATTGAAAACTTACCCTAACATTCAATGAAGAATCAGGAATTTTGGCTCCTATGCAAGCATTTCTGTCATTAAGGAGACTATCGAGATGAAGAGTCAAAATCTCGTTTACGCGCGCGCGTTGACCGAGGTTCAAAACAGAGTGACGATTGACTCGGCCTTGAAAATAACTACACGCTTAAGTTAGTGTGAACAAGATAGTTTCCTAATCATAAAAGAAACCATATTCGAAAAATACGTCTTAATTTCACCAGCTGTGAGACACGCAAATTAAATATTGCATTATTAATGGTGCAATAATATAGCTTAATATGACAGAAGTTGTGAGTAATCAAATGAAATTATCTAAATAAGTCTTTAACTTGACCCATTTTTTTCACGCAGTGCGTTGGAAACTCCATCAAAACAGAAAGTTTATTGTGATTCCGAAGAATTTACTGCAGTGAAAATATGATTAATTTTCAAAAATAGTAGAGGAAACACACAAACTACAGAATGATGATTTTTTGACGAGATCTAATAAGTGTAGGAAATGCCTCGTTTTTTATATAAGGTCTCTCTGGAGTGCATACACGTACAATTCCCGAATAAAAGGGCTGGTATTTTTTGGCATATATTTCCGGAATTTATGTAATAAGTGGTTAAATATTTGGTGGGAATGGAAGGAATATTTTTCTTTAAAATAAGACCAAATTCATTGATTTCTAGGTAAAATGTAATTTCGCTAAAATTACTTTAATTCCACAGAGTGAGGAATCTAAGGAAACGATTTTGTATAATTATTAAATATTTGAAAGATTACAATTGTTTATGTATATATATATGAACAACTCCTACTAGTTTCAGCCAGAAGCAATTATTTTGAGATTGAGTGAAGCTTAGAAAAATTACAATATAAGTCATGGACATTAATCGCAAAGTGAAAAAATCTAAGTGTTTCAGGTGTTATATTGGATACCAGTCGTATCCGCAAAGTTATGCGGGAAACTATCAAATATATAGACACGGGACAGGATGTGGGTATGCCCTCAAGTGTGGTCAATATTTATGAGGCATACGCTGGAGACGCTGACACTACCATGCTACAGAAGGGGTTTCTCTCACCCTCCATATTGCCCATAATTTTGTACGCCCTTATTTACACTCCCAGAATGCACTCCAACAATTGGTTCTCCGTGGAACGTGGAGCTTCGGGCTGGTCCTCTTAGAGCCCGGAGCCAACACCACTCCAAACCTCCTCTCCGACGGCCAAAAACCCTTTAGAGACCTCTTCTCCCCTCTTTCTGTCTCTCATACCTTCCTTTCATCTCGCACATCATTCTCTTACCCTTCCAGCACGTCGCGACGCAAACACTTCCAGGGCTCCTTTTTCTCCTCATCCCGAGACCTTCTAAAACGTGCTAACCGTTCTCCTAAAAATCCCACCTACCCACTAACCCAGGTCCGCGACCGATTCCAGTGAGTGCACCTCGCTGAAAAAGCGCTCTTGTCTCTCGCCGGCCGTGTAATAATACAACCGAGGGTGTGAACATGAAGGAATGTGAGGAAGAACTTGTTTCCCTGGGGGGAGAGACGAAGAACAGGGAGTTTGGTTGCGTACTTTGTCGCGAGTATGAGAGTGTAAATGTGAGATTGAGACGAATGGCTTCGAAAATGGAACAAAGTCATTTCAAGATAAGGTTTAAGTAATTTGTAAAAATTGATAATGAGTATGGAGTCTCTCCGAATGTGGGGTAAATAAAACAATCTTTAAATAAAAGGAGTACCCCGTCTGTTTAAGGTAGCCCGAGTGAGATAGTTCCCTAGTCATAATAGAGACCATATTCGAATTATACGTTTTAATTTCACCAGCTGTAGGACACATCAAGTAAATATTGCATTAATGGCGCAATAATGTAGTTTTATATGACAGAAATTATTAAAACTTTCGTGGTTCATGTTCGTCAAGCAGTGATGGTTTTTTTTGGGATAACCCGCGTCAAGATTTAAAAAAGGCCAACGTTTCTTCTCCTTTGCCGGAGACCTCATCAGCCCTGATGAGGTCTCCGGCAAAGGAGAAGAAACGTTGGCTTTTTTAAAATCTTGACGCGGGTTAACCCAAGGGTTAAGGGGTAGAACTTTTGATATCATTAGAAGGGTGAGATATTTCTCTTTAAAATGAGGCTAAATTTATTGATTTCTAAGTACAATGATATTTCGCTCAAACTACCATAAATACAGAGGTTGAGCATCCAAAATTCTTCTCACGTGATGGCTGGAAAAGAAATTTTCCAGCTATAGAAATAATATGCTAGGGTGTCAGAAGCAGTAAATATATGAAGACATACACAAAATTATGTTATTTTTAAATGCCTTTAAGAAAACGCTCACAACACAGAAACGATAGAGGAATTAAGATTGAAAATATAAAATTATTGCACGTATGTTAATTATTGAGACTTCGTTAGCGCTGATCTCAATTACATTACCATTAGACTATCTTGTCCCTACCATTGATTCTGTTGGCACTATTTTAAGCTCATATTTTCAAAAAGACTCAAGTTACATGGAATATTCTCAGTTTTTAATGTAAAACTAAATATATAGGTCGGAATGAACGCCAATATCGCCATTTGCGTTGACTTCCGAATCACGTATGACTAAATGTATTAAGGCTGTATATAAAAGTATAAGAATGATAAAAGCCTTGAATCTATACCAAGAGAGTGAAATAATGACAAAGTATTCGGAATTGCATAGAAAAACTATGACATTGTACACATAAAAATATTGGCTTCTGATCATTTAAATTTTTATAATTACTTATATGGTTTTTATTTACTAATGAATCCATCCATCAAAATTTTCCGATGCATTTCAAAGAACGTTGTTCTCTTGTATAAACTGGCATTTACTCCATTCACGAGGCTATTACGACGGGCTTGCAAATCCATAAGCTTCATTCCGTTTTTTCAGTGGCATGTGAACGCCTAAAGCGTTTTGAGTAATGTCGAAACCATTCAACTTCAATGCTTTCAAATAATCTCCTTCACTACGGTGTCCATTAGGTAAATCCCCGCAGCGTAATCCTGAGATTCCCATTGCTGATGTAATATTGCCCTCGTTCGCGTACACGTATCATTTTTAAGCATGCCGAATAGCTTGAATGAGATTATACGAGAAAATAAACCATGAAAAGCCAGGTGAAAATCAAGAGCCAAGCTTGGATTCTACATCTTGCGAGTTTTCAGTCGCAACCACGCAGTGTATCTATTCGTGCAGCCAACAGATACATATAAATCGTAGTTAAATGCTCCCCATTTTGAAGCTGCAAATCTACTCTGCTTGCCATGCAAACTCCTGATAAATCATTCTGTTTTGCCGCCTAAAATTCCTTGGACTATCTCCCGCGCAGAACGTGTACATCTGTGTAATAATTCAGCCATACATATATTTTTAGCATGAAAATGGTGAGTAAATACGACATAGATTAAAATATCATGCTTTATCATTCTAAAATAAAAATTACTCACAAATTGAAAAGAATTATGAATCAATGTTTTGTTATGATACGTTAGGTATGATACAACCACCATTTTGATGAGAAGCACTGTGATACATATTGAATAGACTCAAAATGTTTATAGGAAAGATATGCGGCAGTAATTTTCGAATATTATAAGCAGAAGCTTGATTTTATTAATCCAGCTTGGTTTTCTGATTTTGTATGATTTACGTAATGCTTATCTTTATCCTATCCGTGATAATTAGAGAATTGCCATATGGTGGTAAAAATATATACACAAATATATTGCGAGATGGCCTATAAATTTTTTTATCTTTACTTTAGCCAATATCATGATTGCGCCTTCGCAAACAGAGTGAGTTAGGGTGAATGTGCCTAAGATGATAGTGATCCTATTTACTTTAAGCGCACTGCAACAAATGGCACTGATAAACTAGACATATTTAGCTAGGAAAAAAAAACGACAGATGGGAAAAACTTGTACAAAATATTGGGAAAAAATAATGCACAAGTACATACTGAACTGTTGTGCTACTTAGCAAGTATTCGGTGGGGGTAATTTACTGGACTACAAGCGGAAAATTGTGATTCCATAGCATTTCTCGGCATTCAAAAGACACGTTTTCTTTGACTCCTGAATTTTGTAAAAGAGTATTAATACACCCTGATGAATGCTATACACGAACGTGAATATTTTTCTTTATTAATTTTTCCCTAAAATAGTCCCAACCCGACTCCTTTTCTCTGAAGGATTTAACACGTAAAATGAATGACGAATGCCCAAATATAAAACCTCGCATTTTCATCTGTCGTAGTAGCAATGTAGAATTTGAGTTAAAAGAAAATATTCCACTCAGAAAATATTTCTCTCCTGAGCATTAGTCACAAGCTTCATTCATTTGCACGCATACGTACGAAGCCTAAAAACTTTCTTATTTTTTTATTCCCCAGGACGAAATGGCAAATTTTCCATCTCACAGAAACTGCAATAAATTACGGAAGTTTCGAAATGTAGCGTTTTGCTCGCGGTGTGTGCGTTTTTTTCTATTATGTGTGCCAGCGCAGAAAGCGGAATCATTAGAAACACGGTCTCTCCGATGCATCTAAAAAGTGCTTCTTTTGATTGCACTGGTCGTTCATTTTTTATGCCCGAGTGAGCGCATTTTATTAGGTAAAGTAAAGGCAAGGGAAAGGGGGCGGGGAAACGAAACTGCGGGTTTTAAAGCTTTATGGATGGACTAACCCGACTAATAACAAATAAAGACGAATGCATGACGGTACAGGCTTTAGCAGTAATTCGCCCGACTCATTTCCTCTGCGCTGGGACCATTGCGCTTAAAGAGAATTTATTCCGTCGGCAACGCAGCTGTTACGCCAGGCGAGAAGACTTGATTGTGGAAGGGTGTCTCAATGTCATGCATTATTTCCACGGAGACATCTGTACGGTTTTTTTTACCGTAGCTTATTAATTGATTGTCTCCGCTTTTACAGTCATCAATCATAGGGGATTTTGTCCTATGACGCAGTTTGCCTATCTTTTGCCTCCCATGTTGGTAGGGATGTCTTTTCAAATAAAAAAAAATGAAAAACTTTCTAAGAAGTTCTTTCGCACAACTCATTTTTACGGTAAGGGGTGCTAAAATAGTGCGTCAAATTTTTCCCAAGATGAAGTACATCGCAACTTTCTCATGCGCCTTTATCATAGAGCACGGGTCAGCCCCAATGGAATTATTGTTCCAGTTCACTTCACACACTCTTTCTTTAACTGTCTCTAAACCATTTTAGAGCAAACGATAAGTATAAGCTTAGAGAAGAAAAATCTGCCTTATGAAAACGGTTTATCCTTCTTAAACAGGAGGTTGTACGCACATCATATTTCGCAGTCATAATTTGAACAAGTAAATTGCCTAATTTTGTGATGTCGTCTCCTCAAATAAAATGATCCACCACTGGAAACAGGGGTGGCGGGAAAATATTCTTCGGAAATTCCGTACAATGACATCAATTTAAAGACTAAAAAAATAAAGAGAAGGTTATGATATTTCTATTATTCTGCATAATTCTCAGCATAAATTTATGAAAAAATTATGCTGATAATGTGATCAATCGATTGCATAAATAAATGGAATATTTTGCTCTATCTAAGAATGGGATAAAAATTTCAGCTATCAAATATTCAAATGAACGACTCTAGTTTGCTGAAAATAATTTAAAACATTATCCATAGTTAGGAAATGGAATATTATTTCTATGTAATGCATAAAAAAATTTTATCCATGTTATTTACAATACAAGCATTCTGCAATTATTATGAGATTTCATAATATTCCCGATGCAATGAAAAGCTTTCACGCATAAACACAGTATGAATCATGTTTTGCAAAATATTTTGTCGTTGGTAGTTGCTAATCCGATTACCATCAATTTTATGCGAAAAAGTAGATTTTATAATTTCATATCATCAAGTTAATTAGCAAACTAATCCTATTAAATTATTAGCATCGACATTTTTAGTGAGTATGGAGACTTATCTGCCGCTAATTGCATATCAAATTATTAAAGCTCTTCGCAAAATGTCAAACATTTTTTAACAGCAGACAATTAGACAATTAGTTTTATCAGTTGAGTTCTCCTGGATATACAAGAACCCGGGACGTAAATAATGCGTTATAAATTTTATGTACAGAGCTCGAGCTCGAGTCGAGAGCTCGCTCTGCATTGTTGAATCATTGCCGCATAAAGTAAATCACAGTTGAACTCATTTCTTTGTCAAACATTAAGGGTCTCACATGCTTAATGTTGCTGTAATTTGATGCTGCAAACCATTGGCACAAATTTTGTAGAATAGTCCAGCAAGCACTTACGTTTGCAAACTGCGAAAAACTCACCACAGAAATACAATTCAATCATGGGTAGGTTTACAAACTGCTCTAACATTAATTTTCCATACCCAAGAGTGTTTTTAAATATGTTTTTTCATAAAGTGACATACATATTTAGGATAAATCAATTTTAAACTCATCAGATCTTATACCTACTGTCCTGTTTTAACAGATTCATAATACCCTCCCCACTCAAGATGCGAATGGCTTCAAATTAGTATTTTCAAAAGTTTGTCAAAATGACATGCATTAAGCTACATACTATGTTGATCTCATCCTCACCGTAAAGGAAAGTTCTTGGATTTATTTTCACCTTCAACTTTCAGGTACTTTCAGCAACATTGTAACTTCCTTTCATTGACGCTCCAAAACAAAACAATTTCTCATGAAAGTTTGCTATCATTGCATTTTAAACAAATAAAATTTTTTTAATTTCAATGACTGCGAGGGGTGTAACACCAACAGCGATTCAAATTTTCACTCGAAAGGGTCGCTCTAAAAGATCCCAGTCGCAGTAAAATGCCGTCCCACCCTATAAGTAGTAAAGAGGAATTACTTTCTCGCCATGAATCTTCCACTCCGATATACAATCGCAGCCCTTTGAGTACCGCGGCACCGCAGTAAATTTCACGTGATAAAATTCTATTGAGCTCATTGCGAGGGGGATTTCCGATGGGTGGGGGGGGGGGCTCTGATGCGTGGTTTCAGGTCCACGAGAGTGGCAAAGGGAAGCCAAGCCGGCCGAGGCCGAAGGATGCGGCGTTTGAAGAGAGAGGGAGAGGTGGAACCCATGCACTTAAATGATAAATGTTCTCCCACCGTCCGGATAATGAATTTGCTGCCCTCGTCCTTGCAAGACCCGTAGCATGCAGCGCCGAAGAGCCGGTAAGCACTAAAGCAACGTCGCGGCAAAGAGTAATACACTTTGACAAAGCACCAACTCCCAAAGCCTGCCGCAGAAAGCTACGGCAACTAGAAAGGGCCCACTATTCCTCCGTATTGATGGCTCCCCGCTATAGAGTGTGTGTTCTTCCCGGAATGACCCGACCCATTGGGGTGGGGGAGAATGGTGGAGTGGGTGGGGAAGTGGGACGGGGGTTGGAAAGGCAAAGAGAGTGGGGGGGAAAGAACTCTCTTTCTTCGCGCAAATGCCTAGCCGAGCCAAAAGCGCCCCAAAGATCGATTGCTTCTAGATTTACGACCTCTTTTTGCCCGGAAAGAAATGCAGCGCGCCGTAAAAAACTAATGCTTTTGTTTTCGTGGAAGGAAAATGCTTGCGTAAATGAATGGTTCTTTCGAAGAGCGCTCTTTTGCAGCAGCGTGGAATTCTGCGTGCAGTTTCTCAGTGTCGGCTGCAGTAATCCCTTATAATTCCAGTCTTACGCCAAGTATTTTCATATTCATTGGTTGTTGAAACCTAAGATTGGTTGACTACAGCCCTCCTCCCTTCCCTATCTTATGTTAGTTCTCTCACCTCCTGGTATCTCTTCATATGTACTTTCCTCTTTATTTAGTACATGAACTTATTCATAGGTCTTTTTCTGGGGACTATTCCCTCTATTTTTCCTTCAATTATGTTCTTCACAAACCCCTTGTGTCTCAGGGTACGTCCTAACAATCCGATTCTTCCTTTCTGTACGGTGTTTCATACGGTTCTTTCCTCCTCTACTCTTCTGTACACTTCATCATTTCTTGTATTTTCCGTCCATTTTATCTTCAGCATCCTCCTCCAGCACTAGGTTTCACAGGCTTCTAGTCTGTTCTGGTCAGAACAAAACTGAAGATAAAAATAGACAGAAAAGTCCCTAGAGGAAGACTGAAGAATTAATTCAAATTCACCAAATAAAGAGGAAAGTACATAGGAAGATATACAGGAGGTACGGGAACTAGCATTAGATAGGGAAGGGTGGAGGGCTGCAGTCAACCAATCATAGGATTTAACGACCGTTTATGACAAACAGTAGTGTATTAACCGTAAGAATTCTTGTCCATGAACATGATTCATTTAAATAGTGCAGAATAAATAAGAGAATGATTATGAATTTATATTGCCCTTGAAGGCGTGACGCGCTTTATTCACATATCCGAGTAAAGCAAAGCTCCGTGGGGCCATAAAATATCCGGAAGAAATTCATGAATTATCTATATCGCGTCTTACTCACGGATATGAAGGGCGTAGTGTATGAACAATCCACGGCACACTTGGCTCTCCAGTGTGCCTTTGTTTAATTCCTTAATCCCTTCCTATCTCGGACGGAAGGAATAAAATAGTCATTTTGCTCACACGGATGATCGCATCTTCCTCTTCGACCTCCGCAGTTTGATATGCAAGAATTCCGACGCTTCGGCCATTAGTCCGTCAAGACAATGGCTTTCTGGCCCATTTGATCGGACACAGGCGATCGATTTTGCGAGAAGGGAATCTTGAAGCCAAAAGTCCCCCCTTTCCAGTTGATATATATACGCAAAACTATTATCTTCGTGTCCACTTCATTCCGAAGATGTCCACCCCCTATTCCGAGGAACGAAACCGGTAGCCAATGGCCCCCTTTGGTATGGACACCCATTTGACTAAATCCCCCTTCCTTTCCACTAAAGTCGACTCCAGCCCTCATTCAACTTTGCTGGATGCACAATAGCCACGCCGCGACATGTTCATGACCCTCAATTCTTTCCCCAAGCTCTCGTATAGAGAGATTTATAAGGGTGGCTCATAATTGAGAATTTCGGAATGGAAGGGGATTTTAAAAAGGTATAATGTGGAGTCAGCATGGCGGAGTCTATAGCTGGGAGGCCAAAGAAGCGAAGTGGAATAAAACGGAAATTGATGCTCCGTAGCATTTGAGGACAGAGTAAAGGGATACAGGATATTGACGTGAGGGAAATTATGCGTAACTTGACATTTGTGAGTGAATTAAGGGGACCAAGGAAAATTTTTACTGACAATGAAAGCTCTAGAGTAATGTGGTATTCTCTTTAAGCATGTAAATGGTGCCCTAATTCCTAAGGTAATTGGCCATGAATAATAAAGGCAGATGAAATGAAAGGGATTGAAGTAGTAAAAGACTGTCTTTATTGAAGGACGAGGGAGATTAAATGGAGGGATAGAACCACCAGTAAATATCATGCAATGGGAGAGAGAATGTTTTCGTAGTATCCATCTAGGAGGAGATTTAGACAAAGAGCAGATTCAAGCGTAAATGGAAATAGATAAAGCGATCAGACGAAAAGAGAGACATTATACATATATTCAGAAATGATGCCGGATTTTTCTAAGAGAAATCACAATTCGGCCAATCTAGAAAGTAAAAAGGACTACAAGTGAGAGAACTGTAGTATTTAAAGTTCCCAGTCAGAATGTCGCGAAAACTATTGTCTATTAGGCCTCTTAACTCGCGGATTTAACCGCGTTGTATATATTTCATCTTTCTAGCCACAGAAGTGGCTTCATCTTATTAACTCTTTAATAACCATTCATAAGATAGCTGATGAAGACGTCAAAGTTAACGAAGAAGCGTATTGTTAAGAGAGATAAAAAAATTACGCACGGCATGAAAATGGAAAGAAGCGTTCAAAATGGAAGGCAACTTCAGCAAGTTTATCGCCGTGCAAAATTTTTATTTAGAAAAAATCATTGATACTACATTTAGTCTCTGCAATTGTAGTAGGAACTCCGAAGCTAGCGTAAAAATCTTTTATATGTATTTTAAAACGATAATTCCTCAGCAGTCATGCGCAAAACCACAATGGGGAGGAATATCAATCTCTAATTCTTTTTATGTAAATACAGCTGAGGATAAATTTCCCCATCCCAATGGAAAATTTGGAGGAAAAATCATCCTATTACTTCATTTAGAGTTGGAATTCATGAGTTAACAAAGCCATCACACAGGTTCCTCTGCTTTTTAGTATAATTTATTTTTATCATTTTATGATATTAACTTGGAATAACCTTTTTCTGCATTGCCAAAACTAAAAATCTCTCGTAGGCTGTAAATTAAGTTTGCTATGCTCAAGAGCATATTCGAACTACAAGTCATGCAACTAATGGGACACCCTCCGGTGAAACGTTTATATGAAGCAGCGTTGGATTGGATATCTGGGGAGGTGACCGACGGCTAAGGTCATTTGCGCCATAGGGCATAGTTAAGGGACGAAGGGTGAGTAGAAACCCCGGCGTCGGCATTAGCCTACTCTTAACAAAAGGCCCAATGAGGACCATGGTTTAACGTCTCATTCGACGTACTGTACTTGAAGTGCCCTCCACAAGACACTCAGGTAGAGATCAGGTTTCCCTTTAAAAACATCCTCCTCTGCTGGGGTTTGAACCCTAGTCGCCCGTGTGGTAGGCGAGTACTCTAGCCACCACACCGACCCGATCCCCTGAAACAGTGTTTCATGATAAAATTTCGCATTGCAGGTAGAAGAGAGGAAGGAGGAGGAATAATTATGGTGAAGAAAGAGAGAAAGACATACAGAAATAAAGTGATGACGAAGAAAAGCAAGAGTTTGGGACGAAGAGTTTCGCGGGAAATGGAAGGAGAGGGAGTGGGAGAGAGACTCTCTTGAGGACGAAGAGGATGGAAAAATGAGGGCCTGGGAGAAAATTTTAAATGCGATAAAAATATACACATACATTTATAAGCGAGAAAATTGGAGGAGAGGAGAAAGTTGGGAATTTTTAACTGGTGAGACAGGGGGAAGCTGGCGGGTGGCTAGAGGTAGGGAGAAGGAGAGATGGGTTAGGGTAACAGGAAAGATAAATGAAAGTAAAATGAGACTTGAGTAGGAAGGGGATGAGAATTTTAGTCAAAGAGTGTGGGGGGATGAAATAAGAAATAAGGGTTGGGTGCGGATAGGGGTGTATAGAAATGGGGACGGTAAGGGGTTGAGTAAGGAAGGAAACTTGCTCATAAATAACCCGAGGGGAATTCCTCATTCCTCCCCCACTGGTCCGTTCGGCTAAGCATTATTATTGCCATTACATCCTTCCCCAATGGTAAGCGACATCCACCCCTCTTCCCTTCGCCGAGCCCCCTATTTCCTTCCCCGCCCACGAAAACCGGCAACCAACCAGCCCTTATCGTCCTTGCCCAGGACGCCCCCTGTTTACGGCCAACAGCTCAACCACCGCGACAGGCTATTTTTTATCCCTCGTCCGTTTTTTTATCATCATCTCCTTTCCTTCGTCCCGGAGAAATAAAAATGTATTCCACCACCCATACTCCCATCATCTTCACCGCTTTCTACTGAATCCCTAATGCTGCCATTTTTTTTTCTTCGAATGGAAGGAAAAATTTATCTCCACAATTAATTTACTTTTGAAGTCTACTCTTAAAAATGTTGGTTGGCTCAAGGCTTATAAATTAGGACCTAATGATGAGGGAGCAGTAGCTATTACCGACACCTAATAGCCCATGAAACAAAAATATTTACTGTGTGTTACAAATATTAGGTAATTTAAACATTATCTCAATTCCCACAAAATGCTTGGAAAGTAAAATGTGAAAGAGAAATTAGGAAATCAATCAAAACATGGCTAGTATTAAAGCAGGAAAGTTTACCTGGTGAGAAGGAAGGTGTCTGCAAGAAACACTTGATAATAAGGACAAGATTTTATATTTCATATCATTAAATTATACATCATTTGTTCCAACACATTTTTATTATGATGCAATTTCTTATGTTTTCGCCTTCAAATGATTGGAAGAAAATGGATTGCGAATCACCTATGAATAGCACTTATAAACCTGGAACGGGTCGGTAACCTCTATATCTGGAGTTAACTCCTCTATTGCTCCCGAGGAGTTCCTAAGGGTTTTTGTGTCTACGTACCAAGTATTTATGGCGATTGGATAGCGTAACCGCGTTTTTCTCTGACATGATTTCTCTGTTTACAATGAATATCTTTTTATTTAAAAAAATGCACGTGTTAACTTGGTTGATTCATTATAGCAGGTATTTGCTAGGTAGTTGGGCATTCAGAAACTGAGAGCATGAAGCACGACCTTGACCGTGTGAGTAAATTTTCTGTAGACTTTCACACTTTTACTAGCACCAGATTTACTATCCTCGCAATATGACAAACCCCATTTTATTCCGCGACAGCTATGAATCATCAATACTAGTGTTAATTGCGTGGGAACAAATCTTGACTGGCTTTAATGATTAGCCGCCTCTTTTGCATTGACATCAACCAATTATATGCTATTAATAGACATATATAATATTACTATTTTTCTAGATTAGTTATGAATTGCAACAAAGAGTGAAAACGAACTAGGAGAATTTATGCTCAAGAAATACCAGAAAACATCATAAGCCGAGGATGCTATTAAGTTTTCTCGAAATATAGATTTAGTAACACTAACTCTTGGGTAAAATTATGGAGAAAGACACAGAGCTTGATAGATATAAATATTCTTTACTTACTAACAACTTGGTCATCAACAGAGTCAATTATAAGCACTGACAGAGTTACATAATTTCATTTACATTGCTTACTTTTTAATTATAAATGCTGGCTGATGTTTTAGCACTCATTTTAAGGTTTCACTTACTTTTATTGGATTTCAGGTTAAACAGACAAGAGTGAGTTTAAATGATCATACAGGAGGCGTGCAACTGTAGGAGTTAAATGAGAAACCGAGTTACAGAAAAACTTAAATGGTTAAAAGTGGGGAGAAATGCCTAGCTAATTAATGAACCAAGACTCTAGTGGTACGGGTAAAATGTATTAATTTACGCTAATGTATATTACTGTTGCATCTAAGGGGAAAATTTCCTCATATATTATGATTTGGACGCTTTGTTCGAATTAAATGTGGAAAACAAGGCAAAATTATGCCATAGAAAAAATGATTGTAAGTACTATAACATTGTACAAAAACACAGGTGTACCCCTTACATGATACAAATATGCCTTTATAGGATACTAAGCATTTCACTCGTTACGACCTATGATCAATGTGAAGCAGATGTACAATCCGTTTCATGCTAATTTTCTGCTCTTTAGCGTAGATTAAATACTTTTCAGTCCAACCTTCGAGAACAGTTGTATAGAGATTGAATCACTCTCTTATCTCGGAGCTCCGTGTATTCCTGATTTCAAAACACATCTTTTTTATTTTCTTGCAGCTAAAATGATATTTCGGTGACGGCCATTATACGAGGTTTTATGCGAAACTAAAGTTGTGTTATCTGACTGAGAAAGGGGAATAAAATTCGGGCTGTAACTCCCACTGTCTCCTCTCACCTGAGTATTTTTATCGCGGAGGAAAAATCTTCCATTGGCTCCGATTTCAAACGCTGCTTTTTTTATGTCGCTCGAATTTACGTAACTCGTTTTAGCTCAACGAGCCATTTCACAGCATTCTACGTCGTTTTTTCCCAACTCTCGTCACTAAGCTACGACAGCGGTTTTTGTACCCAGCCGGTTAGGCAAATGCTGCCGTTACTTCCCTTCAATTTTAAAGTTTGGTATTAAAGGAACATTTTAAAGTTTTTATCTTTTATTATTCCTACAATCCTAAGAAATAAAAGCTTATATCCAACTTCCAGACACTTGAATTTGTTTATAAAGGCTTTAGGAGTATTTATATAAGTGATAATAGGGTCAAATGGTAATTTGCATAAAAGGTTTTCTCCTGATCTAGCCCACGCAACCGATCACGCCCTAAATTTCTTGCATATAGAATAATTCCTTACTAAAGACTACATTCTTTACTCTTACAAGTGTTTTTTCGTAATGAGAAAAATCAAATGATTACTCTTTGTATTCATGAAATGATTAATTAGCAATACGCTAAAACTATTTTTACTTGAAGACTTGATAAAACACTCTTTTTAAGCTTCAGCTAAAAAAAGACCATAATCTTACTATAAAAAGTTGAAACAGCTGTTTAACTAATAGCAACTTAAACATTACCTGCAAGCCTTTATATTTTATATTAGGCAAAGGAGGGAAGTGATGCAGGTGTACGGAAAATTATGTACGGCCCGGAATATAAATCTCACTCTTTTCATGAATATATTTACATAGAGTTTTAATGAGAAAATCATTATACATAAATTAAATTTACATAAGAGACCTATCATACGCATCAGCATGCGCGTACTGTGAATCCATAATTGACGGAAGCTGGACGAAACACGTTTTTGTGGTTTGCGAATGATTCTCTCCCCTCCGTGTTACGACATTCCTAACAAAACATTTTGGACGATTCCCAACTTTAGCCAGGAGAAGATCGCTGACCCTTGAACCATTTGCGTCAGTTTAAAACTCATAACGGCCCTCTTGTCGGCACTTTATAAAAATGCCTTTTGAGATAATTTTATGGGGCGCGGGGAATTCCGCCTGACACATCTCCCTCGCAGGCGGAAAAAATATACCAACTGAAGGATCTGATATTTTCATTTCAAACTTCTTTAATTCAGAGAGAACTTCATATGAATATTCCACGGTTGTTGTCTTCTTTGCCGTTTTCTGGTTTTAAATGACGTCACCACGTATTTGGGAACGTCGTTGACATTTTCAGACGGGGCCTTATTTTGAGGCTAAATTACGGTCCCTTTTATACATATTACATAAATAGTGCATGAAAAAAAACCTTTCCCTAAGCTCCATCTCCACATCCAGTGTATTTTTTCAACTCTTAAAAAAAAGCTCTGCTCATCTGCGCTTTTCCAACGACCCCGATGTTTGCATGAAACATCGGGGTCATATTCATGCATTATTTAGGTAAAGGAGATGAGTTTAATGTATACCTATAGGTTACGGAGTGGATGGTAAAAATCTGCTTCGAATAAACTGCCATTTTTCTGTGTTATTTTTCCACTGGTTGATGACAGTTCGTAGAAAGTTCTTCAATAAATATTCCCAGGAATCGAAATGGCATTACTATAGCTCAAGTTTTTTCCCTTGGCAATGTATAAAGCTATACGACGGTGTTTTTATAGTACTTAAATGCATATTTTTTGTTTTAAGCTTTCAAATGTACTCTAATGGACGGATAATATCAGTGGACCGTTTTTTAATCGTGTTTAACGCATTCAAATATTTTTTTGAATAATTTTCATGAATTTCACCTTTAAATTTATTGAGTCATATAAAGTTGATTCACTACTTTGAATATCATAAATAACGGCAGCCCTAAAAAAATATCCAGATAGCATCGATGTATCAGCACTGCATATATCATCCGAAACAAGCTGCGATTTATTCATTTGTGCAGGGAAATGAGTGCACAAGCGAAGTTATAACCACGTTTTGCTATCCATGAACAAGCACTGGAGATAAAAAAATTTCTGCAGCTATTATGGTTACCTTCAATGTTCATTTAAGAGTTCGTGCTGAGGAAAATAAAACCATCTCATTGCTAAAGCTATGTAAAAAGAATGGTAAACATTCAAAACAAAATAATTTTTAATACCAAATGTAATGTACGCAAATAATTGCCTAAAATGGCGTATTATTGACTGTGTTTTAAGTATTTTAAAGGTTTTATTCGAGTGTACGCAAATAATTGTGCAAACGTAATGCCTTTATGGATCCTATTTGCATCTAAATTATTTCCATCATTCATATAATCGATGGTACTTAAACATTCATTAGCGAATTACGTTTCCCTAATTAGCTGAGAGTGCACTGAGTTAAATTGTGATACACGTAATCGTAATTTATAATGCAAAAATATTCTTGGCTGTAGTGTAACAAGTAATTTGGAAATCACATCTGACAAAATTAGAAATATTTTAACCCTAATGATCAACAATATCAATGATTTATTTTAAATACTCAAATCTTTGAGCAAGTTATTGCCTGATTTCAATCTGATAAACCGATCTAATAAAATTACTTTGCATATTTGGAGATATTTTCAAAACGCATCATGTGGAATGCAATTTTTTAGTTCAACATACCCAACAGATCAATTTAAATTATTTTGCGCAGATTAATTAGTAAATATCTTGCAATAGTTGTTGCTATGCTACCTTTGGTTAAAATGGCATCCCCAGTTCTTCGAGGGAGAGGCAAAGCAAGCCATCGCGATGACTTCGTGAGAGGTGACGGACATAATGTTACGAAATGCAAAAAGTTCTCTCAACCCTCGCCTGAAGCATTAGCAGTAGCACGACCGTCAAAAAAGATATTCCCTGCTTCCCAGAATGTCTATCAAGGGAACGCATGCCTTTCGGCTAAGGAAACTTATTTTCACCGAAGAGGCTTTCACTAAATGAACCTTTTTCTCCTATCTTTGAACCGGTGCCCGTGTTCCTTAAAGGAAGGAGATAGTGAGACTCATCTCTGCCTCTGGTTCTTTAATGATTCGGGAAAGAGCGACTATCTCGCTTAAGTTTCCTCTCTGCCCTCCCCTTCCTCCCTCCCTCTTGACTCCCAGATTTCTTCCCGTCCCACCCCCACTGTATCTCCACCCCCGTTATCCCTTCAACCCCTTTGCACAACTCCCTATCTCAGCCTTATCCTCCCGACCATAAATCCACAAGCCCTACGCACGCCCCTATCCTAAACCACCCGACCAAACCGGGCGGTCTCCCCGTGCCACTTCCCCACAATCCGTGGAATCCGCCCTTTATAACTGCCGCGTGCACCAGGGGCAGGCAAAAGGAGGGGGGGTGCCTTAACGGCCACTATCCAGTACTCCATAAGACCCTTTCACACGGTGCTTACTTCAGGGCTGAAAATTGAACTGAATATAATGTAATTTTGAACCCGAATGCACTTTTTAATGGATCAAAATCTGAGACGGAATGGTGTGTATGTGACTAAGGTTACATAAAAACTAAAATATTACGTGGAAAATGTCTAAACTAACTAAACTAAATGTATAAATGTAGGCTACATGTGTACGCCAAATGGATAAACTGGCGTAAGTAAACGGTTGTTACAAGTTGCGAGTGAGCAAAACGTTACCACCAGAGGAGAAGTAATAAACATTTCACAATACCGCCATTTTAAATTTTCCTTTCGGCAATGTGCTAATTTCAAATCATTTCATGCTAAAATTAATCAACACAACAATTTTCACGGATAATTTACATATAAAATAGACACTAAATGACAAGGAAATCACGAAGTTTGTTCCTTCCTTAAATACATCTTTATACTTTATTATTAATTATTCTATTGTGAATCAATTAAGTTTGGTTCAAAGATAGTAATATGAAAATATATTTATTTGTCTTTGGAAAAATATAAATCCAAATAAAAAAATCGTTGTATGGTAAGCACAAATGTATAGTTTAGTGCAATATTATCACATGAAAAATAGAAAAATAAAAAGCACTAGTGAAAAAATCATAGCGTATAAGATTATTATTATTTCTGGTCAGATTCCTTTTGGCCTTGCTAGCATTCCATTAATTGTCTATATTCAAGATGACATTCTTAAATGATACATATCTTTCATAAAATAATTACAACTCCATAAGAATTCTAATATGACGGGAACAGTGATTGCGCCCCACACACAAAGATACTTCAAACAAGATTTGGATAGATTCCTACAGTACTAAATTACTCGGGAATATTCTGCATAACCTCTGAACTCTCAAGCAAGTTTCTCCAAGTTTCAGAAGTTTCAAGAAAGTTCTAGAACGCTCCAAAAAGTCATAGTGTTACGATTTACGAAAAACTTGTACTATTTGTGCACTTTTTCGATTATTTAGTAGACATTAATTTAAGTTTTAAAAAAATAAAAGTACAACCTTAGTAATATTTTGGAACAAAGTTCATCTACTCATGGTTTTGTGTGGTTCAAAAATGAATAAATACACAATCGTTATGTACAAAATGGGAGAAAATAACAGAAGGAAAAGAAAAGTATTTGCAAATTTAATTTAGCAGAGTATTTTCGTACAGTTATCAGGTCACACGAAAATGACGTTGTATGTCGATTCTAGTCGAGTAATTAAGTCATTTGGTTGAAAAACTCCAACATCTGCTATTAGAGTTGTTTCACCACCCTAGTCCTAAATTGTCACTATTTTATTATAAACATATTCTATGAATTACTGGGATAGTACACAAATTAGAACTACATTTTCTTCTACATTATTCTATTGCAAATCGATAAACTTTGTTTCAAAGTTGATCGCTTCACAATATTTATAAAATATATTTATTTGTCTTTGGAAAATTTCAATCATATCAATATATTTTCGTATCAACGCATAGGTTTTTTGTGACGTAACTGTTTATTGACGAGGACGTGAATTGCATTTAAAAAGATCCCCTCAGCTCCGGTGGAAATCAGCTTTTTTACCAAGCGGTCTTAGGCACGGTTACACGTGGGAGGATTGGGGCGGAGAGGGGAGGCCAAGAGGGAGGATGCTTTGGCCATAATGCGCGTGGAGAATTCAGGCGTGGTGCGGGAAGTGCCGTCCGGGAGGGAGGTGGATGGGTGTTACGGAGGGTTGGTTAAGGGCGTCGTGGATTTCCGAAGTGCGGCCCACCTGCGGTCAGCGAAACGTGCGGGAATGGCCCATCGATCAGGTGGCCACACCCCCTCATCGAACCCCCGCACCCACAGGCCTTCTCCCCGCAAGCACCTAAGCCGTCTGTGCCCTCGAGCGACGGATAAGCTGTGCCGCCGACTGGAGCAGACTTATAAAGAGGGGCCGCGTGCGAGATAAGAGATGATGGCTCCCTCGAAAGAAGCAGAAATTGCACCGTGAAAACGAGCGTTTTCCCGAGAAACCTTTCTTAAGTTATTCCGAGCGAGATAGTTCCCTAGTCATAATAGAGACCATATTCGAATTATACGTTTTAATTTCACCAGCTGTACGACACATCAATTAAACATTTCATTATTAATGGTGCAAGAATATAGTCTCATATGGCAGAAATTGTAAGTAATTTAAAGAAAATATCTAAATAAGTCTTTAACTTGACTCATTTTTTTCGCGCGGTGCGTTTGAAACTCCTTCAAAACGGAAGGTTTTTTTGTGATACCCAAGAATCTACTGCGGTAACAATATGATGTATTTTAAAATTTAGTCGTGAAAACATACAAACTACACACTGTTCGTTTTTTTACGACATCTAAGTGTTAGAGATTCCTCATTTTGTAAACAATGTCTCCCTGAAGTGCATTCACGTACCATTTCCCATGCAAAAGGGCTGCTATTAATTGGCAAATATCTCCGAAAGTAATATGGTAAGGGGTTAAATTTTTTATTTCAATGGAAGGGTGATATATATTTCTTTAAATAAGAAAAAATTCATTGACTTCTAAGTAAAATGATATTTCGCTCAAACTACCTAAAGACTATACAGAGCGTTGCAAGTTAGTATCTACACAGTGACTTGAAGTTATCGTCACCGTGCTTACAGGTAAACTTCTCAGACTCATATAAGTAATCTACGGTAAGACACGCAAAAGGCCGTCATGATAACTCCATCACTGCATTTCTTTGGTAAAAGCCTTCTGGAACAACAAGGATGGGAATAGCCATCACATCGTTGGTTGAAATTCAGCCTGAAAAAAGTGTGAGTTCCAAGACCTAGATCATGAGTAAAAAATTAGCTAAATATTCTGCAGAACGGAAAGGTTTGAAATTTTATTTTTCCACGAGCGATAAGAGGCCATATGATCTGCCATTAGTTATTCTAACCAGATTTGCCGATATGCAGCATAGTTAATTAGGCAACTTGATCCCAAATGTCTGTTGCTTGTTCTACAACAAAGTACCTGTTATGCGTCTTGCATGTTTTCTCTTCGTTCAATCCATGTGCGTTAATGAAGTCGCGAAACGAAGTAGGTTAGATCACAAGAATTATTATAATATGATATATTTGAAAACGAAAAGGTAAAAAAAGTCGTTTGCCACTCACAATTAGAGACCAAAATTGCTGGTAGAGAAGCAGCAAATAATGTAAATGATTGCTTTGTTCCCTTTAATGTGTTAATTTATTTTTCGTAACATCATCCACTTAATCAGTACATTATGTGTCTGTAAGGCAGCATTCATTTTGCATCCATTACATGTTGGTAAGACTAATATTTAGCTAATGGTCCTCGTGATCCACTTCTATATACAGACAATATAAATCATTCGTAAATAAAATGATGAAAGTCATATTGAATCTGAAGTCTTCTAAAGCATTTGTTGGTTAAATCGTAATACTTGGTAAATTGCAAACAACAATATAATAGTGAATTTGCCAGTTTTGCAAGCGTAATGACTACCGTGCACCCTTCAAGACGGCAGGAGGGCACCTCGTAATGTTCCATTTCGGTCCAGCAACTCTATTTCTTATTTTTTATTTATTTATTTATTTCCACTACCCAGAACACAGTAAAGTTTCTGGGTAGTGTCCTTACCCATGTCCCGGATGGTGAGAAATCCACCATCCACATCAAACAAGTTGATAACGCATTTACATATGCATTGAGAAAAGCCGATTATAAGCGGGAAGCTTTTAGTTTCAGGCATTAATTTTTTAATTTCAATAGTCGATCATATAAAAATAACATGAGTATTCTTTTAATTCATGAGTATTATCAATGTCTCTCTTACTGAGACGATATTCATTTCAATACAAGATTTGCGGTCACGAAATTCATTGGAAATACCTAGTTTTTGGTAAAAACAGAGATTTTTTTTGCTCAAATAAAATTACTTCATACTCAAGTGCCGTAAGAAAACCTCTTCATTCTTCAGCAATGACACAGACGTCCGGTGAATATAAGAAAAATGGTTGGCTTTGTGAATAATTTATTCCAAGTTACTATATTTTCTTGCCTTCAATTTCCTCAAGTGAATATCATAACAGGTTTTATGCATGTTTTCAAGAAGTTCAAGTGAAGAATTTTAAAGTGCAGGCGGGGTAGCATTCATCGCTTTGTAATGGATACTTTTACACTATTGTAGTGTCATCCATTTGCTAGATGAGCATGCAAGAGATTAATTGTGCTGACGTCAAATCTTGAGGAATAGAACCAGGAAAGCCTAACCCATCCATGAAAATGCCTTCGTAATTTATTATAACATTTGAAATAAAACTTGTCAACATTTTAACTGCCATTCATGCCGACTGTCACTGAAAAACTGGTTCTATATAAATTTCAGGAAGATGACTAGGTACTCCTATTTATTGCAATGTTAATTTTCCAGACATGAGAATACGAACAATAAAACAGACGGGATACATATTAAAGTTTCAGAAGAAAAATATGCCTCCTCGATTAAACTCAACGTGCAGGTTTGAAATTTATGTATATTTCATGTTTTCGTAAATATAACAGAGAGAGAAAATTGAATAGCACAATGGAACTATTTTGCCAACGAGCGAGCATATAGTGTTTCACAACTTTAAAAGGGATTAAGATGGAAGCCCCTAGTGACTCGTCGGCTACACACTAGGCTCAGGTTGCTTGAGAAATTCAGAACTGGTGTGTTTCGGAGTGACATAAAGAATATTATCACGACGCCTCACCACATCTCAAGGTGTGACAGAAGCGATAAAATAAGAGATATACATTGCCAAACACATCGGTACAAACACTCGCTCTTTCCGCGCACAGTTAGTGATCACAATAAAATTGAGCTCCACTAAATACACACCCATAAAACACGTCACTATTTCTCCTCCGAAAGCCATATGCCTTATATTTTTGCTGGTGTCCTGACACACCCTGCCGTACGCCCATGCGGCAGCTCGCAAGGTAGCAAATAGATGTAGATTAACTTAACGGTCACTATTCAAAAACCAAACCATAATGGCTTACATTCCACCGCACAAGGATATGTTTAGCGACAATTTGGACAATACATGTTTTATAGAACGATATAAATAGTTTGCAAGGGGGATCGGGTTGGTGTGATGGCTAGAGTACTGGCTAACAATACAGATGGCCAGGGTTCGTATCCCAGAGGAGGATGTTTTTCAGAGGTAACCAGATCCCTACTTGCGTGGTCCCCTTGGTGCCTATCGTTAAGAGTAGGCTAATGCCGACGCCGGGTTTCTATCCACCCTTCCTCCCTTACCAATCCCCTATGGCGCAAATGACCTTAGCCGTCTCTCATCTCCCCAAATATCCAATACAATAGTTTGTAAGAAAAAAGCTATGAGGTTAAATGTTCCTCTTTACCAACATAGGAGTCATATAAGAGCTTAAGGATACAGATGCAGAGTCAGATATGGATTATGAGTTACCAGCGATTTATTATACACACGTGTATGTGAGCGGCCGTGAACTGAACCATTCGGAGCACACAATACTCTGTCTTGGATATCATCCATTCGACCGGGTGTATTCCTGATCTTTCAATGCTCACGTAACAGTCGTCTATTTTTCCCCTAATCCCAAGAGTTACGGCCCCATCACCAGCATCTGTGCAGCCTGAATTTTGCTTTTGGAAATGCATAATTGCCTTTTTTTCCTCCAGAGGAAGGGAAACGAGCCACGGTTTTCGACCGAAACATATTAGGAAAAACCTTCCCCACGGGATATTTACGCCAACTTGATGGACAGTCCCGTCACTCCTCCCCTCTTCCATTCCCCTCCTCCCCCCAAGCACGTTAAAGGGGGAGGGGAAAATTGCCAGGAAGAGTAGTTGGTATGGGGTCCCCAACTGCACAGTCCAGAATCACCACACGCAGAGAATAGCGAGCCCGTTGAAGGCATTTCTACCCCCTCTATGGGTAGAGAGGAGGAGAGACGGGATTAGACGGGAAGTTGAAGGGCCCCTGCGTTGGACAACAAGGAAGAATTCTTTTTATATATTATTTCCCTCTCTCAGTTAAGGGCTGAAGGATTTATCAAAAGGGGATGGGGTGGGCGGAAATGGTAGCTTGCCGAGGGCGAAGAGGAAACGGCTAGATAGGGTACAGATAGAGAACGCTGGCAACGCTGCCCGTAAAATTTATTGCTTTATTGTCTAAGCGATCTTCCGCTTCCAAAAAGCGTTGTATTTTATTACATTTTTTTTACTGTTTTATACTCCGGATAATATAATATTTTACTCTCCTGTGCGTGTGAATGTGTACTTTTATCTGGGTTTTGAAATTGACAGAGCGTCTGAATGATTTTCTTTAATGGCTTAATCGGTTCTAAGCACCAATTTAGATGGCATTTGAGATGATAGCCTTAGCTGATAACGACCGTTGAGAGGAGAAAGTTTGTAGAATCCAGGCATTTAATAAATTCCTCTGCCAAAGTATATCTTTTTTATTTCCCTCATTAACTTGGTTTGGATGAAATTGCTTAACTCTGGAAAGAGTAACTTTCTTCCCGCATTCGATCTAACAGTACTCTCGTTTGGCAATCAGAAATTCTGCAACAAACGAAAGTAATGAAAAATTATATGTTATTAAAAACTACACATTACAACAAAATATCGTTACGGAAAAAATCGTATGAGGAGTGTCTCTCGGCATAAGTAACTCAATTTTTTATACTAGATCATGTCTCATAATTACATATAAGTTACTCTGTGGTTCCAGGCTCGATGGAGTGGAATCGGAACATAACTAAGTATGAAAAAATAGGCAACTTCCAGTGTGATAAACTTATTCCGACCGGTTTCGCTTTTTTACTGCATCTTTTATCACAGTGGAAGTTGCCTATTTTTTCAGGCTTACATGTAAGTTAACTATAAACAATTTATTATTAGAAATTAGTAGTATTAAATTGTTTATATGTAAAATCTATGACAAAAAATGGTCAGTGAATGGCATTTTTCATGATATCTATGACCAAATTTAAATCTGTAGTCTCTCATAAAAGTTATGAAACACAGCCAAGCTTAAGAACCAGGAAAAAATAAATGGACTGGAAAGAGATTTAAAAATTATTGTCGCTAAGTGCAGAGTAATAACTTCGACAAACGAATATACTTATTTTGGATTCCTAGAATATTCAGACCGCATCGCAGCAAATGATAATGTTTGCATTACATCCTTAAATGTTTTGATTTCAGGATACAACGGTGATGCAGCAACAAATTGGCCGCCGTATATCAACCAGGTGGCCATGGTATATTGTCCTTTCCGCATTTGGGATCATCAGAGCGTCCCGTTTTACAAACCCGAGTTGGTGACCCTGTCAGGTATATGGAAGCTGGTGAAAGCAAGGGAGATGAGGAAGGGGGATTTTAAAAGAGAGTGGAAAAGAAGGGCGGGATGCGCAGGACTGGGGGTGGGAGGGTGGGGGGGGGGAGAGTGGGGTGGGAGGCGGCGATGGCCTGCGCAGGGAAAGGGTATGTAATTTAGGATGATGGATGGTTAGACGGCACACTGCAGTTTGAGCCCGCGGGAGGTTGGTTGTGTGTGGCACGGCAGACGGGGAGGATTTTTCGGCTGTGGGGGTTCTATTAGAGGAGGGAAAAGAATGGGGAAACGGTGCCTTTTAAATAAAACCCCGGCCTCGCACACCCTTTTGCCCCGCTCACACTGAATATTGTACACGCCGTGTCCAAAACACTAACGCATCCACACCACTCAACGTAACTTCAGATCTAGCTCGGAGGAACAATCACTAAACATTTGCTGCACTACACTGAAAGAAACGAGAATTGTTCAAACGACTGCTTTGCAAGTTCTCCGATGAAAAAGTGAAAGATAGATGCTACTATTAGGTGGTTAGGTAAACTTGAGTACATGGCAAGGATTTGGGACGCTGTGCAGAAAGATTTAATTCTCGAAATTAACAATACACCCAGAAAAGCCATACCTTCAGGTAAGAACTGCTAAGAGCAAATAAAGAGCTTTACGCTTCTGATAGGAAGACAATGTTGGAAATCATTGTAGGCTACGCGTTAAGTCAATGTTTCTTGAATTATTCAGATAAGCCAAGTTTCACTTAGAAACGGAGGATATAATTGAGGCCCAGACAATTTCTCCAACAAATATTCCGAATAAATGAGAGACTCAAAATGAGAGAAATCTCTACAGAGCTGATTAAAAAAGTCATTCTTAATACACTGTGTTTTAGCTGCAGATGGGTCTTTAAATAACTTTCCCGTCTACTTATCGGCACTCGAAAAATTACTCATTATATTCCTCCATTTTAGATTGACAACTACAACAATTCACATAATCAATAACTACCAAAATAAAAAAGATACTCAAGTAACACCAAGTAAAACATTAAAAAACAAACAAATGAATCACTGTATTCAACATCATAACATCAGTCAACACTGTGCTTATCACTAAACAGTAACATACTGAAGCTTTAACAATTAGTTTATATTTAACGTTCCTTCTCCTTTTCATCGATTCACTTTACTTTGTACAGCTTGTGTCCTAGGATTCACATTCAATATGAAGGCCGACGCTTGCTAATTTTGGAAGGCTTGAAAGTGAATTTATTCCATTTTCAACAGGAAACGCCGAAGCATGAAGGAAAAGCATTTTTTTCCTAGTGCAGCAGTTGACGGGCTGAGATGGTACGTAAGGTTTTCGATGCGTTGTGAGGATGGACGGGGAATTACTCTAACCCCACACCCCGCTCACAGCTCACAAACAAGGGGGACATCGCGCTTTCTCCAGCTCCGCACACACGCCGCCCCCTTTTGCTCGGCAGGAAGGTGAAAGAGGATGCGGGCATATATAATGTCTGGGGAAGGGGGGTTGGAAAGGAGGAGATCGAATGGGGTAAATAGTATATGTAGAGCGACAAAGGCGCCTGAAGGGGAATTCCGCTTACACCCCCGGGGTCGGACTTCAAGGGGAAGCATGCTCTGTGGGGGATGGGACGGGAAGGTTAGAGGTGGGGGCAGAGGGAGGTAGGACGTTCGGCACAGGAGAGTGACCCCCCCATAGTTGACCTGCTGCGCTCACTAGGGAAGGGTTGCTGCCCCCGGGAGGTTGCGGAGGAAGCGGGGAAGATAGAAACTAAGAGCAGTCACGCCATTGCATTGTGGAAGTCCACGTTGCCCCAATTACAATGGCCCTCGCCCATTTTGACAGCCTGCACTCGTCTGTGAACCTTCTTCCGCAGATGGAATACAATTGGTTCCAGGCAATTGCGTCGGCTTCATCGGAGATAGAGGCCATTTCGGTCGTAGAGGATGAAATTTGCGTCCTATCTAACTTCTGCATGTTACCCTGCAAGCCACCAAAAATGTGCGTGGCAAAGAGTGATTTTTTTATTAGCGAGCACTACACTTTATCCTATTTTAGTAAATGAAACTACGAAGTTGATGAAAAATCATATGCAAAGATATGCAAATTTCTGTCAGATGTTAAACTCCACTGACATATACCACACTATTGGTGTGCCAACAATGCTTTAGCAACTACATACAAAAATGCAAAGAAATACAACATTTGAACTGAAGCACGCAAGTGTTTACTGATGAGAAGGTTATGAAACAAGCATTATGGAACAAACCAGTAAATCACTTACACCATCTATCTACATACCTATAAAGCCTCAATGACAGCTTTTATGGTCTCTTATATAGTCACAACGAAGGGGAACTCAACTTTTTCGCCTGCAAAAGACGGTCCTCCGCAATAAAAGAATAAAAAGAAATAATGAGAAAAATTACTGCAGACAGCGTAGTGGGGAAGATATACAGAAGAAAGAAGAGAATCGGAACGCTATTGCTACCTCCATCGAGAAGGTATACAAACTGTGCAACAGAAAAAGAAACGCAAATATCTTGTTGATAACATCAGACTCGTCAACTCTAACAACAAATTGGGCTGGCTTATAAGAATGAAATGTAGGAACGTGTTTTATTACAGGGGACGAGTCACCTCTATCATCGAGAGAAGTAAAAGAGAGGGTAACTTTCTCTAAAGCAGAGTATTGGACCTTCCACATTAATACCCGCTAAAAGAAAGTCTGGTGCTCTGGACAGAAACGCGAGTTATCGCCAAAACCGACGCGAAGAATGCTAACCCGTCAGAGTAGTAAGAGGGTCCGGGCTGGCCCTCCCTCATCCGCCGGAGGTTGGGGAAGGAAGCGGAAGGAGGTCTTAGTGGGTAGTAGGAGAATGTGGACCGATTCCGCTCTTAGAAACTGACGAATCTGGGTTGAGTCCAACACTGTATATAGATAACGGTTTCCTTACTTAGTCCATAAACCAATGTTCTCAAACCATTAGAAAAAACTTATGATCTCTCATCCTTTGTGAGAAAATGACATTTTCACCTCTCGGTTCTGCAGTCAATTTCCATAATTTTATTCTCATGATCTAATCTACCGTAAAAAATTTAAGATATCAACTTTTACAAAACCACTCGATTTATTAAAACAACGACCCAGGTTTCAATGTGCATTCACATCATCTTCAGGTTAACCTGAAGAACCTGAAGATGATGTGAATGCACATTGAAACCTGGGTCGTTGTTTTAATAAATCGAGTGGTTTTGTAAAAGTTGATATCTTAAATTTTTTAATGATGGAATACCACCAAGTGAGACTGACGAAAGTGAGTGATAATCTACCGTAGCCCGCGGGGATTTCGTAAAATGCTTCTGAAGTCGTCATAAAGTAGGTCGTCATGGAACATACATAAAAGACTCAATATAAATTTCAAACGACGGTCTAATAGCAATTTTATTTAGACTATTTTATGGAGAAACACTCGTGTAAAAATGAAATGATCGTGATGAATTTCCATATATCTTGCCAATCAACGCGCTGCGTGTTTCAAATTGAAAATTTCAACTTCGGAGCTAACGCCGAAGCAGACCTTATTGGACATGATGAAGCAGTAATTCATGAATATAACTTGAAAATGAATAAGGAGAAAAAAATATGGAATGTGGGAAAGAGAAATTTAAGGTGAACGCTGTGTTAAGAAGAGATAAATTAGGATTGTTAAGAGAAATGAACTTACAGAGGAAGTGTTGTAAAATGGGGTGGAAGCAGCACCTCTATCATCAGTTGAAGTAACAGAAAGGGTAACTTTCTCAATAGCAGAGAATTGGACCTCCCACAGCAACAACTGCTGAAATCAATCCGGGACAGAAACGCGAATTATTGCCAAAAACAACGGAAAGAATACCAGCATTAGTTAGATGGCAGGTAGATAATAGTAAAATGGCTCAATCTAAGAAATTTATAATGATGAGGAGACAACTTTTACGCTCGGAGAGAATGAAGGTAAAAATCTGGAAGAGGTGCATTAAAACTTTCGTACTGAGTGTTTGACTGCATGTTTGACTCTAAAAAGGAGCTCAAACCATTAGAGGTCTTTGAGTCTTGGTGTCAGAGATGGATGATGATGAATAAATTTGGCGATAAATAGAAGAAATAAGAAGTAAATCGTATTCAAGAGTCAGTAAAAATGACTTGTATGGAGCCTGGTGAGGCAAAAGCGGCAGATACGAAGGAAAAATAAATAGGGAGATTTCACGAGGTAAATCAAAGGATCATACAATGGTCAAGTAATGGGGGCATAGGAAAGAAGAAATACGAAAATGTGAATGCGAGTTGAACAGAGATTGCAAGGAATGGGGAAGAATGGAAGAAAACCGCTCAAAAATCCTAGGACTGAAACGTTGGTCGATTGAATGCAGATTCAAATTGGTTTATGGGGTCACTCCAGGCATCCTCGTCGGCCTCGCATGAGAAAAATCAGCGATGCTCGTCACTGAGGATAAAACACGCGTCCTTACTGTCGTCAAAGTGAAGCAACTCCTTTCCACGAAAAAGCGTCAATATTTCATCTCTTGGATATGCCAGTGTGTAACTTTTGATCAAATGAATCACCTGCAAGAGATTTTCGGAAGTGATAAGTCTTAAATTTAGGTTTTGCAAACACAATGTGATGGGAGAAAAATTCACCTCTGTATTACCAGGATCATATATATTGTTAAAATTATTATTTTTGTGCATCCGCACACACATACACACGTTGCTTCTTCACATGACTTATCAAGATTTGTGGAAGGGGTGATTTATCTCCATTCAAGCTCAGGGTTTAAGCTCAAACTCACCTAGTACGAAATTTTGGGGAGGTTGCAACATGTTAGTTAATTTATTTCCACCAGAGGTGTTTACACTAGTAACTCACTGACTTCTGAAGAATTACATAGCGAGAGCACAAGATAACTTAAAAAAATACTCGTAAACTTTTCGCTTATATTTCTTGCCAAAGAATGGATCAGAGAATAAGGCAAATTGAAAAAATATAAGGCGCCAAAAAGTGGAATGACTGAACCCTTTGAGTGCGGCATGACGTAATATCACGTCATGGTTGTCTTTACGCTGGTGCTGATGACGTGATACCACGTCATGGGTACCGTGAATGTTCCAGCTTTCATTCGAGGGCCTTGTGAAAGTTCCCTAGAAAACGCTGGAACACTCACGGTACCCTTGACGTGATATCACGTCATCAGCACCAGTGTAAAGACAATCATGACGTGACATCACGTCATGCGAATTCAAAGGGTTAATACAATACATAAGAAAAGACATAATAGTCTAAAACGAAAATTGATAAATATCTGTTATTACCAATTTAATAGTGATAACCTTCCCTAAACCTATGAGGTATGCTAGCAGCTTTAAGTATAGTAGGTCTAAAAGGAATCATTGAGGATCCTTGGTACACTTCATTGGTTTAGGTTGATTTAACTCCAAATGAACAAAGCCGAGCGTGTAAAGCTGGTGTTCTTATATTAAACATAGTATTTAATTCGCCATTGTCAAACAAAGAAAATTCAAGACTTAGCAGACAAATATTTTCATCGTCACTTAGTATGCTTAACATCAAAAATCATGCGTATCAATATTAATCAAAGTTTTTCGCTGGCGAATTGTGATTTTCTACGGGTGAACGTAGAAGTAGTTCATGAATATTTCATCAGCGCCACATAATGCTCGAGAGGTTCGTACGCCTGCAGTCGAATAAGATGAATAGAAAAGAGTACGGTGACCTTTTTTTATCGACAAGCCCATTCTATCACCGCTCTTTTTGTATCCATTCCTACTTATCTATCCACCACACGGGAGCGAGACTGAGCGAAAGGAATAATCTTACGATCCATCACAGACATCGTTCCGTATTGCAGTGAATCATAAAAAAGTCCGCTACATCTGGCCCTTCACCCAAGTCAGCATCGAGATAGGAGGCATTTTTCATTCTCATGAATGCATAGATAACAGAAGAGGCCACCGTCACCGATGAACCTCGTCTTATCAGAATTTTTAAAAAGTCTCAGATACTTGATCTTGAATAAGTTTTCAAAACAACATGGATAAATTCGTGACTGATTCATATCGCATTGTGAGGCTTCAAAGATCTACGCTGTAGATCCCAGACACCATTCCTTAATCAATTCACTTTGGTTTTCCAAGTATAAGGCTAAGAGATAACGATATTAAACGAGTTTATGGATTGAGATTTTTATGAGGGAGATAAAATCGTCAAGTATTTTGATTACTCAGTGGAATTTTCCAAACAATAAATAGAATTCAGTTTCATTTGACATAGTGCGCTTCAGAATTTTTACCGTACTGCCAGAAAAAGACTTTCTCGCAGTCGTAACGAAATTTCACTCAAGCAATGTTTAATTCAATGAGTTTACTTGGCGGAGAATTGCCTCGTTATATAGAAGTAGGTCTTTTTAGAGTAACGCTATCGAAATATAAAGTACCACGTGTAGTTTGATGAGGATAATGACGAATGAAAATGTTTAGCATTATATTACAGCAACTTATAAATTCGTCGATGCGTAAATTTGAACGATTATGGCATACATTTAACTTTATATGGAGTGCCATTTTGCAATATTCTACGAGAAATTGGCTGAGTTATTGGCAGAGTAATATGTGGTCTATGGAAAATAAACAGTAATCATTAAATTTAAAATCTCTATAAAATATTTTAATACATATAACAATTAAAACTTTCGTATTCAGATATGTGAAATATCAAGGACGATTGAAAATTTGAAAATGGTTTTTAAACTAATTTATAGTCAACGGTGCAGTAGCACCTTTAATTAGAGTTAGCGCAAAAAAAAATTGGAATAACCGGGTGTTGAACACTAAATTTGAAAGTGTCGGTCAGATTTATTGATCTATATCTCTCAAAGACATGTATGTGATGATATCCTAAAGCATTATGCAAAAAAGACCTACAAAGTATTCCAACGAATGGATTTGGTTTAACACCATTGGCCCATTTCTGACTAAAATATTAAATAAACCTGCCATTACAAGGACCCATAAGACTAAGAAGCGTAAACAGTGAAAGGTTGTCATCATGTTAAATATCATCTCATTACCTAGCACAGTAATTAACCACAAATGTTGTTTTTCCACGCACCCCGCAAATTACGACATGGTGACCTTAAAGGCATAATGGAACATTACCTTTCCCGGGAAACTCAACAAACGTCCGTCCCGCACACACCCAGATAAAACGTAAAAAGATACGGGCAAGCAATTCCGAAAAGCGTTTGTTCTCGTCCTCCTTTTATTAAAGCTTACAAATGACACGGAGCGTTAGGGCGCCTCCACGTGCCTGAACAACGCTCCGTTCTTTGACCTGTCTTCGACGGACGGATGAGGAGACAACAGACAACAGCACTTCCCCCACCGAATCTTTAGCTCACTCATTTCTCACCTAGGAATAGAGCTCAGGATAGAAAGGACGTAAAAGAAACGCAGAGAGACATAACATTACACATCCCCTCATCGCTCCCAACTTTCGCATTTTTCGTGGACGTTTTCCTTCCCGGAACGAATCGGCACCAATGGCTCGCCGAAAGCTTATAGTATAAATGCCCGGGATATACGCGGCAGTAGAGCCAAGAGAGAAAGGAGAGGAGAATAAGGAGAAGGTATGGGTTATGTGCATGTGACAGGTGGGGTGAGAAAAAGAGGGAAAAGGTTCTAAAATTTTACGGGCGCGTTACACTACCACCTCTCCCCCATTTCATCCACAGGGTCTTCCCGTCCAGTCCGGCCGACCACTATGCAAGCGAAGCACACCTTTTATGCACATTTCCTTCCGCTCCGCTTGCCTCCTCAGTGGGCAGTGTGAGAGGGAATACAGAGAGAGTCGGCGATAGAAGAGAATAAAAGCTTTTTACCCCGCGACCATCCCATTTCCCTACCCATTCATTGCATTTACGCGCGGTCACTGCATCCCATAAAAATTTCCCGTTATTATTGTGAGTGGGGCGTATCAGCTAGATGGGGTGGCTGTCCGTTGAGGCATGAAGTGTTGTGAGCGCGTCAGAGTCCCTTCCTACTAGTGCGATTGTGTACGTGAGGGAAGTTGGATGTTTTTCGGGGGTCCACTGAGGAAAAGGTTGCGAGGCGACGGGGAGGGCTTTCCGAGCTTAGGGGGTAGTTTTCCGAGCACATGGGAGGTAGGGAATGGCACAGACATAAAAGGAACATCCCCTTAGAATCACCTCCACAAATCCTTCCCGCGCCATACCTACTAAGCTTTGGCCTCCAGGAAAGTGCTCTTTACCTTCACTGCTTCCAGTATTTCCCTAAAACAACCCCTTTTCCTCCCCTAGCAGACAAAAATCCACCCCCCTCTCTACTTCGCATCCGAAGGCATTTATCTCGACTTCCACCTTACTCCCCACTTTACCTCGTTTCCCACTTCTTTATTTATTCCTCACCCTTGTTTTATCCATCTATGAAATGGCCGCATGCTTGATTGACTTAAGGTTACAAGGCTCTTTTATCGTCTCTAGGCTGAATGATAAAAGCTTACACACGCGACACATCAAAGAAAATGTACGCCACTTTATTTTTTTAATTAGTGAAAAAGGACTTCATTATTTTTACCATAAATATACTTCAAATTAGAGTTTAAGTTTTGGTTAATCTGACAGTTCATATAATGGTAGGACAAACATCAACTTCGGAAACAAAATCTTGGAAGAATATCTAATAAAAACTTCTGAGTCTTTAATGGCTCCCAACTTAGTTGAAATTAAGAATAAAGCCAAGTCAAGGAAATTCTAATTATCATTTTAGGTCAATTAAAACAAGTAAATTTTGATTCTTGTGCATACACATAGGTCATCCTAACGAATGTGAACAGGGAGATTGAAAATCACGTTACCACGAATATTTTATTCGTACATTGCATCCATCCTGGTCACCATTATTACTGAAATCCATGATAAAGGACTTCATGACGTATGACTTTTTTCTTTCTTTGCTTTCATTTGAAATTTACTTGCCGGTTGCTTTTATTGAAACTCAATCTAGTTTTTCCATCGCCTGAGTTGCACATGCAGTTCCATCGTAACTGAAATGAACGAAGCGTGCGACTTCTATTTTACTTTTCTCTATGCATTTTCACTCCCCCTAATACTGATCAACTATACAACAGAAGAACACAAACATCCATGTCTGAGAGGTGGAAAGCCCACCCAGGCAGGACTCGAACCCGCAAACCCCGGCTTCGCATGCGAAGACTTGACCCCTTGTCGCCTTCTGCGTTTAATTTTGTGTTGTCTCTTTATCATTACGGTCGTAGCTCCTGTTAGGTCTGACAGATGCGATAAATAAGAGAGATACACTGCCGGACAGATAAGTACAAGAACTTGTTCTTTCCACGAACAATAAGCGACCACAATAAAACTTGAGATCCACTAAACACAGTATATCCTATATATAGATCCTATAATATATGTCACCATTCCATCTCCAAAAACTTACACCTTTACACGGCTGGTGACCTAACACTCCCTGCCACCCGCTCATGCGGCGGCTCGAAGGGTATTATGTAGATGTAATGTAGATAAGGTATTATTGTATCTGCAGTGACAATACATTACAATAAAATAATAACAAATGGATTTTCTACGGCCACTTATATTATCCCATCTCCTAGTGTAACAGTAGCACCCACAAGAAGTGCATCTACGACCAATTAAGGATCCTAAAGGCTCTGCTGAGTATTGTTGGGCACTCACGACATTTTCGTCAACTTTCTGCCCACTGAGCGGCAGCCGCGTAATCGGCGTCCAACGAACGCTGAATGAAATTGAACCACGTTTCTGGGGTGGATTTCTGTTTTTTATCACGCCATTATGTTTCCGCTACGTCCTCAAGAAGAAGAAAGATTCAATGGTAGATGAAAATAACAGAATGGCAACACGTATAACAGCGAAACGACATACAGGCACCAAATCCCTTGCGATCTCTTTTATTGTTGTAATGACTGTCTAGTCAAGTCGGGAGGAGAGAGAAGCTTTCCCAACTCCTGTCTGCAACCGATGAGGCAAGTAAACGATATTAATGTTACCTGCATGAAACGGCTACGGGTGCGTTAGCAATTAACGTTTCCTAAAGTGACAGAAACGGCTGATGGTAGTTGTGAAGTTAGTTTCTTGTCATTTAGTGGAATCAATTGCGATGGCCGGACGGATGGCAGCTTGCGGAAAAGGGCCGGTGGCGACGCCCACGTCTTCACTCGTATGCGAGGTGCTGCCTAACCAGAGGTAAGTAGCATCTCTCTTTTACTTTTTCATCCGAGGACCTTCCTATAATACGCTTAAAAAAACCTAGTTCTGTAATACTGTGCAGAATATGCTTTGTATATGTGTTCCCCACGTTATACAGGAATAAGATCACGGACCAAATAAAGGGAAAAGTCATAGGAAGAGATACCAGGAGGTAAGAGAATAAGCATTAGATAGGGAAGGGTGGAGGGCTGCAGTCAACCATTCTTAGGATTGAACGAAAAATGATGATTATATCTGTCTTGACTAACGTAGTAAAGCCTGAGCCACCTTAATCACAGTGTTGGATTATTCAGGATGTGGAGGAATGTTAGCCGCACAGTCATCCAAGATCCTCGTGGATCTCCACCCGCACTTATCTACCCTCGGTCCCCTTCAAGAGCTATCCATCTGCTACATCCTTTGTACCCTGAAGTCGGGAGACCCCCCCCCCCCCTACCATTCCAACCCCCGACTCTTTCGTCACACACTCGCCACGGGGTAAGGCATCAGCCTCGCACTAGGGGTTCTGGTGTGAAACCCTTGACTCCCCTTGTCAGTTCCCCAACTTCCTCCTTTATCACATCTCGGCTACGTCCCTTCCCTCAAACCTGCACTGCACTTACTACAGACTTCTCCCACCGCTATTACTTTTCGTCTCCTTTTCCCACCCACCCTGACGTACAAAGTACAAATCCTCCCCACTAAGTCCCCCAGGGGAACAAAGAGACAAGCGCGCTTTTCAACCCCACCTTCCCAACTTTCCCACCCTGTTATTTGGCACAGTTCTTTTCATGGGAGGGAAATCATTGGGGTGTCAGTGAGAAGGGAGATGGGAGACCAGGATAGAAGTGTGACGGACGCTATTCGAAATGATGGGAGGAGGGGATCAAATGGGCAATTCGTCAGGGGGGTTTGGCAAAGGGAAGGTGCCGACTATGACCCACTGCACGACCACTAAGTACTGACCATCCTACGTAGACTGCGCCAATGGCCGTGTATACGTCAATTTTATGCATTCTTAAGTACAATCGTAACTTGTACTTTCCCAATCTCTCGTTTCGGCAACATTCGTATATATTACCACAAGCAATTGATATACATTCTCACTGATTTTCATAAAGCTATTATCACGTTCATTTCCGCTGGCGACCACAGAGTTAAAAGCCATATGTATTTTTTTAGGATTTGGTTCAAAAATCCCAACACACAACCAAGTGGCCAATCCTTAATTTAAGTTTTTAAATATACATCAGAACTAGAAGTATATTTTTTTTAATTTACCATCTAGTAACTTTGCACACGTAGCCATAGCGATGAGTTAAAAATTTAATCAATACGTTAGCAACTACTTGTAGAGTTATGATTTGAGTTTTATGGACCAAATCCTGTAATAATATATCATAAATGTTACAGTGGTAAGTCTTCTTGTGCTGCTGTGTCCCCGATCCTAAACTAAAGAGTTTAAAAGAGAAATCAAATTTCAAAAGAGATTAGTGTCACTGAATCTTGAGGTATTTCAACTTTTTGAAATTGTTGTAAAAGCAAATGTCGCCCCATTTTTGCTGATCTAAATACCTGTCTATTATGCTAGCCTTATTCCACTAACGTATTTGTCTCATCTTTACCTACCTCTTAACTCGATGGAAACGCTTAACCATGTGCAGTTTAAGCGTAGCGAACAGCAAGTCATGATGTGAGGAATCACAGAATAACTATGGTTAATGTCATAAATAAGGACGCACTATGAAAGTACTTTATTAATTCCGGGGTGAAAAATGACGCTGAAATAGAACGTTCTAACTAAGTTTATCATCTTTCTCAGAAATGATAAGAAATCATAGTAGTTGCCGTCGGGACTTGTTAATAATAATATTTTAAGATAGGTAGTGTTACAAATTCTCGATGAGCTCTCTTTTGTCTTAACTTGCTAATATGTACTTACATCACGTCATGAGTGTCTTCTGTGATATTCTTCATTAAGGTAGTAGATTTATACCCATTTTCTTAAACATAGGTATCATAAGGTATGGCGAAAGGGTAAGGTTGACGAAAACTCCACTTCTAACCAATAATTTCAGATTATCACTATGCATCCATTCTCACCATTTCGATAGCAAGTGAAGTAGATAGTTTAGTGCATGTTGGTAGAAGCTCACGCATAGCAATTAACCATTGAGTTTGTTCTGTGGGTATTACATTGATGTAGATGCGCATGAAAGAGCGTCAGTTTAGCCTTCTGCACGTACGGCGGAGGGAACGTTGGTGAACGGGAGGATATCAAAGGAGGGTGCTGGTTAGGGTGTGGGTAGTCTCTTTCAGTTGTTTCGAGGGGGCGGGAGGGCTTTTGAGGGTTTCGAGAGATTGGTTATGGGGGACGTCTGGAGTGAAAGCAAGTGGAGGAATTATGGGGCGCGGGAGATAATTAGGAACTGCTGAGGGGCAAGAGGGGCGTGGTTGACGATAGGAGTGAAGGAAAAAGGGTTTGCGAATAAAAAACGATTCGCATTAAGGCTGGAAGATTGACTGGGGACTCGATCACAGGCGACAGCGAGACGAGGAAATCCGTTCCACGTTGGGGAGCGAGAAATTTTTCTATTCCAATATCTAAAACAGCCGCTTCTGTTGCTGGGAGTGCCACATCAGCTGTCATGGGTATTAAATTTCGGATTACTATCATTTTCGCACTTTTGAGAGTTAGGTACGCACTGCCTACTTTTGAAGGAAAGGTATATTATCAGAGAATTCAAAGCTTTTTTGTTTAGAATGCTTTTGAAAATTCTGATATTTAAAATTCAAGGATGCGGCGGAAAGCTTGCAGTAACTCTAAATCAAACATTAAAAAACAAAGGCTAGTTTGTCTTCTATAGCCACTATTTTTAAATATTCAGCAATAAAAATTCATTTTTTATCTTTTTCCCGTTTAAAACATTTCGTTAAAAAAGCGATGTACTCTCATTATGTTACAGATTTACTCTAAATGCTTGAATACTGCTAGAGAAGGTTAGAAAAAATAATACAAGATGTAAGAGTAATCCTCGTCCATCTGTGATGCACTCTCTCACTTCTATCGGCTACTACAGCTGGTGTCTTGTTACCTGGAAGCGATCAAAATCTTGCGGTTCTTCGGCAAAGGAGATTCTGGGAAATATATAACTTGAGAATGTAGAGGGGAATGTGAATCGTAATTTGGTTTCACCTAATGTCAAATGCCACTGGGTAAATATAATTTCCAAATATTTGTACCCACGGGTTGAAATATCGTATGATCGGCAGAATTAGGAAATAAAGGATTTACGTTTCCAATTCATCATTTAGGCCTTTGTGCGATCACGCATCGGTGATAGATCGTCATCAAATTTCTTCACAATTTCTCTTATGTCGAGCACCTGAACAAGGCGATTCATGGGTGATTCAATCGCAATGATCAAACTCACTATAATTCATTCTAAAATGTCTATCTAAAAATTAAATGGCTGTCCAAAAATCGCCCACGCAATCGCACGAATGCTCATCAATCAATCAAATTCCTGGAATAAACTACACTGCCTCAAACTTCTGCCATTCAAACGATACTCTTACCTGTTATGCTTAAAAAAAAGTTGCAGATGGATATAAACTTGACTTGAATATTGATGAAAAAGATAGGGATATAGACTTTTGTGTTCTTGCGCGGTTGTGACATGGCCCCGAACCTATTCAATTACCTATAGCTTTTAGAGCTCTTTAAGGACTGACTTCCACGAGATGTTTAATATATCTAATGCATACTTGGAACCATACATGACGGAAAAATTACAACATACATATGAGAGGAATCTGAGCTCCATAGTTTTAATAAAACCGTTATTTTTACTGGCTTCTTCAAAAATGCCACAGTATCCATTTATTCATATGTTCTGAAGGATTCTTATGACAGCATTTAGCGCGAGATAAATGCATGTGCGACGCTGAGAACGCTCGGTACGTGGGTGTTTAGAGGAAGCACTCCTCGTGGGGGAAAGCTACACGATATAAAGGTGGCGCCGTAAAACAGATTAGTCGAATTTGTGGGAGCAAAGCAGAGTGTTCTCCCTTCATCTAAAGCATGATACATGTTCGGCAAGAAAGAAGGAATAGTGGGAAATGAAGGAAAATAAAAAGAAGAGAACACACATATGCCTTCTTATGTGTGTGTGTGAGAGAGTATTTGTGTGAGAAGAGCCCGCATGTCAGGTCTAGGAGAATTTCCCAAGGTGGGAGGGTGGGTGGGTGGTAGCACGAGGAGGAGAGGAAGGCTCGGACGGGGGGGGGGGAGTGAATGTCAGAAAGAGTGGTGGTCCCCGAAGAAGGATGGCCGTCTAGGGTTACTACCCCTCTTTAAAAAGATCTTTTAGGGAGCTCCCTGGTCTCCCTCCGCCGAGTTGGCATATTTGCGATTCCTAGGAAGCTGGGGCATTTTCGGTTGGTCAGTACCCATTCCTCTCCTTCCCTCCCGTCTTTGCGGGGAAGTGCTTTGAAACTCTTTTGCAAGAGTCCCTCTTCCTCCCGTTTACGATTGCGTGGGACATCATTTGCGAGGGAGTTTAGCGTGAGTGTGCTGCGGACGGGAATGGGAAGCAACGCCTGCAAACGCCCCTCTGACGGCGTCCGTAGAGAAGGGAGAAGGGAAGGGACGAAACAGTCCGGGAGGTCAGGCGAAGGGGCGCAGCAAAAGAGTGTAACGAAGCTTCGTATCTCATTTATTTTTCCATCCCATAATGCGTTTTCTCGGAACCCCCTCAACTTTCCGTGCTGCTACAGAATGCATGTTCTTACCCCCCGCAGATGATTTATCGCCGCCAGCGTCTTTCTGCTGTTGCACACACACACAGCCCGTCGTCGGTGATCTCCGGGGCGCGTTAATGCAAATGAACTTCATGGTTTTTGAAATTTATGCGGTTATTAAAACCTGCTCATGAAATACTCGGGCACTGCATTTTATTGGTAAACGGACACCTTTGTCTAAAATATAGACGGTAAAGCTGATCGCACGGAGAATTACGAGTTCTCCGGGAATATTTATTTACACTTTTGTAGTATTAATCACCGAATCATACGATGAGCTAAAGACATTGTTTATTGTTTACTTAAGAGCAAGGAAAATACTAATCATGTATCTAACTAATTTAATATCCTCAGTGACATTTTCGAAAGTGAAAGCATTAATAGTGTATTTATTAAACTCTAATTTCAGATCTTTATTATGATTATAAACATTTTTATTTCATTAATTTTCCATGCTTCTTGTAACAATTTCAGGGAACGTTGAAGTGATAATAGACGAGTAACGATAAAATGATATAAATTAAACTATTAGTAACATTAAATAGCGTTAATCGTAATGCCCAACATATTACTCTCACCACAATTAAATGACAATGCAGTTTAAAACCAAGGTCTATTTAGCAATGAGTTTACTTACTCTTATATCCTCCGGAGTGAAAATTATGGTTAATGTTTTCATCATATATGAAAACCATTCTTAATATGAGGAAATTGCCTTTGATGATTATGGTAATGCAGCAACATAAACGTAAGAATACAAGAACAGAAGCAAAAATGCGATCAGCTACAGAGCGGAATAAATATTTAATTGTCATCAGGAATAAACTCAACCATAGGTCAAGCATCGTCATAAGCGTACTAAGTTATGGAGATAGATCACCAGAATTACAGTTCTAAATAATTATCTGAAGTTTTAATGAGGGCTTGATTCATTAACAATTTCAACTTCACCGCAAAGCAAAAATTGAGTAAAATTAGAGATTGCAGTTACATACGACGTTTTATTGAGCAGAAAACTCAAGTTTGATATTAAAATATATTTGTATTTATTTCTAAAGCCAGTAGGTATATCTAACTGCATAAAATTATTTGAACTCCGAAGGAATAGCGATTGGATTTTCTGCGTATTAAGGATAAAATGAATCTCAGAATTAAATTGTTAGAGGATGTTATAATCTTTGCTATCGATAGTATTCTGGTTTTCTATGGGGAATAAATATTATAATTGTACGCGAAATCTCGAACAGAGACAGGAAATCCAAACAAAAACTCAGAAACTCACAGGCTGGTACTTTTTCCAAGTTTCCGTTTGTTTGCAGGTATTATTTACGATCATTTAATGTTTCCATGCATTCGGTGCGCGTAGTGCCCGTGGGAGCAATAAGTAGGTTTCGGGGTGACACGATGATAGCGGTGCTATAAATGTAAGGCAACGGTGCACATAATCTTACGTTTTAACTGTCATAAATTCCGGAGCAAAGCTTACTCACAGTTGTAAGGGCGCCACTTTACGTTTGCGCAAAGCCTTTAATGTTGACTATTTTTTCCAACTTTTTACCTAGGGTCTAGGGTCGGCCGGTGGGGACTCAGGAGCTCAACTTCGTTTTCCGATATCCATTCCGCACACGAGTCACGTAAAATGGGACACGCGATGCAATTTAACTCTTTTTCTGCTAGCGTATTTTTTAATGCCGCTTCCCCTAAAATTGTTCTTGCGCGCACACATACTCGTCATAGCATCGAAATTGATGCCGAACGAGCACACATGCGAGAAATTTCTTGAATAAAGAGAATTAGTTTAAAAAAATCAAAGTATTAAAAGTATCCCTAACTAAGTATGAAAAAATAGGCAACTTCCACTGTGATGAATTTATTCCGGAAATTAAATATGGAATAAATTTATCACAGTGGAAGTTGCCTATTTTTTTATACCTAGTTATGTTCCGATTCCACTCCATTAGGCCTAAAACCACAGAGTATAAAGTGTCCCTAAATTTTATAGTCTCCATTATGTATCCAAAAATATGAGTGTGCAAAAAATTTGCGATAAAAAAATTATTATGATGTTGCGTTTAAATCCAGTCCAACCATTTTCTACATTAGAAATATTTTTGCTTATTAAATACATATAACTAATTTTAATTTTAAAAGGATAAAAGAGGCAAATTTTAAATGATTAAAGATTTTAAAGGATTTAAATGGCTAATTTTAGTTGCCATTGGGACAGTTAATTTTGTGACATAAAACCAGATCTAAAATAAATTCATAAAAATACTATTTGCAAAGGATTAAAATAGCTATTGCAAATGTTTTCTTTGCCAATATATGCTATTTCTCCACCTTATAGTAGACCTATATGGGGGTGTCATTTAATTAATATTCCTTATTTCAGTAAAGAGACGCATTAATTCCACTTAGTTTGTAATTTTGATTGAGTGAGCATGAATTACTTCAGAAGCACAATAGTGCTTTGTCTGATGGTGTTATAACATATCTTGCGAAATTCATTTCTCCAAATAATTCAAAAAACGTCTTTAAAATTAGAATTGATACAAGGGAAGAGTATATGTTTTCCTATTTGATGTGAGTGCTAATGTATTTCGTGTAATTTTGACTGTTTGTTGTGGCGCATATAACCCCCACCTAACTACAACCTGAAGTTACGAGTAAATAATGCTCCCAGCGTATTGTTCATTGCGGCTGGCTCACTCGTTATATGTATTTTCCTCCCCTTACTTAATTCGTTGGGAGGGAATGAATAAACACTCGAAGAGCGCGGTGCTGATAAAAATTTTGGCTTCCTCAATTTCGCTCCGAAAACAAAACGCTTCCTCGTTTTACCTGCTACACACATTGTCCTCCCCTTTCTGCCTCTCCCGCCCCCTTCACTCGCCAAACAACACAATCCCCCGTAAATTAGACCGTTTCCAGGGCTTCCCAACACGCGCGCGCTCCGCAAACCATCTCGAAATCCAATATCGTAAGTCAACAATAACTCTTAAAAGGCATCCAATTACTCCAATACGTACAACGCGCTCCAACTCCGACTTGGGAAGTTGGCGAAATGAAAAAAATTAATAATACGGAGCTATAAGTGAAGGAAGAATGAAGATAAAGCTTCTCATCTAACTTTCCTTCTATTTTCCTCAAAAAAATAAGTGAAAGAGAGAAAAAAAATATCTCCTATATTAATTTAGCGGAGTAAGGCAAAGCAAACAGGTTGGAATGATGGGAATGTATTTGGTGGCGAGGAGTAGGGGTGTGCGTTGCCGGGTTGCCATAGTGTGGGAATGGTTTCCTTTTTAAGATATCGGCACGTCAGCAGTTGAAAGGAACGTGGTTGGGGAGAAGGGTTCCCAGACCGGGAGTGGCACTTCTTATGTGCGGGAGAAGGATGAGGAAAGCCCGCACTGCTTCCGAGTTTGGTGGGGTGGTTGCGTCAGGCGGATTTGCTTTTAATCAGAGTCGACAAGGAGAGAGAAGTCTTTGGGTGTTGTGGAGAAAGAGACTCTAGAACATTGGACTACCAAGATGAAGGTTGGAAGAGGAGGACATGTGATGAAGAAATGACAGAAAACTGCGATTTACCATTATTGAACCCATTTCCTGCCTCTTTACCTTTTTCAAAAAGATAATGTCTATAGATTTGGTTACTATCATGTGATCTACCAATTAACGTAGGTTTTCATGGAAGTAAGTCAGAAAAAAATCCTTAATAGGAATGATTCATAATAAAAACGATTTTCACTTTTACTAGGTATTTAATGCTTTCTACCGGTTTTGATGACAACTGCGTCTTGAAAATAATGACTGTTTATCATGAAAATTACGCAATAGGCGTCAAAACCGGTATATATTATAAAAACATAGTGGAACTGGTCATCATTTTATTATGTGTTATTCCATTTCTTCACTGCACAACGTTACGCCACAGTCAGTTAATGTAAATCCTTAATATTTTTTTAATGTGCTGGACCCTCTTTTCACATTTTTCATTTTTTATTCAGAAAACCTATTTTCTACCCTTGTTATACCCGTCTATGAACCCTATTCTCCTTCATCCCTCTCCTCAAAAGAAATATTCCATTCAACTCACAGATAGTTAACTATCGTTAGCGAAATAATAATAGCGAAAGCAGACTTTTTGAATAGGTATGCATGCAAATGAAACGGTAAAAATTGTTATTTATTCCATGCTTTTAGCTTAAATGATTCATTCTCGACTACATTATTGTCCATTACCTAACTCAGAGATTCAAAAAACGCCCAACTGCAGCAAAAGAGCAGACAATTTCACATGTAATGAACATTATTAGAGCCAACTTAGTTTCAAAACATGTTTCCTGGCGTGAATTCAAAGTAGATACATCATGCGTCTCGTTTCAGTTTGTAAAATTTTATCCACACGGCAAAAGGCATACTCTCCCATTCATGGTTAACTGTGTTGTATGTCAGATGATGAAATGGCAAGTTCATTGAGAGTCATTTCTTGAGAATGTATGCTCATTCGCTTAGGAAAGTAATATTACCGCAAAAGTGAACCCCTGCTATTTCTGCGGCTTAAAATCAATTACCGGTGGACAAGTAAGCTAAATAAATCGAGATGAACTAGCACGATTACAACTAACTGAGCAAATAATATTTATTTTTTAACATATGGCTCTTCAGTAAACGGGGTTGAAGACCTCGAAAGGGAGGAGATTTAGCCGTTCCCCAATACACAAAGGAAAAAGCTAAAGGCCAAATTTTTTATTTACGTAGTGGCCATTTCTGACGCACGCTCTTCCATTAGAAATTTGTTTTCACCCTCACGCGTACACTTAGCGATGATTCGCTCTGGAGAACTTTGTAAAAAAATTAAAAATGCCCAGCACATTTAGAGGCCAGGTGGTGCATTTGATGATAAATTTGAGCGGGGAAAATTAGCGAGCTGTTTCGTCGAGCATTTCCGGATGTAGTTCGCAATAATTCATTGCGTTCGCTTCAAAATGAGAATGCTTTTTAATTGTAAAACATGAATTTTGAATAGTTTATCGATTAGAAGTTGAATATGATGAGGTCGTTTAGTAATTTACCACTAATTTCTCATGTGCAAGAAAGAAAATACAGGTGTTCAGTACATCCACTGTTTGCATACCTGCAAACATTGGATACACTAAAGTTATAAACTGAAGAAGATATTCTTCAATTATGAGATTAGAAACCTTTACGTAAGGTTATTTCCAAACCCTAGCAAAAGTACCGTAGCCTAAACTGATAGTTCTTAACTAAAATTTGTTATAAAAAACTTAAATGAGTGAAAAGAAATAAAAGGTTTATTCATACAATTATTTCCTGTTGCCATATAAAATGAAGGAAAAATTAAAGAAATAAAATCCACCGTAAATTTTTCATGTCATCTATATCTGTAGATTACCCTGTCTCAAGGGGGGTTATTGTAAGGGATGAGTTTTCACCAACATGCACAACAATTATATCTCAGAAGCAATTAAAACTATGGCGATGTTCTCCGATTGTATCATTTTTCCGTTTTTAACTACCAATTCTATTGCATTCTTTGAAAAATGTGTGATTAATTATTTACGAATGGATATTTACGGCCACAGCTACATATTATGGATTGCCATAATTGTCTCTTTTACGAGAAAATACAAATAAAATCATTAATATCAAAATATTTTTTAAATAAATTATATAAGTACTTAATAGTTCTCGAAAAAATATACGTAAGTACGTCATAAGTGTTGGAAAAACAGATAAAAAAGGTACTTTGGGGGGGGGCTGATGCAGTACCGCTAGCCAGGTGAAAATATTTTTTGCGCACGCACAAACCAACGTGAGCGAGGTTGGATAACGCAATACAACTTCCCAGATGCTAGGATAGTTCCAAACTCACATTCAGGAAGATTAGCCTATGATGGTATTTTTTTGCTTCTATCACTTACGCTATTCCCCTCCAAATGTCTCACCTTCCGTGCCTATTTTTTTTCACGCACTACCCAAGTTATGACATTGTTCCTCTAGTTGCTCCAGTTTGTGCCATAGTAATTTCATGGCCAATTGGACCTTTTTGTATTAAAAATTTCATTACTCTTGCTTTCTTAATTTTTTCTTCAATCTCTATTCCTTATCTAATTTTCTAATGAATCTACTAAAGCTTTTGATCCTTTCAATGATTGATTAACCAGCGTCTGTTTGTCGGTGAACCTCATTCATTCATTGGTCTTTCAATCCTAAGATTGGGTAACTGCAGCCATCCACCCTTCCCCAATGCCAGTTTCCTTACATCCTTGTTTCATTTCCTGTGTATTTTTCTCTTTATTTAGTCCGTGAACTCATTCCTGGGTCATCCTCTGGGGACTATTCCCTCTATTTTACCCGTAATTAAGTTCTTAACAAACCCAATGGCCTAAGGATTTGTCCAATCTATCTGATGTTTCATTTCTATATGGTGTTCCACATGGTCCTTTTCTCTTCTACTTTACTGAACTCATTCTCATTTATTATTTTGTCCGTCCATTTTATCTTCAACATTCTCCTTCAGCACCAATGGTATATGCATACAAAATCATACGCAATCCACATCTTTCCCAAAGATGGAGACGTGAGGAGTGGGCCGTCGGTGATGAATTAATAGCGAGGCAGGCGGCGAGGGAATTGTGAGGGGAGGATACGAGACAGGCAGACGGACGAAGTAGCTAACGATGGGAACAGCCAGGAGGTGGGGAGGGAAAGAGGATCGAAAGGGGGAGTGGGGTGGGAGCAGGTGGGTTGAATGGAGCAGGGGTTGGGGTGGGGGGGAGTGGTCGAGAATGGAAAAGCATTCCAGGCGACGCGGGGGAGTAAAAAGCACCTCTTCGGCAAAAGGGGCGAAGACGTGTGACTTTTAAATGGACATGGGAAAATGGCAGAATGTGAGGGTGTTGGGAAGTGCTGTGAGTGGGGCGGGGAAAGGTTGTGGGAGTTGTGAGTTAGGCAGTCTCCTCCCCTCCCCCCCCAATACATCCCCCTCCATCCTGTTGGAAGAAGAAATCCTCCACCCGAGGCTCGAGAGGCCAAAGCTATCTCCTTGAGCAATCCTTACCATCCATCTCTCCGGGCACCATTCCGCGGGATGGCCGCGGGTTAGTTTTTGCTCTCCTCGGAGAGAGAATCCCTTGGAGTTTCCTTCAAGCACCAGTCCTCACTTCCCTTTCAGTCTTATCCTTCCCCCCCTCACACATCCTCGTCCTTTTATTTTAATATGACACAGCCGTTTTCGTCTTTCTTTCTTGCAAAACATAAGTCTTTATTCACCTTTTATTTGCAATGATTGGTTACCGCTCTGGATTGTCACCACAAAAATTTATCACTCCTAAGGTTTAAACAAATTTTCAGTCAAATCGAGCATTCAAAAGCAGATCGATCATTCAAATTTGTTTGCCAAAAATTAATATACAGACAAGCACTCCCAATTCATGACCATCAGAACATTTGGGATACTGATGTTCATGTTTGGCTGTACGTATTACAAAAATTATCCCATTTACATATTAGTCACAGAATTTGAACATGATAATTAACCAAATAATATAACAATCATCTATGTTAATTATCGACCTATGTCCCAGAAAATGAATGCCACTTTTAAGATAAAGTGGCAAATGTTAATCGCTACATGAAACTATAGTTGGCATTGAAATAAAAAGAATATGAATCTATTGTCTTCACCAACATGACTTTGAGAAAAACAAAGGCTTGACTGGTTCTTGAATTTGGTCTCACTCTGTCCACCAATTTTGAAAGAATAATTTTGATTGTATTAAGAACTTTATCCATGCAATCATGAATGTTCAGAGCACGAATATTGAGCAAAACCTGAAGAAATACGATGAAATAGAATTAGCACCTGGCAAAACATACATAAATGAAAAATAGTATCTTGCGACTGCTGAATGGCCACCGTACCATAAAACTTGCTAAACGTATTTCTATCTTCGGCATATTTAACGAACTGTCTTAAGACTTCCCAGAGAGGAAACGATTCCACTCATATGCGTTTTAAGTTCCTAGATATTTGCAATTTTTAAAATAAGAATGGTAAGATATCAAAAAAATGAAAACTTGTGATACAAGAATATTGATCGTCTTAGAAAGAAAAAGGTATTACAATTTTAAACATCTCTTTATGCGTGCCACACGAGCAGCAAATATCAGTTATTATTAATACTAACCATTTTACTCCAAGACCAGTAGCGTGTAGACAATTCAACTTAATGTCCACAGAAAGACGTTCTTACTACTAGCATAATGTTTGACAAAATCTGCATAAATATAATACCGTGCAAGATACCTAGTGTGTGACACCGGATGATTACACACCAGGAATGCAATTATGCCCATACCCCATGCTGTGGCTTTCAGGGTTTAGTAGAGACGTAGATACTCATGCCGGTTCAAGATCAAGACTCAAAAATGTCACCTGGCCGCAGGGAGATCAGATTAGACAGTACTCAAGAGAAAGATTTAAGACAATGTGTTAACGTGCAGTACGCTTGTTTTTACTAACCAATATAAATAAGACTATAAATTAATAACTAAAGGGACTGTGTTGACAATTCATGCAAACATATATTCTCCAAGATTGTCGAGTTTTAGTTTTGACCATGAAATTAGAAAATCATCAAACGTGAACCAAAGCGACCGTCGACTTTGAGCTCTAGGAGCACTGGAAAATTCACAAGGCTCATTAAGCTCAGAAATAACATATGCTTTGAAAATTAGCAATCCGATCTGCAGCTATCTGCTATAATAATCCCTTTCTCATTATGTAGATAACCATATAACTGCATGTGACTCTATTATCTAGCATGTCTCCCTTAAATATCCTACTTGCATGGCAATAGTGCATGTTTGGTGATCTTCACGTCAATGTAGATGTATCGCAGTAATGTGCCATAAAATTATCGTGGGTTGTAGATAGAAATAAGTACGTAGACTTTTCGTTCCTTCCGTTTCCAACCGCTTTCCAACTTTGACAATGCCTCACATGACCTCTTCTTTGCAGTTTGCGCCACCGACACGGACACGTCCCCTCTTCCACATTCTCACACCCTTTCAATCTTTTACTCACCCCATATGTTCCCTTCCCTCTCATCCCCCAAAGTCCCCCGCTCCTTCCTTTGCCTACCCCCCCCCCGCACCCCTCCTGGCCCCACCCTTTTATCCCCCACGTTCATTTTCTCATTTCCCGAATCCCTTCAGAATTCCACGACTCCTGCAGCTCTCCACGAATATATTTTTTTGTTTCTCTTCCTTCTAGTTCTCTTCGTACCTTCTTATTTTTCTTGAGCCCCGCAGTTGTCGGGAGGACAGGAGGAGGAGGGGGAGGCACATGGGGAGGGAGTAAAGGCAGAGGGGGAGACACGTGAATCCCCCTCAACCCTCTTTCCCTCTCACTTCCTCCAACCCTTCTGCATTCTCCTCACAAATGACAAAGACAAGCGCCGAGAATTGTTTGAGAGGCGTGGAAGAATTATTAATGAAGAGCAGAAAAGTGTTGATTATAAATGAAATGTCTTTCAAAAATTTTTGTGAGAGAGTTGTTTGAAACAATATGGCCCCTGGGGTGGGGGGGGGGGGGTGGCGAGTAGAGAAATGTTACATCTCGGAGGTGAATTTTCTCGCGAGAGAGCTTCCAAAACTCAAAAGTTTTAAATAATTTTAAACAATTCCTCTCTCTGGTTCCGTACGTCGTTTCAAACCATCCGCGGGGGTTCTTCTTTCTCATATTTTTCATTAAATGGAAACACACGAATTTGTTTCCAGACGTGTCGTGCCTACATTTCATTCCCAACATTTATCTAATGGTTTAACTGTCACAGAATCCATGCTATTTTCGTGATTTACTAGCGTAATTTTTATCATAATGCCGTCACTTCTTCCAATGCTGGAAATTATTTCTGATTTATCGTCAAATCTGAAAATCGTTAAATTGGAAGGTACAGGAATGCGACAAGTCAATCAGTATTTGTCAAAAAATGAAAATAATTTGGGCATTCAGTAACCATTAATTTAAGATATGATACAAATAGCTGACAGTTCGTGAATGATGACAGATGAGATAATTGATCTGGATAATGCTAGGGCGTGTGCAGATCATCGGTGTATAACAGGCACCAGATCTGACAATTATAATTTGGGTCAACTAAAACCCATTGAAAACGGTTAGAGAAACGCCGAGTTTCCGAAACTTCATTCCATTCATTATTCATTTTTATATATTTAACTTGGAAACCCTACGGTGAACGGACATGAAAGCGGCATTTGTCACTTAACTTGGTTGAGTTTCCACAATCAAGAACTTTGTGCACTGAATGTGTATACAAAGTTATCATAAAATGAGATGCATATAGAATTATTATTCATAAAAATACTGTTTCACTCTACCGTTTTCATTCAAATCGCCTCCCGATCGGGGAAGTTGGGAGGACTTCTGCATGGCTAACGGAATTACGTTATAGACATACATAAGACCTTAACTTGCCTTAATTTTTTTCACGCCGTTTCGCTGAAATCACCTTCCCATCCCACAACCAAAGATTTTTCTTTATTCTGTAAAAATTACTGCGGTGAGTTTTGATTTATTTTTTTAAACTCTACAAAGAGAATAGAAACTACACTCCATCAAAAATTGACAAAATCTATGTGTAAGAAATACCTCATACTTTTGATTACGACCGTCTAGAGTTCATTCTCAAGTAAAAAGGCTGGTATTTTCGGCAAATATCTCAAACATATGACGGCAAAACTTGGTTAAAAATTCCTAGCTCTTCTGCATACACCTATTTTTATGAACACAGGATGACTTATTTTGATAAATTGCAACTGTAAGATGGTGTAAATGAAGTAATCAATTTATTTTTGGTTTCAATGAGACTACTTGGTACTGCTGATAATCCCATTGCTTTTTCCGACCCTCTGCATCGAAAAAAGTGCGCGAAGCTTGAAGTCGAGCTGTAGTTGCTGATATTTTGTTGTCGTTGAAAAAGTGGAGTCATTTTTTTAAGGAGAACAAATTAATTGAATTTTATTTGATTTGTTAGCTTGCAATAACTACACTAACATTTTTTAAGTTTGTGAGCATATTTGTATATTGACTATTTATTGCTTGTGAAATATGGAAGTAGATGAATACTGACCGATTTAGAACTCCGTCTATAAATACAGTCATCGATTGGCTCTGATTGTCTCGTCAATTACAGTACACTCTCCTCCTTGACGGGAAGGCAAAGGAGAGCTGATCACCACCATGCGTTTTTCTCGCATCAGGAAACTTCGATCAAAATCCCACCCTTGCTGTCGAGGAAAAATGTCGACTGCGTCCTAAAATAACCCTGTCTCCCACGTTATGCATCACAAATGGATGAATGAATTACTCGCCACTAGAAATTTTGAAGCCCGACCCTTAAAAAAAATAGACAGCTGCTTGCGCCAGGGGACAGAATTATTTATTTAAAACGCCATTTGAGTCCTTTTTTTTAATGGCCATACTTTACCCGTTCAATCATTTTCTCGTCCGGCCCTTATTATAAACCATTTACGTCTCTCCCCGTCCGTCCCCATTCTTTCAACCCCCGTTCGTAGTCACAAAAACACCCAGTCCACCCTACCTTCCCATTCTGCAACATCCCCCCCAACTCCAACTCCCGCCCCAAGAGGCGATCTGCCAGTCTAGCAGACCTCCTGCAGTTCCTTTCCCCACCGCCAACCTGTCTTTACTGCCGTCACTATCCATGACGCACCCCCCACCCCCCTTTCCCTTCGCCATCTCCACACGAGACCCAACTGGAAAACCTCCTATCTACAGCAGGAAAGCCTCGCTCCAGAGACTCAAAATTGGAAACTCCAGCTCAAGAAGAGTGATTTAGACCAGCTCCGGGGTAATGGCCTCTAGGGAGGGTTGGAGGGTGGGAAAGAGGAAAGGGGGGGAGGATTGGCGGAGGGTAGGGAGGTTTCCCAGCCCCTTGAGGGGTTTGAGGAGGGGAAGAGGGGAGGGCGGCAGGGGCTGTCGTGGTGTGGGTATGGAATCGCAAGTGTTGGCGCGGCGTTGACGGGAGTGGAGTTCTGCTTCGGGTTGTCTTGGTCTGCGTGCGTGCAAGGAGTGGAAGGTGGAAGGAAATATATGGCAAGAGTGATGTGTTCAGGATGGGGTGTCTTGTGTGGGGGGAGAGAGGGAGGACCATGAGGGGGAGCGAAGGAGCGTTTGAAGGATTGGAAGAGTGGGGAAGAAAAGGAAGCCGTATGCCACTTAAAAACAGTGCAATTCTTTTTCTCGGAAGGAGAGTTATGTGTTCGCCAGCCCATGTGTGAATGTGTGCGGGAATGATGGGGAGGGAGAGAAAAAAGGAGAAAGAGAGAGACGGGAGATATTTTCCAAATGGTAAAGAATGCATTCCATTAAAGTCGGTCGGATGTTTTCACACAAAGGGCGTAAATTGTTGTCCACTCCTTCCTCCGTTAAGGCCTTCGCTCTGAAGTTTCGAACCAAAGGAAATGTCGGGGACAAAGAAGAACCAGTGTGTCTTGATGCTTGAAACTATTCTCTATAAAAAAAGAAACGGCTTTTTAACTCAGACAACTTTTTCAAAGATGACTTTATGTATGCTAACTATAGGTGAAGAGGTCCGTTTTATGAAAGAAGTCACTTCCGGAAACTTTAATATAATGACTATAAAACTAATGATGATAACTTTTAACTTTATTTTTTGACATTTTTTTATATGAAACGACCCAGCTTTTGACGATGATGTTCTGACGATGACGTTGAGCGTCGAAACTCGGGTCGTTTAAATAAAAACATTTGGAAAAATAAAGTTATAAGTTATCATCATTACGTTAACAATTTCCATAGAGTTACGCCTGAAACCACCAACCATAAAACATGTTTTTAATCTCGATCTATTTAAATGTGATATCATTGGCGTCTTACTACAAAATTTTTAGACGTAAGCTGAAGTTATGACGTTGACATTTTTAATATTATATTAATTCAAAACTTTAAATTTGCTCATTAACAATCACTATTGTTTATCATTAAATATTTGATTCATTTACATAAAAATTGAATTTCGACTATGCATATGTAAAAAAACTGTTGTTAAAATACCAAGCGTGTTTAAAAATGTAAATAGATATGATAATTATTCTCCGGGCATTTTTTCTTGGACCCATATTCATGCTTTTTCCAGCTATTTCCATCTGCGCTGCAACCATGAACCTACGATTTTTCATTTAACGGATAAAGCAACATAATTAGCTACAACTATTTTATGCAAATTTGACTTGAATTTGAATTTTTGGAAATTTGAAGAATTCTTGGAAATGTATAAATTTGTGGATTCCTCGAGTTCCTAACAAATACAGAGTACTATATATACGGCTTGTCTTTAGTTTTTTCAGTTAAAATATTATCCACGATAGTAAATTACCGTGCATCAGAGGATAAAGCATGGGACATACAATCATAGAGTCATACCGCAGAAAGTAATCGAGTATCTTCGGGAGCCATCATAATTTATTGACTCGTAATGTAGATTTTTCTTGAGCTAGCATCGTGCCAGGAGTTTGCTCCCATATAATGAATAAGAAGTATCTCATCAATGATTTTGTATTTAAAGGAAAAATCAGACCTTCTGAAAAATGCCTCATCTTTCTCTGCACAAAAATAGAGGGATATAAACATAATAGACACTTCTATTCCTCGTTTGAGATGATGTTAAAAGCCCATTTTAACGAAAGTACTCCAAAAACTAAAACGAAGTAGTAAAAAATCGGAGCAATTTCGGTTCAAGAGAAAAAAATTTTCTCTCCTCCTCCCATACCGACGGCAACCCCCTCCAGCAGACCTCCCCTTGTAATCAAACATTAATGAATTAAACATCGGGTCTGTGGAGGGGGACGGGATGAAACAAGTCCACTCAAACCTCTCCCGCGGGGTGAAAAAAATCTCGACCTATCCTGCTGAAAAAATTATGACAGGTGTTAGAGTAACACTAAAAGGGATGGAGGTTAAAAAATGGATCGTAAAAGGTTCGTGAGGGGCGGAAAAAGTATATGAGATTCATTTCTGGGAGACGCCTTCATTCCCGCCTCCCTGGGACTACTCCCCCCCCTCTCGGGAAACGTATAATATGGCCGGGAGATCGCTGCTCCGGACAGTCCAACACGAGGCAGGCGGGAGGTGGGCGAGGGAAGAAAAACCACGGGGCTAGGAAGGCTCGCATGCAAAGGGAGGATTTAGGGCGGATGGGCATCTGCGTGGAACATGTGAAGGAAGGCGTGTTGGGGAAGAAACGAGGGCTGTATGGGACGCACGCAATGCTGGAGTGAGTAGTGTGCAAGACAGAGCGGCCGACCAGACCCGCCTTGAGAACAGAGAGATCTTCCGATGGGAAGACGTGAGGGGATTCCGTAATGAACCCCAGAAGATGCAGGGAGAGGCTGTAACAATATCTAGTTCGGTTTTGCTGTAGTATATCTCGATTGCCAGACTGGAGTTTTTTACTCTAGTCTGCTAGTGTGCGGACTTAAGATTTTATGGTCAATTCATGAGAGCAGATCTGTATTCTTCGCGACTTCTCCAGCAGTAGTGAAACAATTGAAGCAGTTTTTGCTCTTGATCGCAGCCTTCTTTAGGACTTGAATAATTCCTCTCCCATTTATTTTGAGCTACATGCCTGAAATTTCCATTATTTCCTGGATAGTCAGAATTTCATAGGCGAGAGTTTTACCTGAATAAAAATAGATTGACATTCTTGCCATAAATACGTAAAATTTATGTACGTATTTTTCCAATCTGGATCTCATGATTCGCAACAAAATATAAACAAAAAGGCGACGAAGTAAGGACTAATCCATGTTTAAATGTTTGCGGTTTCGTCAATTTGATACTTAGCTACATAAACGCAATGTGTCAATCTTAAAATTTATGTCAATTTAGATATGAATGTTCATTGTATCGCCAATTTTCATTAAATATAAAATAAACAGTTGATCGGTGACGGTATCTATGTACTTAATTATTGCTATTGACATGGATACCCTTATACGGAAGCATTCAAGACGCAATGAATTCATGTAATATATTGAATCTCTACACTTCCTCATTTCACTATTTCCTCTCTCACTTCCCGAAAGAAATGAAGACAAAGGAGGTGCATTATATTTATATTTTTATGAATCATGACTTAATCTTTCGCCTGTTGCTGGATGTCCCCCACCGGGCACATTAACCTTCACGAAGAGAGCAAAAGCAACTCCCGATGAAAAGCCATGGTCCGTGCGATAAAGGCACTGAACAGGCACTTATTCAAGGCATGAAGAGCGGAGGAAGAAAACAAAATTTCTGGCAGCACGTTACTGCCCCGGGAGGCTGAAATTATTGTAAATTACTGGCGATGCACGTTCCCCCTCATGCGATGGTGATGGCATGCAGCTTTCCTTTTCATCGCGTCAATGTTGAATTCGTGACGCGCACAGCACCGCCGCTCGATGCTCGGGAGGAGATACAGCTTGGAATGCTTTTTTAAATATAGCCTCATCTCCAACGGACGCCGCGCCCGCAGGAGCAATAACAGTCATCGCACCAGGGGATGTTGCGGGATGGTCTTCTGGGAAATTGACTAAGGGGGGGGGGGGGGGTTCTGGTTATAAGAGCGCGGGCATGCATCTATGGAAGACGTGTCGAGCAGGGGTGGAGTAGTGAAGGAAGGAGATTCCCAAAAAAGGGACCGAGATTACTAAGAGCGATACATTTCGGGATATCTCGCGTGACGGCAGTCGAAGAGGGCTTTGGCGGGACGGAAGGAAAGGAAGGGGGCGTGTTGTACTACGCAGGGGCGGGTTGGACGAATCGGGCGTCGGATGTAGGGGCGAGGAGGGATGGTCGGGTGAAGATCATTTGGTGGCGGCCAGGGCTCTGGAGATTGATAGGGAGAGGATTGGGAATAAGGGGCGATTTTTTTTCTCTAAAGCCTTAAAAGAAGTAGAGGTGAGGGGCAATCACCGTGGGTTAAACTTGGGGAAGAAGAATGGAGGAGAGAGGCCTGGAGATTAGATGGATGAGATGAGGACGGACGAAGAGGGGTGGAAAGGGAAGCTGATATTAAAAGGGTGTGCACCGAAAGAAGCAATGCTTTATGATATATTGGCCCATTCAAAACCCCATTTCAACCAGAAATTATCTGGTGTCTATGATTGTTGAGCACGTAATGGATGTCTAAGATGTCCTATTGGTGCCCTACCCCTGGACTCTCTATGGCACTCAGAGCCCAATTTGCTACGACATACATCTGAAGTTAATCCGAAAACTGTATTTAGAGTATTATCTACTGAAGCATATAGACTCAATGTATCCTGGCCTAATTCTGAGGTTCTCCATCTCCAAATTAAATGAGGTAAGTTTTTTATAGCTCAAAATAAATGTTTTCACTTGCCGACCAAAGTTCCGATTCATAATGTTTTTTCCAGGGAAAAAAGTACAGTATGGAGCATTAAAATTTCCAGATTCAATATCACAATGGGTGTATTGATTAGCCACTGATATATTTTTGCCTACTTTAATGTATATTCCCTTTTGTCTACACCCGGCCAGAATACTTGGATTAAAATGATATTTTCACAAATATTTTGGTAAAATTTGCTTATTTTCGGTGCATACATACACGCTGATAAGATAAATAGGTTTGATACAGTGTGAGACACCATAAGGTTGTTCTGACATTTGAATGCTTGGGCATCAGTCTTAAGATATTTTTGATGAAAAAGTTATTTTGAATTTAGTGCATCTATTGACTTATTGAGGATATCTTTTTTCTCGATCACAGTTATCACTAGGAAGTAATGATACTTACATTTATGGGCACAAGAAGCCTTTACTTTCATTTTCCGTTGACGAAGAAATTTGCCATAAATTTAAACTATATATCAACTTTATACTTGTTTGCTACCTTTATACTTGTGGCTGATCACTGACATGTGAAGTAAATATTCGGTTAGTGCAATTAAAATATGACACAGTAGACGGTGGCCTAAAATAAAAAATTATGTGCGACAAAAAAACGTATTCCCAGTTTAATACCCAACAGAAGACGCCTTATGATTTAAGCAAACCTTATTTTATGTAAAAATGGTTCATTTGCCGCAAAAGGTCATTGTTCTCGGTAGAAGAGAGATTTCATTGAAAGACTTCAATGGAAGAGAGAAACTAATTCGGGACCTTCAGGGCATTATTGACTTCCTGATTCTCCAATTGAATAAATTACTCAATGTCGATGAAAGAGAACTTAGGCCGATAAATTACGGAAAAAAGTGATTAAGAATAACAATACAAATTTTTATGAAGGACGGTAGACTCTGAAATAGGAAAAAAAGACCGAAGAGCTCCGATGAATTGATCATAGCATTAGTAATTTAAGAAGGCTTACTTAAAGCAGATAAATAAGTTCAACGAAGTCCGGCGAGATGTTGTGGACCATTATCAATAAAATGAATAAAACTGAATAAAACTTAGCAAAGTCCACTGGATTTTTATTAGTACCACGCGTTTCGACGCTAATTCGCCAATACGATACCTGATGATGGCGCATTAGCGTCGATACGCGTTGTACTAATAAAAATCAAGTGGACATAGCTAAGTTTTATTCAGTTTTATTCAGATAAATATGGTTTAGCAAAGAGCAGTTCAATGAATATTATTTACAACATACCATAATGGAATTACTTTGAGAAGAAGTGGAAAGAAAAATATACGACTGCTTGTAGACTACGAATAAGCACGGTTTATTTCAAATGTGTGCATATGGTGTGGGATTTAGCAGTTAAAAAATTTCTTGGAATGGTTAGGCATTACACGCGGCCCACCAGGTGATGGATTTTGTTTGAAGGGGACCGATAGCAAGAGGAAAATCTTCCGTCATTCGTCTTCTCTTTTTGGGGGAAGCCCCCTCCGGCGCACAAATCTCCGTAATTTCGTACTCGTTTAGCAATATGGGACCACACCGCTCGAGGGCCGATAAGGGTCAGCCCATCATAAAATCCGAGTGCGCGTCCATCAACGGAGACGAAGAATAAAATAAATGGGACCTTTCCTCTTCGTCCGTGCACAAGTTGTGCGATCTCCTTTCTCACGCGAGCCGCGATCCAATTTATGCACGACCGTATGGTAGGGTATGGCACGAACCACTTCTCAGGTCCCTCACTCAATAATACACGCGGTCCTTTTGGAATTCGAAAAAATGTCCGTCAAGATCGCCCACGGGGTACACACAGGAAAATGGTGCGTAATGGCGGATTTTTCCCGTCCGGGGGATAAAGGCGACGGCGGACTTGAGATAAGGATGAGGTGGGGGATGCTATTTAAGAAGGAGGAAGAGAAGAAGGAGAAAAAAAGGTTGAAGGGAATTGGAACGAAGGAGAGCCTCCGACTCAATCGAATCCTCTCCCTTCTCCCGAACCCTCGTCCTCGCCATTACAACAACGACCCGAAGACCCTTCAGGACGTGAGAGTAGGGGAGTAAAAAACTCATTTGAAAGATATCTTGAGCATGACGAGGCGAAGTGGGGGAAGCCCTTGTTACGGCACCTCCCACATCCTTCCCGGTCCTCGCTCATCAGGGCCGGTGGAATGGGGTCCTTAAACATCGCTTCTTCCCCAAGCTCCTCCTCCTCCCGTCCCGTCATCCCCAAGACCTACAACTACCAGGCCCCTCAATCTTCCTCCCTACCCTCCACATCAACAACAATCTCCGAGGCATGAGGAGGGTTGCGGGAAGGAGGGGGAGGCGTATACACTAGCTCCCCCCTTCGCTCGCTCTAGTAAACCTCCCTCTGAACAAGGGTGTCCATTATTTCCCGAGATCCTCCTCACCTTATTCCCTCATTTCGAGCATCCGTAGAATTCCCGGCTTGGGAATATGCCTTATCTCTCATCCCTTCAGGGAAGGGAAAAAATATTTTTTTTTACTCCGCGTGATTACGCGTGGTAATAGCACAAAGTGCTCCTCAGCCATGTCCCGTCGAAGGAGAGAATTGAGTTTTCCGGGAATTCATTCGGTATCCACTTTATTCGGAGCGGGATAAATGAGCACATTCTTAGATTCAGAGCACTCTCGTAGACGTGAACGTGCATGGCGCACTCAAGGATGTTGGTTCCGAAGTTGCTACCTATTGCTTGTACATGAAATTTGAGAATGTACAGTAACTGTTATATAAATTAATGCACATAATATTGAGCACTGCTTCAGGAGCAATACACTTTCGTATGTAAGTGAAGAGAGAAAATGTTCTGAAATGACATACATTAAATAATGTACGTATATCATAATGTAGTCTATGCATTGGTGTAGTATATGAAGTAATATACATAGGCGATGCATTTTTAGGTTGCTAAAGATTTGAGAAGAACGGCCTGTTCTGCGGCAGCGTCAAATGTAAGTGTTCATTCAGCACAGCGTAGAAGAAAAAAAGGGCGTCGAGTCGACTTCTTTGGAAGCCATGTGCCTCATCCTATATCCTCGCTTATTTAAGTTACAAATGATAAACTGTACATCGATGTAGCTAATGTGAATAGTTTAGTAAACGACTGCTTATTAAATTACCATCACCTTATTTCCGTCTTTTTAAAGTATTTACTTACAGGAACGGATTATCGATAATTTTTAATGAAATGACGTTCCTAAAGTGAAAATGAAGAAATAACAGTCATTTACCCCATTGTGACAATTTAATACGCCAATCAAATCTTTCATATTTATTATAAACGGGCACAACACTCTGAATGTGAACTTATTTCATGTCTATCAAACTCTAATTTTCCGATTAAGGAAGTAAAGCTTTAACAATCAGTAAAGTAGCAAAATGTCAAGCTTAAGGAATTTTGAGTAAAATACCATTTCATCTATAAATCAAAGTCACGTTTATACACTCCAAAAAGATTTCTTAAAAAATAAGGAATTTTTAACTCTTACTTCTACATTTACATACTACCCTGCGAAACGCCGCGTGGGCGTGTGGCAGGGGGAGTTAGGTCACCAGCCGTGTAAAGATGTAAGGTTTTGAGAGGTGAAATGGTGACGTGTAGTAATGGTGGCGTGTACCTAGATCTTGTTGAAAAATCGAAAGTGTATAATTTTTATAGGTATCTCAACTATATTTAAAAGTAAATCACCTTATTACCAGAGTAATTTTTTCAGTATCGTAAAAAGCCTTCCATTGTTATGAAGCTTTAAACGTTCCAAAAAAAGAGTAAAATTAAATACAAATGTTGATATTTTTATTTAACTTTTGAAAATTTTGGTCATATAAATGGATATAATTGAACTATTAATAATCTATAATTCATGCTTCCTAGAGCTCCTGAAATGAAACCGAATAATTCGCCTATGGTTTTCATTATGACTGGGACACTATCTCGCTCAAATCACCCGAATTCTTTCTCTATGAAAAAGCATTCACTAACACCTCCCTATGCGAGTGAGGTTTAAGTAAAAACCTAGAAAATGGGATGAAAATCAAAACCTGTGGCGCGTTTGAATAGAAATTTAGCTGCAATGATTCTTGTTAAATAGGAAAGGATGTGTCCCCAGAGGAAGATCCAGGAATAAGTTCATGAACCAAATAAAGAAGGGATAGATACCAGGAGGTAGGAAAATTGAATTAGATAGGGAAGGGTGGAGGGTTGCAGGCAACCAATCTTAGGATTGATGATGATCAAAATGGTCGTTTTTTATTAATATTTGTGGAATATAGTGTAGGGCATGTTTGTAAAAAATCACACTTCTTTGAGGGAATTTTCACCGTATTAGAGATATGTAGATAAACTTGGCACACTTTCCACTCTCCCCTTGTAGCATTCAAGTGGAGAACGGTGCCCGGAACAACTCTGAAAAATCCCCGCCACTGCTCAAATTCGAACCCGACCCAACGGAAAGGGAAGGCAACACTTTAGCCACCGTGCCCTCTCCATTCCTCTCTTAATAAATTTGCAGTTATGAGCCTTCTTAGTGTTTTAGGGAGATGGGATATTTCTGGAAGGAATAACAGATCCTCAAATACTTGCTGCATTTCATTATAAAATACTGAAGCGAAGCGTGCACTTAAGTTTGTCGGAAGACGATTGAGTGGAAACAGGGTGTATATGATTCGAAGTGGAAATGCTGATTCTTTATAGCATATCAACACTGCCAGCCTGAAGGTCCAAAATTTCTCGTTGGCTGCCTCACATTACGGAATATCAGCATTAACCTTGATATTTATTATTAGCGCAATCAAAAGGGTTGTTAAGTGCGCGCCACTTGGGAGGTTTCTGCGAGGTAGAACCAGATACGAGGGAATTTATCAGCGCTTCCATCCAGACCCAAGTCTCTCACTCCACAGATCGACCGTCCTTATCTTTCCAGTGCTTCGCACTCAGCTAAACTCCCCACCAGCATCCTTCCTCCTTCGCCCACGCCCCTCCTCACCACACTCTGCGCCCCTTAAACAGTTCTCGCATCTCTGCGAGAAAGATTCACCACTCCCACGCTATCTCATACAAAATCCCATGATGTGTGCCATTTGGTTCGTAAACACTGCTGCTGTTCCCTGACAATCTCCCAGCTACCCCCTCTTAACATTCTCTTTGCCATCTCACAACTATATTTTCTCACTTCAACAGAATTCATAAAGCAGCTCTCGGTTGTAAAAATTACCGCAAACATTGATGTTTCAACGATAGTGCTTCAAGGAAGCATAATAGGTCCCAAACACTTTCTACCTCATTGTAAAGGACCAATGGGTTGGTTTGCAAAATATTTAATTTTTTGGCAATCAAAGTGAGAAAAGGACGAATAAAAAACCTTCAAAAAGTAATTATCAGTAGGAGAAATATTTTTCCTCCGACCGAAATTAGAAAGCAGCTTTCGGCTGTATAATTACCTTTCGCAGTGACGTGTCCATTAGAGTCCCTCAGGGAATTAAAATTAATCCCATAACTATATCTCTTACTTTAAACGATATTAAGTTTTGCTAGAGAAATAATTCATTTGTATCTAGTACTTGATGTGAAAAAACTACCGACAATAAGTAACCAAGAATCTAAGGCTAACCAATGATACCGCCTTCAAAAGGTATGTGCAACTTTGAGAATGCATCGACACGCCCCGGGTAGATCAGGGACTTAGATCATTCCTTAGCAAAGTGTATTGAGACTTGGATTGCTGAGATTTGATCAAGTTGCTCCATTATTTTTCTAGAGGAAATATCCCAGTCAACCAGCAATATCTGTATTATGGTTATGCATGTAATAAAATGTACCGAAGAAGGATGTTTTCAACATTCCTGATATGTATATACATAACCGGCAACCGGCGGCATTTAATAGGTTTGAAATGTATATTTCTTTTGCAATTATTACTTCATTTCTTCTTTTTTTATTTATTTATTTTTCTACTTTTCTTACTTTTGTAATAACCACGTAAAATATCCCATGGGTCAGAAAGGCTCACTATAATAAATGAACGTGAATTGCTTTGAATATCAGACGAACTAATACCGCTCGCTCAAGTCAATATTATTGGTAAATGATAATTTACCCACCCATCGCTTGCACCGGGAACTTCAATTCTTGTTCGCCTTAATTACCATGCGTAACCACGGGTGAATACGCAGGAAATATATTTCTGGAATAAGTACGAAGATGCATAAATGCAAGACTGAATCGGGATCACGGACATCAAACAGACTCGGAGAGCTCTTGTACTTTGTTATTGCCTGAGCGCATTTGGGCAAGCTTGTATGGGTTTATGCGGTTTCGTGTGCGCGTGTGGTTCCTTCTTTCACCACTTCCTCCACATCCTACAGCTATCTCCCTCTCTCTCTCTCACTCACCATTCTTTTTGCCTCTCCGTTCCCCCGGGCCCCCCCGCCTCAAGCCAACCACCCCCTCCCTCCGCCCATCTATCCCTCATTCTAGTCCACACATCTTCTCCCCCGATCTACCCTTCTCAGGTTACCGAAAAAGTCCCCGCCCATCTCAGCCTTCTCCATCCGAGGCCGGCTAAAACGTGATGGCGTGAGAGAGGTTTTTAAGAGCGCTCTGGCTGGATGGGAGGCGAAGAGAGAAGGTGCTGGAGGGGAGAGATAGTGGATACAAAAGGAGCGAGCGGGTTTCTGGGGAAAGGGGGCGGGGTCGTCCGAGGATGCACGATAAGAAATGAAGAGTAATGGAAAGGTGTGAGAGTTGTGCAAGGTTTGGGTGGGCGGCATACGTTGCCACCCCTCTTTTAACCGAAGGAGGCGAGGGTTGGTGGAAAGGGGAGATAAAAGAGGAGGCTCTAACCAGCGAACACATGGACTCGCCCTACGAAAAGTCCGCGAAGAGGACCTAAAAAGGAGTAGTGAGATATCTCCTCTCCTGGCTTTCGTTTGTTTCTTTTGTTCGGGAGTCGGTCCAGTCCACCGCCAAGATCAAACCTTTGAGATTTGAGCGAATGAGGATGGCGAGTGAATGTGAAGGGAGGAGTGGAATTTCCGTGGATGAGATCCTCTAACGAAAGGTACACACCACTGACGAATGAAACGGCCCCCGAACCCCCAATTTTCTTTGAAAATTCTCCAGTCGCACACACCTCTGATCCATCAAATAACTACGTCAGGGGTGAGTTTGAATTTGGGGGGAGATCAATCTGTATAGGGGAAAGGTGTGGGAGGGCTTGAGGATCGGCATTCACTGCTTGAAGGATCCTTTCTGATAAGATGAATGCACGAAGGTACGAGGATAGGGGATGAGTACTCAGGAAGTCATTAGAGAACGATTTGAACGGATTAGCTATATTCATATAAATTACATATCACCTTAACAATGTAGCCTTGGAAACATAAAATATCCAAAAATATCACTTATGAAGATTTCTTTGAATGCCATGGTTAAACATTATATGCAAGTTTATGAATTTTCTGAACATTTTTGTCAATAATTTACCACCTCAGGTTTGAAGATACTTTGAATCTACTTAATTTTTTTCAGTTAACACACATTTTAAGCATGTCTCATAAGCTCAAAGCAAAAGCATGTCGTAAGAAATTACTCCAATGAGTATGACTCAAATTAGCGATGCAAGCCGAATATATTTTATTTTCGAAAAAGATGTATCTGGCTGAAGATACATTTACATTGTAAGTGAAAAAAGGAAAGGCGTCGACAAATTATACGTAACATCCAATCTTTCGTGCTGATGTCGTAAAAAAACCTCAAAGCAAATCCAACTACATTCATATTTTATATTTTTAGTTACGTATGAAGTTAATACAATGATATTTTCCGGTTTTAATGGGAAATATTTTGAATTTTTAAGGTTTCCAAAGTATATATTCAAAACAAAGTCTGAAATGAAAATGAGGATGTCACATAGTTGAATGAAATCCTTGAACTTACTCCTTAAAATTTTGATTAATCGCAAAAAATTTATCTATTCGTAATTTTCCGTAAATATTTAATTGAAATCTTGTTCGGTGATATGTCCTAATGGGATTAAGCACAGCTATTTTTCTAAGCCTAGCACACATTCTTATATTACTTTTTGGCAAAGCCTAATATAAAAAGAAAAATGACAGCATGGATACGTGTATACTCGGGTTAAAAACTGAATTTCATTTCTCTGGTCTTCTTGATTACATTAATTTCACTGTTGATGTTCTGAAGTAAGATGAAAAGAAGTAAAATTATCAGCTTTATTTTTAGTGCTTTAAGAGCAGGTTCTCTAGTATGGATTGGCTTCATTCGATTAAAAAAAAAGAAATTTCACAGGGGCTGGACAAATATTTCCATTGTTAATTACGTTAAGAATCCCGCCGTCCTGCATTTTCGTTCCCGTGGGACATCGCTCAAAGTCGTAATTTTCTGAGAGTATTACATATTTCCCTTGCTGAAATATTCCTTAATTGCCCAGCAGTTCAAAGGATTTTTTATGAACGTTCAATGTGAAAGGTAGTTTAGAAATTACGAAATACGAAATTCAAACGTACAAAGGTTTTAAACATTCCTGGGGAAATCCGCTAAAACAAAATAAAATTTCCAAAGACATTTTTAATGCTTTGTATCGTGCTTATTCCATCGGAGTGTAAAGGAATATAAGGTTAATTTAATTTCTTTGAATCAAATCCGCAACATGAGAGGAAACATCTGACGAGGGAAAACATTAATTCAGCAGAGGAGATTATGTTGATGCAAGTTTTCATGTGATGGTTTAAATATTCTTGGGTGTCTGAACATCTAGGTAACTCCCCTCTAACACCGCGAAAATATTTTCAATGGTTTGCGTTCTGACTTTGTGGAATTTTGAGTTCATATTGAAATAAGACACATTGTATGATCCACACAAAACTTAAATGGTATGAGCACGACTGGTGTCAACACTTTCGTGTCATTCTCATGGGAATATACAAGCCTGGTATAGTTCCTTGAGAATAACACGAAAGTGTTGAAACCGGTCGAGCTCATACCATTTAAGTTTTGTGTGTATTATACAAAGTGTTCTTATTTCATCTCAATATGACCGCGCAAATAATTCAGTCCATTTGAAAAATGCATCAATGCATAAATTTAATTTATATTTGGAAAAATTGCCCATCAGAAAATTGGCAAACAACTGCTCTTTCAAGTTCACTCCAGCATTATTAACATTTCACCTCGCAGTAACTCAAAGTAGGGCTTTGTATTCAGTATTAAGAGAAAAAAATCCTGACAAAAATTCCATACCTTAAATGAAAAATATAAAATTAATTATATGCCATGCTTTTCTGGTGGATTTTATCGCTGAGAATGATAATTTACCGGCCAAACTAGTTTCAACAAATCCTCTCGTACTCGCTTATTCTTTTCCACTTTAATGTGGTTTCAAATGAATTCCGTGAAAGGCCTTCATTCAAAGAACAAATATTTAATCTCACTGCTGAGCCGGAGAATTCCGAGTGATTATCAAGCGCGCAGAAACAGCTGGCACTCTCCGCAACATGCATGGAAATATAAAGACTGGAGTGAAGTCGCTTTTTTTTACCAAAAACACTTATGGAATTCGCGAGAGGGCGATGAAAAGCAACTCCTGTTTTAGCGAATTTTCCTAAAAATGAAAAAAACATTGGTTTAACAAAACACAGGAAGAACAGTGAGGTTTAAATTAAAATTATCCGATATGCTGCATCAAGGGTGGATAAAGTCCAACAAATGAGTTACGTCAATTCCAGCCGAGTTTTTTTTTACATAAGGGATGGGTCTGTTTTTATGAGTATCATAACTCGCTGCGATATTTCCGACTACAGCTTTCCTTTTTAATTATTCATCCAAATAACAGATGCGGGAAATTTTTCAAATCAAGAGAGTCATACAAATGTAACATTCCTGAAAATTCAACTACTCTGGTCTAATTTTAGTTTTTCAATAGTTGAACATTAATGTTATTGAGTTCATTTATGTGAAAATTATTAGATTTTACAGCGTATTTGTACACAGGTAAGCACACTGTATTTAATCATTTTCTAATTATGTCAATAAAAATCTTTTTTTGAATATTCCAAATTTAAATTCTGAAAATATTACCATTAAATTTTAAACTCATATAAAAACACCCAAAGTTAATATTTACGGCTAATTACTAAATGTAAACGGCTATTTACTAAAAAACGGCTATTTACTAAAATTTCCATAAAACTATGTTATGTTCAATCACTGTTTTCAACAAAGCTAATGTAATGTATATGAGTTGCTATTCAACCTCCCAATATAATATTAATAAACTAGACTCCCTCGCTCATGAATAGCTTTTCATTGATAGATGAATTGGCGAGTGAGTGGATATGAACATCAGACGACAGGCAGGACGTAGAAATCAAGTGGGGCCGAGGATCCGAGAATGGGAAGTAAACATCTCATTTGACGATCAAGGAAACCGCTCTGATTCCTTTACAAAGACAAAATATGTGTAAAATTCACACACCCATGGTTGAGGTCCATATCCATTCGCTGGGCCTCCCTCGGATTCCTGCTAAGTTTTGGCAAGAATGAAGTCACATCGCACATATTAATTATGAGGACACTAGAAGAGGCTTCGACAAGCTTTGAACTCCAAACATTCTTGGCCGCAGACGAACGCTCTCCCTGTAGGCTACGACACTGACTAAGATAAGTACGCGTCCAGTGGTTTCTAACTAAGCATCGAAAAAAGGAAGTTCCTGTATTTCCTTTAAAAACTGGGCCAAATAAGATGCCCTGGACTTTAAAAAGTACTTTTCAGAAAGTACATATCATTGAGTAAGGAGGAATTAAGAAATTTTAGTGTTTGAGACGACCTGAATGCGCGAGGGAGGAATTTTAAAAATTTTCTCCTCATAGAAAACATTCAATTCTACCATATTTACCATATTTTAACTTTAAATCCACAGAATAATACACCAAAATGTTAATTATAATGTTTTATACTTCTCGGAAGTAGTTTGAGAACTATTAAAATGACGTTCATCCACAACCTTTTCCCATACGCGGAAAAACGTTTTATTAAAAGTGTCGATGATCTGGAGTATACAAGCATTTTGTGTCCCAACTAATAATTCTTTCATTATAACTTTCCTTAAGTTTCAATAGAGAATTTTTTTTAAGGGTTCAAAGCTCCTTATAAGATGGTAAGTATCTCTACATAATTTACTACGGCTTCGGAACCTCGGCTGGATTCGGGGTGAAGAAAACTCATTACGTTTATAACTCCAAGATGATCTCGTGAACGTGAACTTTATTTGTATTCCTATAAATGTGACGCGAAATATCGATATCCATTCATACAGATTTTAAATATTCCCGGTTTCAATTGGCTGTGTCAGTGGAGCCTAGTTGTCGCAGGAAAAGTGATTTCAATGAGTTCCCACGGATGCCGCATTCAGAATTTTGCGTTAATTTTTTCCGCCACTGTATATGTTTTCTGTCAAAGTATTCCAAGGTATTTGTAGTAGGTAAAAAGGAAAATTAGTTTGCCAATAAAACTTCCAGGCTCCATAAGTCACGCTCATGGCATCAGAAATAGTAGTATTGGTCAATTATAATTTTTAATAGCTAGTTAATTTCTCCCAAAAATATCATTGAATTGTAATATAGCAAATTTAATACTTTCAAAAATATGTGGCATTTACTTCGCATTTGCGGAAGGAAGTAGTTTCAGGGATAATATTACACTAAATACTTATTTATCACATATAATTCCATTTCGAGACTTTCGGAGTCTCATTGGAAGTGGTAACGTCTCGTCTCGTCAAAAAGCGGTCTCATCTCGAAATCTTCACAACGGTCTCTTCTCGAGTCTCGCGCGGCAGCACTACTAGTATTTTGGAACTCGTAGGGAAAGGAAGTGTTTTAATGGCTTAAAATTCTTTTTTGGTTGGAAATATTTAATTACAAAAGTGGAGCGAGGAAAACAAGATAAGCTTTGATTTAGTATAACGCTAGCGCTACATAAGTAAAGTGAGCCTAAAATAAATGTGCTACTACGATGCCCACCCATTCCACTATCCATGCATGAAGGCTCGATGGCAGCTTGTACAATCTTCTATTTTTTGCAAATAACAAGTTACTTTTTAAACCTATCGGTTAGAGAGTCTTAACGATAAATATTTACGATCTTTTCGGTCGTAGAGCAGTTTACGAAAGGTTTTTGAGCCGCCAGAAAAAAAATATCCCTAGAGGCATACAGTAAGGACCAAGACTTATAACGAACAATATATTCCTGAGAACTCTTTCTGACTACCGCGCATGCATGAGATAAAGGATGTGTAGAGGGTAGAATTTTTTTTCCCTGAAAGCTCGACCCTCGATGATTTGTTCACATCGTTAAAATCAGAGGGCCGAAAAATAAATCCATCCGGCAGAAAGACTCCATTCCCAAGTCCGCCGCTATTTTTAATTCGCTCTGCCGTTTTTCTCCTCTCGTCCTTCCCGCCGGCTCAACTATTCCATCCTACCGCTGCACATTCCGGAATCTCCATTCCTAGCGAGCCACTGAGACGTCGCGAAGTGCAACTCGACAATTTCCCACAGAGTTACGTTTCAATCTCTCCTTCCCTGCCGAGTGTTTTTGGCGAAGCAATTCTGGTCCAGCGGGATTCTGTGAGGAGGAAAGATAGGAGGAGGAAGTGTGGGAACTTCTGCTTTTGTGTTCTCTTTATGTCCTTCTCCCTCTTTTTCCCGCCTTCCCGGATCCGTTCCTTTCTCGCCCCTTCCAATGCTTCCTCGAACGCCCCCGCCCCCGACCACACTTCCCCCCTCCCTTTGATGAAAGCCTGTCTTCTCCCGGCACTACAATGGACTCCTCTCTCCTCTCAGTACATATGCTCGTATTGTTGATTTTTCTCCCGTGGAGTATTTTGTTTGTGTCTGAACATTCAAACAACTAACAGAAAAATACAGATCTCTGTAAGCTGCTGCACGTTGAATTTATTGCAGTAATTGCTTTAATAAAAAGTCTCAGTCAGGGAATAGATTTCAGCAATCAAACTCTAAAACAGTTTACATAATAATGTTATTTTATCGCGAAACGAAGTACCACATTATTACAAGTTTTTGGGAGCTTGCGTGCTGTATTTCCGATTGTTATTTTGTACAACTCTGAAGTTTTTTGTAAAAACTTCTGTTTCTAATGGGCCGGTGTAAAACCAAGATGTCGTAAGTTCATAGACTCACTGTACGTAGAGTGCCAAAAGAGTGACTCGATATAAATTTGATCTCCTCAGAAAAGGTGTTATTTTTGAAAATTCTTTGCCTCAAATAAATCATTATAAGCGCTTCAACACATTCCGGGAAACCTTATTTCCTTTCATAAGCAGTGTAACTTTATTAATGCGTTAATAAAACAATTCGCATTCGCTATGGACGTATACATACGTTGGAAACTGGGAAAATTTCCCAGAAGAGGACCCAGAAATAAATACATCGGCCTAATATAAGATGGAAGAATCAAAAAAGGCTACCAGGAAGTAAGGGAAATATATCATTAGATAGAGATAAATGGAGGGGTGAGGTCAACCAATCTTAGGATTGAACGACCGGTTATTTTGATGAAAGTTCGCCGAAGGATGATTGTGTGAGATCCGAATAAGTTGGAAGGAGAGGTCACACCCACTTCCTGCTCAACCTCGTGATAAACAAATGTAAGGAACAATGTACATTAGTGTTTGTGTGTTTATGCATGACTTTTTCAGCGTGTCATAGGAGCTGGAGTCGTACTCTTGGGTCGTGAAGTGCTCATTTGAATAGTTATCCAATAATTAGGGCGTTAAACTCGCCCCCTCCCTCCCTCCCTCTAAGCTCCCTCGAATGTATATACCAACGTACAAAATTGTGCCTGTAATGAGATTTGATTACAAAATACAGCCATAAAATACCTTTCAAAATTCAAAAAATATTAGTGATCATTGTAACGGGATAAGAAATAAGTAAATACTACATATCATAAAAATTAGAGGAACATAACGATGTTAATTGCATAATGGTCCTCGGATGATAAAGTCAAAGAGAGATGCTACTTCGTTCTAGTTAGGCCACACTTCAAATACGCCGCGAGTATTTGGGTCCCTGGTCATAAAGATCTACTAAAAACTTAATTTAATATAAAAGGAAAGCAGCGCGCTTCATTAAAAACTGCTACGAGAGTACATATAGTGTCTCACAACTTTTAGAAGGATTGAGGTGGGAGCCCTAGAGACTCATAGGCTACACGCTAGGCTTAGGTTGCTTGAGAATTTCAGAAATGGTGTGTTTTAGAATGGCACTGAGAATATTATCATGACGCCTCACTACATCGCTAGGTCCGACAGATGCGATATACTAAGAGAGATGGACTGCAGAACAGATAGGTACAAAAACTCGTTCTTTCCGCGAACAATAAGCGACCACAATAAATTTGAGCTCCACTAAATACACTCCTAAAATATATGCCCCATTTCATCTCCCAAAAACTAACATCTTTACACGGCCAGTGACCTAATAACCCCTGCCACACGCCCATGCGACGGCTCGCGGTGTATTCTGTAGATGTAGATGTAGATCAGGAAAAAGATACACGTAGCCATGTCAAAGTTCATAAATACTGTAATAATTTGACAACCTGTTTTAGCTCTTCTTTTTAGATCTTCTCAGCATCCGTTTGGAAGACAATTTCAAAACCCCCCTCTACTTACAGAAGAATCCTAGTATATTTATTCATAAAACTGTTATAAGAACCTGAAGGCATTTTTTTTAAAAAAGGTGAAGTCATATTTTGATCAAAATGGTGTTCCACCTTTGTCGTGTGAATTCAAGTAGCCCTTTATTTATCACTAAAACCTTAACAGTGAATTATTCTATTATCAATTTAAGAACCTTGCTTCCTACTTGGCTATTCGGGGCAACAAATAATTAATTTGTTCTTTTTAAAATAAACAGTTAAAAATATTCTGCACATTCGGACTCTAAATGCATCTGCTTATAATACTATGATATTAATCTTCATTTCGTTTGATCAAAGGGAAATTATGAAGGTGGATGGAAATTTTTGGAAAATTTGTAGGAAAAGCTTACTGTTAATGGAATACAAGATTCACCCCAGGGAGGGAAATATGGTATGCCGTCGAAGGAAAAGATTTATAACTTCCGCCGAGGAATAAATGTCAGTTTTTCTTAGAAAAGAAGAAAATTTATTTGCTAGTTTCTTTGTGTTCGCGAGAACACGAGAATTCATGAAATTTTATGAAGCCTTGTAACATTAGGCGTTTACATTGTTAAGATGGTTAGAATAAGCGATTTTTTCACATTACTTTCCCGGAATTTCCCCTTTCATGTCCTAAACATTTCATGACAAATAATGAAAAAAGTTGACTTCTCAATATTTTTTTCCTAATTTAGTCAAATAGAATTTTTTTAAACCATCAAAAATATTAGTTATAAGTCATTAATTATACAGATTTACCACTGGTTGAATCAGTGTTCTGAATATCACAATGTTCGGTGCGGGACTTGAGCGACCGTGCACTCATCACGGAGAACGAGAGTATTCTGCGGGAAAAATACAAAATATCCTCGTATCTGGTATCTTTACTGGCATACTATTAGTAGATAGGATTTATAACGCCAATTTTACTCTAACTATTCGATAACTGATGTTAAATAACGTTGCTGAAATAATTACAGCACCCTTTTAAGTTTATACCTACCTTATCGAATACGTCCCAGAATGGGATTCATCAACTTCAATTGTTATTCTTTAGTGAGAAGAGAGTACAACTGTTGAATTCTATTACAGGGTTTGAGCGAAAAAAGAATTAAATTGAAATAAAGGAAAGAATGGGTTAGCTCAATGGACATAAAGGTTGAATTCCCCAGCAAATTGTGAATAGCGAGTAAGAGCGGAAATACAGTATAATTAACTGGATAGCCAACGGAAGAACAGAGTGGAGAGCTTCTCCAAATCATTTTTTGAAATGATAACAAACAACTGTCATATCTTTCAGTAAAAGAAAGACAAATTACATTTATTTCATCGGATATCGAGAGAAAAAAATATATGCTAGTACCTTCGACCAGCTCTGGTGAAGGAACATTTTAACTTTGCTTTAAAATGGTCACCGCTTCGGATATTGTTCTACAGTCCCATTGATTTCAAGAATTCCTTAAATAGTTTCTTTATTTCTAAAATAAACACAAACAATTATTATAAAGTTGGTAATTTATCTTTGATTTACATTTGTAATAAAACTATATGCCTAGATATATATTAAAATGGTAAAAAGTTGCATATGAGATTAACGGGACAACTATTTTACTTCTTGAATGTACTTTTGATAGAGTATTTATTCAAATATATATAAACAATTTTGCACATCCTGCAGTTTCATAAAAGCCCTGAAGATGTGGCCGTGTCACTGTACAATTTCGATGATATGATACATATCTGTATTTATGTATTGATCCAAGAGACCTTCAGAAGAAAATTTTATTGAAAATTATTTTAACTAGAATCTTACTTTGATTTCGTCACATAATTCACGATGCAGAACGCCCATAATTCTTTTACTCTTTGCAAAATAAATTTAACACATGGGATACACATAAAAAAATGAGTCAATTATCTCCCCTTTGCTTGAGCGGTATGGTTTTTTGTGGCAGTCGCTCCAGCCCCGCTTGAATGCGGAACGGCTCACGACGTTCATCTCTTTCCTCTTTCCGTCCGATGCAACCTCCGTCCCGATCTCCATCTTCCCATTCCGCCCATCCATCCCACGGACTCCCCTATGAAAACGTCGGGGCCAATTAGGCCGAGATTTACTGAGAAGACCAGCGTAAGTCGGAAGGGGAAGTCCCTGGGCCCCTACCGAGAGAGAGACGAAAAGGAGAACTTTAGGGAAGGGTTGGGGAACTGGGTGACGGCTGTCTGAACGATTGGGATGGGTTTAGGAGGGGAAAGGAGAAATTGGGATGGGGGAATAAGGCTCAAAAAGGGGAAGGACTTTTTTCTGAAAGGCAAAAGGAATGGTTAAGTGGAGATTTGAGATACGTCCCTCAACTCTTCTGCGACAGTCTAAACCCTTCCGAAAAGGCTGAGAGGAATATCCATCTCCCTTGATGTCCTTCCTCTCGACTTCGGACGCCATTTCCGGTTTTAAGAAACGGATCCAGAAATTCATTCAACTGGAATGCTGACCATAGCATCGTCCTTTGGTAAAGAAATTTATATCCCCATCTTTCCAGTCGAGACTTAGATGGCCCGGAGACGGTAACAGCCAATAGGTGGCGGTTTACGAAAAGGGTCGCCCGCTTGGGTCGAATTGGCAAAAGAAAACGTTCTTTTCATATGAGTAAATCCATTGCGCGTTTACCATTGAGTTAAAAAACTCCAGCTGCCTATGATCCAATGTGAACCTCGCAGTTTTCTTCCAGGCGTTGATGAAGATACAGAATGCGGTGTTGGCAAACCAAGCGTCGCAAGCTTAGCTTCTGATTTAGTAGTAATCTCTCGAACTCTCCACTAAAGTAGTTATTACAGATAACTTGAAATTTTACTTCTTAATGAAGCGTATTTTACACAACTTACATAAAATATTCAAAATTTTCAAAAGTTTTTATCACACTGACGTCGATTTAGGTTTCATGATTCCTATATGATGAAAAAATTTAGGTACCTCAATGAACCAACTGGTGGAAATCCGTAGTTTGGAATCGGTTCACTATCATATTTTAGCAATTAGTTACCTGACCGTCTGCCATTGTACACACAATATTCAAATGATGGTTTCGAAAAAGATCCTCAAACTATCAAATTAGGTGGGAGCCATACAAGCTTCCTGGAACGCTTTAGGCCGAAATCGGTATGAAAAAGATCAAAATATGTAAAAGTATGTTGCGATAACTCCTACAGTGATACACCCCCCTTCTGCAACAACAAAGTTGGAAATTGATATTAGTCTGTTGGCTAAAATTAAATCTTAACCTTTTATGTGAATGTCAACTCTATTTATAATCCGACGATGCCCAAAAATTGTAGAAAATAGAATTTGGGAAATCGAGAGCAGAAGAATAAACTGCGAAATAGACAGGATTAGACTTCATTTTTTTTCTATAGCAACTGCCAATAAGACAATGAAGCAAGGTTTTTGGAATGGTAGTGTAACTAATTACTTGACTTGATCTCTAAAATAATTGCCTTAAATTTCTATATAGCATTACTTCAATACAAAGATGACGTGTAGCATGCTTCCTGCATCACTCTTCAATCTTGTATTTATGCAGCAAGTGAATAAATCATAACTCATAGTTTCCACAATACTTGTAGAATATATAGTAGCGAGTGTTGGTGAAAATACACAGCCAGACAGGAGTTTACCTTTATAGCATTGTAGTAGTTTTATAAATATTTCTAGGATTTAGTTTTGAGCACACTCGCCCTCTTCCCAATACCCTTGCTACGGATTGCTATACAGAAAGGAGTATGGATAGTATAGGAACTATGTTGATAGAAAAGAAGAGATACATTCTGGAGGGGACACAAGGCCCCTTTATATTCCTTCTTGGTGTGCGCATGCCTCCCGTCCGCTTCTGTTTCAGTTCCAATCTCACTTTTGAAGTTTCCGTTTCGGCAGTCCAAAGCTTTCATCTCGCCGGCAGTCAACGTTTCTTCCTCTCCGCGTCGAAATTCAGTCGGTTACTGTACCGACAAAGTCCACGTTTGTTTGCTCTCCCTTCAGCTCAGACATCTCCGCAGCGCGAATTCACGGGAGCGGAATCGCAGTTGGCACAACACGAGCTACTTCGTATCAACCCGAAAAGTGGGGTTTCCTCAACCCTTGCACCTCCGCCTTTTTGAATCGTTATCATCCCCAGAACTCTCGCCCACCGATGGAGTGCCTCCTGCGCCGTTAATCTAAAGGAGTTGCCAGAGTCTCAAAATTGCATGTCGACTTTGTTTAATACTCAAGATACCAGAATGGTAAACTTATCTTCCCATCCGTTGAAGCTCGTTCGTAAGGTTTCCACAACAGATGAAAAAAAACTTTCAAATACTCGATGATTCAACCAAATTTCCAGACAGGCATTTTGTTTGTCAAATTCAATGACATATCTTAACGATAATAAAAGCTAACATGGTGTTTTTCGCTGCAAATAAGGCTTGATAAAGTTCACCCTCTAGAATTTTGTATGTAACATCTTTCAAATTTTTTACAGTAAAATCTTCTGTAAAATATCCTTTTTTTAAAGTAAAAACTGCATTTCAGGTTAACTCTACGTAAAATAGTACCAAAATTAAACGGAAAAAATACCTAAATATTTGCTTCCAATCTAGAATATAAGAAATAACTCCTACTTAAATAGTCTGTTTGAAAATAATTTCTGGCAGATAACATTCTTTGACACAGTGACTTTTCATTCATTTAATTTAAATAGATTGATTCAATATATATGGCTCTATGAGACATGCCAGTACAGGATATTAACCAATCTCAAAATTGCGTTCTTACGATGCGTTGCTTCATTAATTAAATGTGAGTTTTGAATATCATAACAAAAAACAAAAGGAGTCACATAAATTGGAATGATTTATGTAACGCAAATCAATAAAACAAACAGCATCTGCATCAAAAGACCAATATTTATTTGTACGCCATTTAGTGTTATTGAATCTAGCAAACATACACAAATATTTATTACATAGCAGAATGTAAGTAATGTTTTATCGCTGCCAAAAAATCCACTAGTAGTACATGAGATGTGAAGAAAATAACATAGCGAGTTTTCCAAATAAGAAAATTACTCAGAGTAAGTACATTTACAATCAAATGTCAGGATTATTTATATTTCCAGAAATTTGATATATATGGTGGGATTCTACATCGAAAAAAATGGACAGTTCGTGCGAAAACGAGAATTCCAAAATAACGCGGTGGACGGTGTAATGATTTCGGGTTGCAGCGAGAGAGGAAATCAAATATGGGATAAAGCTGTGAAAATTTAGGGGGTAAAAAAACTAAGAACCCGTCAGAAAGGATCGCCACTCAAAACGCTCCGCGTAAAAAATTATTCCCCTTTTTATTAATTCAATGAACTTCCGGAGATTTAAAAACAGTCATTCAAATTCGCCCATATTTCGTGACGCGGTTAAGTTCCATTCCCCGTGGGCACGATAACGGGCATTGCATGTCTAGAGCCATTTCTCTGCTCAAAAAATGGAAATTCTTAGGAAACAAGAGAAAATGAATACTAAAATAGATAGAGAACTAGCTTGAAATAAAATAGCTAACAACCCATTATGTGAAAATTGATTTCAAAATTTCCTGAAGCAATTTAACTCTGTACCTATTCGTAACTTTTTTAGTAATATAGGTATATTCATTTAAATTGAGGACAATAACTTATTTATTACTTATTTTTTACTGAGGCTCGTGAAGTTAATAAATATACATGAAACAATGACTGCAATAATTGCCTGTGGGGTTTACGAGAACAATTTATTAGAACCGCAAGATTTTATGAAAATTCGATATATTTTTCGTTAAGATATTTAAAAGAGTTATGGTCAATTCTTGTTAAAATCTGTCTCTTAAAAATTTAACATACGATGAAAGTTAGAATCAATGTTAAATGTTATTTCTTATGGTAAATCTCCCGATTACATAAATCATTGTATCAAATTGACATTCCGCGATCGTCCTATTAAGTTCTTTTACACAATCGTCCGTAATCGTAGTCGCTCACGAAAGGGAGCATCCCGTCCACAAAATCTTTCTAGCCATGGTCTTAAAGGCATACATCGCCGTCAATTAATTTTAGATCTAAAATGCTAAGTAATATTTAAATGGTGCTTTCAGTAGTATTGATCGTTCTCTCCTCTCCACGTATCGCCTCATTCTTTACGGAACACCAACCCTGATCATGTTTCTAGATCCTGCCTTTCCTCATAGCAGATACCTCTTTTATATTGCTCTTTTCGGGTATTCTCGTCGCGTGTTTAGTTTTTCTGACTACAGTTTCTCCCCTCTTCCTGGGGGCGTCTTCAGGTCCGTTGGACATTTTGTAACAATTACAAAATATCCAACGGACCTGAAGACGGCTCCAGGAAGAGGGGAGAAACTGTAGTCAGAAAAACTAAACACGCGACGAGAATACCTGAAAAGAGCAACATAAACTAGTATATGAGTCGCGGAAGCCTTCAAAGAAAAAAAAAGATACCTCTTTTCTTTGAAATCTCCACAATGTTAACTTTGCCGTTAAGTATCCTTCTCTAGAGCTTAATTCTACGACTTTCTTCCCACCGTTTCTTGAATGATATAGTTTTATCAGGGCTTATGAGATTACGTCAGTTTTAGTCACCATAGGTAATTGTTTTCTGTTTCTTACACGTTCATGTTTCGTTACACGCTTAATATGTATTTAGCCTTCGAGCTATTTTCAAAGTTCTGTGAATCAGTATAAAACATATTTTAATTTTACCTAAAATAAAACGACTGTAATTAAATGATACATTAAACATTTTATTTTATTCCCCCAGATTGGACAATAAAGGCTATGAAAAAAGTAAAAGCGACAGTGATTTTTATATTATAGGACAATGGAGTATAAATGCATTCCACGTTTAGTAAAATGTAAAGGCTCTAATGGAAAATCCCATGCAAACCTCCATAAGGATGGAGGGGTGATGTTGCTTGAGGAATAGCTTGAGGAGCTTGAGGAAAATTAACACATTACCAGGCAGTACACTATCTTTACATCTAGGAATCTTCCAATTACAAATAATATTTCATAAAGTGACTTTTATCCAATTCCGATTGGCCCTGAACCAATCATACCCATCAGTAGAGAGAATGGAAATTAGAACATGGAGTCTAACTCAGCACCCTGAGATCTGGCGAACAACTTCAAGGCTACGGCAGGCCAACTAAATATAAAGGGACCAAAGCCTAGCCTCTCAAGGAGGCTCCTCCTACTAAATCGGAGCTAAATACGAACGGTAGTGGAATTCCTCACGAGTCATTATCAAGTGATGAGATATCTTCATCTTTTGAGGATTTCAGATTCTCCCTAATGCAGGTGGTGTGAGGAAGTGGATGAAACCACTTACCATATTCTCTGTGATTGTCCAGGCATACCTTGGACTCGAAATAGGCATCTGAGCTCACCGTTTCTGGAGCCCAACGAAGTAGGGGAAATTCCTGTAGGTGACCTGCTCGCCTTCAGCAAGGCACATGAACTCTACAGATGACCACCGATAGGGTGGTTGACACAATGGACCAACCCGGTATAAGTGCCGCATTACATTCAGAAGTAACTCCACCAAAGGCTAATCTAACCTAATCTATCTTAATAAACAAGGTAAAAATTTGCGACTTCCACATGGTGATGATTGCGTGACAGCCGTAACCGGTCGCTAGTATTCCATAAATTGTGTAAGTCACAAATTTTTATCTTGTTTTTTATGACGTCCTTCCACCACGTGAAAGCTTCAAGTTTCCATTTTGTTCTAATCTATCTTCCTTTAATTTATGTTAGTGCAAATAAGGGGATGAATTCCCACGTGACGTAGCGAGTACGCTAAGAGTTAATTTGGCGACACTATTTTCCGTAAGGTCTACTATGTGAACTAAATGTGTAACGCTGTTTTCTTGGAGGATGTACTCTGCGTTATAATTTTATAAATCAAATCAGGAAAACCCACCAATTACAATCTTTTCCCACCCCAGTCTCACTCTCTCTCCCTCTCTTGGCAGGAAAACACCACTATTTTTTACCCGTTTCTTTAATTTTAATAAATCAAGCCAATCCTCGTCGTTTATTTAAACTGAAAAACGGTCGCAGCGGAGGAATGAGAGTGTTGCCACAGCGGACGGAGGTGGGTTGGAGGGCGAGAGGGTAGTTCGTAGAGGGACCGAGGAGGCAGGAAGAGTGGGAGTAGCGGAGGGTCGAGGGGTGGCGGAGGGCTAAATTACACCCTGCGGGTGCGAAGAGAATTTCCACCTGACTAATAGAGAGGTCACGGCACAATTTTGGCAGAGTTTCCGTGACTTGAACATGGGGGAGAGGAAAAAATATCGTCAAAGCGGCGGCACCCAATTCGTCCTGATTAAAACGCCGGACGAGCCAAAAAAAAATTAAACAAAAAGCGCGACCCTGAGGATGCGAAAGAATGAGATATGGATCATGCAAAAGACAAGAGAGAAATTGAGGAGCATGGAAAAAAGGAATATTCAATCCAGGTTATTTTTTTGATAAAACCTATTCCAAAAAGTATGTACTTTCAGCTCCAAAGAACGCGTGTCAAAATGATTGCATGTATTAGCTCTGCAGAATTTTCATCTCACCGTAAAGAATGCGCATTTTGTACATAATTTTTGCATGGTACAAAACTATCAACTTAGCCCATAAAAACAGGCGAAACTCAATATTAAAGTGACTGAAGGGGTTAAAAGTAATTATAAATTTAATAAGCCCATCTCAAAAACATACTACTTTTTGCGTACCCCAACGATTATAGATTAGTTAAAAATAGGTTTTTCGTTAAGTTAATGAGCAATATGTGACAGAAAATGCTTAAAAAAATGAATGAACTACGGAAGAATATCAGGTTCGCCGTAAATATTTTTGTTTTTCTCAAATGTTATTTTGAAAATGGGCGATGAAAGCAAGAAATTCCACCACTCAGAAATTTAATGAGAACATTCCTCAATCGGTATTTAAGGACTGGGCTTACTTTAAGGGATTTTTTTATGGATACAAGTTTTTCATTTTGAAATGAACATGAATTTTCTCATAAATGAAGTTAAAACCAACGAAGCATTTGTTCCAATTCAGATCTCACAAAATATTGGTAAGATTTTATCTGTATCGCTTATGTAAATGTCACTGCAAAAGGAATGAATAGAATAATAAGAGACGTGTGTTACACGCTAGATACACTAAGCGCAATGTCTTAAATGTCTGATAACTATAAATTACACAAAAAACTAAAACGTTATTTAAGTTGTCACCAAAGCGAGAGATTCTCCGGTCGTGGGTACAAAAAAATGCAATGATATTCAAACCCAAACGGTTTCCATCACATGCCAAAATATAAATAAAGGTTTAACCACCAAGTCTCAATCATGCAGTTAAGACAACTGATGTTCCAAAAGAAGAAAGCAAACTAAAAATAAACCGTGCAATTCTGGGCCGCATTTATTGCACAGTCGTAGAAAAGAGCCTTCGGAAGGATATTGCCTGAGGGAGGCAGTTTGACGTTGGTAAAAATAAAAGCATTTATGTGTACTTACTGTGTAGAATTGCATGTTATTTTTTTGACAGTACCCGAGAAATGGCGCAATTTCATCTTCTACTAGAGGGATATCATTCATCGCCTAATTCGAGATAACGACCCAGTCGATTAGATGAAAAAAATGGTTTATTTTTTTATACTGCGTGGGGGCAATTAACTTGATTGCTCCAATCCTACCGACCCCCACACTTCCATCTCCAAGACTCGACCAATTTCCTCTAGCTCACATCCCATCCGTAAGAGAAGCCACTCGTCTAGAATAAAATCTCCTCCCGCTCCCCCCTCTCCCTCCTTCCTTCCTTTAACCTCCCTCTTTAGTCCCTGCAACTGTTCCGTAATAACTCAATTTTACCTTCCCCCGTGGCAGTGCCAAGGGAAGAGGAGAGAACGACGTTTTTTCAAACCACTGCATGGCGCAGATCGATCTTTTACCCCGGGGCAATATAAATGAAAACGTCGGCAGCACTGAAGAGGTCCACCTCGCCATATATTTCGTTTCCCTTCCCCCGTTCGTCTTCCTCCTCTCCCGTGTGACCCCTAGTCCGATCCCAGGGTCCAAAAATCCTCTCCGCAGTTCCCTTTAACCCTTTCCCTCTCACACCCTTTCCTTCTCCTCTCTCTCTCCCTTTGAATTTTCTCCGTTGGAGTTTCCTCTCGTCTCAAGGACCAGAGCCTTAACTCGACCGCTTCCTCTATTTCCCCGAACTCCAACACATCCGTTCCAAAACTCAATTTATGCTTTCCATGCACATACTCCAATTCCCTCGACCTCCGATGGAGCAATGTTCAAGAGATAGTGTAGGGGGGAAAAACAACATAAAAAGGGTAGAACAAGAGAGAGCGTGCTAAGAGACCTTTTTAATGCTACCCTCCGATCCCCAGGTCGGTCTTGCTTCTTAATCCCTTCCCCCCTTGGAAAGTTATTATAACAAATATCCCCTGCCCGCGTGCGGATACCCGTGTTGGAAGGGATGAATGGTCTTGCGAAAAGGCCTTTGGGCTGCGAGTGGAAAAACGTGTTCGTCCCTGAATATGAAAGCGGTTTGGTTATCTCCGCCGTCGTGCGAGGAATTGAATTTTGGAGATCTAATGAATCTTGGGTTTACTTACCAGATCATTTATAATGAAAAAAATCTCGTTTTGTAGAAGTGTGCTGGGCCAAATTCTGATTCTCAGAAGGAACTGCAAGAAGTCATCAACGGGAGAAAATGTGCAACCAAATAAGTAAAAGTCCTTATAAAATGATTGATACACACATATCTAAAAGCGATCTCATCTTTGGTGGGAATTCTTATTTGCTGTTGCATAATCTTAAAAAAAAACGGGGCCTAAAAAAATCTTTTCTCCCAAAATGGAACAATTTCCTCCCTAATTAATTTTTTTCAATGGAAAAATAAAGGAGAAAACAACAGTGCCAATGGTAATTGCATTATTAGCAAATGTAAGTGGTCCCTAATTTGAATTTCATTTTCCATTTTAAAAAAGCAAATATTTTTATTGAATAGTGTTGTTCAGGCGATTAAAAATATCAGAGTTCTAATCCATCGAAGTCTATTCTAGGTTTACATTCATGTTGGGCTCTTCCTGTAAATCTTCTCGAGAATTAGATTTACCCCAAATCTATGCTGTATTCCGTACAAGCATGTTTATGAACGAGACAAAAAATTTAACGTACGTACGTAAAGACGGTTTGCAGAAAAATTAAAATGATCTGGTAAATTTCAATCCGAAATGAAACATAAGGGGAGGGTAACAATGAGGATTACAATGGTCGCATTCATTAATGCTCCGAGTTTCATGATGTCCGGCAACTAAACGCCTTCCATTCGATATGGAACCCCTACAAGTTTAATTAATTAGTTACAGGTTTCCAGACAGCAAAGGCCACGCGGTCATTGTCCCGAAGAAGATGCGAATTGGTGTTGTTTGGCTGCATGTAAGAGGAGAATACATCATTTTACCTATTTTTACAAGCGTAATGTGAAGGCTCCTGCCATTTTCTTAAGAGTACATCTTTAAAACTTTTCTTCTCTAAGTTTTAATATATGAGCCAAAACTAAGGGTAATAGGCCGAAATATTAATGAAAAACTGTGGCTGGCCAGATGAGGAGTTTATTAAAAAATGTGTTACTTACGATAAGTATTACAAAAAATTAGACTGGATCACATGAAAATTTATGTTTGCGCCTTTTAACATTCCTCGGACTACTTCGTAGCGAGCGCTTCTTGGACGTGAGCGTTCGAAGGAATAAAATCATGGTTATGAAAGAAAATAATCTGACACACTTAGGTTTGAGAGTTGTCGTACAGTGCTTTTTTCATGTTCTGAGCTTTGAAACATGAAGATGATCAAGTCTTGGCATATTTTGAGATCGCTGAGCGTAGAGGTCACTCTGAGAGGAGACAAATTAGAGCAAGTGGATTCCTTCTCCTTCCTCGAGAGTACCATTTAGTGGAACGGAAGAAGTACATCTACATCTGCTTCTGCATAATACCCCGCGAGCCGCCACTTGGGCGTGTGGCAGGGGGTGTTAGGTCACGAGCCGTGTAGAGGTGTACTTTTTGGGAGATAAAATGGTGACATTTATCATAGGAGTGTATCTATTCGAGCTCAATTTTTATTGTGGTCGCTTATTGATCGCGAAAAGAACGAGTTGTTGTACCTATCGTCGTGATAATCAGGATAAAAGAAGAGAAGGAATTACCTAAGAGGGTTTTTTTCTGAGAAATATATCTTTCCCCTCTAAATCTTTATACGACGCAATCAATACTTAGATTAGATAGCTGTATCCGAACTCATAAATCGGTAACACAGTTGGAGTTTACATCTACATCTACATAATACCCTGCGAGCCACAACATGGGCGTGTGGTGGGGGCTTATTTCGTAAGCTCACCAGGTCACGTAAGGTCACCAGCCGTGTAAAGATGTAAGTTTTTGGAATGTATTAACGGAGTGAATTTAGTAGAGCTCAGTTTTTATTGTGATCACTAATTGTGCGCCGAAAGAAGAGTTTTTGTACCTATCTGTTTGGCAGTGTATCTCTCTTATTTAACGCTTCTGTCAGACCTAGAGATGTAGTGAGGAGTCGTGATAATATTATCTATGTCGCTCTGAAAAATATCAGTTCTGAATTTATCAAACAAACTAAGCCTAGCGAGTAGCCTCCGAGTCTCTAGGGTCTCCCACCTTAATCCCTCTAAAAGTTGCGAGACACTATATGTAAGCTTGTAGCAGTTATTAACAAATCGCGCTGCTTTCCTTTGTATCTTATTAATTGTTTTGGCTAAACCTATTTGACCAGGGTCCCAAAAGCTCGCGGAGTATTCGAGGTGTGGCCTAAACAGAGCGAAGTAGTATCTATCTTTGACTTTTTAATCCGAGGACTTTCCTATTATACGTTTAACAAAATCTAGTTTTTTTTTAATGCTGCGCCACATATGTTCTGTATGTGTAATCCCCACGATATATTTGAAGTGAAGGTTATGCCAAGATATTATACTGTATTTGAATATTTTATGTTTGCTATTTTATATAGTACTACGAAAATCAAGCCAAGAAATGCATATATAAACAAAAGAAAGACGTAAGTATCCAAGAACAAATAGAGAGTAAGGGTAATGGATTAGAACTGAAGAGGGTGCTCTAGTCAATCTTAGGATTGAACGTCCATTGATGACGATGGTGAAGATTTAAAATACGAGTGCGGACGGAACGAAGCATGACTTTCACCCTCCATACCGAAAGACGCGGATGTTTATCAAATTTCTTTGATGAAAACGCCCAGGGTGGCGCCGCACGATGGTGAATCATTCCCAAACCCATCCACATTGCGCTTCGATCTCCGCACTGAATTGCAAATTTCGGCCGCTAACACGAGAGGGCGTTACGCACGAATAGATTTCGTAGCGTGCAGAGGACGGGTGGTGGTTTCCATGGTGACGCCTGAGGGTCCCTGGATTATGCCCGGCCGAAGTCGGCGCTCGACTGTCATTCCACATTCCGCACACGGCCGGACTCGGGAGCGACGAAGCGGTGGGGGGTGAGTGGGGGGGGGGGGAAGGAGAGGGTTTGAAGAGGGATGGGGGTAGGAGGGGCTGTTGAAATGTTCTAGAGAGGGCGCTTCTGGTCTAATGCATGGGACGGGAGCGTCGTATGACTAGGGGTGCATATCATAGCGAGACCAAGCCCTTCTAAGCTGTACACCCAAACACTGAAACAGCAGTACTTTGACCCAAATGTGTAAACAGTAGCACCTTGTTCGAAGGGTTTATTCCTCTTCTTGATTACGGGCCAAATATAATCTGGGACTTGAAAAAAACAACAGGTAAAATAAACTGAGGTATGTATTTATTTTATAATTCATAGGTCATTTATGACTGTGCCGTGCTATAGGGAAGATTGAGAATATATGCCGAGTAAAAAGTGCAAGAATGAGAATGGGTTTTATGAAAGGAGTGAAAAAATAAATGGTGTATGGGGCCTGAACCTGTACAAAAAATGTTTTTCTAATTCCAATTTCACCTTCCGTAACAATAGAGGTAGATTACTCTATTAACAGTAATATATTCACTGGTATTTCAACATTAAATGCAAGCCGCATCAAGGGTGTGACATATAATGGGTTCCAAAATCCGCAAAACGTGCAGTACACCACATAACTAAACATTTTTGAAACTAAAAGATTCAATGGATTTGGCAAATGCAGATGTGCAAAAGTATACAAGCACGCGTGTGCTTGGCATTGTAGTGAAAAAAATCTTTCAACGCTAAAAACCAATCATGTTTCACAAGTAAAGGTTTAGGCTATTCTTTGAGGAAAAGTGATGCATGAAATAAAATGCTTCTTTGAACTTTCCACACTGTTTTTAACAAACGACCATAGTTTTGGCATAATTATGTCATTATCAAGGTTAATATAATGAGATAATTATGTCACTACTGTGTACGGAAGTGACAAAGCAGCGTGGAATATACAAAGTATCATAATTACCGCATCAATTATGCTGGTGTTGATGGTGATGTGTGTCAAAGCAAAATCGCGAGAGGGATCTGCAACCGTTCATCGTCAACTGTACAAATTTTCGGAGGGACAAAAGAGATAATAGCATGCGCATGATATGTAATAATGAAATACCTAGAGAAAATTTGTTGGCCGGTAATCAATATTAATTATTTCATATTTGGGTTATGCTTCAAAATGGGTTACAAGGGCCAGTTTATTGTGCGAGTTACTTGCAGAAAACGATTTATGAGGTAAATTACACGCGTAAACGACTACGCAAGTCCTCTCGTTGAGCTTTGACAGGTTTTGGCAAGTCGCTCGCAGGAATGCATTCTTGGATGTGTAAATAGGAACCAACCTGACTAGAGAAAAAATATTCCGTAAAATTCTCTGCAAGCTCCTGCAGAGGAAACTAGTTGAAGTAACCTACCAGTGTTAGCCCACTCTTACAGAAGTTGCTGACAACGGATAAATAAGTACATATAATAGGGATAACAATAAAGATGGGTTTACACTCAACAGTTCATTGTGAAAGTTACACGCTGAGACGAATTTTTCAGATATGAATGGCTCTAATAGTCCGCTCGTTGAACTAGTGAAAATTTAGGCCAGTCGCTTCCCAAAGCTTATTGTTGGAAAACCAATGGCAGCCAATTTAGGTTCACCCTGACTCGTAAAAGAATCTCTCACCTGGGTTATATCCCCTCATGCTCTTGCAGAATAAACTTGTAGAAGTAACTCACCGCTATAAACCCATCCATAGGAAAGGATACTTTTTTTTGTTCGGCTCCGCATTAGAGGTAACGAATTTTGACAACCCAAAAACACGGGTAAGTGTCCTCACGGAATTTCCCTTGATTGTGCTGCCAGTGCTTTTCAACCTCCTTGAACAAAACAACTGAGTGGAAGGGCGCGACGAAACGCTCAGGATTGTGTTTTTACGACAGGATGCGGAGATCGAAAGGAAAAACATATTTACACCGCGCTCGACCTCGAACCCGGAGAAGAACAACTCTTTCACCAACTTTCATCTTCGACCTCTATGGCCCTGCTCTTTCACCATCTCAAAACAAATATTTGCAAATATTTTTTCCTAATAAACATTCTACTGAATCGGCTCAAAAAACTACGGAAAGTGCAGGTTTTAAAAAAATCGTTCCTTTTATGCGTTAAATAAGGAATAGGATAGACTGTCTCCAAGACTGGGCGGATGGTATGTTAAACCAGAATGGGTACAACTCTGTATGAATCCTTTCCACAATTCCATTTGATGCCGACTCTGTTATCCTTCTTTAAAAGAGAAGGGTCCTGGTAAAGATAGTCTCCCGGATATTGCAAGACTATAAGGAAGAATAAAGAACGATGGTTCTAACAAATGTTCTATACAACGTGCCAATTTCAATACATATGGCGGCGCGTACCACATAACTGCATAAATTGCGTCAGTGCAATATAACTGTACACCTTTACATTTGCTCAGCTTAAAAAATATTTGAAGGCATCTTTCACTCTAACTTTCAAAAAGAATTACAACCACTGAATATTGCATTGGATGCTACATAATATTAATGATTTAAGGCTTTCCTATAGAATTTGTAGAATGTATTTTCATGTTTTTTTCTCCACAAAGATTATTTGGAAGCAATGTTTAATCTTAGCTTACTCAGCCATCGTCATCCAGGTTGTCTTACAAGGAAATCGAAATATGGTGGAGGGTGAAAATGTAGATGGAAAACAGTTTTGGTTTATTTGAAAGGCACTGGTGATTTGTTTCCATGTTTTTTAATTGGGCTTGTAACATCTTAGTCAGCAATGGTCTCTCAGGAGGCAAAGTAGATGGGTGGAAGAAGCATTGAGTGGAGCTAAGGACTGCTTAAGATCGTGATAGAGGTACGTTAATAAAATGAGTAAGGACGTGGGGAAAGGGTAAGAAATAGAACGGTTTTATGGACAGGATGAAGAAAGGTGGATCGTATTAGTTAAAACGCTTATGGTATAATTATGACCCAGACCGTTTAAAAATCTAGAATTTTTTCATATATTCCATCTAAACCTACCTTAACAATTAAATTACCTTAAAAATGAGAATGCAAGTTGAGTTGTGATTGCAGGTGATAAGTCACTACGTGCCACATACCCTTGAGTTAGCTTGCAGAGTGTAATGCAGATGTCGAATGTGTTAACAGCAGTAGTCCGGATCTGAAGTTCCATCAAATACAAGTTTTCCTCAGAGGCGTGGGTGGTCTTTAAACTTAACTTGGTGATGGCGTGTGTTGGGAAAGGCCGAGAAGAGGGGTCGGGTAAGAAGGATGAAGGACTTTGCGTAGTCTAAACCACTCCATTAGGCGGGACTGCATTCGCGCCTTTCCAAATAACAGCTAACGGCGGAGTGGGTCCTCGTTCGCGCAGCTCTCCTTACACAGCCTCTCTGGGCACATCCGAGTGCTCCTCTCAAAACTCTGAACTCCAACATCTTTCACATACGTATATACATGCTCTTACCCTTCCCCAGGCATTTCTCCCGAAGATGTACACACGTGAATAGACATACGATCACAGAGCGCAAGGCAGCGTCCGGGCATAAGGGATTCGAAAAAGCTTTCGGTATGGAGAGGTCAGAGTGGAGGTTTGGGGAGGAAGGTTGCCCTGAGCAAACATTGCCTTTTTCTCAGCACACTTCCTTCCTCTATTTTCCACTCCAAGCAGACTATTTTTGCATTAACATTGAGCACGTCATTTGAACTCCGACATACCACATTCGGATTGTTCTCTAAGACAAGAATGAGGAGTTAAGATAATGTAAATTGGAGATATTCAAAGGATTACAGAGAATGGCTACTTAGGGTCACGCATGGGTCTCGGTTTAAACCCCAGTCCTGGAAACGATTTTTTCGCTGTAAATTTTATTCGAATTTGGAGTGTTTTAAAATGTCGTTTGTTTCATTAGGAAAAATAAACACTAAATGTAGTTGCGAAATATACTGTGCACATTTAAAATTATTCCTAGGAGTAAATAAACTAACAAAATGGTTATAAGACCAGCATTGTTACTTCGAAAGTCAATTATGAATGTGCAACCTATTTTGGCCTCTATGCAATCTTCGGGTACATTCATCGAAGTTCAATTGTTTTTTAACCATGACGGCCCTCCACCAGACAAAGGCTTTAACATCTGATTATGTCTACCCCCCATATTACATAATTTTTTAAAATAAAAACACCTCCCTCGCATTGTTAACTACCCCGTATTAATCAATGTCGGTAACTTAACATGTGACTTGTACATAAACAAGTTAAACCTGTGCGGCGTGTAAAAATGTCAATATTTAGAAGAAAACTCACTCCATGCCACACAATCTTAAAGTGGCTTTGCTAGATCATTCAACTATGACACTCTCCTGAGAGATTTTTGACCCTCGCTTAACGAACAGGAAATTAGGGAACAGCGTGAAGAATTAACGTTCAACTGGCACAAATATTGCAACGTTATTGTAAAAAGACCCCATGGCAACCTTATTATAAGAAAGGACCCGGTACCTTCCTTATGGAAAATGGCCCACGGCTAAATTTGCTGAAATTTTGCACAAAGGTAGTTTTCAGCATGCTGATCCAAAGTCTCAATGGGCACTCACTAGGCTCAAAAAATTAGATTTTTTTAAAACAGCAGGATATTGCACGTGGTTCGAACGTGGTATGTGAAATTGCACGTGATACGTTTTCCTACTAAAAATTGCAAAAAAGAATTGCAAAGAGGTATGGTGGGATCCTGAGACGGGAGGGCTGTTGAGGAAGGGGATATCTACATCTATATCTATATAATACCCTGCGAGCCGCCACATGAGTGTGTGGCAGGGGGTCTTACGACACCAACCGTGAAATGATGTAAGGTTATGGGAGGTGAAATGGTTACGTGTATTATGGGAGTGTATATAGTGGAGGTAAGATTTTATTGTAATCGCTTATTGTGCGCGGAAAGAACGAGTATTGTACCTTTTTGGGATTGGGGTATTGGGTTAATGGGCATTTACTCAATAACCTCATGAAGGAAAACTTTCAGGTTTTGAATTATTACTATTATACAAGATAGTTGGAGAGTTGACTTGGTGGAATTTCGGCATGATATAATAATAATAACATTGCAATATTCCACACTGTTTTATTACTAGTAAACAAGCCTAACCTGTTTCAATGTATACACATCATCATGAGAGGAAAAATACAGCGTACAGAGGTGGTGACTTGCTATATTTACATGGTACCACACGGGGAAGAAAGTAAGGAGGAGGTTGGGAGGGGAGAAGGATATTAGTAGAGAGGCGGGGGTTAACAAAGCGAGGACACGGGAAATGTAAAACCAACAGCGTCAAGAGTTAAAAGAGGGGGGAGAGGCACAGCAAAAAGGGGCGACAATTTATCCGGAATAAAATCATTTAAAACTCTATGACTAGATATTTTAAAAGCTAAAACAATTGCAAAATTCTCTAAAAAATCCAATTTGGCACCTTTGTCACAAAAATATAAAATATTGGGATTAAAATTTGAAATGTGATTGTGGTCAAACAGATGCTTAGCAAACACAGAGCTGTTGATGATGTGTATACATTGAAACCGGTTAGGCTTGTTAAGTAGTAATAAAACAGTATGGAATATTATAAAGTTATTATATCTTGAATTATTACTTTTTTTGTTTTGTGATGATGAAGATGCATGCCCATCGCAAGGTATTAAGAGGGTGGTATTGCAGTCCCCCCCCCCCCTAAGCGCGTGGAGGTCAGCGTGGGAGATTTTGGGAGGGTCTTCGCCCTTTGCAAACACCGCTATCCCCACAGCATACTTCACCCTCTCCTCCATTCTAGACTCCCCACAATCCCTCACATCTCGCCTACCCCTCCTCCCCCTGCTCCTTTCTTGCGACCACTTCCTCCTCGGCGCCACGGCCAGAAGACGCCTCTACCCCTCTCCTCCCCTCGTCAAAATGTCTCCCCTTTCCTTCTCTCCACACGTACCCCGAGCAATGCCACTCGGGACAAAGCCCATCCGCCGCACTGGGCGTTGTCCTCCCCGGAGAAGATGTCGAGTCCATTGCACGCGCCAGCCCGTAAGTGATCGACCCCTTATGACACCATGGAAAGGCAATGGGTTCAATGCAATTTGTCACTTTTACGTCAAGGCAGTCGCGATTTTCTAATAATTTGCTATTTTGGGTAAAAGTTTTGCAAATGATGCTTCTAAATGGGTTTTAAAGTTAATTGAAACATTTAGTTTGATCCTATTTTAACTGGTTAACACGCCTGACCGAATATTGGGAGATCCGGGATCGAATCCCAGTCAAGTCAAATGATTTTTTCATGGCGAATTTTAACCCTGGTGTATATGCACCCATAAGAGTGACTTCGTACCACATCATTAGTTAATACAATGATTGGAAATTGTAATTTAAAGTTAAGTTTAACATTTTTTTAAATAACAAGCGTTTTCAGATTAAATTCAGTTACAACTAGTCCCATCTCTTCCGCAGAGGTGAGGCGTCTCATCCGGCTGGTTGGGTGTGATGGCTAAATACAAAAATGTAGAAATTTTAAATATTTTGGGTGTACATTTTTTAAACAAAATTGGTTTATACATTATTAATAATCAGTAAATACTGTTTTCTTTCATGAAGTTCTACAATTTTGTTATTACCTCAGGCATTGCAATGAAGTAATTTCTTAATGGGGGGCATCTATACCCGACTTACCTTTAAAGAAAGGGGTGGTTCATATATTACTCTACTGATTCTGGAAATTTCTTGCACAATTCTCACCTTTCACCGTGGTTCTGAGTTATTTTTCCCAAGTTATTTTACCCCCGGAAATATATTTCCGATAATATGTATGTAACATTATAGATAGTTGCTTTTACTAGTATAAGAAAACAAATATTTATTTAGATACAAATAATGAGAGAAAAATTTAAAATGATAAACAATTTTGGAACTTTTACATACTGCATCCAAGATAATAGTGCACTTGGCAGACATCATAATATGAGGGTCCTCAGATGAAAAAGTAGAAGAGGAGTTAGTCAAGAGAGAAGTATTTTAATTTTATTTGGATTATTAAAAATCTCCTTCAGCAGGGTTAACAAGGAGTATTTTTAAAAGATCACGAGTAATTTGTTCTGGGTAGAAAAACGTAACTTCTAAACTCGTGGTTCTTGGGTGACACTCTGCTTCAATTTTAAGTTTCGTGGTGTTTTGTATTCTGGAAGCTCTACTTAAGCACGGTCAAATTGAAATTCTGACCTCATCTAGAACGCATAAGTTTGTGAATGAAACCATTTAGAATCACTTCGAGGTTTTTGCAACCTTGATCCGAGGTCATTGACCCCCCTCTCAATCCTTCCCACCTGATCTGGGATAAATTTGGAATGTTTTCCTCGAACGAATTCCCGGAAATCGAGAACAGATCCCGTACCATGAATCTTAATTATCCCTCTTCCCTTCAACGAAACCTTATTTTAAACTTGACATTAGTAAGTATACGTAATAACTCGATTGGTTTACATCATTGCCACTCAAGTAATTCTCATTTCAAATGTATAGTATAACAAATATCCGTGATATTGCATACTAAGAGCTCAATACCATAGCTCCCAAGCAATTATTCACACATAATTATAAAAATTTCAACTCGGAGAAATAGTTGGGTACTAAAGTTTAGTGAAAATTGCCTATTTATTCTCCTCCATATTCATAGAGATGGGATGTTTAGAAAAAAGAGTATTTTTATTCTCTTAGATAAGAGTGAAACTTATGTAATAAAATGAAATTGATGTAAACTAATTATTCTTTTGATTAAAAATATGAAAAATCAGTATGTATGGGTGTCTGTTTATATTATAACCGCCTTCTCAAGGAACATTACGGTTGACAATTTCTTCAACATAAACATACTAATCTCTTTAAAAATGAAAAAAAAATCGCAGGCTTCAAAACATTATATCACCTACATCATGTTCATTCAAACGAACTGGAGGACGGTGATATATCAAAAAGAGAGAACTGAAACATCAATAGAACTTTATTATGAATTATAAAATGACGTCCTTAGCAGTAGAGAAAAGAATACATTTTGGAGAAAACCGGGTATAAGCGAGAATAACAAGCACTGCATATTTTTACGGATTCCAGGAAAAATTATATTAGTGTAAACTGATTCTATTCTGGCCATATCTTCTCCACGGGTGAACTCAAATCATCTCGGAGTACACGTAGTGAGATATTAATTATTAATTGATTAGTTAATTAACAGTATGATTTCGATCAGAATTCATCAATGGTAACATTTCAATATCCCTTGGGCAGATAGTAAGGATCTCATCTCTAGCAATTAAGTTCAAGAAAACTCCTTCCGTTCATTTTCTGATAAACTGTCTTCTCATTGTCGCATATAAGTTCATCCTCATCGTTTTCTCCGGAATAAAAACAACGATTTGCGCACGTGCTTTTGACTGACCTTCCAGCTCATCCCATAATTTAATGCGACTATTTTTACGAATGTAAGTGGTCCTCGTTTCAAGAGAGGCAAAATACGATGTTTTCTCCAAACAGATCCAAATGGCTTTTTTTCTCCATTTCATTCTACATCTTTCCGTAAACTCTAACCCCTCCTCTTCATCCCCTGCCACTCGATTTTGGCCGTCCTTTCTCTCTTTCTTTGTCCCTCTTTCCACCCTGCTCCACCGTAATACGCCGACATCCCAAATCCACCCTCGGGGCTGGATAGCCTTCTCTCCCAATTCCCTTTCCCTGCCAGGGTCGGGTCCAATGTCTCATCCGCCCCACCCATACCAGTGTCCTTATAAACACTTTGACCCCGGGTGCCTACATTCGGGAATAAGTCTCCCCCCATTCCCTTCATCGCTCCCGCCCTTGTCCTTCCGGAAGAACATGTGATCTTATCGGCTTTCGACCCCTTCCACGCTCAAACTTCGACCCTTATCTTTCCTGCTCCATCTTACTCTCCGTCTCCCTTTAATTCCACGGCATTTTACTCCGCACGAGATATCAAGAAAGAGAACAGAGAAAGTCGTTTCCAGTTTCCCCTACAATTCCATCCGCCCGTCCCTCATCTGGTCTAATTCTGTGGATTTCTTTCACGAGCATTTTTTTTATGCCTCCCAGATCCTTTCGTCTTCCGTCCTCGGTCGCCTTTACGCCCGAAATGGCTTCATGTTTCCCGTGCTCTCACTATCAGATTTGTTATCTTTAAGTCGTTAAAGAATATTTCCATCTCTGCTCGGCGCATAAGAATGGGGGGGGGAGGAATTTTAACCTTTCGGACAACCTCTCGCCTTTTTCGGACTTGTGATCCCCCTCGCTTGTTCTTATGGTTATCTAGTCGGCAAGAGTCTTTTTCTCGGAAGGAGAGAGAAATAATCGTCCACTCATTCAATCTTCAAACTCATTGAGAAGAAAAGATACGTTTCGTCTAGAGTGGATGTCATTCATCACAAGATTTTACGGCAGCGTCGAGACAGCACCCAATGCCCAAAAAAAGATATCCTTTATCCGCAAGGTTTTTAAGGACCATGAAACTGAACACTGACTACATTTCATAGAAAGTGTATGTGTCTATTACGAAGAAATCCAAGCAAAAAGTGACTTAAATGAAAAGTGCTCTGCTTATTTTCATTTGCAATACAGGGTGGCTACTTATGCCCAATATTTAAATTCCCTGATTTTTTCCCTGAATTTTCCCTGATGGCTTTACCAATTTCCCTGACCAATCGCCAAAAGGTCACTTCTTATTGGAATACTATTTTTTCTAAATCTTCTACAGTATCTTTTAATTTTCTAAATTTTCTAATCATCGTCTCGTGTTTTTAGAACTGCAAGCATGTATTTACTGTTAGCTAGTGTGCTCCATCTACCTCTCGACCTGAGTTTCGGAAGTTAAAATAAAACTCAAGGTAAAATTTTCCGAATAACATAGCCCCAGATTTCTTGTGTTGAGCGTTGTGATCATGGATTTTAACACTACTAGGCAAATATCGCAATAAGGACATACAAAAGGGATACATTGTACGTCTGATTCACAACTAATAAGATTCACAACTGAATATTTCACGAATTGATGGGGCTTATTTCATGCACGTCAGCAACAGACTTTCGTTTCAGTTGGTGAAATAAAGGATGGGAAAGACTGGCTGTTAAACGTAATGACAGAAAAATAATGAGGATTCATATCCCAGTTTTCCCCGACTCTTACAAGAATTCTGACTTTTCCCTGACATTTCCAGAAATTCAAAATTCCCTGACAATTCCAGGTTTTCCCGGTTTTCCCTGAATATCGCCACCCTGTAATAGGTCGAATATTCATAAAATATTTCGTGATAGGCCATGTTAAAATATTATTAGCTATCTGAAAAATAATAAGTCACATCGAACTGCAATTGAGGCATGTCAATCAATTTTCACCAAATTTGTGAATTAATAAGTATCTCTATCCCCTCGTTCCCACTTTAATACTATCAATGGAATCCTTATACACACACTTAAAACAGTTATAGTTTTCGGCCGACCATACTCATGGAGAGAAAGTATGCATGTATTATGAAAAAAGAGCAGAAATGGCGTGTAGGAGCATTTTGAAACTAAACTAAGGATTTGTGACGATGGATTTACATTTATACCATTCGTTCTCATCTCATTTTAATTCACACGTGCCAATGTTTGTAATCCTTGTTGATGAAACATCTTAAAGTCAACTTATTCAAAAGCTGAAAAACTTATCAAATGATGGAGCTGGAATTTTACAAATTTTTTCTCAGAGGAATTTGTGAACATATAACTAGAAAATGTGCTCACGGTTGAATGGAAGTGGTTATGTGGAGCTTGTGAATGTTTCGCGAACAATATAGAAAACACTCCTTTCATTGGTACATTGCATTTAGGTTGCGTTGTCCAGCTGATGCCCGCACAGCGCCACAGTTCGCATTAATTGGCGTCGTGCAACCATTAACTACAATGCATCAAATGCTAATTCAGATGTGAATTTGATTCCAAGTTTTGGTCTCTGAATTCATAACTGATATCAGAGCTGGTCTAAGTGACACGCAAAAAATAACAGAAATGAACAGGCACTAATCAAAGCTAGAGAACAATCACCCGTGTTTTAATAAGTCTTATTGAAAATTACGTCACGAAGCACGTCCACGCGATACATATTAGTCACACTTACGTGAATTCAGCTGAATTCTGAGGAAAAATACGAACGGATGAGAATTGGCGCCAGATGGTCGACAGAGTGCACTAATTCCTCCGTAATTCATCGCGAAATCCCCTGGGAAGAACGAGGCTTATACTTTGAATCATCCCACAGCGCGTTTATTAAGAATGAGCACACAACGGAAGCCCGGTTGGATTAACTCCCGACCCTCGCTCCCCTCCCCGTTCCCCATCGCTCTCAAAACGTACCCCCTCTAAGGAAGACTACTCTCTATGCTTTATGATTTATTTCCCAAATCCTTGGTACGAACGCTGAGTCGCAAACACGCTATCAAACACGGGCACGAATGAGGGGTCTTAGGAAAGGGGATTTTGCAGGCTTGGGAATGCTACGTAAATAACATGAAACTTTATCTCTCTATATGGGAAATTATTCGCATCTCCATGCGCCTTGGATGGCGATAACTGAAGTTTCAGAGTTGATCACGTATATTTGATTCCCCGGATTCCCCATTTCATTATAAACTGGGTCATAAGAAAGCGTCAGATAGTATAATCTTTCCTTTGAAAATGAAGGAAGCCCACGGTAGAATCGATAAATGAATACAATCACTATTACAGCTCTACTGCAGCAGAATGGAGAGATGACAGCACCAATTTCTGCGATTTGAAATTTGTCTCGTTAAACTCATGTGGAAAACTAAATATAAGATTTATGCTAAAGTTAACAGCATTTTGACTGACAAAGAAGTTTACATTTGAAATGAGTATCACACAGAAATTAATTATTAGTTATATTTCCTCCATTGCCAATGACTCCATTCCAATATTTGGATGATTTTCCCGTTCTTCATAATGAGTAAGCAGTTGGCTCTGAAATGAGGGAATCGTCATACCAAGTTGGCAGGTATAGTCTAAAAATTCTTCTAACTTTGGCATCAGCTAAATAATTTAGAGGTCCTTTAAATAAACCTAAGTGACATAACTACGATTGGTAAAACTAATACAGGGCTTAAAAGTAAAAAAACACCAATGGCTTGCTCAGAGATAGGTGGATAATTCAGTTAAAAGTGAAATAGAGCCAGTAGTTGCTTTTTCAGTCCAATATTTCCATGCTCCTGTGTCCAACCCTCAGAATACAAGGTGTGATCAAAAAAAGACCGGACTGATTTTATAACTTGTTTATTTCGACGGATACAGCTTAATCGAACTTGTCACCCTCAAATTACATGCATTGGCTGACGACACACCTTTTCCAACGTTTCTTCCAGCTTTCGAAGCCTGCCTGGTAAGTCTCCTTAGGGATCCTATTCAGGTCCGCCGTACAATTAGTTTTTATGTCCGCCATAGAGTCGAATCGGCTCCCTTTCAGGGTTAATTTTAACTTTGGAAGCAAAAAAAAGTCTGATGAAGCCACGTCTGGAGAGTAGGGTGGCTGCAGGATCACGGAAGTTCTGGTTTTGGCGAAAACTCTGTCACGATCAGCGCCGTGTGAGCCGGCGCGTTATCGTGGTGGAAACGCCATGCATTGTTTCTCCACATGTCCGGCCTCTTTCGGCTCACTGCGACCCTCCGCCTCTTCATAACCTCTAAGTAGAAATCTTTGTTGACGGTTTGACACTGAGGGACGTATTCGTAATGAATCAGCCCTTGCCAATCGAAGAAACACACCAGCATGACCTTCACATTGGACCGGAACATGCGAGCTTTCTTTGGTCGCGGAGAATGAGGACCCTTCCACTGAGAAGACTGGGCCTTTGTCTCAACATCATAACCGTAAACCCAGGTTTCGTCACCGGTTACCATGGTTTTAAGAAACTCTGGGTCGGCATTGGTTCGATCCAGGAGTTTCTGACAAATGTCCACACGTTTTTGTCTCTGTTCATCAGTCAGCACCCTCGGGACGAATTTTGATGCAACGCACGTCATGCCCAAAATGTCTGTCAAAATTGTCTGACAGGATCCAAAACTAATGTTCACTTCTTCGGCTATCCCACTAACAGTTAAACGGCGATTTGTCCGCACCAAATCGTTCACCAATTTGACATGGTTGGGGTCTGTCAATGTGGAAGGCCGCCCCGTTCGCGAATCTTCATCTGTCGAGGTTCTGCCCGATTTAAAACGACTGTACCACTCAAAACACTGGCTTTGACTTAAAGCTTCATTGCCAAAGGCTTGTTGAATCATTCCAAATGTCTCCGTAGCACTTTTGCCAAGTTTGAAACAAAATTTCACTCACAAACGCTGTTCTTCTAGCTTCTTTATTGCTGCCGTTGCACGGGGCGACGAACAGGTTAATACACGTACCGCTGTTGCTGCGTAACGACTCGACGTCAACAAACACAACACCTCTCGTTTTAGTCGTCAGATGTGTCGCTAAATGACGCACTGTGTCTCGTTTCGATCCATTGAACCGTTTGCGCGGAATAAAATCAGTCCGGTCTTTTTTTGATCACACCTTGTATACCGGAAAAGATTGATTAGTTACTCGCACTCCTGACAACCTGATGAAGGAACAATGAAATCGATGCTAATGCATGAGAATTAATGGCAGATTGGAGCTAAAGCATTTCAATGTGATGTGAGTGTTAAAACTGTTAAGAAAAATATTAAATCAATATTTCATGATATTGGAATGGTAATTGGAACTGAGTTACTGCCAGCCACCCATTCGAGAATAAATTCATTCATTCATTACGTCAAGCTTCCCGAAATTTTTATTTCAAAGCCACAGGACGACCGGCCACCAAAATTGGAAATTGCGATAGGTGACGACAATTTGGTTCAATATGTGCCATGCAGACTAAGTTGAATGTAATATTTGAACACTTGAGAGAAACAAAAGGCCTGGTTACACGATACATTAACCCCTACGTGTTCATGTACTAATGCATTAATCAAATAGAGCAGGATCTAGTTTCCTGTTCATGCGTTCATCCATTCATACAAGTTGGCGGGGTTACACGGTGAATTTTTGCGTTCATTTACGCGTTCATACATTCTTACACCAAATCGTACAAGTTAATGTATCGTGTATCCAAGGCTAAATACAGAAGAAGAGAAACCCGACGGAGGAATTAGCTTTCGCTGAAAGAAAGCCACTACAAAAGGTTTTCAGCAAAACTTGAAAAACGTTGACGAAAATAATCCATTTTCGTTTTCATCTTGATCAGTGATTAAACTAAAAAATTTGTTGGGGAGGTTTACTATTTTTCCCTGTCCCCTCCTGACTCTTTTGAGCCCATTTAGTTCTTTTGTTTTCTCCCTTTTTCAATTAATTTTGTATGTTCCTTGGTCTGTTTCCTGGAGGGCTGCGTTCTCTGCTTTTCCTCTTACTGTCTAACTTAATATTTTGCTCAGTCTCAGCATGCGACCCATCCATCTGGACCTTATCTTACACACAGTGTCTCCATCCTCTTCTGCTCTTCTGTGCACTTCCTCGTTTCCTAGCCCATCCGTCCAATTTTGCCTTAGCACCTGCCTCTGAGTTTCAAGTTTCAGTACAAAATTCTGTTCATTGAATATGGGAATTTCCAGAATCTGATGCGGAAAAAAGGAAAGTTGAAGTTCTTAAGGTAGTGCGAGCGAGATAGTTCCCTAGTCAATATAGAGGCCATATTTGATAAATACGTTTTAATTTCACCAGTTGTGAGACACACGAATTAAATATTGCATAACTAATAGTGCAATAAAATTGTTTTACATGGCAGAATTTGTAAGTGATTAAATGAAAAATCTAAATAAGTCTTTAACTTGACTCATTTTTTCACGCGGTATGTTTGAAAATCCATCAAAACGGAAGGTCTGTTGTAATCCCGAAGAATTTACAGCGATAACAATATAATTAATTTTCAAAAATAATTGAGAATACACACAAGCTACACACTGTTGATTTTTGACGCGATCTAAATGTAGGAAATGCCTCCTTTCTTAACATAAGGTCTCTCTGGAGTGCATACACGTACCATGTCAAAGGGATGGTATTTTTTGGCAAACATCTCGGAAAGTAATATGGCAAGGTGTTGAATGTTTTATGTCAGTGGAAGGGTGATATATTTTTATTTTGAATGAGACCAAATTCATTGATTTCTAGGTAGAATGACATTTCGCTCAAACTACCTTAAGGCGCCGCTTCGATCGAAGCCAAATAAATAGAGTGCATCACTGGAAATGGAAGACTCCATATTTTCTCAGTGCTGCCTCAGTCTCATTGCTGTTCCAAGCTTCTCCTTCCGAGGCGTCCGCCGTAGGTTCCTATCTGCTGATCCCAAATCCCATACGTGGCTTGGACAAATAACGCCCCCGTTGTATTAACAATGCCACTTTTGTCCGCTTCTGATCCCAAGCGCGCCGAGTACGGTGGTCGCCGAGGGCCTTGGCCGGTGAATCCCTTGGCGATTCCTCGCTGCGCGCGCTAATTGAAACGACGACTTTGTCAACCAAGGAAGTAGTTATCAGCTCCCTAACCCTCCTTCTCCCCTCTCTCCTACTCATCTCAGATGCTAAACAGCGGCGGCTGTGGCCCCATAAGAGGAGGCGAACGAACCAGAGGCAAGGCAAGAGCGTCGGGGCTAAACACACGTTGAATGGGACCCCGATAATAATAGGCTTAAAGCCTTTGGTTGCAGGGATGGGTGGAAAAGGGAAACAGTAAGAGCCAGTGTATATGAAAGGCTGACCCCCTTGTACTCTCATCCTGTCCCCACCCCCCTTCCCGTATTCCCCTGCTAAACTCACCCTCCCCAGTCCAACCAATCTTCCTCACACCCTCGCCATAAGTGCGCCATATGCTTCCCCCTCCGTGTTTGCTCTGCAAAGTGATACCCCGCGGTTAGGCGCGCTATGGTGTGGTATGGAGAGGAAGGGGATGGGAAAGGGGGGGAGGGCACATTTATGCGGCGATGGGGTTTGGGAAACGTGTTGGGTGGGTAATGCTTAACACGATGAGGGGGCGAGAGGAAGATATTGCGGGGAATTGGTAGTGGTACGCCGGGACGAAGGTTTTTTTAGGGGGATAACGAAAACAGGACGCTCCTTGATTATGTTTCACAAAGTAAAAATAACGCATATATTAATTATGTTATGGACAAAGTTTCGAAGCTGCACCAAATGTCACCTTATAATGAATTGGCTACTCACAGGACTCCAGTAGGCTCTACGTGGAATGGTTTAGTTTCCGCGGAGAAACGGCTGTCATTTTTTCAATACTTCTTTATCTCTCAGGTAAACGAAGGTCGAAAAAGAAGAGCCTTCTCATTTACTCGCAAGCAATTCAAATACATAGAGCGCAATACCAAATCAATTCAATGGAAAAATTGGTAACGTCTTAGCAACGTAGATGCACATGAATAAATTTAAATGCATCGATCGTTACGCGCTTGACGTCTGATCAAACAAGAGTTTGTGCAGTATGGTTTTAAGATTAAGGGAATTGGCATGACAATTATATAAGTTTTATCTTTACTATAGTTATAGCAGTTTAACATCTCTTAGTCAATTAACTTCCTCGTAGCGTTAGCTTTCCTTATGATCAGCCATTGAGAAATTATTGTACATATTGGTCCATATTATCAACAAAATTTTACCAGTTTGAAATGCGAGTGTGTCACGGATATTTCCATTTAGACGACTCTACATATTTATTTGGTTTTCTTGGTAATAGTAAGGTTTAAATTTGTCTGTAGATCTCAAAAGATAAAATATAGGTCTATATACGTTAAGGATAGAGAAACATCCTTAGGTCATAAAACTAGATGATTTAACGTACGTATTTTTTTTAACCACCTATGCCGTTAATGTGTCAGTTCACGACGTTTGATATGTGGTACCTACTGGTCGGTCTGAGTGTCGTTGTTTACGATGGCGGGGAGTGTCATTGACGGGGCGATATTGCCGTCACACGCCGGGGGAGGTCAGGATCCCCCGCTGAGCGAACCCTAATAAGCCCACGTCCGAGACCAAAGCAATCGGTGACTGCCGCACTGACGTCCACAAAACACACATGCTTGAGGCGGGTCTTGAACCGCATACCGCTGGACCGGATGATACACGCAGCATTTACTCGGTGAAAGCATGAATGCTTCATAAAAAGTTTTCCCTTCATTTTGAGCTGCAGGAAAATAGTATTTTAAGACAGCTAATCCACATAACATCAGTACACTCGTCTGCATACGAGCATTAATCAAAAAAGACAGCCACTGGAGGAACATTCTCAATTACAACATACGAGAATCCCACAGTAATATTCTCTTGGACACCTGCCTGGAGAGAAGTATTCCATGTAACGGGTAAAAAAAGCGAAGCAATCCTTCTCAAGCACTCTCTATAGCGTAGTCGTGGTATAGCATGTACAACCGTAGAATTACAATTACATTGACAGAAAATTCATCTTACAATTTCACAATCGATACAAAATGGTTGTGTATGACGAGAGTCAGTAATAAAATAGCGATAGTAGATAAGTAATAGAAAAAGTCAACACCCCTGACATATTACAATACAAACATGCATATCAATCACGCCGTTCCCTTCCGGGGTAGGCACAGACACGAAGTTTTACTCATAAATACATACTCATACACCTAACTCTGCTTCAATAATTTCCTCCATACTGATCTATCCTTCCAAACCTCTTCTGCCTCATTTACTCCCATACACTGTTTCATACACGCCCTCCTGTTATTAAAACTCCTCATATTCCTCCTCCTAAGAATTTCCTCAACCACATTCAACCGCAACTTTCTCGGCCTACCTCTACCTTTCGCGCCATTCATTCCATTCTTATATATCTGTTACGTTATTCGACACTCATCCATTCTCTCAACATGGCCAAACCAACGAAACACACTATATGTCCATTACTGGAGCATCTAACCTACATTCATTTATTACCCACTCATTCCTGACCCTATCCATCCTACTTTTGCCGCAAACACTCCTCAGATAACTCGTACCCACGGCGTTTAGTCAACTCTTATGCCTATCCTGACATACCCATGTTTCACTACCATACAACAGAATGGGGAGAAGTTCACTTTTGTACACGACGATTTATATAGCACATAAAGTTTACTAATCAATTTGTTCTCTTACCTCATTTCCCAGCTGGTGTGATGCCTTATTTTTATCATTATTGAAAGGCATTCTATCATTTTATTTTTCAACGATGGCATGGAAAACGTATTCTAATTAATAAGCACAGTGAATCTTGGCGACTTTTTTTAACCTTGATAATGTCTCTTTATAGGAGGCCGACATACGAAGAAGAACCCCGGGATAAAATGATACTCAATAAGTTCAACGTTCAAAACAGCCTTCAATTAAATGACCCACACCGCGATAGCCTCAGTATCCGCCAGCTCCGTGAAACACCACACCCTCCCCTTTTTACCGTCTTCAAGTCACTTGACCAATTTCTCTCTCGGGCCCATAAAATATGGCCGGCACACTCTTACTTCATTTCCAATTTCAAATTCATTTCCCCAATGTTTGTACTATAAATATTAGGGAAAATACCCCAACTAACAGTCGAGGGTAAATTCCAGTTAACAAATCCATACAAATAGCCAAGAGAAACTTCTTTACTAGGTCTTTCTATCGGTAACACAGCAGTGTTTCTGTCCACATATCAAATGCATAATTTCGTGCTTGCAGGAAATACCTTGACAAAATCCGTAATGTGCATGCAAGAGGTGATTTTCAGCATGTAAATCCACACATACAGATGAGTGTTATTCTCCCTTGACCTCTCTGGTTTTTATCTTAGCATAGAAGAAAGCATAAAAAAATCTCTTTGAAGAGAGGGGCTAAATACTTTGTACCACAACATTCATCCACGTGATCGGGTGTAACAATTTATGAGCATAAAGTTATCCTGACGTCAAACTGAACCGAATATACGACCTTGAGAAACACCACCTCTGAATCTGCAAATCATGATGCGGACGCCTCTACACTTGGCCATAACATTTGAGGGTATGGTACTATAGTTTTAACTTGTTTACTTTAAAGTTTGGTGCTATCTACGCATGTAATTAAACAGCTGTACGGGCTATTTTGTGTTTGTTTGGAGTTTTTTGTAGAAATTTGTGTTTTCTTCGGAGACCAAGATAACGCATTCATCTATTTTGTATTTTATGACTATTTATCAACGATATCATTGGTGCGTCAATAACTTGTGCAACTCGCGATTGACCCTTTCTGCTGGTATGATTCATACCCTTTCATAAAAATTAAAACTACCGATTTGAGAGAACTTGCATCTTGAAAACTGAGAAAATGCCTCTTTGCATTAATTGAATGACAGTAAGAAAAATGCTGTAATCTTTATGCGATATTTCATGTTTCTTTTTGGGTATGAATGGCAAATTATATTTTAGAAAACATAGATATAAATACGGTCGAATCTAAATGAAAAATATATGATATATAGTATAATCGCATAGAATATTAAAATGTATTGATATGTATGATCGTTCAGAGTCCTTTTGGTCTCATTCAATGCGAAAAATTACGCTACATTATCCGTGCTACATTTGACCGGGCGGCTCACGGTGTCAAGATCAAGAGTGTGATGACGTCAGCAGCGTAGCATGCATGCTTTCTCTTTTAAGAATAGTTGTCTGGAGCCAAGTGTAACGTTTGGAGTCAAAATAAAATCACATTGATTTAAAATACCACGGTTAACCTGACATTTCCTTTTCCCCATATTTTTCCTCGATTATCCCGTAGCCCATTTCCCATATCCACCCTCTGCGCCCGGAGAAAAGTTTAATGAGGACGCTTGAGTCCACAGAACCCTGCCCGATTTTTCTCCGACGAAATTTCACTTCACTCTCCGCCCAAAGCGAGGGATGAATGAGAAAGGACAAGTGTAAAGGTGAAAGAAAGAGAAAATCCTACGCATCTCTCGGAGAAAAGATGACCGAAGACCAAAGAATGATTCGGAACTCTTCCTCCGCCATCAACTTTGGGGCATCTTCTTTCGGCGCCAAGCTCGTAAAGTGAAAGAAAAGAGAAAAAGAGTTTGCCATGCGGGGCGGGACGAATTGTTAGCGAAATGGGCGGGGGACCAAAATGAGAGGGGTCTTGGGTTGCGGCAGACTGAGAAAATAAGGGACATGGACGCTTTTCTCGCCGACTGAAAAACCCCCGCCTCCACCACTAGACCCCTAAGGGACAGATCCTTTAAGAGAGGGAGAGGAGGCGGAGAGGAGATGGAGAGCGACTGAAAGTCTGAAGTATTTCTCAAGGGAGGTCCCGGCAGGGCGGCGAGGACTATTGCGCACTGGCTGGTGCTAAAGGTTTGCTCAGCTGCTCCCGTGGAGAAGTGGTTAGAAGGTCTTAGGGGGAGGCGATACGGGCGGGCGGCGGGAGTTGTGTGCGGCTGGGACGAGGGAGTGTGGGTGGTTGGTGAGGACAGAGAGTAGGATGAAGTGCTGGAAGGCAGAGTATATTCAGGGGAGGGTATGTTAGGAGAAGAGAGGCTGACGAAAGGGTGTGGTGAGGAAGGGCGGGAGGGTTAGGAAAAGCCTGCCTGCGTGGGAAGTTGGTTGTTTGGCCGACTGGGTGGGTAGGGCTCAAGAGGGAGGCAAAGAGCTCTCGAGCAGTACTGCATAAACAACAGAATGTCGTATTTGCCATGCAGTACAACTGCTCTTGAAGGCAGCTGCAAAATGCCGTTGCTAAATTTGTCATGCAGAGGATATAATGGTTGCACTGCCGTCAGTTTTATTATGTCGTACACGTGCATACTTACCCATCGTGTCATTCCCTTTCAGGGTAGACGAAATCATATAACTTAATGCCAGCCATTAGCCCAAAAAAACTTGCAACCATTTAACCCATTTAGTGCGGCATGACGAGATATCACGTCAAGGTTGTCTTTACGCTGGTTCTGATTACGTCAAATAACATCACGGGTACTTTGAGTATTCCAGCTCTCACTAGGGGCCTGTTGAAAGTTAACTAGTAAAACCGGAACACTCACGGTACCCTTGACGTAATATGACGTCATAAGCACCAGCATAAAGACAATCATCACGTGATATCATGTCATGCCACACTCAAAGGGTTAATGACTATGGTGTGTTTCAGAGCGACACAATATTATCATGACGCCACACCATATCTCTAGGTTTGACAGAAGCGATTAAATAAGAAAGATACATTGCCGAACAGATAGGTTCCAAAACTTGTTCTTTCCTCTTACAATTAGTAACCACAATTGAAACTGAGCTCCGCATAATTATACACTCATTATACAGATCACCATTTCACCTCCCAAAACCTTACATCATTACATCATCACACGGCTGGTGTCCTAACACCAGCCCATGCGACGGCTCGCAGGGTAGTATGTGGATGTAGATGAATAATCTCCACCACTATATCCAATCCTTGCAATTCACTTTCGCTTATCATGAACTAATCCATTACTTCATACACTCGCTCATATTCTTAAAACTCCTTACATTAGCTACACTTGCCAAATATTAGCTTATTTTTCGGATATTTCAATTAATATCACTCTGATCAACTTGGGTTCCATCTGGAGTGCCCGAAATACATTTTCGGATACCAATGAATGAGTTTGTGAGCAATATCTATATCTGCTAGTGAATTATTCTTGATTTTTACGTTCAATAACCCTTGTTAACTGAGAAACTAATCCAATGGGTTATCCGCAAAAACTCACCAAAATCAAACTTCCGGTGCCAATTTCTGTATTAATACCCATTTATATGACGTAATTCGCGTAATAATCAATACCTGTACTATTTCAGAAGAACGTTGCAAACTTTGAAGATGAACACCTAATTACTGAGTCAAAGAAAATACCGCGGAAAGGCGGGAACTTGTTTTACAGCTACTTCGAGCGTAGATAAAAGTGGACGATAGCACGAGGCTAAGAGTCACCGAAAGGCTTGCCCACCATTTCTGTCCAAATTCATATTAAGCTCCGCTGTAGAATATTTATAGCTTGTTACTTTTTACATAAATTTCTTGCTTCCGAGTAAAATTAAAAACTACTGCCAATATTTTGTGTGCATTTACACATAAAATCATGAATTTATTTCCGCAAAATAGGTTTTTATAAAATTTTGTATTGCTGAATTATTTTATCATCAAGCTCGATTTTCGGTAATCTTTGAATGATGTAATTCTTTGAAAGCCTCGTGAGTGCCCTGATAATGTGTATAAATTAACACGAAGCATACAAGAACTCAAACTATTTATTTTTTTGACAGAGATCTGTGTAAACCTTAACATTTATATATATATGCGGTAGGCATAGCAACTCATTCTCTTGGCGTATTATTTTACCCCTGCATTAAGTTTATACAAAAGATTGCGTTATTAAAATAGGTTTCACCGATGATGCGTTAGATATCAAATGCTAATTGCATCGCACAGCTCAAGAATACATAAGAAGGGGAGCGAGTGCTATTCAATCGGATATGTATTTCATTTTTCACCTCGCACTTTGTCCCTTACTTTTCTAATTTCTTATACCTGCGAGTATCTTGCTTTTTCATGGTTGACATTCAACAATTCCCTGTCTCACACTTTTACGGTGAATCACGTGAATGGTTTCAACTGTTAATGGCTGAGAATTTGGGAAATGAACCCAGAAGTACATGTACTCCGTGCAAATGGTTTTCCGCAATCTCATGGTGACAACAAAATTGACTGCCAGGAATTTTGTTTGAACTTCAAATGAGAATTAAGCACCGATATTGGTTTCCAATTTTGTATTAAAATTGAAGACTAATTCTCAACGTAAATTGAAAACCTTTTGAATCAATTGAGCTCTAGTGAAAGCATTACTTTCTTACCTTCAGAATTCACAAAACTTCAAAGCAGAACAATGAAGCTCATGTATCCACTGTCTACCTTTTCTTGTCACCGAATGGGATATTACGGTAGATACAAAAATATTAAAACTTAAAAAGTGGTTCATAAATGCATTAACCACGACAGGCTTTGTTCACATTCTTTTACGCTTTTCCGAAAAAAATCCACCCCACATGAGTTGTTTATCACTTAACAAATATGTCATGCATTTACCATCAAAATCTCCAAAATGCATTTGCCATCAGAGGCACTTAAGCGAGTACACATTTTCAGGCGTCTGCTTTAGTGAGGGGCACTTGCTGTTGGGAAGACGAGACACGGAATGGAAAAGCTGTTTGCTTGGGACGAAGAGGACGACGTGAGGGTGTAACCCGGGTCCTCCCAGGACACAAAAGACAAGCGTCTGTCTTTGTGAGCTCGCCGAGTGAACGAAGAGTTTCCTAGTAAAATGGAGTCGGCCAGATGAGTTTCATCTAAATTGATTGTACCTCGCAAAGACACTTCAGGGATATGCAGTGGGAAGAATTTATACACTTAAATTGCAGCATGCTTAACAGGTTTTAGAAACAATAAGTGCAAATTCATTAAGCTGATTCATCAGTGAATGCGTAGCCAATGACACTTCAAAAGCATAGACTCAAATTGAGGCTGAGCTAATGAGGAAAAAAACTGCATGACTGATATAGCTGGTTATGACGTCATTTTTTTTGTACAGCAAATTGCACTTCAGGAAAAATCCAGAAATTTCCATTTTCAACCCACATTAAAAATATACACACCTTGACTGAATTTCATAAGTCTTTTGCTCAATTTACATACATACCGTCAACAATGTTTCTCTTTAGTATGTATTTAAATACATTTCAAACATTAATATCGGCCTTCATATATAAGACTACTAACACTGTAATGACCTACACTAAATAAGATGTACAATAATAAATTTTGAGTGACCGGGCAATTTTTCCGTAAATTTTTATGGGTTTTCGGTTAGTTTGATTCTCCATACAGGTTTTTATACTTTCAGGTTACCTAAAGCGCACTCTTCAGTGGCACTTGCTCCATCTTAGTTTTATTATTTGGGGGGAGATAATATTTTATTATAATTTCATCGAGTGAGTTTGGGAGTAAAATGGATTTGTAGAAAGGAACCAGGGAAGCAGTTGTGTCCGTTAATGTTTTTTTCCTACTGGCGGCGTGATAATGCTGTGGCCTAAGCATGAACTCCGTTTTGTTATAATGGGGAGTGGGGGTGGTAAGGTTAGCGGTGAGGAGAATAGGGGATTTGGCTTTGCAAGACGAAGGAGAAGTAAGGTGTGTGTGTGTGAGAGAGACAGAGAGGAATGCTTTAGCGTCTCTTCTGCCCCTTGGAGAGCGGGAGCAGACACTCCTGTTTCCACTCGAATTGGAGGAATCGTCGGGGGAGCAGAGTTGGAATTAAAGCGAACTAACACGTGAGCGCTTTCCTTGATGAAGCGAGAGGAGGATGCAGGCGCACCTTGAAAAAAATGGCTTAATCAAACGTGCTTTGGGTAATTGCGCTTAAAATGAAATGGGGAGGCATTGTTTTAGTTTAAAACTTCAGGGATCGGTTTTTTTACTGCCTAGTCAGTGTAAACTACAAGGCAATGTAGCCTGCTCGTTAAGTTGATGTTAACCGAGAGTTTCAGTTTTGTATATTACTTTTCGGTTAGTTTACTGGAGGTACTTCCATGGGAGAACGTTTTATCTCCCGTTTTCATGTCGTGAAAATGCATCTCCATATAAAAAATACCGCACAAGCCACCACTATGGTGTGTGGCGCGGGGTAATTCCACACTAAGCATGCACCACTCATCGCAGCTCAAATTAGAACCACACACGTTCCCCTGGATGCCAGACGCCGGCCAAAGCAGTCAGGTTAATAATGCGCGATCAGATTAGAGACTTGTAGAGTGCTACGTAGACTAGCATGCTACTATGCCATATACTACTTAAGATACGACTTCTGGTTTGTATTATTAATACGGTCGATAAATAGTATTAAAAGGCACTAAATCATGCCGGAAATTTTTTGGGAGTGAATTGTTAATAATTGTGGTAAAATATTTAGCACAAGTACAAAGCCTACTTTATCTAGTGAGGTTAACTTTTCATAGAACTGATCTATCGTAACTATTATGGTCCTATAATTATCTTTGCTTAAAAGAAAAAACTTATGAGATGTCATGGATAAACAGCAATGTTGTTCATGAAAGTAGAGGAGCACAAACTGGATTAAGTGCAGTAATTCAATGACTTGGTTTGTTCGCAGAAATTTGATGTTTCGGAAAGGGTATTAGAGCCAAAGTAGAAAAAAAGAATAAAAGCGTTAGGTGAGTTATAGGATTTTCATAAAAACCCTTGGTGTCGTTCATATAACCATAAGATGGCACTGTATTACAGGCTGAAATGCAACAAAGTTCAGTATAACATCGCTTTGATCATGGAAGAGAAGCGTATGAAGGTCCATCGTGACGCTGTTCGCCAAAAATAATACTCAATTAACCATATTACTTTTATTTTTTATGATTTATCAGATGAAATTCCTTGTCTACTCTAGAACATGGTCAAGGTAGAAAATATATATATTGTACAACAAGTATAATGATGACTTACTCCTAACCCTATACGCCGCTTTACACAGTACATTATATTGTACGAACGAATGTATGAACTCTTTCATGAGGACAATCGTTCTGTGTAGAGCGGCTAATTGTATGATTGTCTGAATGAATGAAAAGGAAATAGAACCTGCTCTAAATCCATTCATTTTATTGAACATTCTATGATACATTCGTTTGTGCAATAAAAGGTACCGTGTAAAGCGGCCTTAAGGGACGACTGCAGCGCCATTCATATTAGTTTACTGCATTTTGACTAAATGCATTTATTTTTTTATAATAAAAAAATTGGAAATTAAAGTACCGACTTTTAATTTTTATTCAATTCCCAAACAGGTTTTGCTTCCTAAAAGCAGAATTTACTTGAAAACAACATTTGAATTTGGTATGATAATACTATTGATTAGTAAAAATTAAAGAATTAAAAATTAATTAAAAACTTTTATAATCTATTGGTCAGTTCACAGGTAAATTATTTATTGTACCATCCGGATTTCGATGCCTGGCATCACTGACAGTGAGCATTTGAAGATAATGCCAGGCATCGAAATCCGGATCGTGCAATAAATCACTGACCTGAGAACTGGTCAGTGGACTGTCAAAGTTATTTTTACTAATCAACATAAACTCTAAAAATTTGAACTGAGTTTTAGTTCATTTATGATAAAATTACTTTTAACTTTGTTTTACATCTTCTAAAAATTTTACACCATGAGATTTAAAGTCCAGTTTTGAGGATAAAATAACGTGATAAAGAGCATTGTGTTACATTAATCACTTAAGGAACACTTTTCTATTAGTAACCAGAAAATGAGTTGAATGTCATGCATGCCATTTTACTGTGGAAACTCCTTAAATAATAACTATTAGTAGTTAATTTCACGAGATAACGTACCTCCAGCGTAATCGATCTTAACGCATACCATGCCAGCGGATATCCCATGTACACGGGTGATGTAGTTAGGATGCTGGTCCAAAAAGAAAAAAGAAAGCCTACCAAACAATTACCTCGCTCCCAAATTGAATTCGCGAGCCATTTTCAGAAGTGTCAGCCTCTCCGCCCGTCTCCGACAACCGGATATGAGACGGGAAGGGAAGCGGATTAATCCACGAGGCATTGCCTTGGCCTTCGGAACCAATTCCGTGGACGTCATGCCCCGCAAATGAATTAATCCGATTATACTCCGTTTTTTCCAACCCTCTCCCTACCCTCCTTCCCTACTCTTATGAGAAGGGCGTCCCGGGGAGCGACTAGACGGATTTTGACGGCGTCCTGGAAGAGAGACGCGTGTCCTGGACGTCCCACATCTGAATCAGGATGTCTACCCCACGAAATACTCACAAATACTAAACGGTGGAAGAAATCCCAAGAGTCAGGGGTGAGTTTTGAGGGAACCGAAGCAATATTATTTCGTAGGCATACCTACTGACGGCAAAATTAATCTATTCATTATTACGACGGCAGTTTAATATTTTTCGCATTATTTCTAGGCTTTGGCACATTGTATTTTAGCATTTTTTTAAATCAACAGTCATCAGATTAAAGACTGACTTGCTTTAACCCTCCATTCCCCGCCATTAAACCGCTTTGTTCCTACTTAATTATTCACTTATGCGTCCCTCATAATTTTCCCAATGTATTCCTCTGTTGAACTTCCTGCGAAATTCTACACGTTTCTTTTTTTCCTCCATTATTGTTCATATCTAAAGTCTTGGGCCGCAGAATAAGTCTATTGAGTTGTTCTACTCAGGATTTTCATTACACTCGTTTTCTCTATAACTCATCGGAGAGAATAGCTCTCAATCTACCATTTGATAGACTTTCCAAATAAATAAAAGCAGATTTTACTTTGCCAAAATTTTCTCATTTTGTTAATTCCATGAATTATCAACCTAATGACATTATGAAAGAGTTTCAGGAGTAAACCCTGAGACCACTTGGTGGAAATATTCAATATCCTTACTGGTAAGAATGAAAAGACGTTAGTAAATTTCCCCACAGTTTTAATAAGCACCGACCATGGTTTTGACACTTCATTCTTTGGTATTGTACCAGTATTTGGTATTTGGTACCAGTATTGGTATTGAATATTTCCAAAAAGTTACGCCTAAAGCCCTGGTTACACGATACATTAACCCGCACGAGATGATGAAAGAATGCATGAACGCGTGAATAAGCGCGAAAATTAACCGTGTAACCACGCCAACTTGTACGAATGCATTAAATCATGAACAGGAAAATAGACCCTGCTATATTTGGTTCGTACATGAACTTGTACATGAACACGTACGGGTTAGTGTATCGTGTAACCAGGCCTTGAAACTCTTTCAAAATATCATCAGGTTGATAATGCATGGAAGTAAAAAAAATGAGAAAATGTTGGAAAAATAAAATTGACTTTCATTTACTTTGAAAGTCTCTCAAATGATAGGTTGAGAGCTATTCTCTCCGATGAGTTATAGAGAAAACAAGTGTAATGAAAACTCCGAGTAGAACAACTCAATGGACATATTCTGCAGCCCAAGACTAGATATGAACAATAATGGAGGAAAAAACTTGATGTCATTCTCCTAGAGAATGATACCAAGTGTATAAACCATGTTCGATGCTAGTTAAAACAGTGTGGAAATTTACTATCGTCTTGTTATTCTTATCAGTATGACTATGGCATTACTGTTTCTCAACTAAACTCAGTATTTAGCATAGAATTTGGGTTGTATCTTACTAATGGAGTTGTTTTTCCTTTGACTATTGAAGTGCTCAGTTGGCGACAAGGCTCTAAGTATACACAGGCATATTCATCACAGCGCATTTTCAACGCTATAATAAAATACCCTGGTGGATTCAGTGAGTACCTCTGTTATCGGTACGCAAAAGCGGGTATTACCACTTTTACCAACCTGATTCCGCCGGGAACTCTGGTTTCAATGAGGCTGAACTTCTCAGATGTTTCCTGTGTTTTTGTGGGGCGGGGAATGGTTAGAACAGAAGTCTGCTAGGCTGGAATGAGGGGATAAAACAACGAGAATGAGGTCGGAAGTTTTATTTTTTTTAAAGGGGGTTGAGAGGGATTCTGGAGCCCTCCATCCTTGGATGCCTGTCGACGACAAAGTATTCCCCACTCCCCCCCGTTATATTTTTCCCCCTCTATTTATCCCTAACACAAACACACAATGCATTCACGCACGCCAGCCAGCGGTAGTCGCGGAAGCGTATCAGATGGGACAGATTGAGGCAATGGAGCGTGTCTGCCATGCCTCATGCGTTCGTCTCTTCCCGGAGGTTTTGCCATTACTCCATTCTGCTCTTCTCAGCATTCACTGCTTATTCTCATCAGCTGGGCACGGCTGGAAAGGAATAGGAGGGAGTGGGTCCCGGGGCATGTCTGTCAAAAAAAATAGCCCACGAAACCACTCCACGCACACCACACATCAAATATATTAAAGAGGAGGGTAGATGGCATCTTGACGCACGAAAATTGTGCCTGCTTCTTTTTTGTTGGAAAAAAAATATCCACCAAACATGACCACCGCGCGCAATCTGTCCGAAAATTTTATGAATAGCTCACTGTCATTCTGGAAATTGTTTCTATTAAGCATTTTTATAGATAAATCAATCAGGATGGAAATTATCAGGAAAGTGATGAATGATGGCAAAGTGAAAAATTACGCAGAAAAAAGTAATAGAATCATAGGAGATGGGCGTGAAGGGACGTTGCAAACCAGTCTTGAATGGATTACTACTGATCTATATCTACATATTACCCTGCAAGCCACCTCAGGGGTGTATGATTTTACACTTTCCCGGCGAATTAAATTAGTGTAAATTTCTCGGGCTCGCCACCGGGTAAGATTTTTATAGACAGCCGACGTTTCGGGTTCCGACTCGTCACCCATTCTCAAGGCTAACGTCGGCTGTCTATAAAAATCTTACCCGGTGGCGAGCCCGAGAAATTTACACCTCAGGGGTGTTTGGCAGGAGTGAATTATTTTTTTTTAATTTAATCATAACGACCTCGAATACAGCACCTACGGCCAATTTGTACCAGGGGAATAACTGTAACATCAGACGAATACAAACACCCATGTCCTGAGAAGATAACATTTTACCCGGGTGGAACTCAAACCCGCGACCCTCGGATTAGCAGGCGAGGGCTTTCCCCGCTGCCACCGGGGCCGACTGATATACAATAAATCATTACATTGTTACACACAGTTCTACTAACACTAGTCGCACACCTATAGTGTAGTCTAAACTGATGAAACTACGCCTCCTAAAAGGTATTTTCCGTAGCATTAACATGGCCATGGTTTCATATACATATGCAGGATATTGTGTAGTTCATGTAGGTGATACCTCACCCCCTGCTACACTCCATATTGACGATTTTAAGTGTATCACGTACTTAGATGCAGGGATTGAACTACTGCGATAGTTCCGCAACAAATTCCCATGTTTCGGCGTATTAACTGCACATTTTATCCATATAATATGGGCGATTTTATATTTTAATTGCGTCAATACTCCCATGCCGAAGATAATCTAATAATATTCTGATGCCTAAAAACATAAAACTACATCTACTTATTACCCTGCAAGCTACCATAAGAGTTTTTGACAAGGGGTGACTTATAACCAACATGAACTGCAGTGAAGAAATTTATTTTCACCAACAAACGACACACTATCGGTAGGCTACAAATACTACAGAAACTACTACAATGTTCCATATTGTTACTATGACACAAGAGTAATGCAGGAACATGCAAAACATGATGTTAGCACCACTCGTCAGATTTAGAAACATGCATTAGGGGGCATATGACTATCATTAATCAGCTACAATACCTGTCAACTAACCTTCTTCAAAGTCTCAATACAGCCATTATGATCTCTTACCGATCGCGAGAAAACGACATTTTAAAGCTTTCTGTTTTACAATCTACTTCCCTTATTTATTCTCATAATCTGATCTACCGTAGTATGTTGGAGTTAGTAGGATATTGCAAACTTCGTCTGAAAATAAGTCTATTTTTAATTTACATAAAGGATTGGGTCTACTTTTCAATCGACGGTATGACAGCGATTCCCATCCTAGGTTTTTCAAGAGGTCAGTAACACTAACGAGGCTATCATGACATACCTATTGTTGAAGAGAATCACACCGGGACAAAAATGAGATATTGTTTCAGAAAAGATATGCCAATGGTGAAGAGCTAGCACAGTGTTTGATTGGAAATATAAATGAAAATTATACTTGCAGCATCAGCTACTTATTTTAGTACAATAAACTGGAGTAACGTGTTTGAATCTCTTAACTTGTGAGGAGACTAAACCCTACTCTTAGCAGGAACCGGAAAACTCCTACCCAGAAAAAGTTTTGAAAATAAAACCTTGTAAACTATCTCGGCTCCTGTTGCAGGGATCCTTTCCTAGACGAAGAATTGAACACTTTCTAGTTAGGCTGGATCCTACGGTAATATAATGTAGCGTGATATAATTTGATACCATGCTTTCAATTTAGACATTTCTCGTCATATTTTAGTCACTTCGCATTTCTCCGTTCGATGAATAGCGAACCCTTGACATTCCGAGAAATTTTATTATCAGTCGGGACTAACTCACCCATTGGTCAGGACACCGAGTCATACCCTTTCAACTGAGACGGTTCATCTACATCTACGTCACACCCTGCAAGTCACCCGAAGGGTGTGTGGCAGGGAGCTTCCACACTAGGCATGCATGAATTATATGGAAGAACAAACTACATTGAAACCAGAGTACCACGCATGCAATGCGCCAATTAAAAATCTGCTAACCAAGAAACATTCTATCGTCAATCGTACCAACATGCAAAGGGTACAAAGACTGCTACTACAGATTCAAAATATTATGCATAAATAAGACCATCAATATCTACATCATACATAAGTTAGAACTTTAGAGAATATAAAGAAAAAGATTTACAGTCTAGCTAATCTCACTGTTCATGACGGCGATCACTGCTGTTATGGTCCCAAATGGTACGCGGAAAAAATGATATTTTTTACCTATCGGTTCCACAATCTATTTCTCTAATTTTATTGGCGCGATCTAATCTGCCGTAGTACGAGGGGGTTAATAGTATGTTTTTTACGTCGTAAGAGAAAATTTTTTTCCTGAAATTTAGTTAAGAGGTTCAGCCTATAATTTTATCTACGCTGTGATATCTATTCCCATCCCAATTCTTCGAACAATCCAGAGACACTACTCGGTTACACTACATGGTTTCCAGCAAAGCGGGTCTCTCTATTCCCTCCTGTAACCTATGCCACACCGAATGAGCATCACAGGTCCCGCCATCGACCAGGCCCATCTCGCGCCCTCCCACCTTCCTTCCCCACACCCCCGAACCACCCCACCCCTTCCCCCGCGGTGTTTTCACTGAAACTTTTCACGGCCCCAAAAAGAAGAGGGCAGATGGCCGAGAGAGGTGTGGCGCCAGTAGAGCAGCCAAGCGGGGATAAAGCAAGCAGGCCTCGCTTTGGTGGGCTTTGGGGGGGTAGGGGGGGAGTGAAGAGGGAAGGTGGGTACACAAGAGAGGATGGGGACGCAGTGAATAAAGCGAATGGAAAATAAAAAAGGGAGCGAACGATAAGAAACACAGCACAAGGGTTTCGCGCCACGTCCCTTCCCTTTCCGTCGACGTGGGGGAGCCAATCCCTTTCTTTTTTTTCCATCCATCTCCGATACGTTCATTTTTTTTCCTCTCGCGTTCATGCCTAAAGCTCTCATGTGCCAGGTAATGACCGCGGGGCGTTATTGCAAGATTCCTCCGCATTGTATTACCTATGGCTTTCCCCAGCGATAGTACATCTAACTCTACGTCATACCCTGCAAGCCACACAAAGGGTGTGTGGCAGGGGGTGCTTCCACACTAGGCATGCATGAATTATACAGCAGGACACCGAAACTATATTCAAACCAGCGTGCCACACATGCAACGCGCCAATTAAAAATCTGCTAGCCAAGAAACATACTATCGTCAATCGTTCCGACATGCAAGGGATACAAGGACCACTACTACATATTCAAAATATCATGCATGAATAAAAAACATCAATATTTACATCATGCATAAATAAGAACGTAGAGAATATAAAGAGAAGGATCTACAATATAGCTAATCTCACTATTAGCACTATTCATGACGACGACCACAGCTGTTATGGTCCCGAATGGCACGTGGAAAAAATGACTATATATAGAATCTGTCACTGATGAAGGTGCGGGCGACCCACCGAAATATTTAAACTCGTGAGTTTGCTTTTTATATGTTTTATATTTAGTGTCACCCTGTGACGATATACGACGACGAGTATGAACGATACTATACTACTATGTATGTATAGAGTATGTACATATAGTATATTATATTAACGAAATATTTGTGAAAATGTACTAATGAATGCATAGGAGGCTGTGATTTAGTGACATGCCCAGAACAGGTGAGTCTATACGGGACAAAATTGTAGACACGTAATTCATGTGTTCCCTTTTTCTGAGGTAGTAAAATTTTTAAGTAAATATTTTGACAGATTTTCCATCATGGACTTTTCTATATTACATTAATCCATTTTATTTGTTTTTAATCATCAGGACTGCGTACTAATTTCTTCCAACTTGTGGTTACGAAATCTTGGAAGTGACGGAATGGAGAGCGAGTTATACAAAGAAAAAAGCTACTGGTTCATTCAAGCTTAGTGGAGGATGGACAAGTTTTGGCACGTTACTACGCAGCAAAGTGAATCAATAGAAAACATTAAATTTGTTAGTTTGCTTTACTCATCAGCATATTCAAACAAAGGCCTCGACTGAAAAAACAGAGAAGCCCTTTTTGTTGGCACCATCCCAAATCACAGATAAACTTAGGCTAAAAATAACGATAATTCTGAAGAAACATTTTGATATTAACATAGTATATGAGTTTTTAATAGCTTTTAAACTTTCATTTCAAGTAATTTAGCTTTAATCTGTACATCCCACCTATCTGAGCTTTCTATAGAACGCTTATAGGTGGACCAACGCACTTTACGTAAATAACATTTGCTTGCTATTTTTTTTGAGCACTTTCAGCGTCATTCTCATTTCTTTATTCTCTTTCATCGCCATTCTCACTATAATTAAATGGATATCTAATACCAATAAATGATTAATCTGTTGTATTAAAAAACCTTCCATTGAATATTATCATTTTAGTTTTTTCCTGTTCACAACTTTTTCAGCACATAAATGAGAATTCTCTAAGTTATGGACATTCATTTGCTTTATACTTTCATTGAGCTCAAAAAGCACATGATTAATTGTTGTATATCTTTAATGGATTGAACATCCAACACCAAACGTTTTTTTCTATTTTAATATCTCCACGGAACGCAATTGGAATGGATTTTTGGCCAGCAATACTTATAGTAAAAATTGATCGGTATAACATACATAATGAACATGTTTCCTTTTTATATTTTTGAGCTCTAAAAGCACCTTAGTCATTATTGGACTCTTACAATGAACTGAACGTCCTTAATGTTTTCGATTATATTCTGATATTTTCAATGGAAGAAATTATCGGAATAGTACATCAAACTCTCCAGACCCATTTTTGGTTTTACGCCCGTCATGCAAGTAAAGTTGCATTGTTGAATGCAACAAGGGTGGGAAAGCCGAACAAACTCTATCCTGCGACGCACTGTCCTCGTGACGGGGGATGGAAAAACCCCTAGGTAGTCGACACGCTTAGCTATGGGAAAAGCCAACGTGACATCTCTTAAGGAGGTATTATTGCTCGGACGGGGGGGGGGGGAGGTGGGGTGAGGAGGCGATGAATGGGAAGGGAGGGGTTGACGCGAAGTCTCTTTCCCTCACGAATACGAAAGCTTGAGGGACAGACGGTCGGGGAATTCGAGATGGAGTAACGTCGGGCGAATGGGGAAAAGGAGGGAATGGGAAGGGTAGGAGGACGACAAAGTGCTTCATTGATGCCTCTAGACGTTCCACCAGGAAGCCGTGAGTTTATTTTTCTTGGATGGGGAGGGGAAAATGGAAGAAAAACTCCCAGAGATGGATTGATCGGAAAGGCACTCATTGCTGAAGCCAGACGCTCCTCGGCGGATGAGATAAGAGTAGTCGGAAAGGGGACAGCGGCCGTGTCGCTTGATCAAACAAGAGAGGCGCTATCTTGGAAGGCTTCGAGGATATATTTATATATACTCCCCACCCAATCACCACCTCTCCATTGATTAATGCACGATCCTTATGAAAAAACTAGGGAGTTTAAGTGCTTACGAGTGTAGATTAGTATGGCAGTGTCGAAGTGGATGGGAAAATACGAAAATTATAAATAAAAACTAAACGAATTCCTTGGCATGAATATTATTAGATAAATAGTATATCCATAATTGAGTTCAACATACTTCACGGTTTTACCTAGATGGTCCAAATTTCAGGGGTTCTTTCCCGGTAAGCAACTAAGTCACTTTTGACACAAAAAAGTCCCGAAATAACTTTGTTAGGCCCCGTGTTAACAGCACGGAGAAACTCGCAGTGACAAAGTTGAGGTGAGAAATGTAGGAAAAAGTTTCAACCGTCACTTGGTGGAAACATTCTATACCCATCTGTAAGATTTATACAGCAAGCGTGCGTGGCAGTGGATGATACACTTCAAGAAACTTTCAGTCCAAGTTCAGTCATTTTGGTAGTGCTCAATGCCCTTCATATTCCTAATGCAGGGATTACATTTGTGCTACCATATTCTTTTTCATAATTTCGAAGGTGCTGTTTAGTGCAAAAATATTGTTACGTTAAAAAAGTTCCTTTTTGGAAAATGGGTCTTGAAGTAAAATTCAAAGAAATCTCTTCAGAGGATAAACTTTGAAGATGGACTCGAACAACTCGTGCACAGAACAGAATACAGGCAGAAGAATGATTTCTGCGCCCCTAACTGAAATTGACATATGAAAAAAATACTGCCCTTCTCCTCTGTTACTACATCTACATGCTAGCCACCACAATGGTGTTCGGCAGGGGTGACTTATCACAAACATGAACTAGGATAAAGAAATTAACTTTGATCAACATACTCCACACTATGGATATGCTACAAATGCTACAGAAACTATCAAAATAATCTATGACGTAACTATGAAAACATGACACAAGAGTCATGCAGGGAACATGCAAAACATTGTGTTAACACTACTTGGCAGATTTGAAAATATGCATTAGGGTGCATATGAATTAATCAGCTACACTACCCGTCAACTAACCCAAATCAAACTCTTAACGCAGCCATTGTGGCCTTTTATCGATCACAGGAAGAATTATATTTAAAACCTTTATATTCTACAATGTATTTCCCTTAATCTCATGATCTGACCTAGAATACTACTCGTACATTTTACACATTTTGCTCAAAATTCGAAGCAATTCAAGTATTTATTACTATTTTTCTCATTCTGATATGATATTCACACTGCAGGCGAAAACGAAGTATCGTAAATATGAGGAGAGGGAGAGGGTCACATTGAGATGGGTTACGGAAAGGCATGGATCGAGTGGCCTCTATTCAACCCTCACATCGGTGGTTCTCACCGGGCCGCTTCAAACCAGACTCCCACGTGGCCAATTCCAGTCCAGAGGAAACCCCTCGTGCCCCGCCCTCGCTTATGTAAACCTTCTTTGCCCGAGCACATACATCCCTCCTCCGCGCGCGCAAAAACCTCCCCCTGCCTCCTCTGTCCCTGTTGTTGGTTGATGGTGCATGTGCCGGGAAATGAAAAGAGCCCCCGGTGGGGAGTTGGGGGAGTTAGACTTGCGTGTATGAAGTGGGAGGATCCAGTTTGGCGGATGATGGGAAAGAGAGAAGACTGAAGGATGGTGAAGGGGGTTTCGCCGCCTGACTGGGCTCACGTTCCAGAATGCATTGCGGCGGATGGGTGGTTGGTAGGGAGGAAAGACGGAGTGGGCCTTAAGATGGCAGGCGGGTGGGCCTCGTAAGAGGTGTGCCGCTGGCACAATGGAAAGAAGTGGGTGCTGGAGAATAGCGGAGAAGCTTTGTGGGTTTGTCGGGGTGTGCTGCTCCTAGGTGTGCGGGGGGGGTGAGCGTATTTGTACGAGGGGAATGTTAGAATAGGCGTGGATTTCCCGTAATGAGCGGGAAGGGGGGGGATCGTGAGTGAATGCGAACGATATTCCGTAGGCTCCAGATGTGAATTATTTACGCCTGAGCCTTACGTGTCGCCCTTGAGGGTGTTTGGCAGGGGGAGTGGTGCTCGCTCCGGGTTTTAATTACGGAGGCAATCGTGAGAGAATGCCTTGTTGGGGGAATGCATGTTGCGACGGAAATATTTTTGGAAAATATACTTAATATTTTACTCCTTCTCCAAGTATATCTAAGCTATGAAATAATTGGTAGTATTAGGCGTAACTTTGTGGAATCCATTAACATTATAATGATAACACTTCTATGTTGCTAACACTTCTATGATGCTATTCCACATACCTTTATTTTCTACGACCCGGGTTTCGACGTTCGACGTAATCTTTCGGTAAAGACTCTACAAACCCATCACATACACACCTAACCCTTCACCTATATCTGCATGTAAGCACCTGGTCTATTTATAGATGATCCAAATGTTAATATCGTATGAGTGAAGTAACAGCAGAAAACGTGATTGGGTGGGAAATCTCCTGACAGCTGCGTTACTTAGTATAATTTATGACTATAATTGAAACATTCATAGTAACAGTACGATATTGTGTTTGGCGGTAGTGCTTCACTGGTTTGGATTTGAAACCTGCCACACGCCCCTAAATTGTCATTCATTGCTCTAAAAAATGAAAAATTTGCTAATAACACAACGATAGATGAATATTTACAACGCAGGAAGAATTTTTGGAACAAGCAAAATGTCACTCGCGATCCATCAGCACCTCGAATATCACAAACTCTCAGTCTAATATATTATTTCTGCCTTGAAACAATAAAATGGAAAGCGTGGCAAGTTTCGGAATTGTTCTCCTGCCATAATTCTCAAGTTTTATGAAAGGATGAAACATTTTAGCAGAGAATACCTCGTACGTAACTTTATATCAATTCACAATTAGGTGTAATCGATAATACTCCTGTTGCGAATCTATTCAAATAATCGTAAGAGTATTCAATGCAACAAGAAAAAATAGAATAAAATTGCCATAAGGCACAGGCCTCTTTGGTGCCTGCAAAAATAGCGCGATAAATATGACTACGTTAATCGTGGCGTGTCCTATCTAAATAAAACTCTTTTTAGAAAATATATATCCATCCTCTGTGTGCCCAAGGAAGTCTCATTCTGTGAAGTCGAAGGCGTGACTAACCGCTTTCGCCGTTCAAATTGAAATGTTTACCAATTCCAGAGCCTCAAAGGTGCCTTTAGGTAAACCTCTATCTATCGAGAATGAATTCTCATAGCGGGGATGTCTTGCCGTCAGAAGTGCAGTGCTAACTGATAAGCACAGTTTGGACACATAACGGGAGAGCAAACAAAGAGTAATGAATTGCCGCATTTTCCACGCACACCTTTCGGTGGCGGAAAACTTTCCCGCGAGTGTTGCCATTGACTGGAAAATTTGCTGAATTCGTTTACTTGCCGTCCAGACATGGCTCCATGTTTACCAAGAGATGATGCCTGCTTTCCCGCAGACTCGCCGTAATATTTTTTATTTGCTGATGGGTGAATCAACTCAAGTTGGCGAAGTACAAATACAGCAATAAACTTTTCGCGTCCACTTACGGTTTTTAGCTCTTGATAAATTTAGATCACGAATAGGGCATAGATAGATAACAGACGTATATATAGTCACACACATTAGTAAACCCTTTGTATCACTAGTATATGGGATCCGTACGAGGAAGGTATGATTAAAGAATTAGAGCGCGTGCAAAGGAGATCTGCTAGGTTTGTTAAAGGCCGTTATGATAATTGTATTAGTGTTACGAGCTTAGTGGAAGAACTAGGATGGGAATTACTATCAGAACGCAGGTTAAAATTTAGGTTAAACCTTTTAAGTAAATTCGAAACAGAGTTATTCACAGATGACGTTAGATATATATTGAGAACCCCTGCGTATTATGCTAGGATTGATCATATTAACAAGATTAGAGAGAGAGATTGTCGTACCGATAGATTTAAAATGTCATTTTTCCCTCGTACTATAAGAGAGAACAATAAGCAGCGTAGCAAAGGAATAGGTAGGTGAAATATAGTTAGAGTAGTCAGTAGTGAATGATGCATGTAATAACAACCAATAATCCCTTCCTTGTTATATAGATACTGACCGTCTAGCTCCATGTGACCCTATTATCTAGCATATCTCCCTTAAATATCCTACTTGCATGTCAATAGTTCATTTTTGGTGATCGTCACCCCCTGCCACACACCCTCGTGGTGGCTCACAGGGTATCACGTAGACGTAGACGTAGTTGCAATGTAAGTACTATATACTAGATGTAGAAGGATTAGTATCCCAACGTTTTCATTCGCAAACAAATACACGAAGTTAACTTCGAATTTTTTTCCGTTTTTCTAATTCCCATAGTGTTTAAAATAGAGTGACAAAACTGTATTGCAAATTTTCACATTAGTTTATGCAAACAATTACCACTCTTTTGCATTTAGCCCAGCAAACCATGCAGGTCATTTTTCGCGCTAAAAAATGACGCGAAGCCTCTTCACAAAGAACACTCCCCTGGCATTTGAATGAGCTGTCGAAATACAAGTCAGCGTTGTACGCGATTAATTAATCAGCTCCTACCACGTTTCCTCATGCTCCAACCAAGTGAGTGATAAAACGAGAGGCACTTGAAAATTTCAATTCATAGAGGCAAACAAGAAAATTTATCGCGCACAAATATTACCATAACATTCCGTGCGAGTAGTTAGATAAATTATTTCCTGTTCCCAAGAGAGAGAGAGAGGTAGGGAAAGAAAGAGGTCACGAGTGACATGTTGCGCAGGAACGGACGAGTGTTTTAAAAACGTCAAAGCGAAGAAAAATGACCTCATTGAACACACACCCACGCCGTGATTAAATTAATGGCTTTTATATGTGTGCGCAAATAACGGACCACTTGTCTTCGCGTTTGCAATTGGTGCCGATGTTAATTATGGACCGAAAACTTTCTTCTGTATTTTTTTAACGCAGCGTACTGAGGTAGGTACATCTATTTTATTTGCATGACTCGGTTTGACGTAAACGGAGAGCGAGACAAATAGGAATGGACGTTGTCCCGTTGTTTGGTCAACTCGAATTCCATTATCTCTCAAGCGCCGCTATTTTTTTTTGAGCGAAAGGATTTTTTTATACATATTTTTTATTAATAAGCCAATGTTTTATAAAATGGTGGAGCGAAAGAAAACAATGGAAGAGGAAGCGTACTACAAATTTTTATCACTCAAACAATGATATCAAATTTCAAAAAACCAACAAATAGGTAGATTTATCAATGAAGGCGGGAGGGTGGGCCCAGGGAAAAACACCAAAGCAAGCAGTTTGCTTTGCCACTCCTTTATATAAACATCCGCGTCGATAAACTGAATGTTGTTTTACGGGTCTCCCCATTTTTTTCTCCCTCTCTCTCTTCACCGATGGAAAAGTCTCGCATTCCTTCCCCGACGATCCAAAAAAGAGGAAAAGTTTATTCGTTTCAGGGGAACGATGTTGTTCGAAAAAATTATGAACGGTTGAGATCCCCTCGCTAAAAGAGGTGTACCCGCCGCGGAATCAATTCGTAAGATAAACCTTTCCTTGAATTACCTATACCTTCAGTCCTACAGCATTCTATTGTCTTCGTCAAAATAGTATAGACCTGGACTTTGACGTGTTCTACATGAACACTGAACATAAATTGTGTGACATTTTATACATGGCTGGAAAGAAAATGTATCCACCTTTTAAAGGAAATACATTTTAAAACGTAATATACAGCTATACAGATAAACATGATATGCATAATTAATATGTTATGTTTGTTTGTTATGTTTCAAATGCTACATACAGATAAAGAAAAACTATGTGGAAAATGTGGACTATTTTTAATTGTTCACATTTGCCAATACGTTTATACTCGTAAGATGAAAACCGGCTAAGTTTCATACCGTTTGTCACAGTGAATGTCATGATAGGTTACTAATTGAAAAATCAGCAAACATTTTTATCACATTTCTGCATTATCTGTATATTACGTAGCTGACAGCAGCTCATTTTCAATATTTTTATTTGCAAAATTTGATTTTTAAGCAAAAAGAAACAGTGTGATCATATTGGACTTATTTTTAGTTTTAGAAGTGCTGCTAAGATTTCTTTCCGGAGAGGTTAATTTTGAGAATAGGCGACGAAAGGAAGGAATTGTTTAACAAAATGAGCAAATACTTGAGTTCAAGTAAGTAAGAATTAAATTGCGACTGCGGTTTAACAATAAGTATTTTAAGGTTTTAGCTGCGGTAGCATCCGAAAAAATAGGACATCCACAGATTTGTTTTTGCTCTTGTTAATTAATGACAAATTCAAGTTGTTCAAAATGTAGTATTAAAGAATCTATTTGACACTCTGGGTAAAAATCAAACAGCTTTCTCTTTGATAGCCCCTTTTCACTATGGATTTTTCATTTCAGGAGTTTGGGGTATCCTGTCAACGTGGAACCCTCACTCACCCTTCGTTACTGATCAACGGGAACAACGTAGTGTAACCACAGCACAAGCTCTCACGTGGAAAAATATGTCATCGCTGTATTATAAATTTCCCATCCTACTCCCTCAGTTATTGCTCAGGTTTGGGGGAAAATTCTTCGAGTGCCCTCCGAGGCATGAACTTTATATAGTTACAAAGATTGTTATTGTTGCCAGGCGCGAGGAGTATAAACGTCGTAATCTAAAAGTCGACACTATCTGATACTAAAAAAAACTGTATCTAACTCTTCAACGACTCCCTCAATAAATTATGATCATCCTTGGCATTTTCTCCTTAACAAACTGCCGATAAGAAGTTTTACAAGAAAACGGTCAATAAAAACCATGGGAACTAAAGGTCAACTTCTTTCTTTCATTTCTCCCCGGGGTTCTTCACGAACGGCGTGACAAAATGAAGTATTGCTCGCAATATCCTCTCTCGGTTTCCAAACGGTCTTTATATCTTTTGTCTCTTATCCATACCTATTTATTACATTTTATGCTGGATCTAAAAGTGTCCTATAATTCGATCGTCCTCTCATACAGTATCAGTCACATTCCTTCTCCCTCCTAGTTGTTTGTTTGTTGCTGTTATTCTTAATTTTGATCATTGTTTCAGTATTCTTGATACTGCCACCAATTTCCAAGTGTAATTGATCTTAATTGACAGAGCTGTTTTCATAGCGTGAACTGTTAGCATACATCCACGGCAACTTGTCGGTTTTCATACATCTCTCTACCTCATTTTAACCAGCACTAAAATTTTAAGTGTCTTACGGACATAAGTAAACAGATACTGTATGCAATGACTCCAAAAGTTTTCATTCGAATTCGGTGCCTTCTAGCAGACCATACGCTTCTCGACTGGTTATTCATTCATTCGCTCCCACCCTCTAACCCTCCATACCTCGTTATCCATGTTTTTCCTCTCTCAGACGATTTCATAACCTAATTACGGGACCAGTGTTTTACTTGTTATTTTACTGTCGTGGAGCGCCAGCAGGGACCGTTATGAAGGGGATACAGATGGATACTACTCACCGTCCCTGACGCAACGTCTTCATAATATTCACTGGTTCCAGGGTCTATCATCCGTTTTATTCTCTTATTTATCCTGTCCGCACCCTTCTATCTACAGCTACTGTCTCTATAAATGGGTTCTCTTGCAGAACCTCACGAAGAGAACTTCTTCCCCCCAAATCTTCCCTGAAGGCTGAGAGCTGAGCGATTATTCCCGTAGGTACACGCATAAGGCGGAAGAGGTGAAAGGGTCCAGACAGGAGACCATGGAGAAATTGCGCCACATTATTTTTTTGCGAATTGCGTCAGTTTCGTTTGTGTTTCTCCGCCTTCCGTCGCTCATTTTTTTACGTTCTTCCTCCCCCCCATCGCTCCCCCACACAACCGAAACAACTACGGCAGATGCAGGCCAACAACAGTTCCCCGGAACGCCTTCGTCAAGCTGCACATGCTCGCAGCGTTTCGCATTACGTATTTTTTTCTCGCCTCCGTTTGAAGAGAAAGAGCTCAAAATGTGTTAGGAAGAGAAGAGAGAATGGAGATGAAAGGGGAGAGAGAGAGATAGGGAAGCGAGAGAGGGACGACTAAAGCAGGCCTCGCGACCAATTCGTTCGGGCATGGTTGGAAAATTTTTCCTCCCCCGTTGTATTAAATCGCTTCGCCGGAATAACAAGGGCTGAAAAGCCTTCAAGGGCAATCCGTTACGGTGGAACTCGACAGCTCGGCCCGCCGCGCCACTGCGGCGGGTGACGGAACTGTGAAGCTCGCGCATATTAGGCGCCTATCCCACTCTCCACTCTTCGGTCGACCTCCCTCCTGGATATTCAGTCGAAAGGGGCGTTGTTTTGGCGTTTTATTACTCCCTTCCTTCGAAAAACATGTCCCGCTCCTCCGCCGACCCTTCCTCAAGCGGTCTTGAAACTTCCTGCCTGCCTCCCCTCGTTCTTTCTCCTGTCATGTTCCGATGTAGTAACCGCCAGGGTGGTGAAAAAAATCGAAGATGCCTTCAATTTACTTCGTACAAAAGGTTAGATTGACGTGATGTATAGAAATTTTACCTTTCATAACAAAATTATCACTTTAATCCTCGACTGAACTTGGAAGAAACGATTACTACATACATAATGAGCACGTATAGCAAAATATTCCCTTTAAAAATTCCTTTACAAAGAACAAATTAAATACTACAGTTCACATTTTTAAACTTCGTGTCTCAAGATGAAAGTGCCACGATATGAAAAGCAATGAAACTTTAAAACCTAAATGCTGACAGTATACGGGCACGTGTAGCTTCAGCAGTAAGCTATGTAACTGCTAAGCTCAAATTTTGACGGGAATAAACGCGTAAATAAGAAGAAAATGTGAGGCGAGAAATAATTCTCAAAGCAGTTTTGAAATTTTTTACTATTTGATAGGAGGACACATTTTCCAAGACATGCGCGGGCATGCGTCAATATTGATACAACTTAAAAACATAGCGGCAAGAAACATATGGTACTAACATTTATTAATCCTGCTATGACCGTAATTAACGATTGCATTTAAACGGGACTGCGTATTAAGTTGGCTAGTTATTCCTCCCGATGCTTCAAACTACATCGTTTCTTTACTTGTGTACATAAAACACTCTTTTGTGCATACATACATACTTAACAGTGCCATCCAAATTGGGATTCATTCAATTCGGAGAGGCCCAAGGGTTTTTGTTTGCTTATTCAGAAATAACTGAAAACCTTTATCGGTCGGTTAATGACACTCCGTACTCAATCGAAAAAAATAACAAAGAGGAACCAAATTGATCCCTCGGCTGTTTTTGGGCTGAAAAATAATTCGATAGAAAAGATAGGGGAGTAAAAGTTTGGCTGAGAGGAGCAAGATATCGGCCCCGTTAAAATGGGCTTGAGCGTCATCAGCGACGTAATTTGATCAAATTTTTTGCGAGTCGAAATTTGCGATGTTTACGGAAGTTTTCTCTCGTGTTTATTCGTGCGAGAAAATCAATTCTGTAGATAGAGGACGTTGAAACAATAAGCTACTTCATCCGATGAAATTGGTTTCATCCAATAGTTTACCCCGTAATGTTTGACAAATCTAGTTGACACCTTTTTCTTTTAGTAAATAAGGCAAAAGTAGTATTATTATCATAGTTGGTCGAACTTATAACCATAAAGAGGGTAGATTTAGTCAAATAAATTTTTTATTAAATGAATAGCTAAGCAATCAGTTGAATATTTAACCATTAACTACTACCGTGGTTTTTGGCGACGTACACAATATCCTCGGGTCTTTTTTGGCCCAATTTTTCCAATTGCTCGGAAACATTCACTGTAACTCGCATTGTCTCAACTTTAACTGCCTTGCTTCCTCCCCCCCCCTCATTCCACCCTCCCTAGGATTACATTCCAGCCAAGGTTGCCGCAAGCGGCCGTTTGCAGCGGCGGATGCCGCTACAGCAAAGACAAATTACATCGGGTCAAAAAAGACCCGACGATAGCGGTTGAGGGTTATGGCGAATAAAAATCAGAAAATTAGAGGCGGGTAATGCATTGTAATGGTAGGCCTATCCCAATATGTGGACACTAAACAAAGGTAATTTCGCTCCGCCGAGATGAAAAGTGGATTGAACCAGCACTTACTTACGTCTTGCACAGGATCTCCGGCTCAAAATATTTCAGAATGTCATGGAAATTCCAACTCACCTGTAAGTATAAAAAAAACTGTAAGACACAAAGGCAATGTAAAGCACAATGCTTATATTATAAGCTCTAATTAGAAAATATTTTTATGAGAGTTTTTAAGTTGTATAAAGCGTATAATTCCTCAATTTTCTGGGCTAGAACACATGCAATATCTTTCATCACCATTTGGCATTTCACTAATGAATTGGAAGGTTTTTGGACAGCCTCATTTTGGTATTCCCAAATACCCCTTGCTCCAGTTTAACTTATCAGAGAGTATAGCTTGAAATTTAAATCCTTGAATTTGAATGATGCATTGGGTCCAAGAATAACCAGTGGTTGAAACTTTCTATTATAAACAAAATGTTCAATACAAAAATAGGATCTTCAAAGAATATTGAGATCAATGGAACTTCGCAATATTAATACCTCTATCCCATAGAAAAGGCACAAATGTTTCTTCTAGATCAACTAGTTACCTATCAAGTGAAAATTATTTTTTCGAGAAGTTCATCAAATATAGAGTACGATTTTCAGTTTGTCCTTGAATATTTACGCAGTATCTGATAATTTAATAGCCAGGTACATTGTTCAATTTTACATCTTAACTTTACACTGTATCACTTATCACTGTATCTTTACAGGAGAAAGTATTTTATCACAAAAATATACACCATGTGAGTATGATAGAGTGAATAGTGTAAGGATATCATTTCCCTCTCTTTCTATCGAGGTTTGCATTTCTCTCAATTTATAAACTTGCTCTTCATTGACTAAGTTTTTACTACATTAATAATTCAGAAGAGGTTTGCATTTTCTCATTTGATAATACGATACTTTGAGAGTGTAATTTAGCAGTGTTTAGAGGAAGGGATGAGGTATGGGGTATAAGTGAGATGAAAAATTAATATACACTCTCTAAAATTTCAAATATTAAATTCAACCTTAATTAGAGTCGCCGCTTCTCTGATAAAATGAAAGGAAACATCGCGCGCCAAGGATCTCGACGAGAGGATTTGACTCATTTAAGGAATAATCATTTATGTATACTTTTTTGAGCCATCGGAGACAACTGCAGGGCAGAATGGTTGAGGATGAGAAAGGATGTAAGAGATTCACCTTCGAATTAACAATTCCCCGTCCTTTCACCCTTTCACTCGTTATCCAAACACCCTTGGAGGTAGGCGGCCTTGAATGTCTCTCAACTCCCATGTAAATACCCATTTTATGGGAAAAATAGCTCTGAATGATCTTTAAATTTTAACTTAATATTAACGTGGCGACTGGGGAGAATTATGAGAGAAATTACCGCGAACTGATAAGCCATCACGTTAAACGAAAAATTGGAATATGCTTGGCTTGTATCGTGCGTGATGGCAAGGAAATGTATTAAACTTTATAATATTAGATATGAATACAAGCCGTAGAAGAAAAAACTGCCACATAGTCCCCTGAAATTAATTTCACGCGGATTCTATTTCGATTGAGCCTTAAAGTCATTTTTTTAGAATTTTACACGAGAATCCATTTCATGAAATTCCAAGGAATATCCAGTATAATATGAAGGCACTACGTTCACAAGGTTCCCCAAATTACGTATCTATTTCAGGAGAATTTGAAGAGTCTGAAGTCAAAATTCTCTGATTTCAAATCCAGTCCTGGCGGAATCATTTGTTATTTTATTATTTATTTCCTCTACCCCGAAAACGACACAGTTTGGCCTTTAAAATCGGGATATTAACAATGGACAATCACAAATATCCATGTCCTGAGTGGTGGACAATCCACCCTGGTGGGACTCAAACCCGTGCCTCGGGTCAACAGGCGAGGACTGTACTCCGTCGCCGCCGGGACCGACAAGTTTTACAATATTTCCACGAAACAAACAATAAATTTACAAAGCAGCATTTTCTCATTGTAACTAAAAGTATTTCGTTATTTGCAGCAGAGGTCTGAAAATTCAACACAGGTTTCTTGATACCTAAGCAATTTATTGAACGTAACCGAAATATGCTTAGCCCAACATTGAATTTACGCTCACTTCTTCCGAAAATTTCTTGAAGCAAAACATGAATTCTTATCAAGTTTAATGAATAAAGCCAATCTCGAAATAAAAATGGTTCATCTTTCTTATCACTGGTCGTTCAATTCTATGATTGGTGTAAAGCAGCTTCCATCCATCCCTAACTAATGCTATTTCCCTTATTCCTTGCTACTTGTTCTTCAGTCTGACACATTAGAATTGATAAGGAAGGTGAAGTTGGAGGCTTAAATTTAATGATGCGAACAGCCTTCTTTTGCTACTTGAATATGAGCTGAGAGAGAAGTGATGAGCCCCAACAAAATAAATCAGTACAGCCTGGGAATTTCAGTCGTATAAATCAATGAATTTGCATAGTAAATATTGCTATATTAATTCCATGCTTCTTACTTAACATACATTTAAATATACATCTACATCTACGAAATACCGTGCAAGCCACCACTAGGGTGTGTGGTACGGGGTGATTCCACACCAGGCATGCAGCACTCATCCCAGTTCAATCAGAACCTCGCGCGTTTCCTAGAATGCCAGACGCTGGCCAAAGCGGTCAGGATAGTCAGGCCACAACTAGGAGAATGATACACCGAAGAATATGCAGCATACTACTCAAGATATAACTACTGGTTAGTATTATTAATGTGACAAATAAATAGCACTACAAGATACTAAGGCATGCAGGAGTATATCATGCCGGAGATTGCATACGAGGTTAGTATCTACAATTCTTTTTAAGATGCTGAGCACTTCGGAAAAAAACTATTCAGTATCCTGGAACTGATCTATCACAACTATTATGGTCCCTTATTGCACGTGGAAAAAATGACATCTTAAATCTACCAGTTCTGCAGTCTATTTCCTTAATCTTATTCATGTGATCGTTCCAACCATAATAGTTTAGCTCTAGAAAAATATTTCCATCGTCTGGCAAAAAATAGTTTACATCAAACTTTTAACTTGTATTTATTTCTTCGATTGGATTGAGGTTCCCACCCTAATTCCCTCAACAATTTTGTAACACTAACATGTTTATCATAAACAATTTTTAACAAATCTAGCTGCCCTCCGTTGTTCGCGATCTATGCGATATATATTATTTCCATGCTTCTTATATGCTACATAAATTTCAATATAAAATTCTAACATGGCTTCTATGGTGAATAGGGATGTATGCCGCGCGACTGCCTTCACTCCCGCATGACCCGTTCGGAGAGAATGGCCACGACGCACCGCCTACATCTCCCGGCTTGCACCAAGATGGCACTTTCAAACAATCATCCAGCCCCAATACTGCCATTCACATCTTAAAAACCCCTTCCACGCTGCCAGCGGGTGATGCCAGGGTGGGAGTAGAAAGACCTCTCCTCGCCTTTCCTCCTCTCTGGCTCCCTCCGGAAGGTCCCAAAGACACTCCTCGCTTCTCCTCCAAAGCCCTTATAACACACCCGCTCCTTTCATGAGCCAACCTTTCTTCACCGGAGGGACCTTTGTTTTAATGGAATACCTGCTGCAGTGAGATTTTTCTCCCATTCAGATATGCCAAGACCGCTCTCCCCTTCCCGAAAAACCCCTCCCAACGTCACCTCAGCCTTCGCTTTTATACCGTCCTACCCTTTTCTTGAGTCTCGCAGGCCCGGACGAGAGCTCCTGCCTCCCCTTTCTAACCTTCCCGCATCACAAACAAGACTCCTGTGTGTATGTGTGTGTGGGGCACGTACAAGAGTGAGGAACGGGGAGGCTGAGGAAGAACTCAGAAATTCTCCCGCACCATCTCCTGCAAGGCTGGAAAAAAATGCCCTTTGTTTCGAAGGCTTTTGTTCTCAAAATCCTTTCTCCTCCGCTTTCCTCCTTCATTGCGACCCCTCCCCACGCCTCCCTGAACCCCTCCCGCACCCCTTCCAGGGACAGTTTGGACGTATTCCCCACACCCCCCACCAATGTCCCTTCCCCTCACCCCCGCGTCCTCCTCTTAATCTCGAGATCTTGCCGTGGGGGGCGCCATGAGATAAACCTTACCCATCCCCCGCCACACACCCACTCCCTGGGGGGGCTTGGAAAGCGCTGGAGGACTGGAAGAAGCATATACGAAGAGCATGTCTCGCCCGAGGATTAAAGAAAAGGCGGGGCGAACAGTAGGAGTGGTGCGTGTAAGGAACCATTCTTGCATTTTATTTACACTTTCCAACCCTGCTTATTCCCCCGCTCACCTACGGTACAAATACCGCAACGGGTTTTTCCACACTCACCCTAACGCGGAATTTCGAAAGATTTAAGCCTCGAGGTTTTGATTAATATACGGCTCAATATTTATCTCGAAAGCCCGAGGGGGACTTATTTTTAAGCAGGCATGGGGAAATAATGCCGGGAGATAAATCGTAAAAAAAGTACTAAAATTTCAAATAACGTTTCGGAGTTTATTACATCCTCCGCCTTGGCCCACGCGTGTTCATTCCTTAATGCGGTGAGGAATGCGAGTGTAGGCCGTGTAGCATTCAGCTTAAGACCCCCCTGGATCACGCAGATCATAAACTTCCCCATGCATAATTTACAGGGATGTTTATCAGTGGAAGTTTCTAGGGAGTGCTGAGCATTTTCCTTCATAGAAATTCAAGTTTCAGCGATAGAATATCTTATGCGTTAAAAAAATGCTCCCCGAGTAGTTTCGTGTAACAATGGAGCATATTTGAGCTTCGATTCACGACGCTCTAAAGGAATTCATACTTCCCCGACATTTATAATGCAACAGACCAGACCCCTAAGTAGACCAAAGGCTCCCAGAATGTCGAATGAAAGGGAATAAACAAAAATCGGTGTCGCATTCAATTGGTTAATTTTCTTTACACGGGGAGGAAAACTGCGATTTTTATAGCCAATAATTTTCTCGGTACTCTTCACCGGTGAAAAAGTGACCATTGTTTCAGGTGTTCAGATTCAGAACTCCTGAAGATGACGAGCAAGTAACTCCTCGAAACGTCGGGAGATATGGAGCTTTGGAATACCACCAGATACGCCGGTAAAACCTAAGATATTTGAACATTGTTCCTTAACTCGGCTAGTAAGAGATGGAATATTGTTCATGTGAATCCGTCTGCCGTACAAGTGATACTATCTACATGCAGAGGCATATCATACACAGAACCACTTTATCTGCATCCTCATAGTCTCTAGATGTGCGTAGTAGGGCCAGAATTTCCTGCGATGAGTTGTCGTAATTACAAATTCGAGCATCATCATAAAATTAGGTATGACTTTGACGACTCAGACAAGCACAAGACAAGTGAATTTGCGTCTCATTCCTGAACTCATATTAACTGAAAAGAGCCAACATCTTTCATTTGTGCCCAGCTCTTTCACCACCTTGCTCTTCACTATCACTGCCGTAATACCAGTTCACGGTGAGTTCTCTCTTTCAAAGATTTAATAAATAAAATGAGACCCTGCACTAAAGATATAAACATCAAAAAAATTTCAGTTTGTTCACGTGTTATTTTGCATAAACAGCCCGAGAAAGAAGCGAAATACAATTCTCTTGTCGCGGCCGAAAGAAAAACTTCTAAAATTAAAACCAAAAATTGTTATTAAAATTTTTTGGATAAAAATATGGAGTTCTTTGATCATCGATCGAGATGGTCAGCAAAAAAAACATGAATGGAAAGAACGCAGAGAGAAAGATCATGTAGACATATGATCAAAGAATATGCGACAGGGATATGACTACTGGGCGACAAAATCTAGAATATTTTCGAAAAAGCTATCCTTGAATGCTTAAAAATTAAAGTCGTTCCGCTTGCCTAACTGATCGGTCATGTATATTCCATCCATAAATGAACTTTCTCGCTAATTACGCTTTTTGGTTTACCTGTTTTCTTCTCATGGAAATGGACTTCAACATTCATATAAAGGCAAGTTATTTTCCGAGAGTATATCCTCTAACTTTTCATGTCATTCTTAAGTAGTCTTTTATAACTATATAGATATTGAAATAGAGTTCAGGTTACCTTCGTTAAACCGTAATATTTTCCACAGTTCTTAAACGAGGACTCTCACGGCTTTAAACGAGTGAAATGACCCATGCGAACGTCAAGCGGTTGCCGCTTGAGAATTTTAACGGCGTATACCCTATTTGCGGCCGTCACCACGGGGAATGATCCGCAAGCCGCTCTTCTTCCGTTCAACTGAGAAGACGTACCAGGTAGATGGTGATGAAGTTGGATGAACCCAAGGATATCATCATCATCAGCATATTCATGCCCACGCCGGCGCTCTCCACTTGAAGTTCAACGAAGGTAGGTGCGGCTGAGGCTCGCACTTGCGCCCAGAGTTTCATCGACTTCAATTATTTATCGACACGTCCGCAGAGCCGGCACGATTGTGTGTGTGCGGATGAGAACTTCTACTTTGCCGTTCTTGAGCACACCGTAAGTGACTTTATGAGATGTCGTAATAACCCAGTCCACGGGAGCGACAAGAGAGTGAAAGAGATAGAAGTTATACGCGATGAAACTGGATCATCCCCTTTCGGACGCTGTTAAATTGCGTCACAAGGCGTCTCCAATCTTTTGCGATGGCTTTTGGGAGGAGGTGCTAAAGTTAATGGGAGTACGTAATACTCTATCCCAGCCTCAGCATTCCTGTCAAGGAAAGGCTGTTAAAACTTCTACTGCCTCCCCGAGTAATTGACCAGTTTACGAGTATGTAAATGCGGGCGTAATTGAAAATATCCATGCTGTGCCGTCGTTATCCAGTGTCTACGTACTCTCGTGCGTTCGTAAAAAAAACAGCACACACACACACACACCGAGTATCGGGTCATTTTACTCCCAGTTCCCCACTCCCCCTTCGGCCTCTGTTGAAAAATTCATGCGAAGGTACCTTTTTCCTCTCCTCCGCTTCGTCTCTCCACTGCGTCGCGAGTATTTCGCTTAACGGTGCTCTCTTCGGCTTATCGCGGCGAATTGGTATTCCTCAGTCCCTTCTCCGCACACAATCGGGACCGTAAAATAGGGCCAGAGCAATAAATCCCCCTCACTATGCCCATGTTCCGTTCCCCCGATGATTTTGAAGAAAAGTTCGCGGGGGAAGAAAGTGCCGTCATCAAATTGGGATGTTTTCCCCCGGATCGCGGAGTACATTTTTTTCAAATTAAAATTGGAGGGCTCCTTATATCTTCGCCATACGCAAAGATTCACATATTCTTGTCATAAATTGGTGCGGCTAAATATTGAATGATCAAGTCAAGTGAAAGTAGCTGGAAGCCTAACTTGCAATTTTGAAGTAACCCAAGGACTAAAGCAAGGAGACGGACTAGCACCAATGCTTTTCCATCTGGCCCTCGAATATGTTATAAGAAATACTGGAATTGATACTAACGCAACCGTCATTAATAAATCAAAACAAATTGTAGGAAACGCAGATGACCTGAACATTTTGGTTAGATCTGTACCATAAATAAAGGAAGCCTTTAAAAACCTAGAAACAGCTGCTAAAGATCTAGGCATTTCAGTAAACGAACATAAAACTAAGTTTATGTTACAAAGTAGAAAGCATGGAGTTAGTGATGGGCAAAACATCACCATTGGGAACTAAAACTTTAAAGGTATTAAAAACTATACCTATTTGGGTACCAATGTGTCCTCGGACAACGATGAGACCTAGGAAATAAGGAAGCAAATAGATGCAGCAAACCGTACCTTATACTCCCTACTACCTGTCTTTAAGTCTATAAATGTGTACAGGGAAACAAAGGTCCAACTCTATAAAACACTTATACGTTCAAATCTGTCATACGGAAGTGAAACATGGACAATGACGGCCAAATCTGTTGAACTACTGGATAGCCTAGAAAGAAGAATGCTGAAGAGAATCTTTGGGCCAGCGAACAGTGAATGGATATAGAGAATTTGTTGAAACCGTGAAATATATAAACTGTACACATAACCTAAAATTTACACACACATTAAGCTAATGAGACTCCGATGGGCAGGGCATGTCCAGCAGATGCCCGAGACGAGGGTGGCAAAAAAAGTCTCCTTGGAGAGTCTGGGAGGAAAGAGGCCAGTAGGCAAACCAAGGGCTTGGTGGGAAGATAATATAAGCAAGGATACAAGAGATCTGCTAAGGATCAGGAACTGGAGGGAACAGTCAAGAGACCGAGATGGATGGAGGCAGAAAATTGACGAGGCCAAGGCTCAACTAGGGCTGTAGCACCATTGGAGAAAGAGAGAAATAGTGAATAATTAATGAATAGTATTGATTTATCTTTGTTTCAAACGTCATATAGCTAACGCATAACCTGGTATAGAGATCACCATGACGCGGCAGCTGAATGAATAAGTCTAAATCATTCACCCGACGTCATGGGGGGGAGTCACAAATGAACATTATGGCACCATTCAAATCCATTAATTTTCAAATGCAAATAGCCATGAAACCAAGAAATGCAACAGCATAAGAGCTATAATTTCAGCTTTCAAATTTATTACTGCTACCTAACTCTTTAAAATTAACACTGAGTGCTATGGATATAAATTACGTCCTCACTTATTTTCTGAAAATGACGAAGGACTCTGAGACTCTGAGAATGAGGAAGAGGAAGTTACTCGCAAAGTTAGCATCATACGGGATAGACAGTAATATAGTAGGCTGGATAGGAGACTTCGTATATGAACGCGTTCAAAGGGTGGTACTAGATGGTGTCAGCTCAGGCGAAGTAAAAGTTACATCGGGTGTTCCCCAAGGAAGCATGATAGGTCCAATTTTATTTCTTCTCTACGTAAATGACTGGAATACAGTAGTAAAAAATAGCAAGCTCCATCTTTTTGCCGATGATGCAGTAGTGTATAAGGAATTTAGACATGAAGAGGACATCCAGTCTTTAGATAAGGATTTAGATGCGATTGATGATTGGTGTGATAGATGGCAACTAGAATTAAATTTGAAGAAATGCGCGATTATGAATTTTTGGAAAAAGAATGGCTTTCCCCGGAATAATTATTGCATCAAAGAAAACAAAATATGTAACGTAGATTCAATTAAATACTTAGGCGTCACCATCACTGAAGACATGTTATGGGGGAAACACATCAGGGAAATAACTAGTGTAGCAAACTGTAGATTAGGATTCGTAAAAAAGGTTCCAGGCAAATGCGATGAGGGAGTACGAGAAAGAAGCTATTTTACACTTGTCAGGCCTCATTTAGAATATGCCGCTAGTGTATGAAATCCGTACGACAAAGGTATGATAAGAGAGATACAGCGTGCACAAAGGAGATCCGCTAGATTTGTTAAAGGCTGTTATGATAATTGTATTAGTGTTACGAGTTTAATAGAAGAACTAGAATGGGAATTACTATCAGAACGCAGGTTAAAATTTAGGTTAAACCTTTTAAGTAAATTCAAAACCGATTTGTTCACAGATGACGTTAGATATATATTGAGAACCCCTGCGTATTATGCTAGGTTTGATCATATTAACAAGATTAGAAAGTTAGATAGTCGTACCGATAGATTTAAATAGTCATTTTTCCCGCGTACCATAAGAGAGAACAATAGGCAGCGTAGCAAAGGAATAGGTAGGTGAAATAAAGTTAGAGTAGTCCGTAGTGCATGATGCATGTAATAATAACCAAGAATCCCTATCTTATAATGTAGATACTAACCATCTAGCTGCATGTGACCCTACTATCTAGCATGTCTCCATTAAATATCCTATTTGCATGTCAACAGTGCATGTTTGGTGATTTTCACCCCCTGCCACACACCCTCGTGGTGGCTCGCAGGGTGTCACGTAGATGTAGATTACGTAGATGCAGGACGCACTAGGATGTCCATGGAATATCATTATTTCACAGAAACTGGACGTAATGGTATGGCTACAGTCTTTCTGGAAGACATAAATATGACCACAAAGTGCCAAAATAAATTTTATTTGTATTTAAGGTAGTCCAAGCAAAACATCATTTTACTTAAAAATCAATAAATTTGGCCTCCTTTTAAATAAAAATTACTCACCCTTCTAATGACACCAAATATTCAATCCCTTACCACATTACTTTGGCAGATATTTGCCAAAAATACCAGCCCTTTTACATGGGAAACGGTGCGTGAATGCACTCCAGGGAGACATTGTTTACAAAATAAGGAATCTCTAACACTTAGACGTCGTAAAAAACTAACAGTTTGTAGTTTGTATGTTTTCTCAACTATGTTTGAAAGTTAATCGTATTGTCACCGCAGTAGGTTCTTTGGTGTCACAAAAAAACCGTTTTGAAGGAGTTTCAAACGCACCGCGCGAAAAAAATGAGTCAAGTTAAAGACTTATTTAGATATTTCCATTTATTTACTTACAATTTCTGTCAGATAAAACTATATAATTGCACCATTAATAATGCAATATTTAATGCAGATGTCCTACAGCTGGTGAAATTAAAACGTATATATCGAATATGGTCTCAATTAAGACTAGGGAACTAACTCGCTCGGACAAACTTCAAAGTTTATTAACTTAGATTGAAAAAGAGTCGTCTTTCACAATCCAGATAAGAGTGTAAAATCCTCAGCTTTTCTGAGAAGACCTTCAATTAAAGCCCAGCATGCAAGGTGTTAATTGACTCCCCTATTATTATAGATATGAAAATATTTTTCTATCTCGGCTTGAGATTATTTCCACTTCATTCAGGCTTGGCTGGGATTGTTTGTGGTGTGAGTTTGGAGGAGAATGGAGAAGATTTAGTGGAAAGTGGGATTAGCAAAAAATGCTTGAAATGGTGGGTGAGGGGAGAAAGCTTCTAGATGAGATTAGGATGAGGTAAAGTTGCTGGTTGGTAGAAGTAAATGAGGGGAGATGAGTTGTTTGACTCTGTGAACGAGGGAAGGATGATGGACAAGCGGTTGAAGAGGAGTAAAGAGGCTCTTATGGGCAGGACGAAGAATGGTAGGACGTGTATACTGAGATGAAAAAAGAAGTACTATATGCGGTTAGAGCCCTTCACATGTAATATAAGTCTCTGAAACCTTACATTTAAACATACGTTTAACCGGTAGATTAACTCCATATTAAGAGTGCACCTTCACGATTTCCTGCTCGTTCTACCTCACGAGTGAAAATTCTCTTACTTATGTAGCCAAGTTAGAAAACAATAGAGGATGAAGCCCCTTTTTCCAGTAAAGCATGAAAGTGGTTCTCGAGATTTTAGAAACGAAGATCTTCGTTTTCATTTTTTTAGAACCACTATCGAATGATATTCACAATATTTTGACAAAGGCCGCTTTACATACGGTACATTTTACTGTGCAAACGATTCCGTGAACTCTCTCATGAAGAAAATTGAACCGGGTAAAGCAGAACATTGTGTGATTGTTTGAATGGCTGAACGAGACAGAGCGTACTCAAAATTAATTGAACTTTCATGTACATTCTATGATCCATTCGTAAATAAAATAAAATGTAGCGAGTAAAGTGGCCTTAAGAGAAAGATTTTTCAAATGCTAGACCATAAGGAGCAGACTGTAATCTTACGGAGATCCGTCCGAACCTAGTTGGTGAATGCATCTATGTTACTGATCCAATCCGGCCCCTAACAACGCAGACGACAATATTATGCCAACGTGCTAAGTTCCATATTTTTCCATCAACTACTTCGAGTAAGTTAATTGAAAACTAATTTCAAAGTAAGGAATTTCAGAAAACATATTTCTGCAAGAAATTGTAGAAAAAATTGCTGCAAATTTTTCATCGAATTTTACTCAGATGGACGAAAATTCATTTCTCTAGAGCCATGCAAAGTTCGTAGACAGGTAGATCTCCAAACTCGAAAAATATAATTTCAGAGGAAAAAGTCAAAATCATAAATGGCAAAAGAAAGCGAAAACGACATCTTCATTTTTTTACATTTATCATTCCAGAAGGCCCGAAAATGAAAAATTACCGTATTTGTCATGGTTAAATTTCAACAACCCTCGATCAAATGTTTTCATATCTTTTAATAGAGAGTGTATACCGCTATTTTATTTTGAACTCTTACTAGAGCAACGATCCTAATTGAACTCCAAGTAGTGAACAGTCTCTGATAAAAGGAAGAGATAGAATCAACACCAAGGCGGCAAATTCATTTTCCGATGAATCTGCCACTCTAAATCACCGTAATGAATTCTAAGAAAAATGAGTCCCTATTTTAAATGATTTCAGAATCTTCATCCACTCTTTGCTCGATAAAGCTGCTAATCTAATATTTGATCATCGCAACCCATTATGCCACAACTGATTCACAAGTCACAGTGATATCTTCAACGAACGCACGTTTTTACTGGATGTAGATTTTACGTAACCATTTCTAGAAGACATAACTATATCGAAAAACAGGGAAACAAGTTCAGAGCATGCTCGAGATCGATTTTTTTTATCATTACCGAATCATCTCGCTTTCATGGGTGATAAACAAAAATCAGCATTCCATTGATCAATACTAGCAAATAACATTGTTTTTTTAGATAAATGATGTAATTCCGGTTTTGGAATATTAAGGGAAGGTCACAGAGCTTATGTACATAGGTTAGCAAATAGGAGTGTCAGGATTATTTTGAACATGGTTGAAATTTGTGGAGTAGTCCAACATGTGTCATTGACTGCTGGTATAGTTATAATCATCGAGGTGTATGGTTAGGGAATTACGACATTAAACACTCGTCTGACAACCGAAATATCAACCATATTGAATATCCCATTTCTAACCTTACTTTCCTTTGGATATCACAACGTAATAGACAATTTAGTGTATATATACATACCAATCACGCCGTTTCCTTCCGGGTAAGGCACAGTCACAAAGTTTTACTCATAAATACATATTTGTACACCTGACTCTGCTTCAATAATTATTCTCAGCAAGTGTTATCAGGAAAAATGCAACTCTCTAGGAAGGACAAAGGGGTTCTGCGCTTCATTCCAAAAAGTTTCTACAACTGCCAACATTAGAGCCGAGGTCATGGAGACGAGAACAAAGACCCAGGGATGGCAATCTAAACCCACATGACTGACATTCAAAAAAGTTGATGTCACGTCTGCCTACTAGAACTAATGGAACAACCTCACCTTTCAGCGTATCTAAGATTGATGTGTTACTAATACTGATGAAAATACTTAATAACTGGGCATATCGAATGTTCTTTGGAAACGTTGAATCATTCTTCCTAATTCTCTCCATTGACCATGGCATGAAGGATGGTTAGGCTATTTCTAGTGTATGCGCAAGCAATTTGAATTTCCACCTCAAGTTTCTTATCGGCTTGGTCACATATAAACGTTTTGTATCAGCTGTGTGACTATAAAAGCTGCTCAAAGCTAAAATTTATTGCGGATTGAATCACTGGATACAAATGCTGCCCGTCAGACCATCTGTTTTTTCAGAGAACGCAATTCCAGCAGAGAAAATGTCAATTCCACGATTCATATTACTATGAGAAAGCTTCCATTCATATTTTGGGTGAGATTTTCACTGCTCTCATGTTTGATAATAGAAAGTACATGCTTCTATATCGTGCGGCTCAAGGGAAGAGCAAAATTTGCTAACCTTTGCAGGCTTAGAACAAAATTTCCATTATGGACCAATCTGTTTGTATACAGACCAAACTCCTCGTTAGACAACAAAATTTAACGTAATGACTATTAGCACATTTGAGTTGGACAAAATGATACATCAAGGGAGGAGGTTCAAATTTTCCCCTAAATATTTAGCTTGCCAAAATTGGCCACAAATTTCTCCGTTCTCAGTGAAAAAATGACTATGGATTATTCTTTACAATGGTTTTATATTTTTCCTCATCCATTGATAATGGTATGGAAAAACTCATGGTTTGCAAATATTTCAAGGCATCCAAGTGTAGCATGTTGTATATACAATGTAACCTCAAAAATTTGTCACAAATGATATTCCTCTCTTTTGCAAAGTCATAACTGAAACAATCTTATAAGTAAACATGCGGTGAGCACTCACCCCATAGAAAAACTATTATTGTAGTCAGAGGGTAAATATGTAGTGTGAGTGTGAAAACTAAGGTATCACATCTATAGGTATCGCTAATTGAGTTACTTTGGATTTTTGTCGGCTTTAAAGGAATAAGATATTCAAGACTGACGGATCAGAAATGGCATAGAAACAGTCAAGGCGTACACTTGGCGCCAACGTTCACTAAAGTTAAAGACAAACTTTGAACACAATGCATTTTTCACTCTTTTCAATATACTTTTTTTCGATGTAATTTTTGCATATAAGAGTATTTGCAGCTTACTCCGTGAATGCAATATCATTAATAGTACCAGTTTCCTAAAAAGTTATAGTTTTATGAATAAACAACATCTAAGTTGCTTTAAACTTTATTGTTGAAGGCGTAACTTTGTGGAATGACTCTACCAACATGACTAAAAAAGAGAGAACTCTTAGTATTTTCCACACTTAAAACTTTAATTAATATAATTAATAAAGGTCTTGAAAATGATTGCAAGGCAGTCGAAACCTGGGTCGGGAATTAAATTTTTAAGTGTGGAAAATACTAAGAGTTCTCTCTTTTTAGTCATGTCGGTAAGTTGCTTTAGTTTCCATTTCTTGTGCATCATATTCTTCTATTCTCATCGTTATGTTTTAGCCCTTCTCGAAGCTTTTCATATATCCAGAGTTTGTTGGACAACTCAATGCATAAAATCTTCACTGCATGGAATAGCCTCGACCTATTATTTATGACGTTATATACGCCGGAATGGACGAATCGATAGTACTATTGAGCCCAAAATAATAGAAATGGTACGCGATGGCTATCGGCAAAATTCCAATTTAGTCAAAGTTTGGAAACTGGGTAAGCCAATGCGACAATATCCCCTCATAATCTTTTACCTGCTCGAATATAACTGTCTACCTTTTACTGCAACCATGACATTTTATAGCGCATCCAACATAAACACAGGCGAGTTTATTGCGCCATCGCCCTGATATCAGCATTCATTTTACGATGCGCGCCATTCGAAATACAAACAGTGAAAGTTGACATAGCCGGTAAGCATCGATCAAGTCTGAGGGTAATGATTCCGTCATTTTTATTACACAACTAAAGCTCTCGAAGAAAGACCGTTGTAACCCCAATATTTTCCTTATCTATCCGATGAGCAACGATCAAGTCACCGAACTGAGGGGTTGTGAATAGGTCGAAATAGAGACATATTTGACAATGAGGCGATCATAAAAAGTCTTATGCCTAAAAAAAATCTAGATATAGGTACTTCTTAGGTTGATTGCGTACTAAAATGACAGAAAATAATAAAAATCAGTACTAGATGATATCACAGAACATGACTCGGAATAGAAAGCAGATATCAGTCAAATATTTTTGAACCATTAATTTCCACGTAATGCTGAATGTATTCTGAAGAAATACTATCTATGTTTAGCACTTATTAGGACCCTGATCTGTCACATCTTTAGGTGACCACCTGAGTTGAACTTTTTGTCGAAGTAGTCCTTCATATCGTGGCACAAGCCAATATTAGAAATATTGAACTTTTGAATTAGGAATTGGAAAGTGAAACCACCACCAGAGCTGAATTTCAAACGTTTTCTGGATAAGTTTTTGTATTTATATATATTTGGGGAATAACAAAGTCAGAAACGTGAAAGTATGGAGAATTATGAAAGAGAAGAGTATTAGGACTCAAGTAAGGGAGAAAAATAGACACAACATTTTCTTGCCCATTTTCATCACAAGATGAAAAGGGGCAAGAACAGATAACTGGATGTGCCATTAGAAAAAGAGGGATGAGTATGGAATCCCGGAAAAATGGACCATGAGAAACCTAAATCCACATACAACTCCGTAAGCTACCTTAAATGTGAGTAGCAGAGGTGTCAGGATAAAAACCATGAAAGACCAGGGAATAGGGAAAAGGAGAGTGGATAAAACAGAGATGTATTGTATGTTAATGATGTGCCTATGTCTCTGCTACCCTGATTTCGTTATAATCACCAATGATGAGTGCAAAGAATGAATTTTTGTAAGTTATGGTATCGTTTCTTTAGTGTAGGCCTATTTTCCTTTATTTTGCCGCTTCTATCTCACTATCTTGTTCCTAGGTATTTCAAATAATATAATTACCCCATTATGGACTAGTCAAAAGTAATATTTTGTTTTAAAAATATACAATGACAGATATCCTTCATTATGCCAGAGGATGCTATGGGGCAGAACTAGTAGAGTGGCATAGTTCTCCACACTTGAATCAAACATCTACCGGAGTTCCTTTTGCAAACACTTTAAAAAGACTCAAGTAAGATAAGGAATTTAAATTCCTATTGTGTACACTTCAACAATTTTGTCTATCACTCCATAAAATTATAATTGAATTTTTGGGTGAACGCTCATAGGCATTTTTTTGAGAAACAAAGTTTCATAATAAACTTATTTAATGTTTTTAAATTGTTGGATTCAAAAATTCATTTCAATTTCAAAATTGTTTTTCATGCATTGCTGGTATTAAAATATAGAAATTTGATTTTTGCAGCTCATACAGTGCACATATATCACCCTTTTCCAGGCAAAGACCAAAAGAAACACGCATAAATCTTAGGGTTTTTATGGATGCATCTATTTACCTCTTTAATAACTAAACATAAAAAATGTATTTTATGAAATATCATTCATTAGGAGTACCATTTAGAAAGTAGCCATTTTAGAAATTTGTATTAAAGCAACATAAAAATACTACTTAATGAAAAATATTACTTCAAGTGAATAATAATAGAAAGAACACTTGAATTAATTAATCCGTAGGACTCTTTCATCAAACATTCGTATCCGCATCTATAAATTTACCACAAAATAACAAGACAATCATGCGAATGGAAAATAATTTAGTTCGTTTACCCAAACAAAAAAATAGATGCCACAATTGAGAGTTTTAGCATTGTTTGCAACATTTAAGTAATGAGAAAAATAGATGGAGCTAGGTGACGTAAAATTCAAGTTCAATAATAAAATCAGAGAAAAAGTGAAGAATTCGCCATGAATCATGCAGTTTATAATATGCTTCCATGGAAAATAAATGCATGATAATTTCCTTTCCAAACACCTAATAAAGTTACCAAAAATGAATTATGCGTCAGACATTGTCGGAGCAAAGGTATGGTAAACAAAATCCCCTCTTAAATTGGTTGTGCGTGATTAATACTTACGACCGGTTGTTTTTGCGCGCATATTACACATGAGGTTATTTCATATTTTAAAGTATTTTTTTTCTCTCTATGCGTCGAGACGCTCCGTTATTTCAAAAGCCAGATCTTCTAGAATAACAGTGACTACTAAAGAAGGAATACAATTCATTTATTCCCATCGAAATGACGTTGGCAGTTTCAATTAATGTTCAAGGTGGATAGCTGCAAATAAATTACTTCCTCCGCATGAGATTGATGCAACAAGCCCATAGGCAACTGAACCTTTGGCGGATATCAAGTCATATAAGATCTCGATATACTAAAAAACGAATGCCTCTTTCGTTTCCCATCCACATTCTTTGCTGGGAATAAACTGGTGCATAAATGACTACTTTATTTCAGAGAAGATTCATGGATTGCCACATAACCGGTGGATATAATGAAACGCCAAAAAAATATCTCGCAAGGTCCACATTTTTTCAGATAATACATGTTGACGAGAAAAAATGCACACAAACCTATTCTAGACATAGAAAAGGGTTCATAGATGGAATAACGATAAGAATGCATGTATTTTAGTGACCGGAAACCATTAATGAACTCAAAATAATTCAACGCGGACAGAGAATATAAATCCTACAATCAAAAATTAGTAAATAGTTTTATAGCCGGAAAGGGCACACAATATTGGTTCATGTCGTATCATACAAAGGGTTATTGTAGCAAATACCCTAAGGTAGCTCAACCATTACCTACCAAACCGAACAACTGGTGTATTAAAGATATCAAGAATTTAAAGATTTGACTAAGATAAGATAAATTGAAGCAGGAATTTATTTCACTCGGAATTGAATTGACGTAAATTAAATTGCTCACTGCCAATCAAAAGCAGGATTAAAGATTTGACTTGCACAATTACTACTTACAAACACTTTTATAATTATGTAACACCAAAACTCTATACGAAGCTATGGCAAGAATTATACTGTTGTAATAGTCAGGCTACCTTTACTAAAAAAATTGAGAGGCTGGTTGTTTTGTCATAAGGATATTAAATTTCTCTTTAAGACTATTACTTAAGTTTCTTTACGGTAAGGGTTCCACTGATTATGATAATTTTTTTACTAAATTAGTCTGTAAAAACTATTTGAACATGTTTTGATCATGAATGGTTCACTATTATTGTATTCTTATTTCATTTTGTATCTGTTTACTAAGGCTGTGCATCTACTTTTACTCGAAACATATGGCCATATGTCATTTTGATGATTCATAAAGGTGCTATTTTTGTTCTTCTCTGATGCTGAAAAATGTACTGCCGAGAAATGCCATACTTTCATTGAATGGCAACCCCTACACAAGAACAACCTCTTCTAGGGCGCCTAACTTCACTGATTTTGTATGTATTTTGGTGTATTTTTTGCAACGTTTTTCAGTAAAATAAATTTGTTTATGTTTATATTTTTTAATTCTCATTCCATGCATCTCTATTTCCTTACACCATGTAGAACAATAGTAGAAGAGAATATATATGAAGCACTACCACGAAGATAAGGTTCAAATGGATGAATCACATAAGAGACAGGCAGACATAATTGAGAAACGGTAGGTTTGTATGAACGTAATAGGCTAGAAAATAGAGGGATAATGGAGAAAAAAACATCGAAAGAGAGTGAAGTATGGAGTTTGTAGGGGAAAGGGTGTAACAAAGGCCCAGAGTCAACCAATTTTAGGACTGATTTACTTGTAGTTATGACATTTCGTGATGTAATTCTTAGCCTTCTCCTCCCCCAACTAACCCTCTCCTATCACTCACTGTATTCAGTACCTCATTGTTAAAAATTATCTGTATCATCCACCTCCACTGGCTTTCAATATCTTGGGACAATTAACTTCCTTATCCTACAATCCTAAAATCTTGTACTTCTGTTTCGTATTCTCATTCCTCATACAAACTCACTAACAAGAAGCCTTCAGTTCTCTTCAAGTCCCAATTTTGGAACCTAGAAACTACCATTCTTATCAAAATATTTGTTAACTATAATGAGCCACTAAACTTGAGACTCCTGTTAAACTTTCTCAATTATTAATGGGTAAAAGGAAATATTTCCTCATAAATCTAAATATATAATGTTCACGGAAGATATAATGTTTCATTTGTTTTCTTTTATTTTATAGTTTTACACGAGAACTTTTAATAGCAGTAAATCATTGAAAAAATAGTGGTAGAGAATGAATAAAATACTTTCAGTGCTTTTTCAAACTCTTCAAAAAGAGTTGAATCATTTGTGAGCGTATTACTTGGAATTGGGAATTTTGTAGAGTTTTTTTACAAACAATGCACAATTAAATTCATCATGAGTGACGAGCATTGTTAAGGCTATTGAATATTTTTCGTGCTATTACTAACAGGCAGAAAAATTGCATATTACCAGGTAGATTCAAAATAAATCATTGGGAGGAAGAACACCAATTTACGCTATTAAGATTAAAACGCTGACTGTTTTTCGCATCACTTAAGGTTACTGGAGAGATGTTCGTTGGACATTAAGAACACATTTTAATAACATTTGGCAAGTAAAATAATTCTTCGGACCAAATTTCACTTAACCTCATTTGTTCAAGCGTTGGAACACTCCATGCAGTTAGTAATTGAAACGACGCAAATATTATGCATTAACTGTTTCCATATTTAAATTACGCTATGACTCGAGTTTTTGGTACTGTATTCAAAATTTAGAGGTAATTAATATTGATACGTAATATACTAATATTGCACTAAAATAAAACTTAATTCGATTTTTTCATGTTTAATATTGGAAGTGACGCGGAATCTTAACATTTGTGAGCAACATTTACTATAATAAGATATGCGCTGTGCGTGAAATCACTCTAGTTAAGGAGAAATTCTGCACATATTTAATTGTACTATTGTCAATAATATGTTACGTGCCATAAGGTTACATGTTAAAGTAGCATTTAAATATCAATTCACCAATTTGGTATAAATCTAATTTTTTCACTTTGATCTGGATATATGACAGTCTATCTTCTATCTTTTAGGTGGCTTATTGTCTTCATCCAAATTATGGAGCGGATTCTGCAACGATAGGCTGGCTGTTTCATCGCAGAAGTGCCTACATCCTAATCGGTCACACAACCGCAAAAGTCACCCGAAAAAGGCAAAGGTTCTCGAACGCTAAGGGGCGGGAGGGATCTGATCTTTTTAAATGCACCGGTGATTTCTCAGTAGCGTTTTAAAAAAGACTAGGGAAAGACTTTTTATGGATGGAAGGAAAGAGGAAGAGGAAACGCTCCAAGAGATTGACAGGAAGCTCAAGTAACGGTCCGATTTTGAGGAGAAGAAAAAGAGAACGACTCCATCTGGGAGAAGAGACGCAAAGCTTACCAAAAAGAAAATCGTCTCCGACACTTGAGAGACCTTTTTTTTCCTCGCTTCGGCTCAACGACGTACCATTCCAGACTTTATACGTCGTCTGGATCTCAAACCTTTCTGCGATCGTCGGTCGTCCTTTTAAACGAGTCGCTTTTAAGAAGCAGTCCATCCCTGAAATTGCTCAGTACGTAGTCTTATCCAATTACAGTTCGCTGAAGGGTTATCGAACCGATCGCGTTTTTGGATGTCTGCTATGTAAGGGATAAAATATGCTTCCTTTTTTATATATTTATGCCGAGAGCTCCTGCGACGTTCCAGCGACGTAGAAACGTGGCACGTTTTCGACATCTGGACGACCATCAAAAAAGCTGAACCATTTTTAAGATCTTTCGTTAAAGCTACTTAAATCCCCATTTTTTATAACTTTTTTACAGCCACAATTTGACTTCGGAGGAGAGGTGGCTCTTGTAACTCTTCTATAGATGGCGATGGTGGTGGAGGGAAGAAACGCTAAAAAGCAGCTGTTAAATGCAAGGTGGCTAGCAGGATTTAGCGCCGATCATCTGCAGAGATTTCTAAAACCAGAACTGCGCACTCATCCTCTCTGACCAGCATAGAATTACCATTATATTCCCATTCATAAACATAAATTTTCCTAAAGTTATTGGTTCGAGGATTAAAAGCCAAAATGCGATAAATGGCTAATGATACTTGTAGGGAAAAGTTTTGATGGAAAAGATCACGTAGGCTACATTAGTGTAAGAAAAGCTATCGGTGATCTGACTTTTTGAATTACGATAAAACACACAACCGTAAAGAGGAGATTTTAAGAAAGCACCAGAGTTTCTCATGGCGAAAAAAATAAGCTTCAAATAGGATAAAGCAGAACTGAAGATGATGAAGCATTACAACTTGCAATAAAAACACAAAAGAGCTTCCAGGAGGGATTACAAATACTTATACTTAAGCATCTCAAGCGAAAGGTTGAAATATATTACCACGTGTAGATGCAAATAAATTAGAACATAAACTAAATATTTCAACTGACGATGAGAACTAAGCTCTTAAAGCAGCTATAAGTGCTGAAATTATAATTATGAAAACTATAATTTGGCTGATTAGAACCGACGGTTGGTCATTAGGATACTTCAGAAACTTCAGAACTTAGTGCTGTACCTGTAGGACAAAACCAATTTAAACATACCAAAGGGAACAAAGTATCTAATTTATTATGTTATTGCGTTGTTTTTTAATATTTTTTCCAAAAAAACTTTCACTCGTTTCTTTTTCACGAACAAAAGGTAGTTCATTAGTATGACGTATAATTTCTCGTGACTAGAATTTCTTAAACATAGATCTCCATTAAAATTGACAGAATATTGGGTAAATGAGTAACCTTTTGTGCTTGAATAACGGGAGATTCCAATAACCATTATATTCTGCTCAATTGTAATGCAAATAATAATAATTAATAATGAAATTTGAGTAAAGTTTGCTTGGAATCGTGGTAGCTCGCGTCATCACATATTTAATCCTCTTTGAATGACACAGTTAACTCCTTCAATTTGGAATGCTCCTCCAATTCCTCCTCCAATTCAAAATGGAACCTCAAAACTGTTAATAAACTGCTGCTAATCTAAAGTGCCAAAAAGAAATGACATCGGTCCCGGAATTGGAGTGTTTCGCACGCTGTCAGTACAGTTTCCCTTCAAAATTTTTGTGCTTTGCAATGCTTAGATGAAGTAATGCCATTTTAAGAGTATTCAGTCTCCCGCAACGGAGAGCCTTTCCCGAGGTTCCCACCTTCCCGGCAGGTATTTACTCCCCAAACTTTTTATGGTGATCGTAAAGGCTTATTTCAAAAAGTCTTCCCCGTTAAAATAACGACCTCTTAAAGTTTAAGAACACGGCTCAGAATTTCCATAATCTCTTATGAGAAGTAGATCGTTTTTCGGGCCTAAATTCATTTCCGGTTAAATAACCTTTAGTATGCTTTCCAAAAAGGGACGATGGAAAGGAGAATGAAACTCGAAAGAACGAGAAGAAGCATGGGAATTGGGAGCTCTGGGAGAGGAAAGCATGAATAAATAGAAACTCCTCATCGTACGTCGTGATAATCAGGATAAAAGAAGAGAAGGAATTTTCTAAGCGGGTTTTTTTCTGAGAAATATATCTTTCTTCTCTAAATCTTCATACGACGCAATCAATACTTAGATGTGATAGCTGTATCCGAACTCATAAATCAGTAACACAGTTGAAGTTTACATCCACATCTACATAATACCCTGCAAGCCACAACATGGGCGTGTGGCGGGGGGGTTACCAGCCGTGTAAATATGTAAGTTTTTGGCATGTATTAACGGAGTGAATTTAGTAGAGCTCAGTTTTATTGTGATCACTTATTGTGCGTCGAAAGAACGAGTTTTTGTACCTATCTGTTTGGCAGTGTATCTCTCTTATTTAACGCTTCTGTCAGACATAGAGATGTAGTGAGGCGTCGTGATAATATTTTCTCTGTTGCTCTGAAAAATATCAGTTCTGAATTTATCAAGAAACCTAAGTCTAGCATGTAGCCTTCGAGTCCCAAGGGGCTCCCACCTAAATCCCTCTAAAGTTGTGAGACACTGTATGTAGGCACGTAGCAGTTTTTAACGAAGCTTTCATTTGTATTTTGTTATTATTTTTGGTTAAATCTTTATAACCAGGGTCCCAAATGCTCGCGGCGTATTTGAGGAGTAGCCTAACCAGAACGAAGTGGCATCTCTCTTTTACTTTTTTCTCCGAGGACCATCCTATTATACGTTTAAAAAAACCTAGTTTCTTTAATTCTGTGCCGCATGTTTTTTTATGTGTAATCCCCACAATGTATCAGAAGTTAAGGTAACTCCAAGATATTTTATCTGTACATGAAGATTTAAGATTCGAGTTCAAGAGTGTTGTACAACCATTTTCAGTAATATTGGGAAAACACTTATTAGAAAATCATTAAACAGATTTTTAGCCTTTTTTGACGTTCATAACGGTCAGTTTACTAAAACACTTTACACGGATCTAGATGAGTAAAAAAGAATATACACACTTCTGTAGGGTTCATTTTCGATTTAAAATGCTGGAAAATACAAATTTTAGGCAGACCATAGCTGACATGAACAACGTGAAGCGTGTGAGTCAGCATATATCGGAGTCAAACGCCATCACATACACCACGTTTGAGTGTCACATCCTAGTACAGGAGTTTGCCACTTAATAAGCTCTATTCCGAACCTACTAGTTAACATTACCGATGCACCGAATAGTCACACACGTATTCATTCAGGCTGCAAATTATTGTAACTCATTTCGTCATATCACCGGGCATAATATTGAAACAGAGCTTATCATTCATACACAATGATCAACCACGTGTTAAATGAGACGATAGTTCTCGATGACCAACTGGAGGTATAGGCAAGGACCAGTGATTCTAATAATTTCATAGGTCATCATCTGGAGTAAAAAAGAGCAATGTAGATTGTATTTCTTTCATGAATGAACTCTTCTTGCACTTAAGCTAACGCATATTAAAATAAAGACATGCGTCATGCACATTTGTTAGTAAAATTTGTTTGATCTGAAGGCCGAGGTCAAAAATCAAAAATCAACCCGTATTTTTCTCTCAAAGAGAGACATCGCTGAATTTAATGGCTTTGTTCGTCCTTGAGTACTTTGAAATCTCTCAATAATTCTTTTCAATTATCTTGACGTCCCGTTTCGAAACGTCACTCGTGCATCAACTAAGTAAACATGACGCAATGAACGACGCATGGTCGTAAAATGACTGGCTCCTAGTCTGAAGAGGAGCAGTGTATATTTGTACTCCCGCAGAAAATGCAATATTTTCACAAGGCGATTAATGCGCAAAACCGATAAAACGCGCGCGGGGATCGCCGATGGAATATCCCACATGCGACAGCTTAAAATGAGGCAACCGAAAAACCAAAGAGGCAGGATAAAATCGATTAAGTAGCTGGCTGAGCAACAATACGATAGACTAATGCTCGTATTGACAACGGCATTCTACTTTATCGATTTCAACGAAAGGCAGAATTGAAAATTTAGTTATCCATTCTCTACAACAAGGCACCATGAATTTTCCTCCAAAGCTTCATGATTACGCTCTCATCAACGTCACTAAAGCCTTAAGCACTAAACGTGCACCTCTTTTTTTTTGTAGCCCCGACAAAATTAATCCGAATAGTATGAGATCGTAAACTACGATAAGCTATAAAACACACGTAATGGCTTTATCACTAGGTTTTTTTTTTGCTATGGATTTTATGGGGACTAAAACGAGAGTTTATAGTGAGAGGGCCGTAAAAAGATAAACTGAGATAAAACGCTAATCCTAGCAACAATGGCATAGATAATGTGTGTATATTACGGCATGGAAAGAAATATCAGTTTCCCGGACGGGGGAAACTAGTACATCCGACGTTTATAATTTTTTGGAATGGTGCTCGCAAACAAACGAACTTTAACATGGTCTAAAAATATAATTGCACTCTCTTAATTTACTTATATCGCACATTTAAAAAGTCAGGATAATGGTTTAACATTTTATGTACTAATCAATGCAAGAATAAAATTATTCTTTCTCTGCATTTGCTACGTGAAAGACACAAGTTTAGGCGCTGAGGATTCTCTTTCAGGTTCGTTTTTTCCGTTTCTTTTTCTCAATAAATAGTTTTTAAGTCCCAACGATATAGTTTCAGCGTAAAGTATTGGGAAAACTAAATGCAGGGAATAAAAAGTAAAATAACTTTGACATGTCGGCGACAGGGAATATAAAGCTACTGAGTACTACCTTTAGGGGAAAATGAAATTTTGAACTTTTCTTTCGCGAGGTGAATCAAAGTTTCGGCACAGCAGAGTTAAAAATGCCTTTTATTAGAAGCAAGTTATTGAAGAGGCAGACATACAACAAAGCAAAACTTGCAGCTTGAACCTTTCATTGAATGAAAAAAAAGTCTTTGATAACTTTGACTATTGCAGCTAATTGGATCTGAGACGAGTTTTCTGTGATGACAATGGCGGTAATGATCGTTGATATGAAGTAAAAAGGAAGAAATTGGTTACTTCCACACCCCCATCCCTAAACAAAACTACCAAATTTTAGAAATCTCAATATATCATTGCTGTTTCAGCATTTCTACTTCCTTAATCTGTACTAATGATACTTAATCTTAATCTATGTGCCTTAATCATAGCCAGGTGATGTGACTTTCTTCTAATGAACTCCAACATACTACGGTAGATCAGATCATGAAAACAAAATTAGGGAAATAGATTGTAGTTTAAACTGAATAGTTTAAAATTTCGCTTTTCCCGCGATCGATAAGAGACCATAATGGCCGCATTAAGCCTTTGAATTAGGGTAGTGGACAGGGAGTGCAGCAGGTTAATTCATATGTACCTTAATGCATGTTTCTAAATCTGCAGAGTAGTGGCAACACCATGTTTTGCCTGTTCCCTGCATGACTCTTGCGTCACGTTTACATAGTTACATTAGGGATTATTAAAGTATTTTCTGTAGCATTTGTGGCATACCGATAGTGTGGTGCTTCTTGGTGAAAGTAAATTTCTTCACTGTAGTTCATGTTGGTGATAAGTCACCCCGTGGCAAACGTTCTTGTGGTGGCTTGCAGGGTAATAAGCAAAATTGGAAGAAGTAGAAGTATTTTTCACTCCGAATCTCAACCCGCACAGCTCGCAATGTGAGTCTGTTACATACACCCAAATTCCGTCTCTCCATCTCCCAACGATCGCTCTTCTACCACCTACTTTCATCATCCAATGCCTTAACTAATAGTCACCCTACCCTTGATCTTTCCTCATCACGCAACGCCTTTTTCTTCCAACTGAAACGTAATGCGTAACTTCGTGTCAAGATCGCCTCAAATTGGCGTTTTGTATATTTTTAATATGTCTGTTTTTGTTTTTACTGTTATATTTATCATTGTTTTATTTAATTTTGTTAAATGAACCCTAAAGGTCTTAGTTGCTATTTTAAGGAGTTGAAATAAATATTACTACTTAAATAAATAAAATAAATAAAAAATTAACATTAGATCCAAGTGGTGCCCAACTTTTGTCATGATAAGATATATTCAATCTGACTCCAGGAGGGACAAATATACACTTCATCGACTACTACTTTGGTATAATAATGAAAGAAATTTTGTAATGTCCACTTAGTGCACATTTATATCATGTCATGTCCACAAAATTTCTTTCATTATTCAGAAATATATTCCACAACATCTCACATGATACCGCTGAGTATATCTTCTTTGGTCTACTTTTATTTCTCCACGTAACGTGGCCTATTTCTCTTAGAAAAGCTAAAGGCAGGTCAGCCGAGCGAGAAGTAATTTTTCATTATTTGCCCTCATTTATAAGGTACTGCTTGATCAATATTTATGCCTATATGTGCCTAGGTACGGCAAAAGTACGCGTTCTTAGACCCCAACATTTCATCTCGCATTTCATCCGTAGAGTCGCACTCTCTCATAAAACATCATATCGCCCGACTGTGGCACAATAACCGTGCAATGAGAAATCTTTTTCCCTTCCTCCCTTCGCAGTCAGTCCTTTTCTAGCGATTCAATTCCATCTACTAAGTTGGTTATTGAAACGACGTCATAAAACTTTAATGAGCGGCCGTATCGTTTCCTTTCAAAGTCATGCTGAACGCATCCGCGCTTAGCCGTCGATTGCGATCTAATTGGCGCATTACGTGCTCAGACACGGATAGTGATCTCGCAGACGGAACATGGAGAAAAATTAGCACTCGCAGAATGGAGAGCGAGAGATCGCTCGGGAAGATTGAAGAGGGAAAGGAAAGAGTCAATATAAATCGCGTGAGAGATGTATTATACATTCCGCATTCCATTACTCTCGTATCTCTGTACATGTATGTACTTTCAAAATACATTTGTACCCATAGCTTCTATGACATTAGCGGCCTACGTACATCATAGTGAAATTTCACCTCCTTTGGGTATTTATAGGTTTTTGCTATTCCCTTATTATTTGCCAGCCCCGGTGACGGCGTGGTAAAGTCCTCGCCAGCTAATCTGAGGGTCGCGGGTAAGAGTCTCGCCTGGGTGGGTTTTCACCACCCAGGGCATGGATGTGAGTCAAATTCTGTTGGTCCGGTCCCTGGAAAATCTGATGACAAGCTTAGCAGCCTATCGAGATTCCAGGGACATACGGGCGGGCCATCAGAATCGTCCGGCAGACAAAAAAAATCTTACTTTCATTAACTGTGGTAGGAAAGAGTGTCGTACAAGTAGGTCAGAACTCACCCCCATGCCAAACACACAAGACGTAGGATTGCTGGTTATCATGCAGATGCAAGCTTGTTAAATATCGATTGTATTCTTCCTTCGATATAGGACAGAAAAAAAGAAAAAGATTTGCAAAATGCTTCATATGGAGTATTGTACTAAACGGATGCGAAACATGGACCTTGAAGAAGAGAAAGGAAAAGTACTTGGAAAGCTCTGAGATGTGGCGGTGGCAATGAATGGAGAGAAATGGGTGGAAAGATAGCTCTACCGTTGACACCTGTCCAAAGACAGAATCACAATGATGATGATAGATCTTCGCAAATTACATAAATCCACAATTAATGTGCTTATTTTTCTATGTCCTCCATAAGCATAGTAAGGGTTGCTCGACATTTTTGTTGATTTGGCAGTACATTTGTATTCTGAATGACAATTTGTGCTGCATATTCGCAGATTTCCTTCGGTGTATTTTGGCAGTAAATGCTCAAATAGCACATTAACGGCGGAAATGTGGTGAAAATAGTTGCGAATACTTTCGTTGCTAATACTATCGAAGGAAGAATAAAATCGACATCGAAAGACCTTGATGCAGGTATATAAAATGGCGCCATCTATCGGAGATTGCTCAGAATCAAACTTAAAAACTTAGTTTTAAGCATGCTTATCAGACAGAGGGGGTTTAAATCGCACTCTGGGAACATAATGCTGACGGCGGCTATTCATCAATTTAGAAAAGCTAAACCGTTTTGTTGCCCTAACACAAAGAAAATGGATTTAATAATTTGACCAATCGGAAGATACATTGGCCTGTAGTTATGCACCAAAGAGGTATTGGAATGTAGAACTGAACACAAGTAGGTCGAAATGGAGTGGCTTACTCATTATGGTGTAGATATACACCAACATATTACCCTGAAAGCCATCTCAATGGTGTTTGACAGGGGGTTGGTTAACACCAACGTGTACAATAATGTACAACTTACTTTCACCAACATGCACTCCACTATGGGTAAGCTTCATATGCTACAGAATCTATTTTACATACATACATACCAATGCCAATACCAATACCATGGCGTTCCCTTCCGGGGTAGGCAAAAGGTTTCACTCATAAATACTTATTTGTACATCTAACTCTGCTTCAATAATTTCCTCCATACTGAACTATCCTTGCAAACCTCTATTGCTTCATTTACCCCATACACTGCTTCATACACGCCCTCCTGTTTTTAAGACTCCTAATAATTTCCTCAACCATATTCAACCACAACTTCCTCGGCCTACCTCTACCTCTCACACCATTTATTACACTCTTATTATTCTGTTTCATTTTTAAACTCTCATCCATTCTTTCAACATGACCAAACCAACGAAGCACACTCTTTTCATATGTGTTCATTACTGGAGCATCTAGCCCACATTCATTTATTACCCACTCATTGCCGACCCTATTCATCCTACTTTTGCCGCAAACACTCCTCAGATAACTCATACCCACGGCGTATAGTCTACTCTTATGTCTATCCTGACATACCCATGTTTCACTACCCTGCAACAAATTGGGGATAATTACACTTCTGTACACGGCGATTTTCGCTTCCTTAGACAGGCACTCATTCCTCGATATGCTCCACATGCTACCTACCACTTTCCTTCCATCATTCACACGTCTCTTTATCTCCTCATCTATCCGTCCTTAGTATATACTGCAGGGACATAAACGAGATACACGAGTAATGCAGCGATCGTGCGAAATGCGATGTCAGTACTACGTGGCAGATTAAGAAACAAGCATTACGGGTTAAAATCTACTAATCAGCTGCACCACCTGTCAACTAACGTTCTCAGTAAACTAAAGACTAAAGTATCATTGGTAACCATAATGGTCTCTTGTCAAGCGCAGGAAAAACGGTATCTTTAAACTTGTCTATTCTGCAGTCTAACCTCCACATTTAATTCTCATTATCTGATCTACCGAAGTAGATGTACTCAAAGCGATCATAGTCACACAAAAAATGAGTCGCACGCTTGAGTAGTGGTGGACAAGTGGGGCATCTTCAAAGGAATTCTAGGATGCTCCATACTCTACAATTCCACAGTTTCACATTTGTGTGCACTTGTGGATAACTCCGTATTGGTTATACCGTGGCAAATCCAGATAAAAAAGGCCCTAATGGTCAAAAATGGCATGAAAGCTTTACACTCTGACCAACTTTTTCATAGCTACTTTTACAATGGGATTTCCCAGGCAACACTCAAAATTCGGTGTCACAGCTACATATTTTTTAATTAATTCGTGCCACTTTACGACTACCATGAATTTATTACGAGTTAAATCTCAAACTGAAAGCTGCAATCATATTTTGTACTTGAAAAAACATCTTTGAATTCTGTAATCAACAGAATAAGCCGCTCAACGTAGAAAATTATGTCCAAAAATGGATGATGTTGACCGCCAAGCCAGTTTACTACTACCATAGTTACCTCATGAGTAGAATGTCAAACTCCAAGGTTTAACTCTATGTTGCTCCTTGAGACATCTTTATAATCTGTAAGTCATGTAATTTTAAAAGCTCCCCCACCGAAGAAAACGAAGTCAAAAAATCGTCCACTTTGAGCGCGAAGACATTTTTGTAAACTTCTAGAAGCGTGTCAGCTCCACACGTTAACCGCTTTCTAAAATTATTCTTCTACTTAATTACTTCAGGAAAATAAATCTCTCAAAAATTAAACTGCCCTCCTACGCATAGTTTTCCAGAGTCAAACACTAGGGTTTTATGGGAAAAATAATTTGTTTTCAATTTGAACAATGAAGAAATGTAAAAGGTTAAAAAACCAATAAGATTTGTTTTCCAATGGTGTAAAATAGTATGTTTTCAGCACCTTTCATTAAGTGTCTATATGGCATAGATTACACCAATATTCACACATCAATATTTTCAAAAGTTTGCACGCGCCATCTCGGAAAAATGGCTGCCACGTGATAACGAAGAGCGATGAAGTTTTTTAAATCACTGCATTCAACTATCAATGTATGTGGTATGCATTTGTTAGAAATGAATTTTATCGAAAATGGTTTTGTACCTCTCATTGCAATTTCTTTTGATAGTTAGATCCAAAACCTAAAATAAGTCTGAATTTTGTAAACGACGCAATATTTGAAAGAGTTTTTCCTTCAAAGAACTCCAAAGGTCATTACAGACTCGACCGGAGATGATTAAAAAAAACTTAATTTAGGGAAACGAAGAGAAACACAAAAGTCACTGAAATGTGCATAAATGAGGGTCTAGTCACCTTTTACTTCATTCAGAAGAAATGTGACTGTGGGAATACTAATTTTCCAAGCACGTGAAGAACAAAACACGAATAAAATTAGCTGAAGGATGCATCATTCATGCTCAATAAAGAGTTTTGTTACTTAAAAAGATACAACGCTTAAATATACATTAATTCCATTATAAATGGCCTTTAAGATGCCATTTTTTTCGCAGCGCTGTGCGAGTCCCGTAAGAAATGTCATTGCCATTGAGTTGGCGTCCTTACTTCACGAGATTACGCTTTTGTTGGGGTCTGATTGCTTCTCCTCCCCCCCCCTCTCCTCCTTCCCTTTCCCGCTCACTGCGCCCCAGCCTTCAATTAAGCCTAATACCAATCCGACCTCCGCCTTATCTTTACACCACCTTCTCTTGCCTCATTGCTCTTTCTTTTCTTTCTTCGATTCCTTTTTTTCTCATTCCTTTCTTTCTGCCCAGAGAAATACAATGCTCGGGCTCCTTCTTACCTCGCGCTCTGTCTTATTTCATACCTCGGTTCCTTACAGCAGAGCCGCCACTCAACTGTAATTGCGAGACTAAACCTGAAATCATTCGTAAGCCTTTGTGTCCGTGGCTTTTTTCACACAAGTCACCTTTCCATTGTTTACGGCTCAGCCTACGCTTTGTCACTTCAGCGTGTTTATTCTTTGCCCTTTTCTTTGTGTTGTTTTCTTTATTCCAAGGAGAGTGGCGTTATTTCATTCTCTTGGTACTTTAAAATGCATTTCGTAACGTTTTTTTTATAACCAGTGTGTCCCACGAAGTTGGGGGCCTACAAAGGGAAAGGTCCCTGGGTAAAGAAAAGAAGAGCTTTTTAAATCATGATACGACACAGAGGTATGTGTTTTCAGAATTTCGTTATTTAGTGCACTGCTGTTCTCGTTTAAACCAACCCACGTGGTCTTGAATTTTACGTTAGTTTTAAATCACTTTTTTGGGAAATGTCTTGTCGATGATGACAAAAGTCAAAAATACAAATCTATATCGTATATGTAGGTTATTTTATTAAAATTAACTATATATGTCAAATGTTTCAAGTAGCCTTAAGTCAAAAAGCAGAAGAATCAGGAGTGATGTGGTGGAATATCATTAATGAATAACAGAAATGGCAAATTTTCCATTTATTGTTAGATAAAATTTAGTTTGACCACAGTTTAGATGTGCTACATCGTCATCAGTTACAAAAGCCAAGAATCTTGGATTTTTTTCCTGATATAATATTAGTATCACAAATAGCATAGTGTTTATCGTATTAGAGATTACAATTATGATTCATTTTCACAACCCGGAACAGGCCTAATGAACCGGGGGCGGGCCTTTTGCTCATCCAAACCCAAAGATCTTGGAGTTTGTACCTGATGGTGATGATGTACATCGAAACTATTGTCGAATTAAATTTTATAGAAGTATAAAATTGTCATTTCTGTGATTCATTCTTCTAAATTCTTTACAAATTATTTTCTCAAGCGGCTTAGGACTGGAATTAACTTTGAGGTCTAACATTACATCACAGCTGATAACCAATGAGTGAGAATGTGTCCACGAGCAATGACATGTGCCATTATAATTGGTTAATTTCTTTCATTTCAGTAAAAATAATTTATTTAAATACTTTGGATTAAAGGATCGGTATATTTGATGACCACGCATTAAAACTTCGTCGCAATTAATTTTTTTGCGTGGAATTTCTAGTAATTTCGTCATGAATTGCTTCCACCGAGAAGGATTCGCACAAAATTCACGATCAAAAAGTTCCTCCTTGGTGCACTTTTGCGAATTCGTTTTCCTCCTGATGGGTTCGTGAGATGGGTGGAGAAGTTGGAGGCTGTGGGGAGGCATGGGGAGGGGTGGAAAGGAGCGGAGGGGGGTTATAGAGAGGGGGGGGGCAGGAGGGTGGATTCTCGAAGGGGAGCGATGAGAAGGAAGTGCTTGGGTGGCCTGCCCACTTCGTCTGTTGAAACCTTTCCCCGCCTCGTCACAGGAGGCTTCCCTCGTTCTCCATTTAACTTGGTCACACATTCGATAAGGAGGCAGCCGAGCGACGAAGCTCTCGAGCGGGATAGAGGAGGGCAGACTTAATTAGAGCTGTATGCTGTCTAAGGGGCATTACAAGTAGAATAAAAAAAGCATTTTAAAAACACCACGCCACGGTCTAAAAATTAGAAATAGGACTAACGACAAGATCCCTAATAATCATGAGCTACAGTGAATTCTTCGCAACACATTTACGGAAGGAAATTATATTAATGTATAAAAGCATATTATTCACTGTTGTAAATGAAAAGTATAACTTAGTTATTCCACATAGATTTATTAACAGAACAACCTAGGCTTTGACGAATCTCGTCATCATCAGGTGACTGGCAGGTACTGATGATGATGACCTTCGTCGCAAAGCAAATTCCACGAAGTCACGACCGAGACAACGGAATTATTTATTGTATTAGAGATAATAATTATGAATGATTCCTACAATCCAGAATACAGCTCTACTGACCTAATGCACCGGGACTGGTCTTTTGCTCTTCAAAAACTAACAACGGATCAACACTAATATCCACGTCCTGGATGGTGAAAAATTCACTCAAGCGGGACTCGATCTCATGACCCTTGGAATCTGCAGGCGAGAATTTTACTCCACCCGTACCCCGTAAAATGTAGTAGTACTAACCTCTGTAGTGTTAGGATGTTCACATTAGGTTTGTATGCCTATCCAAGTCTTCAATAGTTGAAGTCCTTACATGGTAGAAGGTCTACTTTGTAGTAGTTCAAACTTCGTAACTTCCACAAATTTATTATAAAATGTAAAATTGGTAACGGCAGTGAGCCATCTTCAGGTACACTGAAAGTATCTGAAAATAGCGAAACTGCCGTTATCAAATGTAGGTACACATTATAATAAAATTGTGGAGCTTATAAAGTTTGACTTATTATAATTTCCATATTGCTTCTTAAGCCCTTCATTGCACACCACTGTGTGAGTATGAAAGCGTCTCTACTATGAACCCACATTAACTTCTTCAGAATTCTCCGGCATCGGTGCCGGTGGAGAAACGTGTTTTAATGAACTACTCCTTTGGAAATTTTTATGAAAGTATAATTATAATTTATAAGGCATATATGGTACTCTACCCTGGGATTGACATGCTATAGCATAAATTTATAATTAGATAAACTATACATATGAATTGATATCACCATTTAGGTTAATCGAAAGTTCATTTTTATCTACGGTGAGCCTCCTGAGTCTCATCATAGACATCGGGCAGTTTGAACATGAGCTATTTTATTAGTATTTTTATATAAAATGTGTTAAAATATCTCAAGGGAATTATTTTAGCACATGAAATGGTCTGCGAAAGGTATATCTACAGCTACTTATTATCCTGCCAGCCACCACAAAAGTGTTAAGACAGGGGTGACTTATCAACAACATGAACTACAGTGAAGAAATTTACTTTCACCGACTAGGATAATGATAAAGAAGAAAAGAGAGAAAGACAAAATATCCTGTCTTATAAAACAGCAAAGGACTGTTGACATATATTCACGATCGAGATAATTTGTTTAGCTTTGCTATCTGAGTTAACACGCAACGATTTGGCAAGGCTAGAAAAATCCTCCAACGCCACGTTTTCATTTTCTATTAGCGGATAAAAGTAAAATGTATGTCGTTGCCACAATAAACTCTCAAAGTGTTGGGGACTTCAGCCTGCTATAATTAAATAATAATTAGCATGTATGTGCATTAAGGGCAGATATGAATGAAATATCGCAAAAGGTATAATCTGTTCTTAGCCACGAGATAGTTAACACATAGTTCACCCATCGTGATTGACTGATATTTTGTCTACATCTGTACTAGCCATTAGAAATGGGTGTCCCAAAGCCAATTCACTATTCACGGTTGCGGGGGCGTTTTCTGAAGTGGGATAAGAACGCACAACATTCATAGGTTGCTGCCCCCAGTTATATATTCATTCCAGTCCTCTTGGTCTTTTCACATCCCAACTCCATCCTTCTATCCCAATCCCCAGCTATTTATCACGTGGGGAGGCATTGACGCGCGTTCATTTTCCATACTGTCTGGATGCTGCCATGTTCGTATCTTTTTTTTTGTCTATTCTATCCCTTCCCGACAGTCGTTCCCCCTTGAGCTATTTCTCTGGCCTCTTGCTTCTACTCATCGAATGCGTTTCGTGCCGTTCCTTTCCCATTAACATCCCCTCATGACGGATTCATGCCTTTCAATCGCTTCGGAGGACATTCATGCCAGTCGAATAGTCACTCTGTCTCGCTCCCCTATTTCAGCGTTGTGGAATGGAGATAAAGACGGAAATAAAGATCCTCGGGGGAATGAGGCAGTCCACTGTGTCTTAAGGGAAAAAAGGCACATTTATCTGATTACATACGTGCATAGACTACTAGTTAGGGTAAGTTCTATCATTACTGCTCGAGTCAAAATGAATACTGAATTAAACCCTTCATAGGCCAGAAAATTAATCCAAATTTTTAGTCCAAACTTGAAGAAATTCTTACCCGTGATTTCATCAAGAAAACTCAAGGGGGTCCTATTGAAAGAGTCCTCTCATCTTACTATTCAAAAATTTTTATTGATTCACGTTTTATTCAAACAATTAGAGGATAAAATCAGTTTTTCCAATGTACTCGGAAAACAATGCATCGTAGGGAAAAGTAATGGCCGATGAACCGTAGAAAACAAAATTATTTACGAAATGAGATTTGTTAAACTAAAATCGGTTTATAAACAAAATTGTCGATGCAATAAGACACGAAAAATGTTTTTTTTTTCAAATTGTTTAAAATTTTAACATTTTTTGTTGAAATTGTATGAAATGTACAAAAAGGTAAGGGTATTGCCATACTTTAAAAGGGTGCTGCAGATGGATCCTGTAGATGCAATAGTTATATGCACCTAGGCACACATTTGACAGGAGTTGGCTGGAGTTAATTGATAGTGAAATTGAAATTTTTGTTGAAATTATGCAAAAAATAATTTATTACCACACAAAACGGGTATCAAGTTTATATAAAAATGACATGAAAATGAAGTTGTACTTCGAAACCTGGGGTGTACCCAATGCAATAAAAAAATATTCTAGTAAAATTACTAATTTGCTGATTTTAATTTCACAATGCATGCAAATCGTCTCAGTGGAGAGACCGAGAAAGATCTACCCGCTGGTTCTCCTCAAAACCTTATTGTTTGTGGCTAAAAAAGTAAGGTGGGAAGCGGACGTGGCAAAGAACGGGACAGGAAATCGCATCAGTTTCTAACAAATATTTCACTTACGATCATTTCCATGTGAGAAGCAAAGAGAGCTCCCCTATACTCACGTAGTGACATGTTCCTTAATGTTAACGAATTTTTTTGTGGAATATTGGTAAAAACACTGATTAATAAGAGAATTCAAGTAACGAATATTTGTTGAAATTTCTACCATTAATGTTGAGGTTCCAGTCCACGCACAGCGATTGGCACCAGTGACCTCTACCGTATGGTGTATACCTTCAAAACAAGGCTATGGTAGTAAAAATAGTAAAGTGAACAGTAGAAATTGCAAGATTTCCCTTTATTTTACACCTATATTGTTTACTGTGTACGCACTAGTGAAGAACATCATCATCATCTTCCAAAGGCGGAGCCTTTTCGTTCCAGCCATACGTCTCTCTCCATAGCTGTCATTTTCAAACCCTTATATGTTGTCACTCCCATAGTACTTCACACGTCATCTAGGAACATCTTTCTTGGTCTTTCTCTTCTTTATTTTTCTAGATCTTTTCTCTCCATTATATTTCCTAAATTTCCGGCCGCATGACGTATCCAACAAATTACATTTTGCTTTTCTCCATCTCTCTCATTTAAGTTATCTCCTCTTTGATTTCCCTCAGAACTTCTATGTTGCTTTTCGTGTCTATCCAACTTTTTGTTAATATCCTTCTCCAAATACCCATTTGCATTGCTTCCGACTGAGACTTTTCCATCTTTCTCAATCTTTAAGTTTCACATCCATATAAAATCTACTCCAAATAAATGTTTTCGCGAAATATTTTTTAGTTTCAAATTTCATGCGTTTATTTGCTAAAAATATTGATAGCTTCTTTGTCAAAGATATCAATCTTTTCACTGCAGAGGCTCTATTGTCTCATGTAATTGTGCTCCGAAGGTAGCAGAACTATTATACTTGGCTTTTCGTTGAATTCCTATCATTAAATTTATAGGGGGGTCGGTTTTTTTTTGCTATAAAGTACAATATCTTTGGTTTTCTTCAAATTACTTTCAATTTCCATTTTGCCAAAGCCGTGGAACGGACTTAAAGAGTATTCAATTTAAATCTTTGACTGACTCTTCCAGGGCTCTATTATCATCGGCAAGCCAAATACAGTTTATCTTTCTTCCATTTATCTTTATACCATTTGCCATCTCCTGGTAAGGAACAATGTAGATGAAATACCCGTGAATGTTCACGCATTGCAGTGTCTTTCATACAGCTCGGCCTGATCTTCCCAAGGCATTGTTGAGGATAAATATTTCGGTCACTTATTCCACTCAATAATATCACCTTTAAAATCTGCTCTTACTTTGGTCCATCTCTTTAATCTTTTATGTATATGCGATCGAGGCTTTCCCAGACTGTTTTGTGATATCTTAAAATATTCAGGAAATATATCCTCCTTGATGACGGCCAGAATTTAGCTTTTATACCAAACCTTTGGAAAAAAATTCGTGCTAATTACTTCAAAAATGTAAACGGAGAGGATGCGTGTGGTGGCTAGAATATGCCCTGCCTTCTCATCCCTATGCTTGGGGTTAATATCCTGGCAGAGAATTTTCAGAGGAATTTTTCCGTGCCGTATGCCCCGGATTGGACGTAAAACTGGAGACTTATGAACATTATTTTTTAATATCTAATTACAGCCAATTCCAAGATGTAATCTTAATTTTATCTTCTCTGCATATAATCCTTTCATTACGGAACCATCCACGTATCTTGAATGCAATAAATTACCTCTATTTCTGATGATATTAAAAGCAATTTGCGGATCCCAACTGCAACGGTAGATTTAATCTTGAGAACTAAATTGAGGAAATGGGGGATGAAGAATAGTACAAACATAACGTACCGCTTGTTTTATGAAAAAACTCTGAATCATTGTGCATAAATGAAGTTGCAAAGTACATGAATGAACATATTTTCTATAACATTAGTCTAATGTGTAGAATGTAGCACAAGTTGGCGAAATCTTACCTTCTGACGGGTAATTGTAGGTTTCTGCTCAAGAAGTAACAAGTCTTACTCTTATTAACTAGGGTTAAGATTAGTGCATTTTGGTGATTAAACATCCCCGAAAATACACTCACACCGTGTCTTGCAGTGAATTTTGTAAATATTGAAGTAGAACAGTTTGTGGCCGTCCTAAATATTTTAGCCAGTTGCTTGAATATTTTAAAATGTAAAAGCTATTTGTTATGGATAAGGAATGGATATATAAAGGATTTAAAACAATCCTCCTGATCTTACGGTTTATCCGCGAGACGTTTTTAACTAAGAAGAGCTTTGAAGTGAGCTGAACGGTGGTATGTCATATATATTCAGAAATGGAGATGTAATTATCCGATTTATCCAGTCTCTTTGGTCCTATGCCCTTGATGAAATCTACCGCAGTAGGTACGATGAAGTTAGTTCGCTGTTTTTAACATCACTGATAACTGAAATATGTTTTCCACATCGCCGGAATAGTCATTCGCTCTCTTACTCCGACGTTCATGAATACACAGAGATGGAGTGCCCTTGAATTAGGTTGTCTTTCTTGTCATTCGGAAAACCGAGTGTACCCACATTCTTATTATCCCCGGCGAGAAGAAGTATTGTATTTGGTTTGCCAATGCCATTTCATTATTAAAGGGCGCAGAGGAGGGATGGAGTCTGATGGGAGACTGAGAGGTGGGATGAAATGGAAGTTTACATTTACGGCAGGCAGCCTCTCTCTCTCCCCCTCTCACTCGCTTGGCGTGCACGGGAAACATGGATAATTCAGCCGAGTGAAATAGATTCCAGCTGAGATGCCGCGGAACAAACTAATCTTTAATGGAACGAGGAACGCGATTACCAGTCGTGCGCATTAGACGGAATCAACAACAGCTCTCAACGCTGATCACTACCAGTCTTTTAGGTTTGGATTAAAAGTACCAACCCACGCATTTTTTATCAATCGGCAGAGACCGCTGAATACAAATGAATCCTTATTCCCACAAAGCACTCATCATTTATAAAAGCCACAAAAATACGACCAGATCTGCCTTCCTTTTTATTACTGCCTATCCATTGCATGCAAAATTGTTAACTATTTTAGGACTTCAGTGAGTCCACATTTTTCTTAGCTCCGTTCATTCTTGATAAATATTTATTATGAACACCAATACTTCGGCACCTTAAAACTCACAGAATGCAAAATGCTTGCGGATTTAAGTCGAATACGTAGAGTAAATTTGCACAAAATAAAATACTATTTTTTTACAAATGAAATCAAATGACTATCTACTGAAAAGCTTATTAAAATATTTATAATAGTTCACTTAATGTACGAAGTTGATCTGTGAAAGGGTTTAAATAAACAAGGTGACTCTATTTCCCTCGATGTCATCCATCATCCATCCATCCATCCATCGATGCCATTGTCTTGAAGGTATTTTGTGCAAAACATCATTTCACCTCGAAATCAATGAACATGGTCTCATTTTTAAGATGAACATCTCATCCTTCCAAAAATACCAAAGTATCAGCCACTGTGCGAACTATTTTCCAAGGTTTTTGACAGTAAAAAATACCAGTTCTTTTGAATCGAAAATGGTAGGCTATCCAGAGAAAGCTTATTCAATAAAATGAGGACTTTCTAACACGTAGATATCGTAAAAAAAACAGTATGTAGTTTGAATACTTTCTCCACTCTTTTTTGAAAACAATTCCTATTGTCACTGCAGTGATTTTTTCTGATCACAAAAAGCTTTCCGTTGTGAAGAAGTTTTTAACGTACCGCGTGAAAAAAATGAGTCAAATTAAACACATTTAGGCATTTTAATTTAGTAATTTAGAACTTGAGTCATATTAAAGTGTTTAATTGCACCTTTAATAACGTAATGTTTAATTCATGCTTCCTATAGCTTCTAAAATTAAAACGTATATTGATATCCATTTCAAATTGAAACGCAATGGTAACTTTCCACACAGATTTTAATAACAACCGACCATGGTTTCAGCATCTAGTGCCATTATCAAGGTACACATATTCTAAAAATTCCACCATATATACCCAGGAATGGAGGGGGATTGGGGAGGGGAGAAGAAGGGGGTTAGGTACGGGAAGGGAAGTGAAACGAAGAAAAGCCGTTGATGGTGAAGGTCCGGCAGCATGATCATGGGGTTGTCGGACACAAGGAAGAAAAAGATTCAAAAGAGGTGCCCTGTCATTAAAAACCACTTCATTACATAACTTAGCCGGGCTATGAGCAATTTCATATTGCTCAAAGAAATCCAACTTAGCCCCTTTGTCAAAATGGTGTAAAACAGTCGCGTCAAAATTACTAAAATGATTGGATGAATCCTGGGTATATATGGTGGAGTTTTTAGAAAATGAGTGCCTTGATAATGGTACTAGGTGCTGAAACCATGGTCTGTTGTTATTAAAATCTGTGTGGAAAGTTACTATTGTGTTTCATTTTGAAATGAATATCATTATCAATTACTTCCACAAAGTTAAGCTCGATACCCTTTTATAAAACGTATACTTAGAACATAGTATCAACAAGTAGAACATAGTATCATTCATGCATGCCTGGTGCGAAAGCACCCCCTGCCACACACCCTTTGGGTGGCTTGCAGGGTATGACGTAGATGTAGATGTAGATGTAGTCTCGATAATCACTAGGGAACTGACTCGCTCAATCTACCTTAATCTCCTACATTTATTCAACGACATTCATTGAAGCGCCAGCAGCGAGAGACAGACAAAGAGAGGGAGAGAATTTGAGCCAAGAATAAACTGCTACTCCTCAGCTGCCACCTGGCAAGTCAAAACCTCTTTGAATTACTTCCTTAACTCGGTTCAACAATCACACACACAAACCTCCTCGGCTCAGCTCCTCCTCCTATTTTCATTTCTTTCCTAGTCAGTTTCCATTCCCACTTTTGAAGCTTAGAATCACACTCAGAACCCATCTTCTGCCTTCTCCTCTTCGTCGTACCACCCCGCCTCCTGTCGGCGTCGCGCGAAATCATTCGTCGAAGGCAAAACGTATAACAGTCCCCCAGATGACTTTGCTCGCTCAGCCGACGTCACCAAGATCGTAACTCACCAATGAGGTTTCTCATTTCCCGGTATTTTGCTTATTCCGCGACAGATGTGTCTTTCTAGCCAGGGACCCAGGAAAGAAAATTCTATTTAGAATATGGTACTGTAAACTAGAACATACATTCAGGAGCAGAGTGAGAATTTGAAAGGATAGAGTAATGATTGCTTTATTTTGTATCCTTAACACTAGAAGTACTGGAATTAGTGGCATACGTATTATAATCGATATAAATCATATTGCCTCCTTATTCAAATATTTTTACGGGAAATTAGACAAATTTAGTTGAAACAATATGCTAATTGTTTCGAAAATATCATTTTTTACAAATAATTGTACAAGATATTGCCAGGACAAAGGTTTTTTCCCACGTACTATATCTGCCAATTTAACATATAGGATGTGGCACATGACGACTTCGACCCGGTACGGTCCAGAAGTCCTCACGCAAAGTCTGGGTCTGCCTGGTCTTCGTGCAGCGATTCAACCTTGGTTATTAACGTTCGGCTGCCAAACTGTCTATTGTATTGCAACGGAAGACAGTTAAATTCCATTCTGCATCGACAAAAATCGAATAAATTGGGGTAGTGTGAAGGAAAAATATAAAGTAAAGTCCCCAGAGGAAGACCCAGGAATAAGTTCATGGACCAAATAAAGAGAAAAGTACTTAGGAAGAGGTACCAGGAGGCAATGGAACTAGTATTTGATAGGGAAGAGTGGAGGGCTGCAGTCAACCTATCTTAGGATTAAACGACCGATGAGGGTCGAAATAATCTAGGAAATAGAAATAGCCTAGGCTCGAAATGACCCCTCTGGTACTAATAAATAGCTGGTGACGTAAACAAAAAATCATTGCCGCTATGAGGGGCTCTTATTTTTACATTATATTCTTCCAATGGAAGTATACAAGTCAAAAATATGGAAGACCTGGGACGATTCAGTCAAAACAATGGATTGTCAATAAAATGAAAAAAGGAGTCAGCAAAAGAGAAAAAGAAGTGACCCCTTCTTTAATTCTACGACTATATACGATCTTTGATCATTGTGAGGAACCAAATGTTATATTAAAACGAGGTGTAGTAACATATTAAAAATGCTCGAGTATTCTACCGAAAATCAACAAAATCAAAAAGATTATTATTTTAAGTTATAAACTACAGTGCAACGATAATTCGATAAAACGTCCGTCTCTGTGTTCCTTTCGGGCTATTGTGCTTCATATATCCGGTTCCTCTCCCAAAAAGTTTGTATTAGTAATAATGAGTCAAAACTGTATGAAGGTGTGTTTCCACGACGAGTGGTGCCAAAATGCGGAACTACCTCGGTTCGAAAAACTGTTGTAGAAACGGTGCATAGGTTACTCAAGGTCCTAAGATACTGTAACGCCTCGGTGTTTTCTTTGGTAGCGCTTTATTACGGTTCTTTAATACACCTTCTATCTACTCTCTCTCCTCTCCCATAATCCCCCCCCTCTCCAAACTTAAGCAATTTCCTAGCAACCAACAACGACAAGACAAAATAAACAAATTAAACATTAAAAACATGAATAAATATTATGGATTGTTATCTCGTCGCCATAAACTGTTGTCCAGAACTACGTAAACGAACAACTGTGAGGAAAAAGGTACCGCTTAGTGATGAAAGAGGAATGTTTAAATGTAAATACAGTTGACAGATTGTAAATAAACACGTCTTCCTGGTTTTACTTACGAGTAATCAAAATGCAGTGGATAAAAAATGTAGTAATACACGCGGGACGTAATTATACGCTTTTTTAATAACGTCCGGTCTACAGATATATTTAATTCCTCTCCAAATTTAATTACACAAATGCACAATTAACTTCTTTGCACTTCGTTAATATTGCTCTACAGAAATTTAATAATAATGCGAGGTGACTTCATGAGTATTCCCAATGGCCATCATTGCAGTGTAGTTAAAAGGAATGCACTTACCGCCGCCTTGAATAGATTCTTATTTTTCAATCCAAGTCTCCTATTTGGGGTCCTCGTAGACGCATACCCGGTTTTGCAGCCTGATACGAAGCAAGTTCTGTTTAAACAAGGAATTCAAAATTCCTTATTTAAGCCTAACGGGGTTAATGCATTCAAATTAGAACCAGAGTCTGGCAAACATCGTCGTCGGCACACGATGGACGTTTCATAAACCTCTTACACATTTTCTGTAATAGATATTTCCTCTCTAGCATTTACAAAGTAAATTTTAGATCACAAAAATAGCAAGATATAATTCAAAGCATCAAATAATTCATATCTCCTTGATCGTTATTGAATATCCACCACAGTCTCACGTTAGCAACAATTTACTACGTCTATTTACAATAACAACTGAAAAGACTCTAATCGAAGTGGCGCCAAGGACTGGGCGAACTAAAAGTGGAAATTTAGGCAACACGTAGCCTAGACAACAATTCCAAACATCCAAATCCATAATATATATTCATGATTAAAACACATAAACAAGAAATAAGAGAAAACAAAGCATGCAAAATAAACAATAAACTTATTAAACACTTAAAACACACAAAACAAACAATAACTCAAGGAAAGGAGCGCGGCGTTACGATACCCCATTACCTATTTCTTTCCATTTCCCGCTTTTGACGCATAGTCCCACACCCAAAACCCAACATTCCCCCTTAAACCTCAACTCATACCCTTCCCACAATCCCGTCTCGTACGGGCGTCGCGCGAAATCATCCGTCAAAGACGAAAAGTATAACAGTCTCCCAGTTGACTCCACTCGGGCAACGTCATCAAGTCCGTTACTCTCCCAACCATTTCCTCTCGTCTTTCCCTTTTATCCAATTCTTTTCCGCTCCCTATTCCTTCCAACCCAATAAACTCATCCATTGGGTGCGCTTTCCAGTCTCTGGATCTCATCTCATCGCTTCTCCCGAGCTGCCGAGCGCGTTTTCATTTCTTCACGTCACCATCGCATTTATTTTCTTCTATTTATTCTCCTTCCGATGGGCATTGCGTTGCGTGTTACGTGCCGATAAAATGATTTGCAGACGAGTGAAAAGGATTGGTTTGAGTTGGAGCCTGTAAGAGAACATTTATCGGTTTTTATCTCCGCGCTGGCCACGAAGGAAAAATCATCGGAGCATTTATAAAGTAAATAACTGAGCCATTTCTTGTATCCTTCCTCGCAGACTAGACTGTCATTCCTAAAAGTTCACCAAAGTAATGACGTCTCTGATGATCAATCCCAATCAATCAAACCCAGGTGCTTTTTTCCAGCGGAGCGCGGAACTTGTCTGCTATAGATGGTTCCACATTTAGTTGACAGAATGGATGGCGTAGTTGCCAACCTTAAACTTCGCGTAAATTAGGCAACAACGCACTTAGGTAGCCGTTTCAACACCGCGCTAATTTAGATGGGTTATTCAAAAGTATAATATTTATATATTAGACGAAACCGATACGTGGAGTTAGTAAACAGCGCAAAAAGATGAGAATTTTCCTGCCGCACTTGGAGACTCAGTATCTAAGAAATTATGTAGATTCAAGAAGAAGCAAACCTCTTTCAGCTAAATATCTAGCGTCCACCGGCAACAAATTGACTACTTATTAAAATTAAGAAAATGAGAACAAGACTTGAAGGTTGACGTCATATCAACCGTTTAAAGAGCGCATGCAGTGCATAAATTGTAGCTTCTAAAATATTTAGACTTCGAAGTAACTTGGCCTTGTTATACGAAAGGTTGATATAGGTAGTTAGTAAAGCAGAATATATATTAATAGTTTGCATTAATCAGTCTGCATTTCAAAAAGCAAAATTTTGTATCTATTTGAGAAGGTTTTGGTAGAGAATGCATAAATGGACACTAAGTAAAATTTTGAGTCAAATCGAGAAAGAGAAGAAAGGGACGAGTAAATAAACAACGAACAATAAAGCGGTGTACAGTTCCGCGATGTTTTTCATGCTGTCTATCGGTTTCGACGCATATATTTCAGCGTCATTTTCTACACAAAGACCGTTTGTCTTGAAAATGACGCTATACACATCAAAACCGGTAGACTGAATTAAAAACATAGCGGAAATATACATCGTTTTTATTATGAGTTATTCCTTCGCATCGTTCCACAACGTAACGCCTCAATAGTTTGATATGAGGAGGAGAGATGATTTAAATGTGAGGTCATTATTAGCCTACATCCCTAAAATTGGTTACATCCAGTAAAATTGGTTGAATACCACCATCCACCCTTACCTATCAAATGCTAGTTCACTTATTCCCAGGTAGTTTATCCCGAGTTCTTTCCTCTTTATTTGGTCCAGGTATTTATTCTTTGGCCTTCCTCTAGGTACTTTTCCCGAAAATTTTACCCCAGTTATTTTCCTTTATAGCCCATTGTACCTCAGGCTATCTCCAATCCATCTGGTTTTTATTTTCTCTGTAGTGGTCCGTATGATCGGTTCCTCTTCTACCCTTCTCTATACTTTTGACGTAATTTCGTTAATTTGTAAAAAAAAGGAACCCATGTAGGAATGAGAGAGACACAATAGGGACAATTCGATGTTTTAACTTATTGTTTAATTGCTTTATTGCTATATTTTATTTGCACAACGTGACGATAAACGTATTTGACTGACTTACTAATGGAGAGAATAAGATTAAACTACCTTAGATTACGAAGAGAGCAATAATCAAGGCGTTAAAACGTAATTTATATACACAATACTTTAAATTTTACTTGATGGGAATGTAACACCTCGAAACAAGAGAGGAAATCGTAAAATGAAGAACGAACGAAAAACTGAACGGAGCATGCATTTTTTCATGCATGGAAGACGCGGTTTCACATTCTCTCACGTAATAAAGAGGACATAAAGGTGCTGTTGAGTCGTAAAGCAACAAACATACTTATAGCAATATTTTATTCGAGTTCTGTCACTAATTTAGGATAAAAATATCCTTAGGTAGTATAAGCCACTATATCAAATTCTTAATGGTAAATACGATGCTGCTGAGCCAATAGCCTGTCCTAGATAAAGCAAAGAGAAAAATGATCCAAATTTACTTATGAATTCATGACCTTCAGAACATTGTCTCCAATCAAATATAGGCCACGACAGTGGTCGACAACGCTTACCACATTTGACTAAAATATTTCATGATTACGATGCCTTTATTTCAAGAGAAATAACTGTGCGGTTTTTTCTTGCAGTTACATCATAGAGCTCACATGAACACCCTTTTTTTAATGGCAACCTACCCATTCAGGCCTTACCATGCCCTGGGACCTACGGGTTTGAACGTAAAGGCGTTACCTCACAGCAACTGAGGCCCGCAAATTTAATCATAAGCCAAGCGCGCAACACTTCGATAAGTAATGACATAAAATATTGGCAAGTTTAATTTTTATATAATTTTCTGAGCATACATAGTGAAGTTTTTAATTAGATATTCAATTAAATTCTCCAATAAACATAGCTGACAGACACATGGAACCACTTCGTGGTATTCAGTCTCCAATGTCAAATTTTCCCGTCCGCCGCGTGGATTGTCCTCTTCAACAAAATTGCTGCCAGCTGCCTCCCGTCCTGTATTCGGAATTTTTCATAAAGGACACTCTCGCCTCCAAATCCCCACCGTTTTTGTATAAAAGGCACTTTGCCATCCAGTGGTGGAGTTTTGAAAGCCCTTCCAACCGAAAGCGCGAGAAACACGGCGCCCCTCTATTCATGCCTTGCGTCCACCCCCTCCATCACAAGTGCCCTCTCTCGGACACGGATCAGCGGCCAAGTTCAATAGAGGAGGAAAGAAGTCGCTTTCAAAAGGAGCCGCATGTCCATTTATTCTCGCATATCTGTTCATGTTAGTCGAACTGAATCAATACTGGATAAGATGCAAGGAAGCCTTTCTCTGCAGAACCAACTCTGCAGCGAGAAATGAATCTCCATTCGAAAATTATTTTTACAGCTGTAAGCGCAGCAATACCAAATCAGAATTTGAATACGCTAAAAGTTGTAAAATTGGATTGAATATTTGGGGAGGCGACCGACGGCTTAAGTCATTTGCGCCATAGGGGACAGGTGAGGGAGGAAAGGTGGATAGAAACCCGGCGTCGGCATTAGCCTGCTCTTAACGAAAGGCGCCAAGGGGACCACGGTTTAACGTCTCATCCGACAGACGGAGTACTGTACTTGAAGTGCCCTCCACAAGACACTCAAGTAGGGATCGGCTGAAAAACATCCGCCTCTGCAGGGGTTTGAACCCTGGCCTCCCGTGTGGTAGGCGAGCACTCTAGCTACCATACCAACACGATCCCAGTCATAAAAAAGTTGTCATTTGCAACAAGCTCCTAACTGTCCAGTAAACTGTGTGAATTTAGCAACCTGATTCGCTTTTGAGGTCTAGGCCTTTTGATTTATGAAATAAAGAAGATAAAAAGCGTTCTTACGTAAACTCCGATGTTTTTAGCCACATAAAATGCCTTTCTTAAACATTGCTACTGATTTTCTGCTTCTATATCCACAGCACCCTTCAGGGGCATCACAAAACATAGGCTTAGTATCAAGATAGTAAAAAAGGAACTTCTGTGTTATCTGTTTACAAAGCCTTTAAAACACGATTTTATCCCCCAAAAAGGTTTGCATCCAAAAGACCTTTACATCACGCTCCCCCCCCCTCCCTGGCTCACGGATTAGGAAGGAGGAGTCCACGCTAAAATTTAAGAAATGCGCACAATTGATTGCGCATTGATCTTTTTTGACTGCTTTTTAGGTAATAAACTCTTTCAGTCTCGGAAACTTCCATTGTACTCATGCTTTTTTGAGGACTACGCGTGAGTTTTAGAGAGGATTTTGTATCTCAACTCATGAAAAAGCTCGCGACAGATGGCTGGCAAGCAAGTCTGGCTGGCAAGATATTTGGACCAAAACAGTATTTTAAGTAAAAATCAGCCAAAATATTCGAATGTCAAAACACAATTGCATTTCTTTACTTATACCAGTGCCGTGCGACAAATGCACCCGCAGTTTCTACCATTAGGAATTTCAGATTTTGGAGGTTTTTCACATGTACTCTTGAACTCCACTCAATTCATTTTCCTTACTCCACCGTTCGGCCCAACGACCTTCCGCAAACTTTTGTTAGACCTTTCGATGCTTTTCTTAAGTCGCCAGCATTCATTAGAAAAGAGCAATCTTCTGACTCTATGTGTTGCCAGGAATATGGGGAAGAGAAAGATAGGTAGTACGCTTTTTGGCCGGGATATAGAAAAGTATAGGGTATGCAGAGATGGTGAAATAAATTCTAAAAGATAAAAGGGGTCTTGGCTTGAAACAATTTGTAGGATCTAATGAATTTTTACTCTCTTCCATTCAAATATACTACAGTGGGTAGATTACCCTTCTGATTTCGTTGCTGAAATTTTCTCACAGTCAACTATTTCTCTTATATTATCTACAAATACCGTGGTACCGTGCAAACTATCGGCATTAAAGAAATAATTTGCAAGACTTTACTTTCTCACTCAACTAGATCCTCAAAATTCTTCGATAAAGTCACATATGTGTGCCCCTTTCTATTTCTTTCGGTAAGCAGCTGGGATAATGTTAAAAGCCTGAACTCGTTGCTAAACGGACCAAACTATTTCATTCCACTGGAATAATTACAGAAGTCCACTAGAATTTCGTAAAACCTTCTCAATATGGGTTGAAGTTGGACTGAAGGGACATGGGAGTCAATAACATCTGCCAGCAGGTAGCCTATGCCGAAAAACAGAACCCGATAAAATGGCCATTATGTGGGACAAAATTTCCTAGCAAGAAATATAATTGAGGAACAAATAGTGGGAAAAGTCCCAATGGTGAGGTCAAGGGATAAATACATTGGCCAAATAAAAACAAAAGTAAAAATCAAGAACTACTGGAGAGCGAAGTGACTAACTACTAGCATTTACAGTAGTAATAGTTGCACTGGACAGGAAAAGATGGACGGCTGAGGGAAGGCCGATGAATGAACTTAGCAATTTCTCAGTATTTAGTCCGCCAAATACTGAGCGTCCACTTTTATCACTGAAACATTTCTAGACCTGATCCCACGCATGGCTTGGAGGCGCTCAGCGGACTGCTAGATTACTTACGGTCGATTTCCTTTGCCTTCTCTCGAGCTGGGAGAAATGCGTCGCAAACTTCCATTCCATGTCTGGAATAAAATGGCCATTGGAAGTAGCGAGGAAGTCACTCACGCATGAATTCCAAAGCTGTTCTCGCGATAAAGGAAGACGTATTGCAATCCGAAGCTGTCTCTCAGATAGCTACTCTACCATTCAGCGCGTCGACGAAAACATTTTCTCCGACATTTCCATCTATAGCATACCATTTCCTTCGAAATGACCTCAATAGGATTGGGAAATGGGCTCATGTGATACGGCCAATCCAATCCATCGAACGCATTTACCATCTAATCCTATAATAGCCGAACTCATTTCGTGTCCCTTACAGAAATTAATAACTTACGCAAATATATTTATACCAAAAAAATTTATGGCAAAGGCACAATTAAAAAACCATCATTATTTCCTGATTCGACAACTGTGTAATTACATTGATCCAATTTTATTCTCCGAAGAACATTGCCAAATATTATGTAGCATGATTTTCCATAAATAATAAACAAACTTAGTCGTATTGGTAGCCCTTGTTTTATCCCTAGTTGCTATTTTTAGTTTAGTACCCCATACCCCATGTATATTACGAGTACTCTACAAATAAACAAACAATCTTCCATGAATTGCAACAGCAAATATCATTAACTACTCGAATCCAAACACAAAAAAGCACCCAGGATTCTTCATAAGGCTTGCGCTCCCGTTTTCGTCATTGTTTCAATTGCGCTCATGAGAATGAAAACATCCTTCGTCAAATTTTGTCTTGTGTTTTTGAAATCAATAGTTTTAGTATATGAAGTGCGTTCTTGGGAAATTAACTGTAAGCCGCGCCAATCTAGAGTGGTTTGAGTTTTACAGAATGACAGCAAGGAAAATAACCATGATCCAGCCCCAGATTAGCTGGTAATTTTGATTAGCAATCAGTTGTTACTGCATCATCAGGTAACGATAGTTTAGTAAGGTGTAGTAAACATAGTTGGGAAGAAAATAAGAATATTTGTTGAAAAATACTCATTTATTTCTTCTAAATGTACTAATTCCACACGAATTCAGAGGAATCTTAGGATCTTATAGCTGATCATTTTTCACTGAGGGTCAGGCAACGCTGCTTAATAAAAGAGTTTTCATGAAGAGCTAGATTTAATGATTATGAAACGCAATGATAGAGGACTAAGCTACATTCTATTTGGTGACTAGGTTCTCCTAGGCTTCCTTTGCGAGTCACGAAGACATAAAACCTTATTCCTTAGCAGGAGGTGTCTTAGGACGGAGTTGAAGTGTTCTATCAACTGGACAGAAACTTTACCACCTAGAGACTCATCCGATTCATTTTCAATGCACTGATCGATTCCTAAATGCTCCGGGTCTATAATGAAATTACTCTTATTTACATTTGCTTGCCGCTCTACTCACGCGTTAAAAAATTAATTGAGAATCCCATACCACCGAGGAAAGAGAAATGCGTCATTAGCAGGGCAAATACCAGCATTTGCCACGCATCAATCCATTAGCGTAAATGCAGAGCAATCAAATTCATCCCCCTTCATTAATTTTCGAAATCGTTTGTTTTGAAACTTTGTCGCATTTGCTTGTGAGAGGCAGATCAGGGGAATGAACAAATTATCGCGAATTGGATCCAGGTTTCCACTTCGCCAATATTAATTTCGATCGATGATATTTATCTCTACATTGGGCATCGCTCATCCACGTATCTCTTTGTGTGACAAGTAACCACGGATGTGACATCATCTCGTTTATGCAGAAAACCACTTTTAATAAACAGGGAGTAAACGACACTACTACAAATTGTGTATCCCGCAAATGTGTATTTAGTGAGTACATGACCATTAACTCTGGAAGGTCACCATAACCAAAGATGTCTCTCTGTGAACGAAACATTGTTCTCTTCTTCAATATCGACGTGTCTGCATAAAAAAATCACTAGATTTATATTTAATTAATAATAGAATCCAATGTTTATTTGATGTAATCAGCTAATCAATGTTTCACTTCGTAATAGAGGCAAATAGGGATATGATTTTACAGCCATTAAGCTATAAAATGCTTTTTTATGAATAAGATGTACCAAGATATCCTTGGAAATTATTGTCTGTGGAATAAGTATTCTTTCAATGCATGTTACGACTAATATTTACAGTAAAAAGAATCTAATAATATGGAAATCTGTAACGTATTATCCTTCGGAATCACTCTTCAATGTTTCAGTCATGTTAAGTAAGAATACATCTACATACTACCCTGCGAACCTCTGCATGGGCGTGTGGTAGGGGGTGTTAGGACACCAGCCTTGTAAAGATGTAAGGAATAGGATTTTGGAAGGTGAAATGGTGGCGTGTATTATGGGAGTGTATTATGGGAGAGTATTTAGTTGAGCTCAGTTTTAATTGTGGTCGCTTACTGTGCACTGAAAGAACGGCTTTTTTGTACATGTCATGTTTTTTTCATAAACAGAGGATAAAATGACACTACAGAAAGAAGCTATTTTACACTTGTCAGGCCTCATTTAGAATATGCCGCTAGTATATGGGATCCGTACGAGGAAGGTGTGATAAAAGAATTAGAGCGCTTGCAAAGGAGGTCTGCTAGGTTTGTTAAAGGCCGTTATGATAATTGTATAAGTGTTAAGAGGTTAATAGAAGAACTAGGATGGGAATTACTATCAGAACGCAGGTTAAAATTTAGGTTAAACCTTTTAAGTTATTTCGAAACAGAGTTGTTCACAGATGACGTTAGATATATATTGAGAACCCCTGCGTATTATGCTAGGTTTGATCATATTAACAAGATTAGAGAGATAGATTGTCGTATCGATAGATTTAAAATGTAATTTTTCCCTCGTACTATAAGAGAGAACAATAGGCAGCGTAGCAAAGGGATAGGTAGGTAAAATATAGTTAGAGTAGTCTGTAGTGCATGATGCATGTAATAACAACCAATAATCCATTTCATATTATGTAGATACTAACCATCTAGCTGCATGTGACCATATTATCTAGCATGTCTCCATTAAATATCCTAGTTGCATGTCAATAGTACATGTTTGGTGATCTTCACCCCCTGCCACACACCCTCGTGGTGGCTCGCAGGGTATCACGTAGATGTAGATGTACTAAAAACTGTTTAATCCGTAAAATAATATGTTGTATTCCCCTCGTTTAATTTCTAATTATCGATGTTTGATTTCGGCATTTTTCATTACCACGGAAGAGATGGAACGTTGGGACGAAAATATGGTCGGCTGTAATAAGCCGTAAGTACTGAGTAAACCCTTGTCTTCTTTCGTCGTTTACCTTTATTAACGCACTCCCCAAAATAAACATTGATCTCCCCCTCTCTTCTCTCCTAACCAATCCCTTGTTTTCTCCTCTCTCTCTCTTTCCCTTACTCCTGACCCTCCCACCCCCGATTGGAGCGTAATCGGACACGGAAAAATGAACCCGATCCAGATAATGACATTATGCGAGGCATGTTTTTCAACGAAACACCGTTTTGAAATTCGGCCGCTGCAGTGCTGTGGTCGGCATTGGGCGCATGAGCGCTGTGTACCTACATATTTTAGGAAGCCACAGACGCCATTACGGTAAAAATAGATTGCGTTTACGTTTGTTTGTGAGTATTCAAAATGCCTCCGTTGATTGAGAATCCCACCGACTGTGAAATAAGCGCTGATTTTCGTTTTCTTAGCGCTTAAAGCAAGAAAGCGGCTATTCATCGTCGTCAAATCAGAGAAGTTAATGGAAAAAACATTATAAGAGATAGAGTGGTACGAAAATGGGTTGGATCTTTAGAGATTCCTAAGCAAAAGGCGTGACATGCTGAGTATGGAGTTCGTTTTGCTCCATGACAATGCTCGTGCACATATGGCTTATCAAACTCAAGATCTCATGGGAACATTTATCTTAGAACAACTTGATCACCCTCCGTAAAGTCCCGATCTAGCGCCCGGTGACTACCACCTGTTTTTGCATTTGAAGATGCATCTGAGTGGTCAGCGCCACGACGACGATGTTGAGGTCACAACGACCGTGTTGCAGTGGTTGTATAATCAGGCGGTAGACTACTATGAGGATAGGATCCAAAAGCTGGTATTACGGTGAGAGAAGTGCCTTAATATAAGTGGAAATAATGTGGAGAAGTAGATTAAGGTACAGATTTTCATGTAAAAATAAAATTGTTAAGAAAAGTATAGTTGTTTTTTATTTCAAAGCGGTATTTACTTTAAAAATATGTCTCGTAGATGTCATGACTGCTGTTGGTAAGAAAAAAAGTGTGAAATGAACAAAGTGAGAAACATTTTTAGCAGTCATATCATTTTATATGATTCACTCGAAACGATTTCACCAAGTGACGCACGAGACTTCCTCTAAATGTTCCCATTTGCTTTTCAACGCCATTTCTCCCATTACTGTAACCCTTCTAGTTTAATCACCAGCTAGCAACCCATTATAGAGAAACCCTTTATGGCTCCAGCATGCAGAGCGAGATGAAAGAAAAAGCTCACGACGCCCAGTCGTCAACACTGTAACCTGGCACGCGAGGGATTAAAAGTCGTAATAACTAGGCACGAGTGGGGTGGAGGGTGAGAAAGACGGGAGGGAGGGAAGGAGAGGGAGATGAAAATTGTTTACTGAAGCACGAGAGGTTGGAAAGGGTGAGAAAGAGAACACTTTGAGATGGGAGAAGTAGTGAGAGAGCGTCTTGATGATGATGGGAGGGGGTGTAGCAGGCATGCAAGAAGGCCGGCGAGAGAGGCCCTGGCGACTGGGGAGGCTGAAGCGATGAGTTTCGGAGATAAGACATCTGTGAAGGGGCTTATGAAAGGGCGGAAGTGGAGTGGCTGCGAAGGAAGTGAGGGGGCGGGCAGGGAGGGTTGTATCTGAAACCACTTGGTCTCCTGCATGTGGGTGGGTACTCCTGAAGAGGATAAGGTTCGCAAAGTTCGGGCGGTGCAATCGCTGACGGTTTTGGGAGCGGTGTGAGCGGCGAGATATGGGAGCAGAGAGGGAAGGTAGGGGAGGGAAGAAGGTCCTGGGAGAGGTTCGCTGGAGATGGAGATGTATGCATAACAGACAAGAGGCGTCGTCACATGGACAGGAAGGGAATGCCGCCCCGAAGAGTGGTGCCGGAGCCGGGTGGGCGATGATGAGAAAGACAAACAAGTACCAAAAGGCGGACAAAAAGTTGATATTTATAAATTAAATGGAAAGATCTCTGAGGAAAAAGGCCCTTGAGAAATGAACAGGGTATGAATATTCAGACCAACTGTTTAATTAAAAGTGGAAAATACTTTTGGGAGATGGATATAGATTATTACTAATTTAGAGAATACTTCTAGTTATAGTTTGAGCCCGGAGCCAGACTACAGGCATGTAGTTTTTATGGCTCACACTCGGACTCAGTTGCATTATTTTCTTGGATGTCTCCATTAGAAAAATATCAAAATTGAGTCAATATTAATCTAATTATAATTTTTCAGAGGCCATCATCAGTTTACCTACAGAAAAATAGAATAATGCAATTCTTCATTCTTCTCATTGTGATTATATAGTATACTTCTTCCGTCAATACCAATTGTTCTAAATGTAACTGTCCCTTGGTTCATCACCTTGGACCTTTTGATCTGCCACTTTAATTTCAAGAGTGCGCTCTTTGTTTCAATTGGGATATTATACTCTCATAGGTATTTTGCTTACTCAGGCTTGAACAAATATAATTTAATTTGCTCCTACTGTTTGTTGGGTTTCTGTTACTTTTTCTCCGGGAAATCGAGCCTGTAATCAACTGTTACTTTGATATTAACTTTTGAGAGCCATTATTTTTAAGTGCATGGTACCCAATACGTCCTCTCAATAGTATGTGGCAAGGGAAAAATATTTACTTTAAAATGTCGTTCAAAATCGGGTTTAGAAAAACGGCAATTCATTCGGAAGATATTTTCGTCAACAGTAGTGGTTCTCAACGGGTTGAAATCGATCCCCTAAGAACGAAAAATAAATTATGGGGATCGAATGAGTAATGGGATTACCATCTGTGTTCCCTCATAAGAAGTAAAGAAGGGATTAACTAGCAAAAGAAATAAATGTAATCTTATGTGTTCTAGAGGAGGCATTTATAAGGATGTCTATTGATATAAAAACTGAAAGTTGTACTTCTAGCAGAGAAGCATTTTTTACGAGGATTCCACAGAATTAAGAGAGGAAATATAAACTTTTTACTCAGAATTTTTGTATAAATTTGTTATATAAAAATATTTTTTGTAAAATGAAAGCATAAAACCGTCGAAACACTTAGTTGGATAAATTTTATATGGGTGACAAGGAATAATGTGTCCTAAAACCGTTTTAAGAGTGGTGATACTTACAGAGACTGGAAATTCCTGGTGTATAGTAATCAGTATAATAACCAACATTACTAAGATGTGGCATATCATGCCAATAGCGTATGTGAAGAACAATGAGCGGTCCAGTCACACTTTCCCGTGGCACTCCCGAAGTCCCAGCCACCTTTTCTTACCCAAAATCATGCGTGGAAATAGATTAAGCATCGGCTGCTATTCCACATGACCGACGAAATTGGAAGTATGGTGAAAGAAATTGCTTGGGAGCGCTATGAAAGACCCCAAGGAGGGTTTGGAGCTGGAAGTGGCAGGGAAATAAGTCGTTTAGGGTCGTAAATTTTAATTCCCGTCCCCATCCGCCAGAGATCCGTCCGATACGTGTTCCCCTACCATGCCCCTCAAATACCCATCATTCCTCAGTGAGTGAGAAATGGGCAGAATCGGACGGAGTCGGGAGAGAAATTAATGAAAAACAAGAAGGTGGGAAGGAGAAAGATGAATGGATTAGGGAAAGGACAGGGAATGAGGGAGACGGAGAGCCGAACGGCGAGGGAGGAAGAGGAGGAACGGGAGACGAAATGAGGGAAGCCATTAGCAGCGGAGAAAATGTTCAAGTCCCGACACTGGAGGCCCTGCTTGAGTAATTAAGTTAATATTGAACTCGCCATTAAGGAATGCTGGAGATTAATCAGATGTATTTGAAGAGCGTAATGAAATTGCGTCTAATTGTATTATCTCCTCTTAATTTTCAACGTAATACGTGAATTTTAATCGAATGATTTAGAGAATTGCACGTAAGTCACATCGCACTGCGACTAAATGTCTGATATAACTTGTAAAGTAATAGTTATGATAGAAAAATAGGGTTATAGAGATATTATCCAATAAAATCATCGTGGGCCACGACAAAAGAGAGAAATACACTGCAAAAGATATCTACATTTATACTTTCAGTGATTTTGGTTTGACTTAGAGGTGTATACACTTTACATGTCTAGTGACGTTAAAATCTCCACCAAACGCCCATTACCTCCATAGACTTTTATGATTCAACTTATAAGTTTACCACACTCAATCGATTCTTCTGGCTAAAGAGTAAGAACTTTAAAAACCCTTGGTTTGTAATCATGAGTGAAAGTGATAGAGTGAATTTTCTTTTATCTGACTGAGGTTGGCCTATCAAATCTAAGCATTAGCTTTTACGATGGTCGTTCACCTGAAAGACCATCCTGTCCTGATCTCTAGTCGGAAATCCAATGGTACTTATAAGTAAAAGTCATTCAAAAGCATTATTAAATCTACTGACAGAAGAGTCGACTACGTCATAATAGTTTTCTAACAGACTAGTGCACGACATACTATGTAGATGTATTTTATTTTAAGTAACTACCATTGGGTTCATTTAGACTATTCAAAACTTTGCTTTGGCAATGGTAAAAAATAAAGAGAGTCCTGCTTCAAAATTTTCAACTTGGGAATGTAAAAATCTTTTTATCTTCGAATTTTGTTCTACGAAATCCAATTTTCGAGAAAGTTTACAAAATATTCCAAAATGTCCCGAAATTCGGCGCTCTTTTGAATAAACGCTCCCGTAGCAACCCGTGTTATTTGGGAGGAATGTATGGGGGAAAACGCCCTTTACGTAATAATTGAAAAATACATCACTTTTCGCAAAAACTGTATTAGTGTGTGCAACTCTGATAACTAAATCGTAAAATGAAAAAACAATATTTTAAAGTTATTATTTTCTCTCGCTTAGCATGATTGGTGGCGGATTGAACGAAGGTGAGGGGTTGGGCCGGCACAGGTGGTCAGAGGGAATAGACCCCTTGCATGGCAATACCCTACTGAGCTCACCTTTCAATTGTGTACGAGAACGAAACGGATGAAAGCAACCGTAGAGCTCAGTAGAAACGTGAGCATAGGCTGAGGGCATATACGACTCCACATCTGCCACTGGCTTGTTTTTGGTTTCACAGTGATCGGTGGCCCGGTGAGTCAAATTAAACGGAAGAGAGCCGCACAATAGGACGGCAACGGTGTGCACCTCCAGCCGTAGCACCACCCAGTGCGGCTGCGGTTGAGGGGGCGCAGGGGGTAGTAAGGCGGAGGGAAAACGGGAGGCGGTGGAAGGAGGGGATAGCCGACGGTGGAGTGGAATAGTTCCTCTAGCTCGCTCCCCGGGAGCACTTGAGGTGATGAATGACGGATGGGGGCGTATGATGAATGAATAGACAGACGCCTTCTCTCTCGAACAGAGACGTTCTTCCTTGCACTCGCGGTCCGTAAGGGAATTGGGTTCCTTCGAGGAATAGGTGGAGTATGAGCGAGGCAGACTGAAAGAGGGAGCCTTGAGGTGCTGTACATTTCTTCGAAAAGAAGGCGGTTATCCGTCGTCGGGTAAATATGGCTCCGGCTTCGGGACCGGGAAGGCGGAGAAAAGTATTTCACGGGCGCAGGTGCGTTATTCCCGTGTGACAGGCGAAGGAAGGAATTTTAAAACAGTTTGCGAGGGGGGAACTAACGTGGGATTACCATTTTCTGACGTTCAAAAACCGAGAAAATCTAGTTCTCAAAACTTCAAAACCAAAATGAAACATTGTGTAAAGTCAAGATAATGGTGTGCAGACTTGTTTCATGTATCTATCATTCCTCCCCTATATTCATCTCGAATACATACCTCCCTACACATATTTCTATTGCACATAGGAAGAGAAACCAGGAGGTAGTGAAACTAGCAATAGATAAGGAAGGGTGAAGAGCTGTAGTCAACCAATTTTCGGATTGTACGACCAATGATAATGACACCTACTCCTCTCCAGTTATGTTATTGTGTGATAAATCTTCTTCGTCCAATCGGTGTGCAGGGTTAAATCTGTTACTGGAATGAGCACGTCTACATAATAATTGCATGGCTGGTGCAGAATCACCCCGTACTATACACAATGGAGATGGTTTAAATGTGACTTCGTGCATTGATTAGAACTCCTCTCCACCCTATTCTACCTCCCTACCCTGATTCCCTACCTCTAACCATAACTGCTTTCACCAATACAACCTCTGCTGTACGATCTTAAACCTTAATGTAATTCGATGTTAGGTAATGCACTCAATTAGAGTGCGTCCAAGATAATAACGTAGTTGATAGAAGTTCAGCCAATTTTCAAGCATGTCCAATGGCGTTTGTTGATGGGTCGTATGAATCCATAGCGCTGGTCAAATCATACTGGCGAGATAACATTTTTTACTACTCATTTCTTCCTAATCTAATGAAATATATTTCATCTGCGCTGTCATCTTGGACGGACTATGATATGCGACGTCCGTTGTCTTCAGCGTATTTGACAACGTGATATAGAATTTTGGATACGATTCAGCCGTTTGGCTTTCACCTCGAGTTGAAAAGAGGATGCGAGGGTTAGGGGTCGGGAAGAAGTGTGGGTGGAAGAGAAACACGGCTAAGCATAAAAAAGTTTGCTGAGCGAGAGGGGGCGGTTGAATGACTGAAAAGAGCATGAGGTGGACTGAGACAGTAGAGTTAAAAGATAAAGAGAGAGCCATTGCACCGCATCGAATTTCAAAGAGGTACTTGCATGCCGGGGCGAAGTACTCGCTGGGACGTCAGAGCGAGGAGTGAGGGGGAGGGGTCGTGCACACAAGTATACAATGGCGCTCCGGAAAACGACAAACAGGCGCTCCTCCTCCTCCGTCTGGGAATATTTATGCGCGTACATAATTCATGGGGAAGTTTCCTAGACGAGCCCGGGAGATTCTCAAGAGGAAGCAAGCAAGCGAGACGGAGGAGCAGCTAATGGATGAATTAGGCATGCATATTGCAGCAGCGGAGGAGCGGTTGCGTTTGTTTTTCGGGCGATCGGATGGATGGGTCACTTTGACGTCACGACACGCCCATTACGATTCGGAAAGCGCTCTAAAAATCGTGTAGTTCTCGTTCTAATAAAAAACTTTGATATAGACGGAATAAGAACTATTTCCCACGAAATACTGCGGATAAACAATGTTTTTGATACATACACATGCGTTAGAAACAGGGTAATTTCTAACCGTCGTGTTATGTGAAATAAAGATAGAACGCTGCCATTTGGGAAAACTTGTATAGAATATAACAAAAGCACCTGATCATACGTTCCCACAACAATACGGACCAACGTCTGCCGAGATGATGACTCAAGTAGATGTATATATATATATATATATATAAATGAATAGGCATAAAATTGTCCTTCAAATTATACGTCCTTGGTGGACGAACGCTACAATAGATTTTCGGATAGGTATCTCTACGCTCGACGTCACACATGGAATTGCTAGTAACCCCTAGACTTGTACCTAACACTTACGACTGAAGGGGAGGTCTGTAGAAACATCAAATTAAGAGAGCGATGTAAAGTAACAACATCGTTATCTTCTTTAAATAACAGCATTTTAATTTTTCTCAGTATAATTTGACACCCGGACGTATAAAAATGGTAGAGACTGGCACTCAATGCAACCACAAGGGAAATACCTACCAAAATAATCACGATTTCGATTTCAACAGAACGCTTGTATCCATGAATTGGAGTCACAGACGTAAGCGGATCAATCACTGATTGCACTCTCAAAAGGGTATCCATGGTGGTAGTGTACTGTAATAGCAACCCTAAGGTCACGGGGTTTTGATCTCTCCTCAGGCATTCATTATTTCACATACAGTACCTACTATATGGAATAGTTCGGTCCCCAAAAATCTGACGACATGGATATAACGCACAGCCTGATCGAATACATTAGGGCTTAGTCGTTGTCAAACATTTTTTTACCTTGATATGTTTCGAACTCATGACCTTTGGGAGTCAAGCAGGAGCGTAACTGACCTGTCCAGCCACTCCGGCATTGACTTTTGAATAATTTCCCTCTGTTTGGAGGTGCGATGGAACTTCAGCAGTTGAAGCACCTAAAATCCATATAAATTCCAACTAGGTATGTCTAGAAATCATAAATCATATTCAAATCGAAAGACAAGGATCAGGAAGATAGTTCATTGTGATAGGAAATGTGGGCACGGAATAGATTACGAAATGGATCAGGTCAGCGTAACAGGTAGATGAGATCACAGCACATGCAGTACTCAGTTCGTCGGGTGTAATGTTAAAACAATCTACCCGTTCACGCAAAATAGTTGGTCTTCTCAACCTAGTAACTAAAATATCAGTAACTCAAGTTTTGTATATTTATCCTAAAAGTGGTGTAGTACGTACAAAAGCCATGCTCGTCCAAGTGGAGCTACATTTTTTTTATTAATATCTTGATATACTACTTTCTACCTTTCTGTTGAAATGTCCTCTTGAAGTTGCTGTCTGATGTGCCAGCTATCCTTCCTCCATGAGGTGTCGATGGCCTGTGTATCCATGGCGGCGCACAAAATCATCACAAATCACTCACAAAACCACTATGCAATGGAAAACTCCCAAAACACTGACTACGATACACTGCTAAGGCACAACTATACGGTCCGAATCCCAGCGATAACCAGACACGAATGAAGGCAAAGAGAAGCTAGGCTACGGGCCAAGGGGGACAGGGCCTTGAAGCTACTAACCAGTAAGCTGTGATTTGGTATTACGACTCCGAAAGCGAATGAGGTAAACAAACGGATCCCATTTCTCTGCATACCTAGGGAAACGCACTCCGGGTTGAAAGTGAGTACGAAACGTGCACCGGTCTAATCTACCTTGTTTTCTTCAGTAAGAAAGAGATAGTTAGCATCAAATAAAACAAAATTCTAACATGACAAACGGATTGCAGAAGCCAGGTCGATTGTGCACTTGGTAGATAAAACTTCTGAGATTTGAATGAAGTAATGTGTAATCGAGCGGAGCGAATTCATGTCCGATCATCATATGCAGTGTTTGCCCGCTTGGGACGTCTGATTGTGAAGGATTATTTAAGTATTTACTTGTTCCAGTTTGTATCAATTCACTTGTCGTCCCCATGGGGAGGGGCAATATCCTTGCCTGCTAATCCGAAGGTCGCGGGTTCGAGTTCCACCTGGGTGAATTTTCGCCACTCAGGGCATAGATATTAATGATCGTCTACTTTGGTTATGTCACTTGATGGAAAAGAACTGTCATATGCTGTTTACGGGATTTTGGAAATAAGAAAATTATATAATAAAGAAACTTCGGGCCGCCTTAGCGAGCGTGTGCTTCTGTGTTTTGGTTACATTCTGCGGGTTTAGGTCTATGCGGCGATAGAAATTGAGTATTTGAAAACATTTTATCTTCCACTTGAAGGTCCAAAGAAGTGCACCTCATGCTAAACACTACATCTATCGGATGAAATCGTTTGCTATTAAACCCTTTGCTCATTTAGCCGGAGATAGATTCACATCAGAGTAAGGTTCCTTCCTTCCGAAACAGGAGGCAGAGGCATCTTTAATGCATTTGTTTAGTGTCATTTAAAAGTGCAATCAAATTTTTCCTTAAACATGCGAGCCCGTGTATCATAAGCGCTGGTATTTACGGATGCAAAAACATATTTCACCGAATCAGAAAATACGAGTAGTACAAAATCAACAAAAATGATAAGATCTTCGCAGGGTTTAGAGCCAATGTGGGAACAACTTACATATATTCGCCTCTGAAATCGTACATATGTTGTTACATAGTAGGTGTTGTTTTTCATCATTGCTCAAAATTGACTATTTAAGGTATATACAACAATGCAATAGCAGATTTTTTTTACTTGTACTTATGAGTTACAAGCCCCTGATTTCAGACTGACAATATAAACAAAACATCCTTTCCAATAATTATAGTATGGGAATCAGAAATTTTTGACTAGTCAGACTTCGGGATGTTTTTTTTAGCCTGATGTTTGCTTTAGAACAAAAGAATTCTCCTAGACAGAGGTTAACTTTTATCGCCGGTCCACAAAACTTAATTGCACTCGTAGTAATAAATAAGGAAACTGAAAAACGACACCCGATTTGAAAATCTTTCCCTCAAAGCCGTAAAACTTTGTCCTTTTGCAGAAAAGTAATTACTTAAAATGGCCCTAAGAGAACACGGCGTGCAATTGTTTTCTTTCCGCAGGTAATGCAAAAATTGTTGTTTCCTTCCAGTGTAGCTGTTTCAAAATAGCTCCATGAAAATGAATAATATAAAAAACAGAGGAAACAAAAGGAGAAACAGCACTTCATACGAGGAAATAATTATTATACAATGAAAACTCCTTCAGCAGCACAGTAAAAGGAAATCATACGAGAACATGCAGCAGAATGAACAATGCCCGTGCTGTGTTATTCCTAGATGAACACTTTCTTAATACATATCAGTTCAATGTTGAAACGTTTCTCTCATTCACTACAGAAGGCAACGTCAGCTCCTTGATATATAATGCAGCCTCGCCCACGAGTGGAAATTTCAAACAAACAATGGGCGAGAGATGATGATCTAATGGTAGCCCGCTGATTTAGATGAAGTTTTTGACGAATACGTACGCCCCGTGAATTCCAAAAATCAACAGTACGTGCCAGTACTGTTAACCGCAGCAAATACATGGCCTCAGGCTTTGAGCAAGACAATAAACTCCAGCAAATAAAATGGGACTTCCGGGCACGGGAGCAGTTGTTTCAGAAAGGATCGCCGGGAAGAAGTTAAACTAGCAAGGTCAAGGATTCACCTTACTACGCAGACGCACAGGTTTCATTTTCAGTGAGATCAACCCCTTGAATTTGAAATATATGGAGTCATATAAGAGATAAAACACATTATCACGGAATATATTAGGAATAGGCACTTAAGTACATTTTTACAGTTCATTTTCTTCACTCTTGCTATTTCCTTTCGAAGTACACATTCTCTAAAATAAACCTTTGAATTTGGCGCTGAATACAAGCAACCATGGTATTATAATGTGCGTTAATAAACGCTGCCAACTGTTTGAGCATATGAAGAAACATTATTATTTTTCTCATGGCAATTTATTTAAAAAATATTATTATTCCTAGAAAAAACTCATTTTATGGCTAAACAGTGGCCTCAAGAACCAAGGTTTTCCACTCACTGGCTAACTAAACATTGATATAGCTAATGTTTCTTGGCGTCTATTGCAATGGCGGCACCGTTTAGCCGATACTTGGGATTAAAACTGCACCAAATGCTTTTTTTACCAGCTAACGTCTCACCAACTAAAAAATTAGTTTTGCATGAAAGTTCATTGTTTTAACTGCAATAAAAAGCCAAACTCTCTACCGGACATCTAAAATGTACTGCTTTCAAGCTGACCTTGTTTATGATACGATTCTATTAGAGTGATCTGAGTGCATCTTCTTATCGGCTACTATGTGAATACGCGTACTTACGGCATTATTTAACGCTGAGTTGCTTCAGTTTTGCGTTCACCAATGAATTCAGTTACGAAAGGAGCCCAGAAATTCAAGGATCATTTGGTATTAGCTTAAGAAGATAACAAATTCCAGATTTAAAAAAAATAATTTTAATCTTTTAAAGTTTATTACAATGCTTAATGAAATATGACGGTGGCAATTTCTATATAATAACATAAGTTTTTAATAATTTACAATGGTTGTTTTCAACTAGTCAGCTACCGTGTGTATCATCTTTTTAAAATTGTGTTTCCATGTACACCAATCAGGCATTTGAAATTAATGCGAGCAGCACTGACTTTAAATTCGAAACGACGAATTCTCATAATATACTGCTGTGGTGCCATGAGCAAAGCAACCAACGAGACGAAGGCTGAGAAAACGGCTCCTAATGGGGTGACGCATAAATGAACAAAGAAATCATTTTAATTACTTCCAGATGTGGAGGTCGACACCATCTCATACCGTCTGTCAGATGAGACCTTTTTTGTGCGGCGATAAATGTAACTCCCCGTACACTCCAATTGGAACGGTTAGATTTCATGTCTGTAGAATATCATGCAACACGCAATTCGATCAATCAATGAAACGCAATATTCAGAGAAATGAGTCAGACAGAGAGCAGAAAAGAAAATAGTTATTCAATGTAATATGTCGTGTTATTTAATTACCTTAAGACAGTATCATCACGCTTCTAAGAGCGTAAAACATAATATGTCAGAGAGAGGGTACCTGATCCCTACTTGAGTGTCTTGTGGAGGGCACTTCAAGTACAGTACTCCGTCTGTCGGATGAGACATTAAGCCGCGGTCCCCTTGGCGCCTTTCGTTAAGAGCAGGCTAATGCCGACGCCGGGTTTCCATCCACCCTTCCTCCCTTAACTATCCCCTATGGCGCAAATGACCTCAGCCGTCGGTCGCCTCCCCAAATATTCAATCTAATATGTCGGAGATATATTCTTATTTGGTAATAAGAACGCTTGATTTATACAATATTTCCCGCGCAGCCTACAAAATTGGGGATTAATACGATCAACATGACTCAGGAATAAACTAATACATGCTGTTTAAAAACATTATACAACAGGGTGATTAAAGAATCTTTTATTCATCTTTAATTGTCCTCTAAAAAGATAAGTATGTCATGACATTTGAAGACATTTTTACAATTTATTTTTCGCCACATGACTGTTATTTTTAAAATATTTGTCCTAAAAAATTAGCCTTTAAATTTGGTGCTAGTCACCCACAACTTCCAGTGTAACTAACATCGCTAACTATCAGTGCACGGTTTATTTTGACAAAGGATTATTTTACTTTCGCATTATCCAGGAAATTCACATTAATATTATGTGATAGTTAACTTGTTTGCAACTCACAGGGACAGGAAATTGGATTTTATTTTCAGCTGTTAATTACCGTTGGATTAACTAATAATTGCCACTAGAAAATCCATCCCTACTTCTGTAACATCGTACCATGTCCTAATAAACAAGTGATCACATTGATTTTCTTCAATATTCGAGGATTTATATATCTTAGTTGTTTTAATTATGTTGATGGTTGTCTCGTTTCTTTTAGATGCTAATTATTTATTTTCAGATTGATTTATACAAAATACTTTTTTGATCATTTTAAAGGTTTTTATGGAAGAGGTTCATAAGATGTTATTAATTAAAGTTATAATAGGGAATTGTTGTGAGAGAGGCTGCATTGAGAGGTTTGGAGATGTATCGTGGCCTCAAATGATGAAGTGTCTGTAACTTTGGAATATAAATATTTAATAGAAAAAATAGTCATGACATCACAATTCATACACGATTCAATTTATTGCGTACTAGTTACTTAAGATTCCTGGGAAATGAGTACGCCAAATACATCTCAAATAACGTAGTGCAATCTTTTAATGCTAGAAGTAGCAACTGATCCCAATGAACGTAATTGTTTTCGTGCAGAAAAATGATAATTTTCTTAAGAGAAAATACGACGACGACCTTTTATTCGCATTATGTTTAATTTCATCTCCTGAATACTGACTGACTTTTCCAAAGAAATCGATAGGTATCCATTTATATTTAATGTAGTCTTTTGTAATCAACGCAATAGGAAACTTAAACATCGTTTTCTTGTAGTTATCAACGGTGAATTCTAATATCAGATGACAATATTATGATAACGAGGTTTGGCAAATCTTTGATTTCTCCCAAATACAAAGGGACTGATGCTATAAACTAAAGGAGGTTATTGCGACCTTTGTTATTTCACGATTCTTATCCTCCACTGCTCTCTATTGTTCTGATCACTTTGCTGCAAAAATCTTGCTTTCATTGCTTCTCTTAATTCTGTTTTCCAGTTTCTAGGTGGTCTCCGTTCTCTCCCTATCCTGTGGGGTCCGATTCCACTTCCTATGTGGCTTCAAGATTTACTTAATAGTACCTAATAGGTAGTAATTAGATAACAATCGCATTTATTCAATGGACTATACCAAAATTCTTTATAAACCTATTAATTCTCCTCACGTAATTATTTATTGATATACTTGCACTCCTACAAAAGTAAATGACCCGATATTTTGCACTTATCTTGTCTTTTTATCTTATTTCCCAAGTTTTTTACCCATAAATTCAGATACATTACCCGATAACTTTGTATATTGAGGACTTATTATAAATGGTGAAAAATCTTCTAAATAAGTTCATATCCATTAAAATTTTCATTCAAAAGCCATAGTTTCCTACGGAATGATCACAACGTAAAAGAGGCGTGAATTTAGATATTTTCTGAATACTATGACACTAAGTTCGTAAGACCAAAGTCAGTTTATCCCATTTTTCTCTCCAATTATGTCTGCGGGCTTGGATGCGTCCTTCATATCCGGGTGGCTCCAAACAGTGAGGCGCTTATTTTGAATCCCAGTCTGTCGGCTCCTCTCATCAGCTGGGCACAGAGCCCGTTCAGTTTTCACGGTTCCGACGCTAGCGGACGAGAGAGCGATCAATCTGCTCCGGCAGGAAGCCCACGTGCAACGGATGCCGCGTTCTCCACGCAGTGTTGCCAACTCAAAATAGAATTCAGTTGCCAACTTCACGGGAAAAGTAACAATTTCGTTGATGGATGGGGAGGAATGAAGCCGCTAGGGAAAATTATCGATTATCCGTGCGTGAATCATTCATTTTGCAGATTACCCTAACAACTCTTCTCTCAGTGTACCTCGTATTTTTTATATTGCAATGGCTAAGACCAAATAAATACTTCTAAACTTTGGTAAGCTTGAAATTATTGCCAATATATTCTATTCGATCAATAATTTTTTTCTTCTTGCTATTCCTCCCAAGTTCATTGCCTTCTCTATGCTGATGATTGCAAGATTTACAAGCAAATTAATAATACTTCTGACTGTATTCAACTTCAACTTGCCTTAAATCAAACTTCTCTGTAGTGTGATACCTGGAAACTTAACCTAAACCTTGGAAAATGCAGCATCATGACTCTTGCTCTGAAAACAAAACCCCTGACTTTCAACTACACAATTAACTCAACTCCCTTAAACAGAGTGACAACCATGAAAGACCTAGGCGTTTTAACCGATCATAAGCTAAATTACTCCGACCACATTCAGACTGTAAAAAATAAAGCAATGTCCCTATTAGGCCTTTTTTTACCGCTTCACAGAAATTAAAGATCCAATAGCACTCCATTCCTACTACTCAACAATTGTCCTTCCCATAGTATCATATTGTTCCCCAATCTGGTCTATGTCAGCCCCGACAAATCTAAAATCCCTCGATTGCATCTCTCACTTCTTTGCCAAAATAGTCAAGCACAGAGTCCCACATTTCCGTAATATGTCCTCAAACGCTGTGCTGTCCTCTCTTTCCATTTCTAACCTCGATAACCACAGACTTAAAATGGACTTAAAACTCCTCCACAATACCCTTAACTCGACCATTGATTGCCCTGAACTGCTTTCTCTCTTCAACTTCAGGATACCAATTCGTTCCACCCGCACCCATACTCTACTCCATCTGCCTATTCCAAGGATATCTCTCACCAAGCGCTCACCTTTATTTCGCCTCCCATCCCTTCTAAATTCACTCCCCCACACTATAGATCCTTTTTATTTACTATGTAACTATTTCACCACCCAAGCGATATCCCACCTGTCAACAAATTAAATATTTCCCCTTTCCATGTTGGGCTCTCGTTGCTTATTTTTATGCTGTTATTGTTTTTGTCCTCTTTCTTGTTTTTAGTTATATGTTTACTAAAAATTGGCGCTATTGCTGTATGTAAACAATGTTTTTAAATAAATAAATAAATAAATAAGAAAGCTTTACGACTCACAAATTGAACTGTGCGATCCCTTTGTGACACTTCTACATTTTCCGTGTTTTTCGCCTATCCATAAATCCTGTCGTTAATTTTTTTTAATTATACGTGCTTTATTATCATGGATAATCGAAAGTTCGTTTGGTATGAAAACACATTAAATATCATTTCTAAATCAATCATTAATTTTGTCGCGAACTAAACGAAAACTGTCGCAGGAAAAAACTGTCAGACTGAGAATGAAGTGGAAATACAATTAAGACGGTTAAAACAGAAAATAATGATAAACCAAGAACCTAGACGTAGAGGTGTATGAAAAGAATGTACAGATTGACAAACGATAGATTAATACGAACCGCAAGGGATAAACTGCCCACAGGTAGAAGAAACGTCGGTTGGCCAAGAATACGGTGTAGTGAGAGCCTTACCCATAAGAGAAGGCCGTTGTAGAAGATACAGGATACAAGCCAGAATACAAAGGAAGAAGAAGTTCTTGTATTCCTAGGTAGGGAGACTTAGGAAAGCGCACGAAGCTATAGTTTATTACGCGATTTATGGAAAGTATATGCCACTGATATCATCATGTTATACATTTTTTCAAGCCCTAATTTCTCCTAAGCCACATAAAAGCAAAAATTGTGTTAGGATTCTCAACTATTAACCAAGTAAAAGAGTTCTGCTACTTGGGAAGTCAATTAACAAATGAAAATACATGCTTAACAGATGTTAAGAGAAGGACCACCCTGACCAAACAAGTTTTCTAAAAGAAGCGTAACCTATTGGTAAACAATCACCTCTCAAATGATACGAAGAAGAGATTTATAAAGACGTTCGTGTGGAGTATACTCACCTATGGTTGTGAAACATTGGACATTGAATAGGCAAAGAAAATACAGGCTCCAGGCAGCCGAATTGTGGTTCTGGAGGAGAATGACTTAAACAAGTTGGGTCAAGAGCAAGTTTTGAAAGAAGTAGGAGAAAAAAGAATGCTTCTCCAAGCAATTCACTCCAGGAAAATTAGACTTGTTGGCCACTTAGTAAGACAACGAGTTCATCAAGGACATAATTGAAGGAAAAGTGTTGGGGAAGAAAAGGAGAGGACGACCTAGAATATCCTTACTTTGCAGTGTGATGTCAGTAATGAAATGAAATTCCTACGGGGAAATGAAAAAAACAGCCTTAGAATGAGACAATTGGGTACAAAGACAGCGACAAAGCCTGGCCGTTTGAGAGACGGCGACGAATTTCTCCTACTATTTAATTTGAAACAGTAATTGGAATTTTCAATAATCTTTTTCAAAGTAATTAAAATTAAGCAAAAGTCTTAGTTTAAAATTTGGCCCAATGTATTTAAAAATGGCGGATTCCCACTCATTTTTCCTCTCCCGGTATCAAAAGCTCGGGCAGAAATGGGGATCCAATCAATTCAAGAAGAGAACAAACGGCGAGTGAATTTAAATGAAAAACTAATCCTAATTATTCATAAAGTGCGATGGAGTTTTGACTCATATGCATGCATATTGGTCGTCAAGGTAACACGTGCGCGTAGTCCGAGGATCCCTTCGTTGGGTATTGATAGCAAGACCTCAAGAGACGGAAAAAATAGTTTTATGTAAATAGTAATTTTACCGTGGTGCAGTTAATAAAAAAAGCACCCAAAGTCACCAGCTTTTTGTCAAATTTGTATATTTTTTATGACTACTCGTCAAATATAAATGAAACCTGTTCAGTGATTCAAATCTCTTCATTTTAGAATATATTTTTACTTATTTTTCTAGGTTAATCTGCAGTTAAACCCATGTTTCTGTAGAATTTAACTAATGCTTACAGAATGTAAACACCCCCGCTGCACTGTTGACGGTATCCACGTGATCGCAACCGTCAAGGACGACTAACATGGGACTCATTGGTTTGATATAAGGCTTTGTTATTTTTTTCAAAAAACAGTTCGCGGATTTTCCCAAACACATGTGAAGGTAATCAAGTACTTGATACTCAAACCTACTAAATCAGTCCGGTCGCTTTCATAATCATAAGCGTGGTCATTGGCTTCAAATAGCAATAATTCCTGAGAAGTTGATAGTTGTATTTGTGTCTTCACGCTATGATTTATATTTTTCTGCCAAAGACTTGTAGCAGTAACGGAATCTGGCAACGCTGCCTCCACAACGCGCCGTCTCGAATCAAAATTTCTCGGAGAATGAAACAAATAAATAAAAGCCGCCCCTCACCCGCTCCCGAAATGCGTATCCCGTCATCCTCCGCGGTTCGTTTCGTCTCTTCTTGATCTGATGCCGACGCCTCTTTCCACAAACGCCGGTAGGGAGAAAACTCCGAGGCCGGAAGGGAGAAAAAGGGGACGATTGAAAATAAAAGAAGTTCGGCTAGCGCACCATTAGGGCTCGTGATGAGAGAGAGGGCGAGTGTAAAGTGGAAAAAAGAGCCCGGAAGGGAAAAAATGAGTTGAAACATTTGAAAAGAGGGTTTTTTTATTCTCTTGAGTTTTCTCTTATTCATATTATCATTCAATAACCCAGAAGTTTGTTTAGACGGCGTGTGCCCGCGTTCCAATTCCAATCAACTATATTTGCATCATCAAATTCCTTTGAAGTTATTCGTGCTTTTATATATTTTTACGAGCAATTTCTCCCCCCTTGGTTTCCTTCCCAAATATTTTCAGCTAAATTTCAAAGAAGCCCCCGCATATAAATGTACCGTTATTAAATGGTGGAGTAATGCACCTCCCTATAGCATATTTATGCATAGTTCTATTATCCCACGTAAAAAAATCCTAAAAAAAGGAAATATATCATTACATGTATATACTCAGGGCAATTTCATTTACTTTATTCGTTCAAAATAAGCCGAGGTAAGCTGGATAAATAAATAAACTTAACATAGTCACCCTATGTTATAGTTGTTCTATGTTCTGTACACAAGTACAGAACATAGAACGATAAGCCTAATTACACATGCAGCCAAAATAATGTTGAAAGTTTTGAACAGGAGATTAATAAGAATAATGGAAGAAAATGTAGGGAGGAAAAATTTGGTCTCCGGAAAGGGAAAGGAACAAGGGACGCCATTGGCCTGTTAAGAATAACTGGAGAAAGGTATATAGAGAGAGGAAAAGGAATGGCGCTATGTTTTATTGATCTGGAAAAGGCTTTTGATCGGGTTGAATGGAATAAAATGTTCGAAATTCTAAAAGAGAAGGGGTTGGTATGGAAGGAGAGAAAACTCATTAGATAATTATATATGAGGCAAAAAGCTGCATTAAAAATAAATGAGGATATGACAGAATGGGTGGATCTTGGTAGAGGAGTAAGGCAGGGATGCTTTCTGTCGCCAACCTTGTTCAATATATATGTTGAGGACATGATCCATAAAGCTTTTGATGGGATAGAGGAAGGAGTCAGCATTGGAGGTAGGAAGATAAGAAGCATAAGATTCGCATATGACATGGTAATATTAGCAGATGATATGCAATCACTTCAAATGTTGATAAAGGTTTTAGAAGAAGGGATGAAGGAATATGGGATGAAGATAAACATAGGAAAGAAAAATGTGATGCCATTAAACTGTGAAAATTATACGAGTGTGAATATAAATGAAGGTGTAATAGGAAAAGTGAAAAGCCACCGGTACCTAGGAACGATGGTGACAGACGACTGGAGAAGTATTGCAGAAATAAAAGCAAGGATAGCAATGGCAAAAGAGGCCTTCAGCCAGAAGAAAAACTTGCTATGCAATAAAAGTCTGGATCTGGAGCTGAGAAAGAGACTAGCTAAATGCTATTCATGGAGCGTTTTCATGTATGGATGTGAAGCGTGGAAATTAGGTAAGAGGGAAAGGAATAGAATAGAAGGTTATGAAATGTGGGTGTGGAGAAGGATGAAAAAAGTAAGATGGGTAGATAAGATGAGAAATGAAGAGGTTTTGAGTAAAGTAAAAGAAGAAAGATCGCCCCTAAAGGAAATTAGGAAAAGAAAAGGAAATTGGCTGGGCCATGTGATGAGAGGGAAAAGTATAATAACTGTGGCACTTGAAGGTTCAATTGAAGGAAAGAAAAAGAGAGGAAGGAGAAGAATTAAATTGGTGGATCAGGTGAAGAACATCAGCCATGATGAAACAAAGAAGGAAGCTCGGGACAGAAGCGGATGGAGACGCCAGTGGTGTACGGGACCTGTCAGCAGACAGGACACCAGATGATGATGATAGTAACCCCAGAGACACGCCAGGGATTTCGCAAGGAATAAAATATCTGCCAGGTCCAGGACTCAATTCCTGTCCAACGTATCATTTGCGCGTTATAATAGTATAATAAAGCGTGTGAATGGTGAGCTCTTGCATAATAAAATAAATATAGGTAAATATAGTTCCAAGAAACTGAGGAATTGACTCGTTTCAAATGAATTTCACGCGTCAAGAATTTGTTGTACTTTAATAATTTTATTCTCATATGTTTACAATATGCAATTAAAATTCTTACTTTAACATGAAAACTTTGACAAGGACATAATAGCTACTACCACGGACTGAGAAGTCAGGACATTTGCTCTCGTTCACATTATAATTCGAAAACAGGGCATTAAAAGTACTTCACCAACAACACGAAGATATGGCCCTAGTCGCAACATCACTTTGGACAGACGATGAGGTCATCTAACTGATAATCTAGAAACTTCTAACGGTGAATATCTTTCGCTTTTTTATCGCTGTTAATCATAGAGTGAGGACATTTATCTTAATGGATGCATTCGTGTTCTTTTCATCAAGTCCTCTTCGGAATGGCCGAAACGAAAAATTAGCATAGCATTATGCGTGGCATGAATTAAACACTGCGAGGAAATCACGTGTGATTACAGGCAGGAGAGGGAGGAAAAATTTGCATAAATCCGAAAAATTGTTGTGCTCCAGTTGAAAAATAATAAAAAGCCTTATCCGTAAATGCGCTCGCTCTGCGGGTTGTAACCGGATAAACCTGATGGAGCATCCACCGGCTTTAAAATTCTTTCCCTCCACTCATGAATAGCCCATCCGAGCGAGCTATCATTTTTTTAAAGCCGTTCTAAAAGGAAAGAAATGGAGTGTCAAAAGACATTTTTTTATCTCCAGGCGCCGACCATGTTTCCCCATCAGCTGCGAAAATGGGGGACGTGGCGGGAGAATGAATGAATGGGTGAAGGGAAGAATGCCAGAATGGGAGAATGATGTGGCTTACCGGGATACGTGAACGTCACACCGCACCGGCTTCCCATCATCCATTATCCAAACACATATGTTACCTAGACAGTTCACCGCTCTCAGAAGAATATAAAGGATATTTTTACCACGTAATTGCATCAAGTAATGCAGCATGAAAAGGCAATGATGCGAGGCATGACCTCTGTGAAATGTTTCTCGCGAAATAATCGCGTAATTTTCAGAGAAAAAGAGCAGAAATTGGAAATGAAATAACTACTTTGAACCGAGTCAGCTGTTTCCAGAAACGGTATATTGGATGATTTTAAGTGGATCACTGAATTCAGGACAGGTAGCCATGTTTTTACTGAACGTTATCCGGGCATGAGTAACTCATGCCTGGGGAATGTATAAGATTATCTCGAGAGTAACTTAGTTTTTCAAGAAAAGATTGTGCTCATCTCAATTTTGGGAGGCTCATTAAATAAGGTAGAGAGTAGAAAATTTCTAAACGAAATCCAAATTAGTAACTTTTCCAATTTTAAATATGGTTCAGCATTTTTGAATTTCGGTTGATATGATCAGTGACAGTGCTCGGAATTTTGCCATCCATTGCGAGTGAGATTATTCGTATAAGTCTATTGAAAAAATACATCATTTATTAAGTGCGACAGTGTAAAATATTTCGATAGCTATGCGGTTGATTATAATTAATATCAAAGAGCCTATATAATGCAATCAATAATTTACAATGCACATCACAAGTTTATAGTTGAGCAGGTATGGAAATGTGATGAACTATTGAAAGAATGTCGTCCTATCACAAAACCTCATATCTGCTTCTCTGCTCACTATCACGAAAATAAGAAACCGAATACCACCGCTTACAGTTCGGGAGTGCAAATAATTCATCGTTTATGATTTCCTATGAAGTAAAATTTTTATATGGCTTGCTTTAAAACTATGATATGCGTGGTGATTTGTAGAGGTAGAGGTAGAAAAGTAAGCCGTAGACACGGAAGACCCATTGAGTTTTATAAGTTTTGACATAAAGATGTCAAAATGACGTATGTTAGCCAGAACACGAAAGAATTGAAGAATCCATCAGAAGGTATGCAAACATGGGAAGGAATGTCCAAGGTAGCATTTGGCAAATATCAAGAAAAGAGTTTTAGGAAATGCACAAGAGTAGGCTAAATGTGGAGGAAAAATGATGAACAACTTGCGTTTGCGACGATGTTAAGATGCATTGGGTTTGGTATAAATGGTTGAAGAAATAATATTGGTTTTATGCTTTATTAATATATGTACATAAAAGGCGTGAGATTCGTTGATTTTTCTGTGTAAATAGAATGGATTTGTGTGAAATAACGAAGGAAATATTATAGTAGAGAGAATGGTTTAAGAGGGAAGGGTTTGATGGAGAAAGTCATTGATATGTGTGGTGAATTTTAAGGAGGAATGTCAGGAGTGAGGTATAGGAAGGTATGCATAAGTACAAGAGATCCAAAAGAGAAAATAATAGGACAGCGAAGAGAAAAACATAACGAGAGTGCCATATTTCTTGACCATACAGTCATAACTAAGGTATTTGACCTTGCCTGTAAACATATTTTATTTAAGAATCATTGTTTTTATTAGAGCTAACCCAAAATATGTCTTTCGATATCAATACGGCCAAAAATTATGGTCAAGGTCACCGCGGTATCGTAATCAACTTGCATGTAGTATTTTTTATGTTCTACTGCAAAAAACGAAGAATATTTCATATTCTAGACCAATAAACAGATCTCTATGACCCCATAGTCCTAGATTTGGAATGCAGTGTCAATCATGTCTATCACCGAGAGTTTAATTTTTCGACTGCTCCTACCCCGTAAGGAAACGTCGTGATGGGAATGTATGCGTGTATATATTTTTCCTGGCCGGACACCAGCACGACTCGAGTGAGATTCGAGAAGAATGTGAGGAGACAGGTAAGGCGGAAAGGAAGAAGAGCTTACAGTCAACCTCACCGGATGAAAGAGATAACTTTGACGGATTGGTCGGACGCTTGATTGATTAGCCTGTCCCGTTGCATAGAGAGGGTCGTTAAAGAGCATTGTCTGAGAGAAAGATACCATGGCAAGACTTCTTCCTTTTCCCCTGCTTTCTAACCTCCCTCCGTCCCTCTACACAACACCCCCTTTTCCCTTCCTCAGCATAGAAACCTTTTGTACGCTTGACGAGCCTGTAAGTCCTAAATGAAAGGCCTCGGGCTTCAGCTTGTTTTCCTGGAACCCCTTTCATACCTTTCCCTCTTTTCTCTAGCGCTAGAGTAACACCCTGGCGCTTCGTAACGAGCGCAATTGTTGATTGGGTCTATGCTACGATGTAGGAAAGCCAGGCTGGTAAGATGGGTGGTATCGGTGGTTGTTTGCCAAAGACGAACGAAATTCTGAAGCGTCATAATTCTGGACTCATCTGTTTTACAATTCAACCAAAGTTATGGCCTAATCTTCTTAGTTGAGTGAAATTTCTTACCTTGTCACTGAATAAAATATATATTTTCTCTGGAAATTTTGCCTACTAATATTAGTGTTCACCAAGCACCATCAGTTCCTGACACAATAATGATTGTTCAGCTCGAATTTACTGGTTACAGGTTATGAATGGTCCCATTTGGCACAGCCACTCTCATGCTGTGACACGGGAAAACTGTTAAATGGGTACACGTTGTGTTTGGGCTCTCAAATGCTGTAGAGCTACGGTAACTTGGAGGATAATATGCATTGGTTGTCTTTTGTTCAATGCATAAGAAATAGTAAGGAATTGAATTCATGGTTAAACTCACCAACCGAAGGTAATGACATGGTATGGTGATGTTTCACAATATCCCGCCGGATATCGCTGAAATAAGGATAATTCGTCTGCACATTAAAATTTGTGGGTGCATGATATCGCTTTCGGCACACTGAATTACTGGTCACAGGTAATGGCGGGCTCCAATTTTTTCAATAATTATCACGGCTCGACTTGGTGAAGCTAGAGACGCTGAAATGATGAGGTATCGATTACAAAATGCAGGTGCGCTCGGTACACGTCCCACCTCATTTTAATGCTCGTAGCTTTAAGTCTTTTTCCCCGAAAATAATTCTGAAACCAGTTTTCAAGGTTCTTATTTGAGTGGCGATGAGTGAAAAAACTAGCCCTTGGTGAGAGTGCTCATTTCCGGTGAAGAGTTACGTTCCACTGAGGAGACACTCTTATTGTGAGGATCTTAAAGGTGGTTATAGCGCGAAGCATGAGTCATTGAATGCACGTTTTAATAACTTTTCAAGGAAATCGAAAAAAAATTTGGACCTCGCTTCTTTTAAGCACATCCATTTATACATTGGGAACAACCATAACGATAATAATATCAGCAACTGGTGCAATACCCAACAACCTACACAAAAGCTTGGAAACAATAGGAATAGAGAATCATATGTGCATGAAATAAAAAAAAATACAATGATAAATACTAGCTCCATAGTAAGAAGATTTATAAATGAACATAAAAAAACAGTAAATGAGCCTAATCCCTTTAGTTCTTTGCACCCGGGATAGGTGAATGTTTCCCGGCGTTCAGGCTGAGAAGTGAAAAATTTGCAAATAATAATAATATTTATTTGACTCTAGGATCCTTTACAATATAATTTCATGATATAAGGCACGTCAGGTAGTACTAATCATATCCTACAACAGAGTTACAGAGCAAGAATTTAAAGAATGACACAAGTCGCAAGTCAAGTAGTGTTAAGAATTCATTCACAGAGTACAACAGCTTTTCACACAGGAAAGCCTTTACTCTATTTACAAATACAGATTTTGTATCAATTACCTTAAGGTCAACAGGCAGTTTGTTGACAATTCTCAACCCAATGGTTTTGGGTGCCATTGATGCTCCTTTAGTCCTAACATATGGGATGTGGAAATTCCTATTACCTCCAGTATCATAATTGTGCATATCTGAATTCCTTACAGCATCAAAATACCCACACTTTACCCAGGTAACTACTAATAAGATAAATAAGCATGGAAAGGGAAGTATTCCCAATTTCTTAAACATTGGGTGACAATGAGCCCGATATCGCTCTTTGGCGATTAGTCGGACAATCCTTTTCTGGATTATGAATATCCTAGTATCATGACTGGAGGAACCCCAGAATATAATATCAGACCTTATCCTACAGTAAAACTCGCCTTAATACATGGTCAATAAGACACTGCTGTCAAAAAGACACCATGAATGTTAAATGAAAAAAGAATTTAATTTTTAAAATTTCTTCTCTCTTGGAACATTGTTACGACTTTGGTTTACAGCGCGGAATTCGAAATTTAAGCAAGAATTGTGCGTAAATACGAGTTTTTTATTCGGTATAATATCTTGACATTTATTAGGAACCATTATAATAACTTGAAACGTATATTTTTGCGTTTCGAAGAAAATCTGTTCAAGTCATGTGCCTAAATAGTGAGACTAATTATTAATAAAAAGCGCTTTGAGAATTCCTACCCCTTGTTTTTTAGCCTGTAGCTGTTGCCATTGAGATATATATTTGTTTATAAGGTGTTAAAGCTATTCGTTTTTTAGAAGTGATAATTTGCATGAAAGGCCTTGTACAATAAAATGTTATTACTTATGCAGAAGCATTGAATTTAATATTCCAAAGCCAAATCTCTCATTAATCAAAAGGTCGTTTTTGTTCATTGGGCCAAGAACTTTTAATAATTTACCGAGTGACATTAAAGAAGCAAAGAGGAAATATATTTTTGTAAAAAGGTCAGAGACTGGAAATTATCTTATCATGTAATAGAAGTTTTAATATGATTTCATGGTTGTGTATTGTATCAAAAACATTGTAATGTAATTTGTTTTGCCCCTGTTTATTGCTTTGTTTATTGATATATTCTTCATTTTTTTTGTTTTTTTTGATCATGTTTTGTCAAAAAAGCTAATGTTATATTTTTCAATAATATATTTTGAACGAATAAATAAGTGCTGGTAGGTTCAAAACAAGTGTAAACCATTGAATCTACCTAAAGCCCAATGGTTGTATTGCTAAACGTTTTCTCTATTGTTTTTTTTAAGTGGAGTAATAAATTAATCTATCAATCTATCAAGGAAACGTGTTAAAATAGCATTTAATTTCCAAGGAAACCAAATCAGTTAAATGTAGTTTTCTTTCTAGATATTAACATTGCTAATAAGGACGCGTGTGCAAAGTTTCACGCAAATTTGTACATAAAATAAAATCGCTCCAACCACCTTACTGAGGGTTATTCTGCTAATGTGGAGTAAAACCTAGAACGCCACAGTTATTTCACAATATTCTTGCATTACAATGTTATGTTAAGCAGAAAAATATAAAAAAGTATTGGGTGCTTCAACTTGAATAATTCGTTTCAGCAAATAAAATAATGTCTGCCATAATATCGCAAAATCTTGCCACTCTAGCAAGCTATGAAAGACGAGCTCAAGATTAAGATTTTCAAAACGTCATGGCGACTCATGATGTTAAAAAAATCAGCTATCAGATGTAAGCAAATTAAATAAACCAAGAAAATGGTATGCAAGACCTTATAAAAAATAATAATAAATAATAAATAATCGATAAAGCGAACCAAAGAAAAAGGATTTCTTCAGGAGTAAATATACTAATCAGGAACTATACAATTGGAAGAAGGGAGATGTAAAACATATAGACTTAATCGAACATATTATTCACCAGAACCGGCTTTTTATGTTTTAATTAATCTATAATTGAACCGTATGTTAGTGATTATGTGTATCCATGACGCTCCATCTACACCTATTGAAGAAGATCAAAATTAGTGTAATTCTTGCTAGCCTAGAACAACTTGCGTAAATAAACAGTTCCGTTTCAGTACATATTTGAAGGGCACTCATATGAGGCCAACAGAGGTATTGTCATTAAAGGTAGGTCATAAGAAATATAAGAACTTTTTCAAGCTTCACGCCACCCCTTCAATAATGGTACCCAACGTAGTAATTTCCTGTGAAAAAAACTGCATTCACATGTTAATTGCATTACTTCTTTCATGTCTCCCAATTTGCTCATGTCGTTCAGCATCTCTATTCTCATCGCAACCACATCACCTCGACCTTTTACCCAATTTTCTCCTCCCGTACGCTACATTTAAAAATTGTTTAACCGCTAAAGGTATGCCGCTTTGATTATTCCTATTTTAACTTCCCTATATTCCTGTTTTTCATCCCCTGCCACATTAAACTTGCCTAAATTTTCCTGATTCCCTGTTTATCAGGATTATAAACTATCCCTTCTTCCAAACCTAAAATTCTCCCCATTTTATTCATTGCTTACCCATGTATCTGATTGCCTATGTTTTAGGTCCACAAATCATAATTCTCCTGCTCTTTACAGCACGATTTTATATACAGTTTTTTTATAACTTTTCTTTCTTGCATAATTGCTTATTCAAGGTCACATCTTATCCACTTGCTCAAAATATTTATGACTAATGAGAACAATAGAAGTCGAGTAATACGACCAGACTATTACCAACTAAATGACATAAATTTCAAAAAATTTTCATCAGGTTATTACCATTGAATCGTCGTTATTGTTCACTGCAACCCTACTAAACATTCTTAGAAGCTGTTCTGTAGAACGTAAGGAATTCTAAAGAAATTGACTCTTTTTCTTTAGAACTAGTTCCTTTTCTAAGGACCTGTACGAAACATGAGAGCCTGACTCTACAGAAAATATGTTCTGTAGAGTTATTTTCTGCAGAGCATAATAAATCCTTACAAGCTGTTCTGTAGAACTTCAGCAACTCTACGGAAATATGTGAGGTTTCCGTTGACCCAGTTCCTTTTCTAAAGACCTATATGGAGAGTCGTAGGGAATTCCACAGACCGTCCTAAGGAATTCTGCAGAACGTCGTAGTGAATTCCGTAAAATGGCGTTTCAATACTTTAAGGAATATCTACAGAACTTTTTAAGAAATTCTGTAGAAGTGTTATAAGGAAACTATACAGAATTTTTTAGGAGGGAAGTAAACCTTTATTAGAAAGAAAATGCTTGCGAAACATTTTTCATCACATTTCCTGGTTAAGTGTGTAGTAGATGCATATTTTCTTCCTGAAAACGGATCATTTATTGAAGTGCAAAGGTGCTATAAGAGTTTTCATACTCATCAAAGCAAGACAGATATTTTGGCCTTGAGAGATGCTTCGGTATGAGCAAGCACAATGGGGAGGACATTACAGCTTAAGAGAGCTGAGAGAGATGGAATGAAAGGAAGAGAATGGCAGGTGAATCACGGGGATAAAAAGAGAGAGGAACGTGGAAGTGTATAGACGTAGGAAAGGATTCTGAGTGCCCATAGAGCTGACTCTAAGGCGCTGGCGAAGCAAAATGGGTGGGAATTGAAAAGAGGATTACAATGGTGTCGAGTCCAGTGAGAAATGCCAGGCCATTTTCGGAAAAAATATAGCAAATCCAACTTCTCCTCACCAATGCCAGCGAGTCTTCATCACTGCAAGGTAATTTTGTTCGGCTCACAATGGTCTCTTCGTCGACGGGAGACCCCGAGAAAATAAAGACGATTTAAGGAAGCGAGACAATGGGACTTGAAAGAGGAATGTATTCAAAAGGGACGCGTTTTGGAGTGAATGGAAAGTGTGCAATAATCGAAGAGCTATCGACATCCTGAGGAGGCCGCCCGTGATCTCTTGCCGAAGTGTGAATGGATCGTACATCTGTCGTGCCCGCACTGTCGCGAACGGCCGGCGCCATGGGGGACGGGCGTTCTCTGAACTCGATCTCCCAACAAGGCAAACGCCTTTGTCCTGTGGTAGACGATGCCGTGAATCCAAAATTGAACCCACTTGTCTCAAAGGTTTCAGTGTCTCAAACCTCAGGCTGTGAGCGATGATCTCAGGCACAGAATAATTGCCTACGAGTGCGAAATTATGTTGGCTTTCACTAGTGTTATAGAGCAGTCGCCCAAGATAAGTGGGATATTAGGTATGGCCTTGGAATTCCTGACGCCAAATACAACCGAGTCAAGTATTACAGGATCTCCAGGTAACACATCTACGAGATGCCTTGGCATAATGTTGAGGTTATTTTAAGTGTAGTGATATGCGTGATAACAAAGTACTTTTTAATTAGTCAAAGATGTCAGGTAGCTGAAAGCTGAGCTGAAATTCACACTAAGAACTCATTTTTTACATTTGTATAAGAATTCAGACAATCCATCAATATTCACCGTTGAGCGCCGGAAGAACAACCATACCCGAGCGAAGCTTGAGAATAATACACTTCGATTATCCGCCAGGAAAGAATCGCATCCTACCTCTATCCAATCATTTACACTCTTCAGTCAAAAGACTCTTGACGCTCCTCTCACTCGAAAAATCCACATTAATTAGCTTGAAAATGAGTCCTTCTAACCGCATAGCATTTTAAATATAATATACATACCTGAAGAAATATTAACTTCAAGGATGTTAGCAAGAGAGATACCTTGGAGTTTGAAAGTCTTCGATAACTTAAACGTACGCTACAATTTATACACCATCTCCCGTACATACTTCCACCATGCGCTCCCAAGCTGTTGAAAGATGGTGATTGCTTTTTTTTGAAAAGTGGTTAGAGACTCGTTGCGGAAACTGGAAGAACTGTTATTTTCTCTCGTCACGTATAGAGAAGGTGCCCCTTCAGGGGGAGGAGGGGGTTGGATGAGACGAGGAAGGGAAAATGGAAGACGCGTGATGTTAAATGGAGAATAGGGATGATGGGTGGGGAGGTTTGGAGGAGCGACAGGGGAGTAAGGTTGCGGCTGAAGGCAAAGGGGTGGGGTGGGGGGGGTGAAATAGGAGGAGGAGGATTGACGGGGAGTGTGGTAGGATGGGGGGGGGGGCTTTGGGTGGGAGTGACAAGAAGGAAGAGAAAGGGAACCTGCCCATCACTTGAGACCAGAGTTCCATTAGGATAAACCCGTCTGGCGTCAATTCCGACCGTCTTTCTCTAACCCCCCCTCCCTAATGCTCCCCCTCCTCGTCGTATACTTCAGTCAACCCCCTCCCCAACCTACACCCCCTCGTTTGTGTCCTCCAACACCCTATTTTCTTCCCACTCGTCCGTCCGGTAATTTAGAAGCCCTCCCCCACCCATTCTTTTAACGTTCCATTTTATGTCCTTAAAATGATGCTCACAACACAGGTAGACGTGCATGAATGACTAAATATAATATATCATTATGCACCTATTGACGGATGCAAAAGTATGTAACACATGAATTATATCGATGATTTATACTTTTTTATAATCAATTACAATTTCTAAAGTATTATATTTAGTTGTAATTTATGTATTTATAAATTTTTCACGAGAGCGCTATGGCTACATTACGGAACTGCCGACGCATATCAAGGACTTTGATACAGAAATATAATTAATTCATGTTTAATTTACTATTATTTTGTTTACTTAATACAAATACTTGGGATATGTTAATTTATGAATCGGTCCTTATCACCACTAACTTTTTTCAACTTCAATTTCAATCTGTCAGCATCAATAGTTATTCCTTCATCACTACAAAAACAATCTATCAAAGTTACTGTCCCATAACCTACCTATAAAAGTGGACTCTGGATTGTGCAAATCGTAACATTTAGCTAAAATAAAGGTGCATAGTTATGGCATACATATGTAGTACTAAATCTTAATTGGACCAGTATTGAAATGTAATATATACCTGTGAATCCAGCTAAAATCTATCGTTCTCTTAACTCAGCGGCTTAGTGCTGGATAGTCTAATTTTATACGTGACGCGCATCCGTTGCTCCTTTTATTTCCATTATTATGATTGCGTCCTCTCCTCATATTTTTCTCGTGCGCGCCGCGTTCGTCATCTGTTCCACCATATCACGCATCTTGGAGGGCTTAATGATATTCACTCACTCCCTCACTTCCAAGGGTATGAGAATACTCCCCTTTCCACCCTCTCAACAACCCCTCCACGCAAGTCTCAGAGAGGGAGAAAGGATACGAATTAAAGGGGAAGAGAGAGAGAGAAGACGAAAAAACTTACATATATATAAATGTATAAAAATGCTCCTGGCAGTGAGGATGAGGATTCGGAGAAAGAAGTTGGACGAAGGAGTAGGAGGGGGAGCGGACGAATAAACGAGGAGAATTTTCGAACGGGTGAGCAGGAAAAAAAATTGAAATCGTTGGGGTGAATTAAGGGAGTGTAACGTCTTCATTTGTGGGATCTCTTCTGGAGGGAGTGTGCCGTAGACGAGCGGTTCTGTTGGGCGGAAAGGGAGGGCAAGGAGGGGTAGGGGCTTTTTGGAGAAGACATTCCGTTATGGGATGGGATGAGATATATGCCGAGACACCTGCATTCGCTGGAATGAAAAAATATACGAAAGGAAAAGGAGAACCCTGGGGAAGCAGGCGTGAGATGGAGTGGGTGGTTCGTTTAGGGGAAAAGCCTTTGCGGTGCACGGAGAAGGAATGGGTGCGATTCAAAGTATGAATGCGTCCCTGCACCGAGGGAACGTATTTTGCGAGATAAGACTTTTTAAAAAAATAGAGAGCATCAAAGTGCTGAGTCGTACCAATCGGTTTTTTTTTGTTACCAAAGATCCATATCATCATAGCCTCTGCATTATCATTCATACTTCCAAATTACATAGCCTCACAAATGCTCTTATCTTTTGCTATCCGCATAAAAAAAAGCAGACTTCGCATGCCTGCTGCGCTTTCCGAGGCCAAATTACCATATTGCATACGTATTTACGAGTGGCATGTCATTACAAGTTAACGATTACTTAAAAATTCAACCGAACACATGGCCAAGAGTATCATGGGTACAGGGTCATCCATTAGAACTCTCTCTTGTGGTAGTTAGCAGGGTAATATTAATTTGTAGGGACTCGTGTGTAATAGGTGTCACAAATGGTAACCAATTGTAGGTAATAGGTGTCACGATAGGTAACGAATATGTAGTAAGTTCAATTAATACTCTGTAAATATGCAACATATTATTTGACACCTACTGCGGAAAGAGTTGACTGAGGGATGTGCTAAAGTTCCACTGAGGTCTCCTGGGTTTGTAAAATATGTTCATTATTGTTTAAAATAGTAATCCCCTTTAACAGGTGCCGTTTAACGTACCCTAACGATTACTACTTAAAGAAAAGTTATCTCTTTTAGAACCTGCACCAGTGCTTTTTCTTGTGGGTTAGCATGCAGATCACTACAAGGTGAAAATAAGTACCGTTTTCAATGATTATTTATGTGACCCATTTTCGTTCCTAGTTTGGCGCAAAAGAATTGTCATTGAAGAGGAGCACTTTGTATGGCAGTTGAATAGGGGGAATTTACAATCTCCCGAAAGACTAACGTCACGGGACACCCGACACTTACTGTTGAGTCATTGCGTTGATATACATATGCAAGCACTCCGATTTTACTCGAAATACTATCACCTAAAGAGTTTTTATGATTGTTTGCTCAATTCTGTATGACTTTACTGCGTGCGGAAATTATATTAGTATAGACACATCAATAATACTCAGTAAAGTAATTCTAACGAGCACTAAACAGCAATCGCAAGAATAGTTACAATAGAAATATTGATTAATTTAAAAGTGTATATTTATGCGTAATATTGTCAGTCACATTCATTTTTCATTGGTCGTTCAATCCTAGGATTGGTTGACTGAAGCCCTCCACCCTTCCCTATCTAATGTTAGTATGCTATGTACTGTATTCTTTATTTGGTCCATGAACGTATTTCTGGGTCTTCCTCTGGAGACTTTTCCCTCTATTTTACCTTCAATTTTGCTCTTCACAAACCCATTGTGTCTCAGGGAATGCCTAATCCATCTTGCTCTTCATTTCAGTATGATGTTCAATATTGTCCTTTACTCTTCTACTCTTCTGTACTCTTCATCATTAATTGTTTCGTCCGTCCATCTACTCTTCTGTACTCTTTATCATCTCTTGTTTTGTCCGTTCATATTATCTTCAGCATTAGTCACATCTACACTCAAGAGTTCCACTTCTATCGGATGTTTCACGATCGCAACACCTTTTTTATTTGATTTTTTTATAAAGGAGATGCATATCTGCTTGCTGCTATATTGATGCTGTTAATCAAATAAAAAAAGGGCCCAAGTACAACTACCCGGAGCACTATCAATGTTCCCTCTTAATGCTTCTTCCTTCGTAAACCCTCGGGACTATTTTCATCAGCCAATCGCGTTAACTTCCATTTATGAAGAAGGATCGGATTAAGTCCTTCGTTAAAGGAGAGGAACACGCCTCCAGATAAGAACGGAGGGAAACAAAGGTTGCGTAGGTGAGGGCACTAAGCAGTCCTTTCCCGAGAGCATGAATATTCACGAATAGCCCAAGATCAGAAATGATAGCCATTACGTTTGCAAAAAAATGAAAAACGCTTTTTCTTCTCTACATTTCCTCTCGTTCTAAATGCAAATTCGAGATTTAGGACGGTGTTTTTTTGGGGGGGAGAACGTGGAAAAGAAATGTTAAATGATTTTTCTCGCCGTAATACTCCCTTATTTGGGATGCAAGGAAATTACCTACCTCCTGAAATACCGTGTGGCAAAACGATTTACGGCCTCCGGCAAGCGAGCATTTCTGAATGAAAAAACATGGTGGGTCATCTCATTTAAACTGGCTTACTCAGCGCAATGTTTTATTTTTTTTTGTTAACTCTGATGATTGATTTAGCTCTCAAAAGTGCGGTTGGGAGCGTAGGTTGGTTGACGTATCGTGGGACGTCAACCAAATGGCTCGGCTAGAATTCACGTGGGAGTTGATGCTTCGAACATTTCGTGCAGTCTTTCATGTTGCATATTTAAGCGAGCAAAGATGAAGAGAGGAAAAAAAAACAGAAAAATACCTGAAAGTTTCCTCGCCACAAAGTTCTTCTATCTCGCTGGTGAAATTATTAAGTTTTGGGTTATCATTCTCCTCTTTTCTCTTTCTTAAAGAGCCAAAATTCCACCTAAAAAAATAGCATTAAAATTAAGCGAAAGTTCGCTTTTTTAATTTCACAACTATAACTGAGGTTGTGAATCCATATGAAGCATTAATATCGGTTTACTCTAACATTCTTCCGAATTAAATCACAATAGCAAACGCTCAACTAGTTGTAAAGATTTATTATTAGAGGTATTCCATGTTATATCTTTATATCACCATTAAATTGTGATTTTAAGTGCAATTCATCTGAAAATGAGAATCACGAATGAAAACAGATGTCAAAAAAAATTAACTTAGTTTGGTAAAACTATATCAATGCAACGGTTGGTCTTATTGTGTACAATTCCTTGCAATAGTTTTATTTTTATCGAAAAAAATGGAATAAAAACAGGAATTATTTATTGTAATCGAATTTTACATGAATAATCACAATTTATATCTCTAATACTTATAATACATTAGAAAAAAGTCCAACTATGAAAAGCTAGAATATTTTTTAGTGTCTCGTACCATATTTGTGGAGTAGCAGAACGGAATTACCTATGAATCATTGCCAAAAAATATGCATCACGGATATATTCGTTACCAGCACCGCAAATAACAGCCCAATACGTATATGTAGCCTGGATGTAGCTGACTGAGGGCACTTTGCTAAATTACACACAAAACGAAATAAGTAATCAGGAAGAAAGGTGTGCACGTAATATTATTCTCACTAATTACTTGTTTATTGACTGATACTTGAGATAGGAGAGACTGTGATGTGTACAAATATAATCTTTTTAACTCTATTGTCTACATTTGCTCAGAACGAATGTAAGTACTCACGTTTTATGCCGTCAATGAAAGATTATTTCGTAGGCTTCACAAATAATCCCGTGGTTATTTTGTAATTAAAATAGGAATCTTTATGCTCCCTAAAATTTGAAAGTCATATTTGATTGATAGTTTGCAATATTAATTTTTAAAATGTCTATTCAACAAGACTAAGACTACTCATGATTGAAAATGAAGTACAACGGCAATTTATTTGCTATGGGTTTTGAAGTAAAGATGCTTTTTGAAAGTACTTTAATTAAAGAAGTAACTGTAACTGTACAAACAATTGCATCGTTGATTGGTTTAAAAACAACTACTGAGGCAAAATTACTGTGTAAAATAACAATCTAGAACGTATCTCAATTAGCAGGACCTGAAGGTATAAAATTGGCATAAAAATACTTGTTATCTCATGCCATTAGCATAATAATATCTGTTTATGTATGCAGGCATCACCTCTAAATACTACTGATTCTCATTAATTAAGGTATGTTCAACTAAGACAATGTATTTGCTAATTTATTACTACCTAGCTATTCATGTTTATAATTTTGATTACATCAAAAGTCAGTGTAATTACCTACGGAAAAAATAAGTGTTATTTCTTAATCCCCTAATGAGAAAATTAAGGAACACCTCTGTTTATTAAGTTGCCTTTTTTCCTTCTTCCAAGTTAATCCTTTCTTCCATTTTACATCCTCCTCTTTTCTGATCAGTTTGTTTACGTCTTTTTACAATGTTTTTCCGGTAATCCCAAAAAATCCATACACCCTCCATTCAAAAATCTCTCTATTTCAGATACCTATATTCTGGAAGGGACCATTTTTCCACAAAGTTATTATCAGATTTATGATTGCAATTAAAATGTATAAATTCTATTAATCACCATTTTTCAAGCATCATGTTCAAACATCATATTTTAGTTGGTGTTGTCCGTGTTGTTGGTGTTATCATATTTTATATTACATCTAAAGTCAGTGTAAACATCTACGGAAATAATAATTGTTATTTTTTAATCCCCCAATGAGGAAATTAAGGAACATCTCTGGTTTACTAGAATATCTGCATACATAAAGAAGTATTATTATGTTAATGGCGTGTTATAACAAGTATTGATGTAATATGTCAATTTTATACACTCAGGTCCGGCTACTTCAGAGACTCCCTAGATTGTTATTTTACGCAGTAATTTTGCTTAAGTAGTTGTTTTGAATCCAATTAACAATGCAATTGTTGGTAGAGTTACAGTTACCAATTGTTGGTGCATGATGCTTTCCCGCGCCGGAATGCAGGAAATATAATTATTCTCGACAGAATTAAGAATTTTTGAATGAGATAAAATTAACAATACAAGATGAAATATCACCCGAAGGGTGTTCACTCGTATCAATTGGCATGCGGCCTTTCACGCCCGAGAGAGCACGTTGGAAAGAATTGGCGCGTGGGTATTCGACGCCCATAAAAGTTGCAAACAGCCTCCCATTTCCTCATCTCGTGGATCATCGATCTAAGCCGGGAAATTGCGTAGGAATAAAAACAAAATATGGAATAACTCCTGGAGGGGGTTGAACTCTTTCTGATTCTTTTTTCTCTTTGCCGCCAGAATAATCTCATGAGAGGCGCAAAAGAAGTGAACCGGGAAACCTGATTGATGTATTCCACATATGCGGGCATGCGATGTGTTTAGCGGACACGGTGGAAAAAAAATAGGAGCGGCAAGGTTGTGGGTCAAAATGCTGAGTGGAGGAGAAATGATTGATGGCGAGGCTCTGGTGTCGATGGCGGAGGAAAATGAGACGCTTGAGAGAGAAAGATGCTGCAGAGTGAAGGTTGTGGGGGGGGAGATTAGTTAGGGGGAATGGAGAAGGAAGAGGAGGTGATTGGGGAGACGCAGGGCGCCCTTAGAAGAGCCCTAAGAAAGGGAGCGATAGCAGATGCAGAGAGGGTCCTGAGAGGGTTGAGAAGGGCAACGGTGATATCCTTGAGGAAGTTTCACTATGAAAGATGACACTAACAGAATCCTCCCGTTCTATTTACTCCAAAATCATCAATGGAGGTTCAATCCCAAGATTGGTTGACTGCATTGAATTGGATTGGATTTTTTGGTGAGGTGACCGACCACTAAGGTCATTTGCGCCATAGGGGATACGTAAGGGAGGTGATTTCATCCCTCTCCTTGCACCTCTTTACACCTGTTCGCGTCACTGCGCACTGAGCCATTTGTACATTTTTCAGTAATTTGGAAATTGTCAAAATAAATTCGTTCCAAAACGACAATGCTGGGTTTATTAATGCACGCGATAGAGACATACCATGCACAACTACGACTCTTTTCAATAACGTACACTGGAAATGTGAACGACTTGCTCGTATTACCTATATCTCACGGATATTCATTGAGAGCTATGAAGGTTTAGCGATGTAACTGGCTAACGCGTCAGCCTAGATAGCTAACAAGAGAAAGGTATTAGCTTCAAACCCTGATCAAGAGAAATGATATTTTATTAGCAATTCCATCACAATATTATTTATGAGCAAATAATGGCCATGAAAGGAACACAATCAAATGGATTTATATGCAAAATGTGTGTGCTTCTATTGCAGATACCGTTTAAAAAAAGGCTGTTCCAGATAATTATCATCATCATTTATTAATGGGATTTCCTCTTTTTTTAATACATTCATACATTGCACAGGAAGAATACAATTTAAACATGCATATTACCGTAACAGACAAATGCATTTAAAATATTTTATCCTATTAGTCTGCTCTTAGTCTAACTGCATTTATCGCTAACTGAATTAATGTAAAATAAAAAAGCCACGCATGAATCAATATTAGTATTTTATAATTGTTGTAATTAGTAAAGTACAAATGTTAATGCCCCATAAATTAGAGTAAGAGAAGAATTTTGAATCAAATGGAATATATTTTGTGATAGAATATTCATTCTAGCGTAGTTGACTTTTTCTAAGAGCAATAATATACCTATCTAGTGTAAAAACATAAGTAGGTAATGATACTAATTTAAGTTTATAAAAATATATGTACCCTCTGCATTTAATTATAGGTGGTTCAAGGAGCTGGAAATTTTCATTTCTACTCGATATTATCTCCAAGCAAACTTCCATTAATTCGTTACCTCCAAACTCAGCCCAGTCATCAATTCCGAATTAATTGCTAGATTTGTGCCACGAGTTTTAATTCCATCATCTGACAAGCTCATCAACTATTTTTTGTACCCAAGCTCCAATGCACCCTTGTAGCTGGCAGTTGAATTGCCTGGTAAACAGGTAAAATAATTGCATCACGTGCCGGATTTTAGTAAACCTTCCCTCGGGAAGTTCAAGTCATTGATTCTCTGACGCTGTGAAAACAGAGACAGCGAGAGAGCAAAGAGCCATATGGTTTTAGAAGCTTCTGCTAACTCTTTAAGCACATGCCTCTTGTTCTCTGGTTCAGTGACGACAATTTCAAGATCTTAACCTCGAGGCTCTCAGCTAGAGAGTCCTCCATCTTTGAGTGTCACTGTGATTAAGGCAAGATTTTTTTAAGTACCTAACCAGTGATGGAAGCACTCTCTTTCACAGACGCAATTCCTCTTCTCCCATGCGTAATCGATTCTAGAGTTTTTTACGACTCATGAGTGTGGATTGAAGAGTCGAGAACTCAAAATTCATAGCGTTGTTTTTTGTGAGCACTCTTCAGAGACGAATCGCACGGATTCTTTCTGAGCAACCAAAATAAATAACCGTGACCGAGCTTTTACCAATGTGGAGGGTTTTGATACTTAGGATAAATAAAACCAACGAATGATGCTGTTTTATCTGTAAACATTCCACTAGCGATCTTCATATCATAGTTTTTGTTATTAAAAAATGAATTACGTTTGAAGCTTTGGAACCTGATTGGATTGGATGTGGTCTCGACTCAGTAGTTTTATCAAACATAGCCGTAAACATTTTTCCTCTGGTCGTCTAGATCGCTCCCAGGTGGCGATTCAATATTGAACTCAAAATGTAGATCATTCTTTATATATATAATTATTATATTGAGAGAATCTCCGCATTTAGGGAAGGATTAGATAAGATAGATAGATAGGAAAATATAACATTCATAATCATTAAAATACTTCTATCTCAAACGGTCACGTACTATATATTATGATAATAAAGAAGCATATTAGATGCTTGCAATACTAAGTTATCTCTCATTTCCACGAGAAGCAGGTTTAGTCGTCCGATCTGATAAAATATCGTAAAATTATTTCCAAATATTTAGCTGATTTTTTTATGCACGTATCACAAAAAGAGTTGTCTTCCATTCCCAGGGAAGCAATCTCGACAACGCAAACGTCGGAAATTTTTTTTCGTGGATATCTATTATTTCTCACTACATTCACTCTATTTAGGGCCTTATCAAGAGTTGTAATTAAGTTTAAGTAATTAATATAATAACCCAGCCGAAATATTGATTACATTCTTTTGACTTTAAGCAAGAAATAATCCTAGTGTAATTGCTGTAGAATGCATCCACGCTTGCTAACTCCCGCTGATATGTGATGATAGGTGCCCCACGAGTAAATTTGAACAAAAAAAACTTAAAAGCTGAAACACTTGAGTGAATAGATGAGGGTGTATGGGAAAGAGCTCCATGCATATAGCTCTCAATAAAACTTCCGAGATTATAATTTGAACGGTATCCTTTTCATGTAGGCTCGTTTTTATGACGTTTAATTTCGCTCAAGGCATTTTTCTCATAAATGCGACGGCTGTTACCACATAGAACATTGAGCTGTGTAACTAGGAGGAGTCGATATGAGACAGCCAAAGAATAAACCTCTTAAAAGAAAACTTTCATCCATTGGCGTCACATTTCAGCGAAAACGAACGATCCTTCTCGCAGCGTCCAATTCAGTCTTTTTAAAGACTCCAAGCACACGTGGTGGAAAAAATCCGATAATGAAGATACCGGGAAGGAGTAAAAGGAATTGTGAGGAGATGGGCAAGGATGATAATCCGGGATAAACAGAGCGAGAGGATGGATTATAATGAATGGAGATAAGGGAGATGAAAAAGGGAAAGAGATTGTGTGTCACGCAGTTCGAAGAAGGGAATGGCGGGAGGGGAGGGGGTTTGAAAAAAGGAAGACGCGTGGGTGGTGGTTGGATTGGGGGGGGGGGGTCGAAAGGAGGAGATAGCGGCTGAAGGAAGCGTTTTCTTCCCCGGAGATTAAGATGAATGAGACGATGAGCCGAAGGAGATACGAGGAGAAAATCCTCGATGACTCCCACGAAGGAGAGATGCTCATCTCGGGAGCGGACGGGGTACAAAAGGAAGCGGGTGGGATCGAGGAGGGCAACCGGAGGACTCTGGCGTGAGGTGAGAAGACCGTTGGTAATTAGCCTGAAACGGAATAGAGGGAAGTGTGAGCGGGATGAAGGGGGGAAGGGTATGAGAAGGCAAGACAAACCTTGCATCTACATCTACATTGCGCATCACAAGAGTGTGAGTCAGAGGGAGTTGGGCCCATAGACATTGCTGCGTTAAACCATTCAACAAAGCTGACTTATTCGAGTTGAAATGAATAACTTTGTAAATTTCACTTAGGTGACTTTAATAACGACCAGTTACGTCATCGGGTGTCTGAAAATGTCGCACAGCGTCGAAACTGGTCGTTATTAAAGTCACCTATATGAAATTTACAAAGTTATTCATTTCAACATGAAGTAATTTCACCAAGTCACGCCGCAAACCATTCAATTTATTGAGTTATTCGAATTGTGTTGTTTGGAACTCTGGGTTTCCACGATATTTCTGGGTAATCCCTAAAGTACCACGGATTCTTTTTATCTTACTTTAATTACCGCATGAAAATAATGAATATTTGTACATATCAACTTTTTGAAGAAGGGGTGCCAAAAAATAATAAGCACTCGTGGAGGTTGCGGAAAATGAAAAAGCTTGAAGACTGCTGAAGAAATTCGAGTAATATTTACTTCATGATTATGTGAATGTAAAAAAGTTTGTAACATTGTACTGTTATGAATTCCTTTTGACGGTGGTCTTCAGTCATTCAAGTGGAATAGGATCACTAATACATAGCCTTTTCGAAGCATTTTTTTTATTAAGAACATCATTCTTTAGCCTTCAAAAAGAGGCATGGGATTGGGTCATTTTTGGGTATGTAACTTTTCTATCTCATATACAACTTGCACAACACTAACTTCTTGCACAGACATGCGGATAGGGGTTTCTGACGATTGTTGTTTAATTTTAACATTTTGATATTGGAACCCTGTTTGCCAGGTCTAATATTATGTCATTCACTCTCTATCTGGTAACTGTTACCTATCTCTTCCCTGTACGATAATGAGCAAAATTGTGCATATCTTTGGAGTTAAATCATAGCATATTTGAGAGAGAGAAAATAAACCAATTGCCAGAAGAATTAGGCTTTGAAATAGTAGAAAGAAACAAGAAAAAGTATAATTAGGGCAGGGCATAATAATAATACATAGGGCAGGTATTTACTAGCCTATGCCTAACATGACGTTATTCAAACGATATATCTTGTACATAGGACTTAAAGTGTATAATTTATTACCTGTTTATTGTTTTAATTAAAAAATTGTAAGCACAACAATAAAGAACATACGATATTGGTTATTCACTAAAGAAAGTCTAGAGGATGTTTTCTTGTAACTGCAATACTATCTGATACATGTACTATAATTTCAAATGATGTAATTCGTTTATATATGTATGCATAACCTATTTTGCAAACGATGGTAGTCATAATTCAGGTTTACCTTCACGGCTACTTAAAGTTACTCCCAATTTAGCTAAATATATTATGTTGTACGCATTCTCTATCGGAGTAATAAATAAACTAACAAAACAAACAAACATTAAAGGTGAAACGACATTGGCCTTCACCTAAGGAAAAGAATGATCCAAGTCTACGAGTGAATTGTCCTGTTGTGCGTCGAGAGACCACCGTATGCCACACTAATGCAATGGGAGGATGCCGAAAAGTCGATGGACAGATAGGATCTCTAAAACTGAAGCCGTTCAAAGAATTTATGAACTGTCAACCTAATGAAAGACCTTGAAACAAAGAAGAGATGAATGGACTGTAAAAATCTACCACCATGAAAATCTAAAAAAAAACACAGAGGGTAAAATTCCCGATAGATACAGAGGAGAAAACCTCAAGATGAAATAGGTACGTTAAACAACAATGGACTTCGAATGCCCGTCTTATTCCAAGCACAGGACTGGCAGAAGATTCAAACATGTGACTGAATGCGATAGCTGCCATCCAATTTGAGAATTGAAAGGCCACAGAAGACCACCATATAAAATCAGCCAATTGCTGCCGTCAGTTCGCTTACGGCGTGGGATCTGGTTCAGGATGCACACCTCGAAAAAAGTAACTCGGTGCGTTTCCTTATGAAGCAGTGTTTGCTCTGGAAGACTCTGCAAATTGAACTTCACTCAATAAATAAACGCTGTATATTTTCATATATTAAGATGATGTACGACCGCATTCGCCATGTATGTGATATCACTACGCGTCATATAGGCAAACTATGGGAAACAAGCGACATGATTCCCTAATGGTGTGAAAAAAAGAACACTTAGTATCTCCAAATGTATTTTCAATGGCCAACCACAGTTCCAACTTTAAAGAATCATTTTCAAGACTTTTTATATTTACTTTTTTCACAACACTTAAACTTCTCTAAAACAACGTAAAACCTTTTCATATGATAAACCGGTGGTTTCCCCAGAAGGAACCCGGTCAAACATTAAATTAATAAAAAAAAACATGCATGCACTACGAATTTTCTTAGTGGCAACGAATTTTTACAGTGTTGAAACAGGATATTTCATCTGAAACGTTGCATTTGTATCTCTTGGGCAATATGACTTATCAGGAGAGTTTTCATAGTCTATGTATTTGACACATAGCATAAAAGGAGAGGTTTACATCGAATTGAGGCAGTAAAATTAAAATGAGAATCGTTTCATCACACATCCAAGGGATTGATGCCCTAGTCAGGCAGTGGTAATATGCAGGGAGGCAAAGGAGGCAGAATGTGGAACCGAGGGTGTTCATGCGAGTCAGCTAGAGAGCTTACTGAGCACCAGGCATCCATATCCGTTCGCCTTTCAAATGCATAACATGATTCCCTTTAAGCAGTAACAAAAAGCTCCCTCGCAGACACTGCTTGAAAACGGCGCAGCGTCGCTCAAAGGCGATGATGATTTCACAGCCTCCCTTCTTCCTCTCCAATAAGTGCTCTTCATCGTATAGCAAACCAAAGAGTGGGGAATTTACAACGGCGCCCTAGAATGATTGCTAGGCTTTACGGAAAGCGAAGTGAACTAGGAAGGAGACTTTGGCCGTAGCTAGGTATCGGAATTAGAGGCTGATTTTGAAGTTCATCCAAAGGTGAAGCGCGTAATTGTTCTTGAATGAGTTTCCTCCTAGTCCTAAACTGAATTTAACACACAGTGCCAGTAATTTAACGAAAAGGATTATTTTGCGATACATGGATAGAGTAATAGGACGCTCTAGAAAGTAGGAGCGACAACTTATGAACTAATCTCAGAAACACAAGGTAGATCACAATGAGCCTGATCAAAGAGCATGGCATTAGTGCAATTAACCTCAAGCTAGTAGCAAGAAAGTTCTCTAGTCATATTGTACATCTCATCTGATTTATAAGCTTCGATTTAAGCAACTGTAAAAATTAGGAATTAAATACTGCATTATAAATGGTACATGAGTATACTTTCAGATGTCTTCAATGGTTTCCAGGCGTACTTTATGGAATTTTGATTTTTTATTCTCATGGGGGATAATACCCCTTATTATCAACCTTGATAATGACTCAGAAGTGTTGAAACCGGTCGGGTTTTACCAATTAAAATTTTGTGTGGAATATACAAAGTGATTTTATTTCATCTCATACTTTCAGATGACTGAAATTCTGAGTAATTAAATAAATATATCCATATATGTCTTTAACTAGCCTCATTCTGTTCACATGATACATTTGAAAGTCATTCACCACGGAAGGTTTTTGAACGATCATGGAAAAATTTCTGCGGCTAATATATGATTTATTTTCAAAAATAGTCGAAAAAACTAAACAACCACTCACTGTTAATTATTTGACGAGATCTACGTGATAAAAATTCCTCATTTTTTAAATAAAGTGTGTCTAAAGAGAGCACTTGCGAAAATTTCCCATGTAAAAGAGCTAGTATTTTTTGCCAAAAATCTTGGCTAATAGTTCAACACTGGGGAGATATTTTTTTTATTTCTGAGAGATAATGATATGTTCCTTTAAAATGAGACCAAATTCATTGATTTACAGACTAAGTAATTATTCTCTCAAAATGCCTTGAGATGCGGATGGTCATAAAATCCCTTAAAAACATCAAGACCTCACAGTATACAATTCTGCTATTTGGTTGTACCCGTGTATATTTTGGAACTTGTTAAATATGGTCGCATTTATTTTTTACCTTCCTCCCTCGGGTATTCTGTACTGCAGTAATGTTAATAAAATGACACATTGGGACGATGGGAGCCTAAAAATGAAACGGTACTAAATAATTTAGAAGTGGCCGCATCAAAACTCAAAGCCAAAAAATGATATAATATGTGTTGAAGTGATTTTTTAAACAGATTATGAGTGAGCAATATGTGTGGATTTGGGTGCCTATCTTGCGAACCCTATGGCATGTTGACTCCAAAAGTTACTTTATCTAATTGAAAATTAGTATCCGTCACCTGTTTCCAATTTTCAGCTTTGTATCTGTGAAATAAATGAAGGCTTACCCTCTTAAATGATTGCCATGAAGTCAATCAAAATTTTCAATTAAATTTCGAACGTCAGAAAGCCCTCTCGGTATGTCCTTGCAAGAAGTTTGTCTGGCGCAAGTTGTGAGTGGCAAAAATAATTAAGTAGCCGAAAGTGGCCTATCTGCCTCTTTTAAAAGCTAAGTAATGGCGTCTTTGTGAACAACAATGTGTGGAGCCTTAAGCGGCTGGAATAGGACCAGGACTAACCGTTAATTAAGAGATACCCAAAAAAAAAGCAATTCATTTGACTATTATATCATTCAAGGGTAAATATTACGTATTAGTAGAATCATGGTAAGACTTCTGATATGAGCTTGAATCATTCGCGAGAAAATTAAAAATTGCCGTATTCGTAAAACATATAAGGTAACTTGGGACAATAAATTTTTATTATTATTTAGACGACCAACTGGTCTTCTTTACTTAGAGTCACACCTCTCTCAATATGTCCTATTAACGATAAATTCAATTTTAATATGCTTATATACCTAATGACATGGTGTAGGTATCCAATGGAAAATAATCCGCAAGCATCCCGAGTGGTAGCAAGCAACACCTCTTTATTTATATGCGATGACGAAGCTCGACATTATACGTAAATAACGACGGAAAAGAGTTTATTAATGCCTGCCGTGCAAGTAGCAATTATTGAAAGCTTGAAATGCTAATAACGAAAGATAATTGATAAAAAGCGGTGTATGTGAATGAAAGTCATGCATATCCGTGAACCAACCACAAAAAAATCCATTAATGGCTTGTTTTTTGCGGCATATCATCGACCTTCAACCTTGCAATAAATGACTAATATAAGAACGATTTATCTTTAGATTCTTAAAATGATTTATGTTTAGGATTACAGATGCAATGAACATTACCATCGTCTGTTTATTTACCTAATATCTACTAAGCCAAGACTTCCAACGAAAAATTCTAAAATGAAAAAGTGGGTTACGTACATAATATCCAGCGAGCCACCTCCAGGGTGTGTAGAAGAGGTTGAGTTATCCTCAATATAGATTACACAACATGCTATTTAAGTGAGTGTAAAATAATGCAAATCAATCAGCAGATCTAGTGTACTATAAAAGTCATAAATATTCATATTTTCATTCATAAATAGGCATAATTAATATATTAAGATTGTTTTTGCCTGTCCATAGCTTGACATGAATATTCAAGTAATTACCACCAAAACTAAACCTCATTAAAATTATTCTCAGAAGGCACTTTGAAATCCAGACCTTTCTAACCTCTAGGTTAGAGAGTTATCTAACCTTTCAGTTTTTCATCAGAGATAACTCAGTTAAATCTACGATCAATTTTTAAAGCCGAGGAACCATGATACTCTACCCCAAGTTTCACGTACCTGATGTTATTATATCTTGGTATACGTTCAAATCAAAATCCCTGCCTCCTTAGAGGTATCATTTTTGCCGGGCGCTGCTTTCTATGCATGTTAACACGCTAGTGATTTTTTTAGCCATTTCAAAATCTTAGTCATTCTGTGGAATTGAGCACCATACATCACTCTTGAGGTTGAGCGCGCCTTGACACAACAATTGAATATCCCATGTCATAGGCTGGCGCCATGACTCCGCTCTCCGGTAAAAAGACTGAGTCACTGGTAAGCCATCAAAAACCTGCGAGACATGCACTTCACTCATCAATGTATTACATGCCTTTTGATATCCACGTCTATCACTGAGAGTATTTTAGAATATTTTTTTTATAATTCTGGCCTCGCTTTGTAGGGAGTTAAACGCATGAAAATATAAACCAGGCTATGAATTTTCGACTGCGAATAATAGCGATTTAAATTACCAGTCGCGCCTTATTACTACTTCATTTTTTACCCAGAAATGTATTTGAATCAGATTCAATGAGGTTTTATTACAAAGGCGTTATCTTTACACCAGAACTATTTGCTTATTTTCTTATAGTATCAGAAAAAAACTGTACAACGGTGGAATTTTATTACACGAAAATGCTTAAATTATTAAAATGTTGATGATAAATATATTTTATTGACTATACAATCACTCGGGGAATAATATTGCAAGGCAATTAAAACACACATATTTCTTTGAACTACGAGCATCATAGACATATCTCACATACATTAAAATCATTGACTCTTTAGAGTATAAAAATAACAAGTACGATATGAGGATTGTTTGTATAATTGGTACGATTAAAATTGTTTACTCTTCCCCTTAAAAATAGAAAATGACATCAACGGCTGCGAATGACATCATCTGCTGAATCACGCTCATATCTCACGATCTACTTTGTCAATTTTTCGATGTTATCCATCGAGAACTTACTAGAAATCAGCATGTGTTTACTTCTTTAATGTATATTCTTTTAAAAGATATTTTTTCATTTATATAAGTTTATAATGATCCACATTCCCGGAGAAAAGTTTCTGTGTAGGCTTCCACGGAGTTGTTTTTGATGAAGAGAATGGTTTTCCGGGTCTCCTTCCGCGTTTATCCATTTTTGATGGACAATATTTCGCCAGCGTTCCAGCTGGCTTCTTCAGGTCCGCTGTAGTTTGGATGCAGGGTTTGGTCCGCCGGTCGTTTACGTTCCCTCCAAAACGGAATAACATAAAAGGACGGACCAAACCCTGCATCCACACGTCAGTGGACCTGAAGAAGCCAGCTGGAGCGCTGGCGAAATATTGTCCATAAAAAATGGATAAACACGGAAGGAGTCCTGGAAAACCATTCTCTTCACGGAGAAAAGTATGGTAAAATCGGGTAAAATCCATACCATTAATTAGGCAGTGTATCTTTCAAGATTCACTCGCCTTGAGTTTCAAACACACACAGTGAATACTCTTGCCATGCATCCGATAATTCATCTAGCATTCCATCATGCTATGTAAAAGAAAGTAAGGAAGGAGCAGGGATAAACAACATGGCTGTATATTCGGTTTGAGGCAAAATATTGATGACGTAATGTCCTCTTCATATACCACAATGGGTGTTACAACATTTTGTACGATTGATTTCATGAAATAAATCGTTCAGTATAACTAATTTCCTCACTTTCCTTTTGTGACGTGACAAGTTCATTTTTGTTGCATAAAATTAAAATTGTGTTAAAAAATTGCAGGTATGCTACCATCTGACTTATTTTGTCGCATATTTTCCTCTAAATGTTGAAAAAGGACCTAGCACGCCCGATATAGGAGCAACACAGTTGAAAGAAATCCAGCCAATTTATATGTACGTCTAACGCCAATTGGATTAGGGAATCACGTGGTCGAGGAATCCGTGATGGCGGCCTTTATTTTAATTATTAAATCGTTAAAAATTGTATACTTATTCATTTACTTCCAAGTCAAATGGATTTATTTCAAATTTGCCATTATCTTGGACGTACTGCAAGAATATGTGCCACAATACAGCAGCTAGCCTGACTTTTTGTATAGATTCATAAGGCGCCGAACTGTATAATGCTGGCTTGCACGGAACGTCTTGGATAAAGATTTAGAAATAGTTGATCTGGGCCATTTCTTTCCAACTCCACCGAGAGGGAATGGCAGAATCACGAAAAACATATGCCGCGTGACATCACATCAATCGCGACTCTCTCTTGTTTCTCCTCTGGGCGGACGTTAAGGGATCGAACGAAGCCGATCCATCGATGTAATTGGTTGTTCCTCCTCATCATCCATTCGCTATCAAGCGATTCCCATCCGCATGTCGAAAGTAACCGTTCTCGCCTCTTGCGTTTTTTTTGTTTCCTTGTTTTTCGATCATTTTTAATTGGGCCTCGTCCTACGCTCATGTACGTCAGACTGGAAAGATTATATCTGGAGGGTAGTCGAGCTAGCGTGCTCGCGGGTCGCCCGACTACTCCCACACCGCATCAAATCCATCCCTCAATCAGACCGGAGGGCCCCCTTGACGTGATTCATATCCACGAGATCCCATTGCATCAGCTCAGCGGGAGATGGGATGGGGCGCTACTCGGGAACACGGACGGCAAATGCGTGCGTGATGTTCAAAAACGACCCACACACGCACGACGTACACGTGTCCTTAAAAGCACGGCATTACTGACCAGAAAAAAAAATTAAAGTACAAAAAAAAAGAATAATGAAACAGAAATCCATCCACGAAATGAAACTCGGACATGCAAGTTACGACTTTCAGATCGGATGTGGAAAAATGTATTCATCCCTCGTCAGCAGTTTATCTCATCCCTAACATATATTTATGTACAAAACGGACGGCTTGGTAACCGTGTTACTGTACTGAAACAGAAAATCCCATTTGTAGTCCCTTTACGGAATGGACAGCGAAAGAATTACTTCCCATGGAATGAACGCATTTATCAGGCCGGATGGAGAAAACTCCGATCAAAGTACTCGCTGCTTCGAATTAAGATTTTATTTGCAACTATAGGCAAATAGTTATCTACACGAATGACTTCCATGTTTTTTTAAAATTTAATATCATCCATTCCCGGTTATTTGGTCATAAGTGATCGTAGAATCCTAAGATAAATTGACTGCAGCCGTCCATCCTTCCCTATCTAATGCTATTTTTCTTGCTCTCTGATAATTCTTCTTCTGCTCTTTCGTTTTCTTTTGATTTATGAATTCATCCCTTTATCATCTTCTTGGAACATTTCTCTCCATTATGCCTTCCATTAAAAATTCTCTTCACATTTTTAGCAAACCCATTTTGTCTCAGGATGAGCCCAATCCATCTGCTTCTTCTATTCTGCTTTTTCTTTCAGAATGTCCTTCACTCTTCAATTCTTCTACATATCTTGTTTCACTCGTACATTTTATATTCAGAATCCCCTGCCAGTACCAGATTTCGAATGCTTCTAATCATCAAATGTCTGCTTTTCAATTTGTCCACGTTTCCATTTGGTGCTTTCCTCTGCTATCCTATATACCTCCGTATTTCTTATTTGGGCCGTCCATTTGATCTTTAGCAAGATAATTTTGCGTTATTCATTATTTCCTCTGATAACTATTGATTTTATGTAAACTTGCCGACCTCGTCGGTGAGGGAGTGACGGCCTCACCTTCCAGTTAGGGGCCATTATCTAGGATTACAGTTTTCATCAACATGGCTGGCTTGTTCACTTTTTATGCAATTCATATTCACAAGCTTTATCATAGGAAATAAATATCTGGATTTTTCAAGACCACGAGGCATAAAGACATTAGGATGAGAAAGATGTAAAATATAAAAACTCTTAATTTGTAATCGAATTCTCAGGCCAAACTTGAATCAAATATGAAGACCAATGAAATAATTATTCAGAGTTGTCTTCAGCTGCCAGAGAAAATCTTGCATCGTTATTTGGAAAGAATTATTGCGAAAAATCGTAATTTTATAAAATTTCAGGATGAAATAAAGGATTGAGTACATCCAAAAGTCAGTTGGGATGTTGATATCAAGCAGTATCAAACTTAATGTCTTATTTCTTAGGTTGCTACACCGGTATGTAACATATTTGAGGCCTCCAAGGATTACTTTTTGAAAAGGTGTTAGTTTGCAGTTTGAAAGATTTTCCGAGCTATACATCAAGATTATGACGCAGGAGCAAAATTTCGGCATGAATTTTCACTCCTCCTCAATAAGCATTACATGCGAGTAAATATGGTTTTAAAAATTTTTTCCAAGTTTTAAAAGAGGTACATATGCATAGATTCTTATGTCCATAACACTAAGTTCATTAACAGTCTTGTATCCTCCATTAATTACTGTGATAATAGTTTTTATTAGAAATATATAGCATATAGAAACTCAGACGTAAAATATTTTCCTTCCTAATATATACCTCCCTCTCAACATTAGGGTTCTTATAGAGTTGAAAATATCATCGAACCAAGATTCCAAAGAAAAAAACACCACAAACTTTTGCATCAACCCAAAAGGCTTTATAATTTAGTAATAATTTAATTAAGTTTTTTTTTGGCAGCTCAGCTAATCCAACAGGTTTGTTTAGCTGTTCAACACTTGTCCCAAGTTTACTGTTTAACTATTGTTTATCTGTGCTCTTAAGTAGTCGTAAAATACATAACTATCCGTCGTATTTATTATTTGTTCCATGTCATGTGGTGCATGTTGGTAAAAATTCACCTACTGAGACGATTTTGAGGTACATGTTTGCAAAACCTTGAGCCAGCTAATTGGACATTTAGTAGATATACATCAATACTGATTCCTTTACGGCAACTTTTTGTATTCATCAAAACCTCAACATTTTTTTCTTCAAAGTGTCGCAACGTTGTGAACTAAAGCTTCGATTGAACGCGACCAAATGGGAAGTTGGCCAGTCGACTCTGGGAACATTTTAATCCGCGTGGTGAAAATATAACAAGAGATTAATCCCTTACACTAGTTAAAGGGTGGCACTCGTAATTTTAGGATGCGAAGGGAAGAAGGATCTCTTTTTTTTTCTTTGTATTTATCTACGGTGTTGTGGCATTTGCTGAATGCTGAAACGGGGGATCGGAAGCAAAAGCGATTGCTCGAATCGAACGTAATCGCTTTAATGAAAGAGATGGGAGCAGGAAGGAACAAATGAACGCACATGAGATTGATGGGCTTAAAGCGACAAAAGAAAGGCGAAAAGAGCGCAGCTGGATTAGAACGATTAAACCCTACAAAGCCGACTCAAATTCAGCGAAATAAAATATCCAATTCCCTTGCCTCGCTGCATTCGGTGATTTCGAAGGGTTCTTGCGGCAATGATAATGGCCTTGTCTCTTGAATGATTGATTTCTCTGCTTCAATCGCGATGGATAATGAGCTCCAGTCAAGAAGGACATGTCCGTACGTTTCAAAATTGTATGTGTCGCTGTAATGTTCACCCATGAAAAATCTCAAATCAAGGCAAATGCCATTTGGTATGTTTCTCTGAGGGAGAAATAAATCAAAAGGTAAATGGATCATGGTGAGAGCAACATGTACAAAATTATCCAATCAAGACATTGATTTACATTCTCTGAGAGACTGAAAAAGGAATATAACCACAGTTACCCTGTTACTTCCAAAGAGTACTCCGACTGTATGGCAGAGGGTGAACAAAGGTTTTATAAAGTTGCTAGCTGTTTAAAGATTAGTAAATGCAATAAACTGAAATCAATTCATAATACTATAACTTGGCTCTACTGGAAGCACTTCAATAAATCAGGTAATAGAGACAGCAAATAATGAACACAGTGAATTTAGCATTCCATTCATATGTAAGAGACTGTCCCATTAAACACCTTAGTTTGAAAAGAGGAGAACAAATTATACCCTTCCACGATACCATACATCGCTCTTCACAAAAATAGTAAACTAATTTTTTTGGGGAATACATGAATTTTTCCTTTTACAGGTTATAGAGAATGACATAGCAGAGTACGTAAATTTCGCACTCCTATGAAAACAATTCCTTAAGAAAAATTTTACTTCAAGAAATATATTGCAAAAGAAGAGTGAAAGACATCTGATGAGCTTCATAATACGTGAGGATCCTGCCTCCGAGTTATGATCATTAGGCACTGCTTTGAATAGAAACTTTAACTCCTGCTACATAAACTTGTAATGGGTTTTGTTCATTGATTGATTGATGTTGTAATGGATTTTGTTCATTGATATGCCTGTGGTAAATTTATGTGTTTGAAGAAATAATTTAGTTTTCTTTTTTACTCTGATTGTTGTACGATTCGATTGTTAATTTTTCCATGTACAAATCTATATCTATTGGGTTCCTCATAGTTTGTTGTATGATGACATTGCTAATTTTTATATGAACGAATTATTCTTTATTTATTTCTTGATGGAGTAAATGATTTATTTTCTCATTACTTGTCCTTCCACATCATATTATGTACTGATTTGTTCTAAAGGACTGAAATCTTAGAATAATAAAATGAATTTATTCTTATTGTCATAAACGAATAAGCAAAAGGTTCTTCTCTTCCTATTTTTGGTGGAAATGGGTAAGTACCCTCCTAGCCCCGACACTGGGAAAGTCAACCCAAAATATCTCACTCGAAGCTCCTTCAGAACTTATAAGGCTGACTGTATGTATGCGGGCCCGAGTAGCATAAGGGCAGTGAAGCTGTTAAGCAGGGAGGTAAGCAGAGAGAAGACCGGAGAGATACAGAGAAGAGCCTGAGCAGGGAATACCCTATTGATATTGAATCGGTCGGTATCTCCTATAGCACTAGAAGATAACTGCCTTGGTAAAGACTGTATCACACGATGCTTGACCTTGTACAAGTCCGAGGATGCTGGCGAGTACTGGATTTGTAGTACGAAACCTAGCATGCTTGAAATCTTCCTAGGAGCTATCACACGATACTACAACTTGCACAAGGTCTGTTTAGTAGATCTTTGATCTAGTGCAGTCGCGGAAGGAGTTTGACGACCGAAATGGATGATTTCGAACAAAGACGACGGATTTTGGCAACTCCAGCTCCTCAACCTCAATTGCCTCAGGTACCAAAGCCATTGTGTCATGTTGTGAGGTTTGAGTTGTTTATTTGATCGCGGGAAATTGTAATTGTCACGAGGGACTATGGAGGCGCTGACATAAAAAATTGACGACCGCATTGCAAAGAGCAAAGGTGATTGGTCGGCGGCTACTAGGTCCTACTAGGAGCAAGTATCAAACTAGTACCGCACCAATTACGAAAACAAGGATACCAGCTAGTATGCTAGCGATCATGCAGGATTTCCAGTATACTTGGTGTGTATCACACGATACTTGACCTTGCACAAGTCCTAGAATGCTTGATAGCAACCTCGGACTTGTACAAGGTCAAGTATCGTGTGATTCAGGCTTAACGAACGAAACTCTGCGCTAGATATCGATTTTACTCTCGTAGCTCGATTCACGCTCTCTCTCTTTGTCTTCCATTTTGTGTCAAAGACTCTTGTTGTACATTGATGCCAGTGCTCAGCTCATTCAATAAATGCTAGAGAAATCAGTCTGTGTGTTTTATTTGTTACATTTTGACGCCAAGGGCAAGAATCCATTCTTTTAAAGGTTATCTCCTAGCCGCTCGTCGTCTAGACGTCGGGACGCCACCACATTAGCCTCTTCAAAACTACATATGCTCTGATTTTGGTTCATAAAAAAATATTTCCCCTAACTATAATGCAAGTGGCTACTGCAAGTAGTAGAACTCGTGGTAATGTTGTAATTGAACTGAAATTAGGTCAGCAGACTTTCAACAGAGTTTTATTTTAGATTATCCGATAAGAGCCAGGGAATATTTTCTTCCAGCCGTTAAATTTTTATCTGTATCTCTATCTTAAGATCCACAGTAGAGAGTTCTTTTAGTGCATATTTGAAATAAAAATGGGTATTTTTTTCCTCGCTCGGGAAAAGTATCTAAAGAAATGAAATTGGGAGCACAATCCCGCGTTGGACGGAGAGAGTGTTATGGATAGGATAAACCTGGACAAAGAGGTTTTGCTTTTGGCCGGACAAAGATATGATTTCTAGATAGCGGAAGTCCATTTAGATTATCTTCGTCAAAGTTCGCTGGAAATTACTTGAATCGCATAGAGCGCTTCTCCGGAAACCGTGCAATCTGTTCATCATCCTCGCGTCATTTCTAAGGATGCATTACAATCATTGGGACGCTCAATACTGTGTAAGTAAACTGATGTGCCAGTCTTACCGGATCTCCATATCAGTGACCAAATTTTTCTCAATGAGCATGGGCCTTGGAAATGTACATTTACTAGAGTTATTGCGCGTCACGTAAGATGGAATTTGATTTAATTTATAGAAAATACCAATGAGTCCTTTATGGATGCATTTTACATACATACATACCAATCACACTGTTTCCTTCCGAGATAGGCAAAGTCACGAAGTTTCTCTCATAAATACATATTTGTGCTTCCATTATTTTCTCCGCAATGACCTATCCTGGCAAACCTCTTTTGCCTCATTTACCCCCATACACTGCTTCATAAACGCCCTCCTGTTTTAAGACTCCTAATATTCCTCCTCCTAAGAATTTCCTCAACTACATTCAACCACAACTTTCTCGGCCTACATCTACCTCTCGAACCAATTATTTCACTCTTATGTATCTACTACGCGCCAAATGTGAAAGTTCCATAATTTGTGAATCTTCGACAATGTTTAACTATGAACAAATAAAATAATTTCTCCAGTATAAACCATTATTAACACTTGCGAATCTTCTGTATAACCCTATAAATCGTATTTTTAATGTCTCGTTCACATGTGGAAAACCCAATGCCTCTATATCTATATGGAATACTCTGAACGAGCAAAATATTATCATATACCTTCCTGTTTAATAATCTTTTATCCTCCATCATTCAAAGTCACCTTCTAATAAATATGCTTCACTCAAATCTCAAAAACGCTTCCATAATATTAAAGGCTACTAAAACTTCCCAATTGATTTGTTTTTGGCCTTTAATTTCCGTATAAATTGATACGAGACTTGGATTTAACTAGTGATGGTGGTCACGGAAACGATTCACCGACAGCGCATAATTTTGAGAAATTTTTTGCATGTTTTATTCCAGTACCTTAAGAAATTGAGTCGTAAACAAAATTTTCATGAAAAAATAGTCATCTTTCTTGTATTTCCTTTAATGAAGCGCTTATGCCCACTTTGTTAGCCAGTATTTTCACTGCAAGCGAATGAAATGATTTCGCTACGCATACTTCCTTTTTATGGGAAGGAAATATGTGGACAGAAAGACATACCGACAAAAGGATATAGAAACTTTCCTTTCCACATTAATTATTTTTACTCTTGATAAATCACTTTCCCTACCCCAACTTTTACTGTGACAATAGCTTAATCGGCATTTCCCTCCTTAAAATATATCACGTGAGTTTGGAAGTGCTTAGGCAATTCTGCTTTGCTGCAACGCATTGATACCTTATATTAATTTTAACTTCCAGATTATCACTAAAAATCATTTTCATTTCCTAATGGAATGCCAAAAATCATCTGAGCAAGACAATTCTGATGGAAATGAGTCACTATTTTAGAGACCAAAGAAGTCCCTTTTTAAAAAGTTATAAAAATATTTTTCTCTTACAGCAGTTAATAATAAAAAAGAATCTTCAAGAGTCTGATGACTCCTTACTTTCCAAAAGGCGGAAACAAATACTTTTAGCAAAAATTTAATGTCCATAGTGGTTCTTTAACTAGATGTAGCATGATTAGGTTGTAAAATTTTCCTTCCCTTTCACATGCGTACAATACGACGAATAGACGTGCACGCAATGAATTTTTTTATCGAAATTACTGTGCATAAGGTTCCAAAACTTTTACATAAATACATAAATATCGCATTACTTGAAAAAATGTTGTTTGGCATGTCAATGGAAATTCAATCGAGGGTTGTACTCGAAACCAACTATTGAGGGTTTTTCCCTTTCTCTAAGTTGGCAAATGCTGTTTTTTTCTGTAATACCGAATACCTGAGATAGGCATCAATTTCACGCAATTAGTCTGCTTTCCTGTTGACATTTAATAAGTACTATCCATTTTAATAAAAAAGCGAGCTCTTTCGACTTGTACGCAATAATACGGATGAAACTCCAATAGCCTTAAACAAAAGCCTTTCAGTGATAATAATTTGGGGGGAATGGATTAGTGATTGAAAGATTTACGGTGTAAAAAACCTGCGTCTGGGATTCACAACACAAGCATGACAAACACTCACACAATATCTAAACGGTGCTCTCTCACTTTCTGCCAGCTAGTGTTTTTTTCTGACGTGTAGCTAACCTTGTTCAAGGAAAACACTAGTCGGGCACATACAAGTAAGTGGTTTACGGAGTTTACTCTCACGCCAGAGACCGACTTATTACGGGCGCACACACCTCACTTAGTTGCTCACGGGACTGTTAGACCCGCTTACAAACTCCGCAAAGAACGCAAGCACTCACATGCAATCTTACGTAGAATGAAATTAGAATAAATGGTTTATTCCAAGTCAATATGAAAACAGGCGGCTGGTTGAGAAATTAAGGGTTTTTTCTTAGATACGGCTTCATCTTCAATTACTTCAATAACCATCTCGTTGATGGCGGTGCATGAGTATCCAGCAAATTATTGTCATCAGTTACCTTACTAACATTATGCAAGAGATGTACATTTGTCATTTTCTACGTTACGTTATGGATTTTGCGGTCTCGATCTGACTCACTTTGGCCAGTTAAATATCCTTCTCTTAGTACCTCTTACACTCCATGTATACTGACATTATCGGAGCTTTTCCACGATTATTGGTAGTAAAAGTGATGGAAAAGTGTCCAAATTTTTCTAGTGTAACTTTGTCACGCTACACAGTCAAACAAAGGAATATTTGTTCGGTACATTATTTATTCTTTTAAAAGTTTAATTGCCGACCAAAATTTCGACTTCCTAAATCTAAAAATATGGCCGAAAAGGAAATTAAAAATAATAGTGTGGACTAAGGGATGCTTCCTCTACATCAATCGTTCTCATTTGAGTTACTGGAAACACAAATAAATTGCAAGATCCATTCCCAAGAGGCATTAAAACCTTTCATCTCCTTCCTTGCTCACGACCCATCCGACGAAGCTATCAAAGCTTCCTTGCTTTTCATTCGGAGACAAGGATCCCACAGAAGAAAGAGATGCTTGATGAGGACACAAGAGAGGGTATAGAGGTGTAGGAAGGAGGCAAGGAAGGATTCTTTTGCAGAAAATCGGAAGACACACGAGAATAAGCCCCCCGTCAAGGAAGAGAGGGTAGATTTTCGGATAAAGGAAAGATGACGAAAAAAAATAAATATCCGAGAAATGACGGAGCAGTGAAGCGGAAAAAGGGAAAGGATAAAAACTCATCTCCAAAGCTATCCATCTGTCCCCCACGAGTATATTTGTATGCTCTTGTCAAGTGTATATATGTGTGTGTGCCTTGTGTGCTTGCCTTATCTCTCTGGGCATGGGGGTATAGGATGAAATACGATGGGCATAAATGAAAAGTGAGCCATTCTCACCGTCACCACTTTTTACTTGGAAAACACGGTGGGGTCTTGAAAGGCAAGTCGGCAGTTATCTAATGTCCTTAAACAGAAATTCTCAAGGAGTATTTGTGAAGACTGTGGGGGCCAACCAATCTACGGAGTGGACCTCTAAAACATCCCCTCCTCACGCAAACCCTGCCCTGATCTCAAGGGCACCATGTTTCTAGTTCAACCGCCAGCTCGTACATTAGGAAACCTTTACCATGCAGCCTCACAAACCAAGCTTATTCTTCAAAAATCAGAACCAATTTAGAAACTGAACTTACCTATACAATTTAGGAACTAGTGGCTGAGATAAAAAAACATTAACTTCTTAAATTCAATAATTCGTAACTGGACTCGGTCTTCCTCGCACAATTTTATCGGCAGGTGACGACACTTGTAGACATCCTTAACAAAGTAGACCAAATAATGTGTCACAAAAAGGTCTTCAAGCATTTTTACCGGAGGTTTATTTAATAAGGGGTGCTTTTGCAATAAATATTTTCAATAAAGTCACAAAGTTACCGCTTTATTATTACGATATGAATCTATTTCACAAAGTTACGCCCCAGACTGCAAATTAACCGACGAATGAATAGTTAAAACCATTGCAATAGAATTCTGTCGAACCGAAGGTATTTGTATGAAATATTTTCTCATCCAATCACTGGTGTCGACAAGAGTTGCGGATTTCATCCTGGTAGGATTCACTTTTACACAGAAATCGATCTCATTTGAATCCACTTGAATGCTGAATGGCTTTTTCCACAGCAGCTGTAGCTATCCGCAATGAATAATTTAGTCTTTTACAAATGGCTTTCAACAATTGACAAACTAGGACTTTCAACTTTTTCCAACTACCCTCATTTATAAGTATTTCTGTCATCAACATTAGAGCAAAACTTCAACATTAGTGTAAAACATCAACATTAGTGCAAAACTTAATTAAGCAACTGGTATCTTAGATGGATCCAGATAAAATTTCCATTCGGTTAACGTAGTATTTTTTACACTCGTCAGTTAAATGCAATATTTTTCATGCCAGGCAGATATTAATGATTACTAACTATTTTAGTAGCTCTGGCATGAAAAAAGAGTCTTCGGCTAACTCATCTCCTCTTTTTATGAAATTCTAACTCCACTCATATAATAGAAAGAGTAATCTAATGAAAAAGTAACTTTGTTTCCTTTTTTAGATTCATTTTCCTGGTACAACATGTTTCGACACAGTGGTATCATCATCAGCTGTGTCAAAACATGCTGTACCAGGAAAATAAATCTGTGGAAGGAAACAAAGTTACTTTTTCATCTGTCAAATTCAACTTCCACATAGTTGAGCCTCAAACTATGGAACGTAGTGATGTAGTTATTTGTTTCAAGTGTGTGACTAATGTAAATGAAAATATATATACTACTAGCTGTACCCGGCATGCGTTGCAATGCCTTTTTCTGGGTTCAAAATCGGAGCCCTAAAAGAATTTGAGACCTAGTCCAATGAATTCCTCGTACCTACACAGGAATTCGTAGCATACAAATGATGGCATGAGTTTCCATTCCATGCCTACGTTGCGGTTTCTAAGTAAATAAAATATTCTATTGTTGAAGTGCGTAGTGCAAAGATTCAAGATTTAAAAGCTTAAAAATCCAACTGTAAACGGGTTTGAGCAATGCGTACTCTATCGGCTCCCAATCTTGATTCTCTTTGCTCTTCTGTTTCGTTCGAGTGGACTTGAGCAGTGCGTAAATGATTGGCTCCCAATCTTAATTCTCGTTGCTCTTCTGTTTCATTTGAGCGGGCTTGAGCAGTGCGTAATCGATCGGTTTCCAATCTTGATTCTCGTTGCTCGTCTGTTTCTGAAACTCGTAATGCCTTTTTCTTTCGTGCTTCAGTTGTAGATCGACCAATCGATTTCCGTTTGGGGGGTTTAACTCTCACATGTGACAACTGTCTTATATATTTATTTGTAACCTGTAAATAATAATAAAATAATACAGTAATAATAAATATCCAAACAGGGCCGGCCCAAGAAAAAGCGGGTCCTTGTGCAGAAGGGAGGCGAGCAGGGGAAAAATTAGGTTAGGATTATTAGCTTACCCATCGGGCGTTGTTGCGCGAAAAGTATTCGAAAGATTAAGAGGGCCTTGGGAGGGGGGGGAGGGCGATATTTAAAAATTTTTTATACCTAAACCTTTGCAAGAGTGTACTCAACAACTTCTTAAAGTTTCTTGGCGATCGGATGAACAGTGTAGTAATGCATACAGGACACACAGACATACATTCGTTTTTATATATATAGATTATTGTACTATCCACTGCGTGATTGTTGTCTGTATGGTTTTTATTATCAATTCGATTCGAGCTTGCGAGCGGCGACCTCAACCATACAATGAGAGGATAAAACGACTTCCTGCGGATGGCGCATCTTTCCTGGTCAAGGCGCTTCACCTCCCGTGGTGAGGGGTGACGTAGAGTCCTAACTCAAGCGGTCCAATTACGAAAATAACAAATTCGGGTTCAGATTACACTCAAGCCGTTTCACAGGTGGGCCCTTTAAGAATTATCAACGGCTTGAAATCTGCTGTGCTTCTCCGAAACGAGCCGTTTCCTCTCTAACCTTTCCAAATATGTTGCTCGCTGACTCGAAGATGCGGACGTTATTTCCTGCATTAGCACGTTTACCGTAACGAAAAACCAACAAGGGCTCCGTAAAAAATTTGATTTTGCTGATTGGGCTTCTGGATTAATTTAAACAATAGCATTTGAAATATTTATGAAGTACGCTCGTAAATTGGAAATGGCATGGAGTGGTTTGGTCCATTTGGACCAATCACGAATATATGCTGTGAAAAATCCTCACCTGCGAAATACCCTATTTACCACCCTCTAATAGTGTAGCACATAGAATGGGAAGCGTTTATTGTAGAAATGGAAGTAGCACATGGAGTTATTGGTGTCAATACCTGTAATACCAATGGTTTCCTAAATACATTTTGTTCTTATTGAAAATCACCACTTTAATAGAGCTATGATGAGCAGATACGTCACATTTTAAAATAATTATTGCATTTTAAATAATCACTCTAAGGACAAAATACATGATAAATATTATCTTACAGGAACAAAAGAAATCAAGTTTTGCGTGAATAAAACTCAAAAGAGAATGAGAATATGTACTCGAGGATATGCCTAGATATGGTGGAATATACAACTGTGTGAAATTCACAGTGGAAAAATTATTCGCCTGGATTGGAAATCGAACCCATACCCCTCGATTTCGCGCCGAGTACTCCAGGTTTTTTAAAGTAATCTACCGGGAAACTGAAGGATCTAGGTTTGATTCCCAGTCCAGTTGAATGATTTTTCCATTGTGAATTTTACACAATTGTGTGATAACTAACGGGTGACTCCGTTGAAGTAACTACGCGGCTAGTTTCGTGGTTCTTTGAAAGTGGTGGAGAATAATTTTTTGAAGTTATCTACCGGTTAAGGTAGGTTTTATTGAATTTCAGAGAATCTTCTCCCTTCTTCCTCCTGTCCATGAAACCTAATCTCTTTCTTCCTCTTCCCCGCTTGCCCAACATCTTTCCCTCTATCACTTTCTTGAGCAATCCCTCGCCCCTTATTACATCCTCCAACCACATACGCTGCCGATCTCGAACACTTAAAGAAAATAATATTATAGTCACAGATTAATTTTGGTTTTAGCATGTATTTTGACGACTTAGCGAATGATACACGATGAAAGAAGAGCCCTGATCTGAGGATGACTCTTAGAATTTAAAGTGCGTCCTCCAACAAAACCTTCAAGGAACAGACCTAGGCTTTACTCATTTGTATAATTTACTTTAAACAGTTTGTTTCTTTTTCGTGTTCTCGAGTGCACTGATTTCCTCATGCTCTGTTCTCTGATATGCTTCCGCACATTCCCTTACAAACACAATTCGTCATTTCAATGGAACGTCCGGTTCTGAAAAGACACTACACTGCCTGTCAAGTCAATTCTTTGTCCACATACGATGACTGGAGAGTGTCTACCTGTGAGAGGGGAACGTCTCGCAGCGAAGTTCGATTCAGTCTCACTCGAGTGTTTGGGTTGGTGCATCAAGTGCGGAGGGGGAAGGAAGGGGACAGAAAGAAAGGAATAACACGTGGGGTCCAGTCAGAGAGAGTGTGCACAGAGAGAGAACAAAAAAATAAACGAAACGTCTCCTCTGTCTCTCTTTGTCCCCATCCAAAAGTCGACTTCCTTCCACAATCCTCTTCCTCCCGGGCACAAATAAAAAAAAACACGCTTTAATTAGAAGAGATTTTTCGTTTAAGGATCAAAAAAAAATAAAGGACTCGGGACGGAGACGAAAAAACCAACTCGCACACATTAAAGGGTTTCATGGATTAAAGGGGAGACGGAGGGAACTGGAGTGAGGGAAGCGGAGGGGCGCAGAAGGGGAATGTGTTAAGGCAGGCCTGGGGAGCAGGGAAAGTCTCCGGGATGTTTTTTTCTCCCCTTTCAGAGACCGAAAGAGAGGAGGAAGTGGATTCCCTTCAAAGAGGATCGAAGCAGGAGGGGAATCGGACTCGGTTGATTAATCATCTTATATCCCTTTACGTTCGGGGAGACTGGGGTCGTTAAAACCGATGAGTGTGTCCTCAAAAGTCAAGCCATGAAACGCTTTCATTTATTCTTTTAACAATCCATTCTCGACGGTGGTTTGCTTGAGGAGTTTTCAGTTCGTGACCGGGTGGCGACAAAGGAACTGGGCGAGGACCTTGAAGTCGTCCGCGGCTGAATTTCCTCCAGCATCCCAAGCTGGATCTTTATTTTTCGAATGTGCTCTAGCGGTCTTGGTCCGGGTAATGGTTGAGTCGTTCATCAAAACCACGTCATCCAAGACGAGTGTAACCTACTGAAGATCCCGAATCAATCTCTATAACATCATACCCCGAGAAAGCTGCAGATCTTTCTTCCTAAGGTTCATATGTACAGATTAAATGTAATAAATTACGCGAAAAATTGCCCAATCCAAAAATTTTTGTTCATATTTAAATTATTTTGGAAGATGAGGGCCTATGGTTGTCCTTAAAAACTGCTCCTCGATGAAGGAATGAGCATTGTAACCAGTAGAATTCAAAAACTGTGAATTGCAGTTATCATAAAATTGATCAACGAAAAGCGCATAATCACCGGGCTTATTGATAACCTCTATCCCCTATATTACCCCGTATGAATAGTGTACCAGTACGAGTAATGCGACGGACAGTTGCGATATATGGTAATGATGATACATCAACCATTAAGTGAATTTCTTCAATCCATCTGTGCTACCCGACTAATCCTTCTCTTTAGCAATAAATAAAAGCATAAAAATTAGTTATAGTTTCAAGGACCTTCCATTTTTGCGTAAGGAATAAAATTACAAAAAATGACTCTATTTACACCCCATTAAGAATCTCCTAAAATTTCACAAATATTCTTGCTATTCTTATGTCATCCAAAACTCCAATCTTCTTCCATACTTTCCAACCGCATCCGCATTGAAATTCCATTCCCTCGAAATGCGGCCTCCGTTCGCATCCGTTTTAATCTCCGTACAATTTCGAAGTTGTCTGGAAGATTTAAAACTTGTTTGGATATGCTTCTGGCATAAGAATGAGTATCAGCGCTGGAAGTGAAAGAGCAACTCGTGTTTTTACAAATTAATTTAATTAATATTTATGATATTAGTATCAATTTAGCAAATACTTAAAATTCATCCGCGTCAATACAAAGTGGCATTTTCCAAGGATGTAGTTCAATCTAGTGTACCTCGGCAATGGAGTAATGGATATCATGAGATATACGGTACATAGCATCCCCACCGGGTAGCGGTCGAGTCGCCCATCAAAACGTCGGCAGCCATGCCGAGTTTCGATGGACATCCCAAATAGATTGAAAGCATCAAGATTCTCAGCATCTTTCCAGAAGTTCAGATTTTTCTTTCTTTGTTAGGTACACATGTATCCAGATTAAATGTAGTAAATTACGCGAAAAATTTCCCCAGCGAAACAACATCCAAACAAATTAAAATTTAATTATTTTTAAAGACAATAATTCTTGCAGTTAGAAGACATACGCATTATAACTACATTACATGTTCTGTGTCAGGGTTAATGCGTAAAATATAAGGTGTGCACGTCAGAGGATATATTAATCCTTCATCACAAAGTAGGTACAATTAAGATGAAAGAGGCTAACAGTATCATTTATTAAAACATTTCACCATGAATTGGATTCTAATTAGAGTTTTATCTGCGTTTTCCAACCAAACACGTAAGAGAAACTTCTTTTACCAGTGTTACAAGAGTCACTGCTAGCAGTAATCCCATTACCCGGATATTTTGAATCACACACGTCTTCCGGCGGCGAAAGTTGGAGTGGAGATGTAACCTTTGGTGTCAAAATCAACCTTCAATTTGCTTTTATACGAGAGAGCGGAAAATTGTAAATGATTATCTCCTCAACTTTTCACGGTGGCTGTTGACGAATGACGCAGGGGGCGGGGGAGAGAGGGGAACGGGTCAAGTTGGAGAAAGCATGTGGTGGATTCACGAGATGTGTTGAACCCCGAGTAGGCGAGTAATCACCGGTTTTCCCTGTCATTTTGGAGGCATTCAAAGTTTCTAGGAGGCCAAAGGCAAAGTATAGTTATAACACGTTCAACGTGTCGTCCAAAGAACTTGGCCTTTCCCAGAATTCTACCTGACAGAAACGTTTTCTTTTTTATATGCATTACACGCCACCATTTTAGGTCCTGGAAAAAATTCTAAAGACCATCTGAACTATATATTTTATTTGCCAAATGTAGCTTTTCCTAATTTGCTTGAAAGCAGAGGATCGGTAAAATAATCAGCGGTGTACGATCGCTTGACATATCACCTTAGGAGGAACGTGGATAATAATTTTGCACTGTAACGTCTGTTTTTTATTATTGTTTATGTTTTGATTTTGTTTTAAATTGCTGTATTTTGTTTAAATTTTTTAATTCATTTTAGTATGGAAATGTATGCTTGATTGTTGAAATTGTTTCGGTTGTGAAGAGGTTTGTTTATAAAGAAGAGGATTAAGGAGGGGATTGTTGGATTTGGAGGAATGAAATATACGGGAAGCTGAAAGGAGCTGCTCTGTAAAAGATTGAAGATTGGAAAATAAAAAAATTGGAAAACATGTGTTTTTTTGTCGAGAAGACATAGTCCGACGCTACAGAATCCTCATTTTATTCGCCTACCTAACCTTGTTAAGGAGTTCATGCAAAAATTGAATGTATTTAATCCTTCTAAAACTGTCTGGAGAATTTTAGCCATGCACTTGACCATCGAATCTCTCCAATCCATACTACAGCATTCAAAAGTAACTTTTCTTTGAATATAATCCTGTTGTGTGTCGAAATATTTATTCACCACTTGATAAACTCTCATTTCTACGTAACTTACGCTTATAAACTCACGTCCAGAGATGATAGGTGAATGGATGATCATTCAGGGCAAAAATATGTAATTTGGTCATAACATACAAGGGCATGGAGGAGAGATCAATTTCGAGAAGGGATTATGAATAGCTATTGAAACCTTCTCGGTACATGTGCCTATGGTATAGTTCCATATTTTGGGATTTTCCTTGTCTGGATTCTTAAAACAGCGTCCTCTCAGATGTTGAGTATCTCCTCAGAGTTAATGCATGAAGCTTGAGTCCTCTCGTAAAGAAGAAGAAATGTTGATGTTTTAAAAATCCAGATGTAGAGGATACCATAAGAAGAAACGGCATTTTTGACATCATGAATATTTATGACTAATGTTTTCCACTGAAAAGAACGAAAATTATAGGAGGAAAAAACCATTCCGTGCTGTTCCACTGACTGTTTCCCCTTATTTTCGTTGCTGTAACCGTAATGAAGAGTGATTTCAATGTTCCCCTGTACTATCAGTAGCACTCTAAAATATCATCGCTAACAGTCTTGCACAGTTGTTTCAGAAAAACGACCCCTAATTAGTCACAACAAAACGCAGACAGAATTTCTCGGGAAATATACGAACCTACGCAAAGGAACATAATACGAGGTTAACTTTATGGGAAAGCTTCCCGAGGAAGAAGGAGGGCAAATATAAAAGACAGCTGAAACTGCACATGAAACAGCAGAGCATCTTGGACGTTAAGGACTTAGTACGGGAAAGAAAAGAACGGAGATCTGCAGTCACGAAGATTAAATGAATCATGATAATGACGAGGAGAGCATCAATCAGGACTTCATGACAGTTGTTGTAGTCCCTAGTCGAAAAAGAAAAAAAACCTCAGAACGAGTAGATTATAAAACAATTCGTTTAATTTCACAAGTAACAAGAATAGCACTGAGAAATATGAAGATAGTTTAGAAAATAGAGGCCCGCCGAGGAAAAAATTTCTGTAATAAGAAAAGTAATAAGAGGACCTTAGAACTTAACCAAGTATTTTTTTCCTGATTTGTTTACCAAAAGTCGATCGACTAAAATGGGGGAAGACAATGAAGATACTCATGAAAAAAGGATTGGCGGAATAGGAGAGTTAGGTGTCACTTTGAACTGCTTTGTTGCTTTGTATGTCCGGTAGTCTTGAGCATCTTGCTACTTTGCAACCCAAAAAAATCCTAAAGAGAAGAGGAAGTCTCAATAGTTAAACTGGTCCAAAATTTCCGCGAATCATCGATAGATCCGTGTTTGAGTCACGGCCAACGCGAATGATACAATCCTCTATGGAATCCCGCAATAATGTGCACCAGTGTGTGACTCCGAGAAAGTAATACAAAGGCTAGTTCCTGTATCAAACACTTGACATTAATATATAACACAAATTTCTGTTTGAGGCTTTCGCAGCGCTGGATTGCAGTTCTCTCCATAGTTTTTTTTTCGGGATAGCTGCGTCAAGTTTTATTCAGATGACGTTTCGCTGCCTATGCTGGCACAGACCTATGTGGCTGCTGATCTGAGACCTGATCTGAAGATGTGGCCAGCATAGGCCACGAAACGTCATCTGAATAAAACTTGACGCATCTATCCCGAAAAAACTATGGAGAGAAATATAACAAAAACCTTTTTCTGACCAAATAGAGCAGGTATAGCGGATCTCTAAAAATATGTGCAGAGTTTGAAAAATAAAGCCAACTATGGTATTCTCTCGAATTCTGTGAGGCGTTTGAGACCAAGAATACAACTCCAACCCATCAAACGTAGCTTTATTAAAAACAAACTCTGAGCATGAGTCCAGGTTGTGTAAAATCCAAAATCAACCAAATAGCTTTTTCACCACTTACTGGCGACGAGCAGGCCTAAAACTCTAATTAGTCATCCCTTTTTGTCCATACTTAAGTTTCCATTTCTCCAATATTTGTTTTCTAAAATGCAAACATTTTCCGTCTTAGTTCGCAGAACTCAGAATCCTCCCATGCTCATATGTAAATAAAAAACTTGTGAGGACATCTCAGATGATAAATGAAGGAGGAAAAAAGCCAGGTTTTTGTGCTTCATGCCGTCACCAAGGATTGATAATTTCTCCAGGAGTCCCTTCCATTAGGGGATGAACCATGCCCCTCCTCGCCTCAGTCGCATACCACATGTAATTAAATATTTTCTCCGTTCGCCAGCTGGGAAGTACCACGTCACCCGGAGCCACACGTAAGGTGAAGGTTATTTTTCAGCGTGATAAAAATCCCGCGTGATTCTCGGAGGTATAGTTCAACAGCGACACGAGGATGGAGGAATGGAAATCGCAGGGGAAACTGAGGAAACAAAGGAAATTGGAAAAAAACGGGAAGAAGATCGAAGGAATAGTTCAAGGGAGGTTGATTCAAGGTAGTTTGAGCGAAATATCATTTTGCCTAGAAATCAATGAATTTGGGCCCATTAAAAAAAATCTCACCCTTCAATTGACACCAAATATTCAACTCCTTACCACATTACCTTCAGAGTTATTTGCCCAAATATACCAGCCCTTTTATATGGGAAATGGTACGTGTGTGCACTCCAGAGAGACATTATTTAGAAAATGAGGTATTTTTAACACTTAAATGTCGTAAAAAAACTAACAACTTATAGTTTGCATGTTTTATCAACTATATTTGAAAATTAATCATATTGTCACCGCAGTAGGATCTTTGGTATCACAAAAAACCCTCCGTTTTGAATGATTTTCAAACGCACCGTGCAAAAAAAAAGGTTCAAGTTAAAGACATATTTAGATATTTTAATTTAATTACTTACAATTTCTGTCAGATAAAACTATATTATTGCACCATTAATAATGCAATATTTAATTGATGTGTCCTTCAGCTGGTGAAATTAAAACATGTAATTCGAATATGGTCTCTAATATGACTAGGGAACTATCTCGCTCGAACTACCTTAAGATGGCCTTTCCATGACTATGTCATTCAAGATAAATACTAAGTATATATGTTTTTTATATTTTACATATTTTTATATATTTTTCCAGTTTAAAAATCCGGCTTTCGCTGATTAAATTGTCTGCCTCTGTAAAATCAAAATTAAAGAATAAAATACGCAGATAATTCGACGAACAGATATTTTAAATGACAACGTTTGTCCAGCCATAGGAACCGACTGCAGCGCCATTTGCATGGAACTACCGCTGTTTGAATTCAATTATGGCAGTAATTGACTAATTACTAAAAATAATATTTGGTTAGTGCTATTACTTTATTGTTTCTCGATTTCCCAGGACTGTTTACAGCTTCTAAATAGTTTTTGTTCTAGCTTGAATACGCTTTCTCGTTCAAATCGACTATTTTTCTGGTGTAATCTGAGCAATCTCAATAAAAGTCCATGTTAAAATTTCCACTTTCAAAGGCTGAATTACTGCAAAACAAGCCGGGAAAGGCTATTTTATTTTCATTTCAGTTTATAAAATGCACTTCATAAATGCCAAATTCTAATTTTCAGGAAGTCTGGAATAAGTTTCGCGGAGGCCAGTGCCACCATAACACTTTATAAAACATAGGCACCATGTGCAACGCCATTTCTATAGAATTCCACGTTAGAATTTCAGTTTATTTTGTAAGTTGCTTATAATTCCAATAATGAGACTTTGTGGTATTTCATGATTACATTCATAAAATTTTCCTTGATGTAATGCTTTATTTTGTCAGTTTTCTCAAAAATGGTTTTTATATTAGGCATAAAAACATATCTCTCCTTGTTTCACCAAATGGAAACCATGATTTTCGAGTTTAATTTCAAAATAAAATAGAGTGGACAGGAGCAATTTTACTATCCAAACATGTAATATAGAAACGGCATATAAGTCCATTGATGCTTGAACTACCTTCAGGGTGCACCACCATTTGTCAATTCCATTGTCAGCTACCTAATTTTTTTCCTGCTAACAGCAAAAGTATCCTCCATTTGATGATGCCAACAAAATTTTAACTGTGCACGCAAAATTCTCTTAAGTTAGCTTTATAAACATGAATTTTGAGTCCTGCAAATGTTCACGTTTACAATCAAGTGGTAAGAAAAGCCAATTCCTTTAAGAAAGTGAACGAAATAATATTATACATCATGTGCACTCATCTATCCGAAGATGGGTTTGCTGCAGCTCACCAGTCCATAGTCATTTTATTTGGCAAAATTTTGCCTTCAAAAGGATACATTTAATATCATCAATGCTGTAAGTACATTTCTTGCGAATGATTCAGAGAGAAATTGAGCAGATATAATGGGGGGGCTCACAATCATGGTTCGTTAATAAAAAAACTGATGATGATGAATTTGCAAAAAGTATTACATCCTTGGCCGACAAAACTATATTTTCTAGATAATTTCAGAGCTAACTATTTCATAATGTACAAATTCCACTCAATTCCACAAATTTCATTGGATTCTCTACGTCAGAACGTACAAACCCAACGATGCGCAACAGCTTCTCCCGTATTAGTGGTAGTATGACCATAATAATTCGCGGGAAAAACCAATCCCATACATACCGTTCAAGTTGTTTCTAGTCTTTTTAATTTTCTAAATGAACACATACAATGAGCCCGTAATACCATACCTACTGATTATTATTTCTGTAAATATGACAAATATCACAGTAAAGAAAGCATGAGAACAAGGCTAAGTGTAACAAAGGAGAGGGTAAAAAGGTAATGGAGAGGTTGAGAAATTCCCAAGAAGAGAGGTGAAAGGAATTCAAAAGGAATCCGATAGCACATCCAACTCACACGGGAGCGCTTCCAAGAGAGGAGAGACACAGGCGAGGGCATTAAGATATGACGACGTGGGATACACGCGGTGGAAGGACGAGATTTTTACCCTCTTTTGTGCTCGCCGGTGCCCTTTGAAGGATCCGGAGCTATGTCCCCTCCCCACGAAAAACACGCGTATTTTTTGGCCAATCAAGAAGATGGGCATCCACTCTCGAAACCTTCCTCTTCAAAGCCTAGACAGCCAAGATACTCAAAGTGCTTTCAACGCTCGCGAGATGACTGGGCCCAATCTTGTTACAACATTGCCCCCTGCTGGGAGCGGATGAGGATATCGAAGTAAAATATTTGTCTTTAATCGCGCCGAATGCACTTATCTCCAGTCACACCGGCGCTGGAGACGAGACGACGAAAGTTTAAGAATAAATAAACTTTCGAGGGCTTTCTAGAGTGTCGCGGATATAAGAGTGGAAGCGGTGATGCCGGAAAAATTTCTCTGAAAAATGGTGTGTTCTTACTCCGCTGTGTTCGAAGGAGGAACAAAGCTGACCACCTTATAAATATTTTACGCCATATTTTATCCAAATTCTCATCTTTTTATAATTCAAAAGTTTTCAACGGATATGGTACTACGTGAATCATGTCTGACTAAAAAATAATACGACGTAAGTTTTGCTGTAAATAAATTCAACCAGCTCAAGTCAAGAGGAGTTAAGTACGTGAAATGGCCCTCACAGTCATTAAGCTCAAATTATTCTCGCCTGTGAGAGGGAAATTATTTCTTGTGAAATTCATTTCCCTTTTAACTGGAGCTATTCTTTTTCTTTCCATATGGCCCGAGGGTAACGAATTTATCCAACCAAATGATATTTTTGCTTGCAACTACTTACACCGACGCAAAATAAACTGAATTATGTATCGTAAATGCCTATAACCAGTGGTAAACTTTTACTTTTGTTTCTTTATGGAATTTTATTGTAGTTATATTTCAAATAATATCAGTAATTTTCGTAAACACCATTTTTACAATATTTACTACAGTAAATCATGGAGAAGTCGGTACAGTTTTTGAGTTATTTTAGGTCTCCCGTTCCAACCTTTCTTTCGTGGAATGAAATTTTTACAGAGGAAACATAATTTAAAAACTAATAGTTTCATGTTTGAATACTAGAAATCCCACCTCTATAGACTCGGAAAAAAATAGTTAAACTTCCATCACCCCACCTCGCGAAGTAGGATGAAGATAGCGTGCTAATATGTTTCGAGGAAAACTCGTAGACATTGGCTTCTATCACATTCTCAAATCTTCACCAAATAATTTTCATACCCGGACACCTCTAACAACTTCTGAGTGTTTGAGAAACGTCTTATCGGCACTTTTTGCCAATATTGATATGGTTTACCACAGCAAAGCATTTTCTCAAAACCATTGCAGTATTCATTGACTCTTTTGGTGGTGACCGCCTTGATTGCCTCATCTAGGTTTTCTGCAGGATAATCATTTATCCTCCGGCCATGGGCGTAATTTGAGTATTTTAATGGGGGGGGCAGTAATTATCGGGCGCTCGGGTAGATAGGTGGATTTTAAAGCCCTTTGAGAGATGTTTTCGACCGTAGAAGTATTGCTAACATTACCTATTTTCCCTTTTATTTTTTATTTAATCACTTTTATATAATGAATTCATTGAGATAAATTAAGCATAGCAGCGAAAAATGTCTCATTTAACATTATGCTTTGAGTTTGTTGCTGTTGAGCTTTACTTTATGCTTGAGTTTGTTGACTGCCACACCTTGCCACCCTTGAATTATCTACATCTATGCCTCCGGACTCCAAGTTTTCTTGGTGAACTCGTGGCATCCAGAAAAATAGTAACTAGAACGGCGGAAATAAGAAATTATCATGGAACTTCGGTGTAGCATATTACCTCCGCTAACTACGCCTTATTTAAACATTAGAGAAAAATTTTAATACGCATTTATTTACGTTTTCTCAACGGATTATTACCTTCAAATTAATTCTTGAGCAAATAAAAATACTCGGCATATTATTAACCGGGACGGCACAACATCTGAGTCATGTCGATGTTTGAATGATAACGTGACAATACTGAAGACAAACGCAATGCAACCGACTGGAGGTGATACTCGGATGCGTGGTTTATGAACTAACTGGTTTTGGCAAGTAGTGTCTCGTTCATAGACCAACTGCCGCCGTCAATCTCCCTCTTCTGTTTCTTAGGACGAAATTGTATTTTATCAGTATGGATACGGTATTCGGGATTAATATCGAACAAACACAAAAATTTCAAATCTGGAAGGAGTAGGCGAACTAACTCCGAACGAGTAAGGAGGTATAGACGGAGGTAATTCAGGTGTGGCAAGGCGTGAAAGTTGCCCCCTTCGCCCTCAATATTTTGATGAGAAAAAATTTCAACATGCAACAAACTTGGAAGCATAAAGCTAAATGAGACATTCTTCGTTACTATGCTTAATTTATCTCAATAAATTCACTATATAAAAGTGATTAAATAAAACATTAAAGGGAAAATAGGTAATGTTAGCAATACTTCTGCTGTCGCAAATTCGTATTAAGTACGAAATTGTATTCCATAAGAATGGATACTATTAACTTCCACGAAGTGAAGCCTGAATCTGTAGAGTGTACCCAATAACCGTCTTGACCGCGGTTTACTGTATTGCATATGCATATACATAATGTGACGTTTTCCGGCCGAGTGTAGCTCGGGTCGTAAGATCAGGAAAGCGGGAGTGTGGGAGGGGTGGGCACCAGTGCGAGGAAAATGTCAAGGAGTCTTCCGCTCGCCCTCGGATGTGGTCAGAGAAAAGCATAGTGGGAGGAGTCCAAAGGAGTAACCATTCATCTATACTACACCTACATACTACCCCGCGAGCCGCCGCATGGGCGTGTAGCAGGAGGTGGCAGGTCACCAGCCGTGTAAAGATGTAAAAGTTTTGGAGGTGAAATGGTGACTTGCACTATGGAAGTGCATTTAGGGGAGATCAGTTTTTATTGTGGTCGCTTCTTGTGCACGGAAAGAACGAGTTTTTGTGCCTATCTGTTTGGCAGAGTATCTCTCTTATTTTATCGCATCTGTCAGACCTAGAAATGTAGGGAGTGAACCTTTGAATAGGTTCGAACACATGATCATCACAGAGAACTGTAAGCGGATGGAATGAAGGATGAGGAGCAAGGGAGGATGGATTACAAAAAGTAAAATAACAAGGTAGCCTAACTGAACTGAACTAGGCCTAATTAGAGGAGATCAGCTTAAGCCAAATGCCAGGTAAATAGTGTGATTCTCCCGCACGGGAGCGTTAAGCCAGCTCCCCGCTCTTTCCGCTCGGCCGGCCCAAGAAAACTTTTTACTCCTCCGCAAGAGCAGCGAACTCCACCGCTGTCTAAGGCTGACAAAAGGAAAAAAGGGCGCACTCCCGCGAAAGCATACGTGCATCATAATATTTAGTATGCTCATTGCATGCATATTAACTGAATTTCTACGGTGATTCATGCACATTCCATTCTTGAAATTTTCTAACTGGTCATGTGTTTTCATTGTTAATGTGACTTTTTAAGGTTTCAGATGAATATACTTTGATTAGCGATGTTTACCCAAATATAATTCAATGGCTCATTATTTTCAAATATCATCAAGTTCCAAAAAGTAGAAACGTTATAGCTATCTGTCACAAAAACTGTCACGTTGCAACCAATATGAGAGGTGGCATAACTTATTAGAAAGCTACATAATGATTGGAAAATTAACTCCAATAAAGTGAAACCTCAAAATTTGCCTCATGGAAATATCTCGGAGCCTTTGAAAAGCTCTTGAACGTATCATTCATCTCAGCGAACACAAGGGTTATGCCCGAGAAAAGTTCCATGAGTCAACTAGTCTTAACCTGCTTCAGGACATTAAAGTTGCTATCTCGGATATGACAGCTAACTTGAAACGCTATTTAGCCGTCGATCAACCGTGGAAACTCGACGACTCACGATGAATAAATACCTCCGTTCGCAGCATATTCGTTGACTTTACCGGAGAGCTAAAATATTTTCCATGAGCCCTATCCCGAAGTCCTTTTATTCCTATCGGTCGAGCGCTAATGGAATGGACGGATTAAACATTGATCCCATTCCGTCCCACGGAAAGGTATTAGTGATTAGACTGAGTGTATTTATCTTTGATAATGAATGTACACAAGATATAGAGAGTAATTTCAGGCCGAATATCGTATGTAATGTTTAGCTCTCTGTTTGCGTGGCTCGTACGACTTCCGCCCAATCACGCGATAAATGCGTTAAAATAGTTGAGTGATGGTACTATTCCTCCACCCGTTTTGGACCACGGAGACAAGATTATGGATGACCAGCATCAAAGGGCATCCCCTGTTTTTATCTTAATCATCACTTGTCAATACAATGGTATGTTGCAATGAAAATTACGACCAATCCTATTCAACTATCACTCGCAAGTGTATGAGCACATGAATCTTTTTTCAGGTCGCGTCGTTGCGTTTTAATAGCGTAGCTTGATGGACAAGAGACGATTTTTTGCGATACGCAGAGCAACCATTGTTACTTATCAGCCTATTGTTCGCCCTTTTAATGGCGCAACTTGAAATCAAACTTCACATAGCGCTGTGAATGAACTATCAAAGAACAATGCCGATTAAGTCGCTTTCGAAGACATAAATTACATAGAGTACAGTACATGTGCTGTATTTTGCAAGATAACACCGAGAATATGCATGTATTATTTTACTTTTATTCTTAGTTAACCGATATCGCATTATAACCAATAATTCTAAGGATAACAACATACTTTTGAACATTTCTCAGGTAGCTGCATTTATAGTGTTACTGATTTTTAACGTCTTGTAAAAAGTATATAGTGTTCATCTCAATAAGCTTAATCGAGTATTTCGTCTTACGTAATAAATTTTATTTAATATTGAAACGCCTTGAGTCAAAACTGTTCCGTAATTACTCGACTGACAGAACACCACTATGTAAAATAAAAACAATGAAAGGTTTTAACTTACGAATGCCATCTGTTAAATTCTTTAAGTATATTAGAGGTGTTCAGTTGTTGAGATTGAAGCTAATGAGACATGTAAAAGCATTCCTGTTTCTTCAGGATATTATGAATAAAAATGAAAATCTGTTTCACCTGATAATCATCAATGTTATACCTCTAATTTTTGTTAGAGGCCAATTTTATTGTATTACTTTGAGAATTTTCATAACGAGTATGCAAAAAACTCACCTTCAAACTTAATTTCTGGAAAGTTATATTATTATAGTATTTTAGTCAACATATTTCGAATGAGAACAAAGTTATATGCATAGGTGTTGATATTATTGAGAGTCAGAATGATTTGTGATCCATTTATTTATGTTACCCATCCAACAGATTGTTGTTTCCATAATTTTAGGCTGGGCGAGCATAAACATAATAGGCTAATCTGCAATAGACCGTAATGGAACAAGATGGCTTCCAGCCTCACACCATCCAAATATTGTGTTTTGTATTTATTAGGTATAATAGATGGTATAGCGAACTGTTAATTGGCCTGAAACGCCTAAAATTCTACGTATATTTGCAAAAAATATCGAAAACACGATATACAACTTGATTATAATATCAGGTCAGTCGACGCCATAATAAATTTACCGCATTGGCATTAGGCAATGTTCTAAGTCAGCCCTAATTACAGCATAAATTATGAGATAAATGCATACAATCCCATCACGCCACTCCCTTATGGCTCAAGGGAGGTTGACAAATTTTGTCATTGCTGATGGGCCACAAAAATAATCTTTTAATAATTTCCTCAATAGTGCCTAACTCCTGCGTATCCCTTTTGCTTATGTTAGACTCTTGCAAAGCTTTAACTGACTCTCCTGCTTCAACAGACTCTGAAGACTCCTTTCCAATCTCGATAGGGTCTCTTCTATCACATTCCCCCACGACTTTCGCGGTCTGCCTCTTCCTCCCACACCATTCACTCTGCTATCATATATCTGATTCGTCATTCTCTTTTAATCCTTTCTCTTGACATGGGAAAATTAATAGAGAACACTCCTTTCATAAACATAGGGCCATTATTTGAACATTTAATTCACATTATTTCATCAGCCACTGATCCTCCTTTGCATCAGACCCTCAGATATTCCATTCCAACTGCATTTAACATAATCTCATACATACCCTGCCATGCCCAAGTTTTGCTTCCAAATGTCAACGCCGAGAGTAGGATACTTTTGCTCAATATTTTTATATATTAATATTTTTATCAGACAACTTGGATCACGAAATGCCTCAAATTTTATATTCACCACAAAACGGTGGGAGTACATTATAACAGTCAGTTTTTTAGGTGTAGCGCCTGATATAAAAGTCATTTCTAAAATGATTGATGATTACAACCGTGTCATTGCCAACATATCTTTCTTCTCCATCTATGTTACTTGGAAGCGAGCTGGAGAAAATTGTAAAATCATTGAATGCAATGACTGTCAGGGTGCAATTTGATTGGCCGTCGAAGGAAAGTTTCTAGGGTAGGTAATCAGCAATTTTGCTCGCACAAGGGAGCGGTAATATATACTTTTTTAATCGCTGTCCTCACGTCAGAAACGTATCTTTCGTTTACGCGGCATCTGTTGGATCTTCCCACACGCGGCCGTCCATCCATCAGAAGGAGAGGGATCCTTTTGTGCTGTTTAGAAATCCATTAAGGAGGCTCTCTAATTGATTTTCAAAAAGAACGTGAAAGCTGTGAGCCAGAAAGAAGATTTGGCTTGGATTCTGCCCGAGGAGATATTACCGAAAGGGTAGTTTCTAATCTCTCCGTGCGACGGCGCTGGCTGAGCGGGAAAGCTAAATAAATCATTCTTGAGAATGTGTCATCCTTTACTGCAGACTCTTAGAGCCAAAATCATTTAACAAAGAGAATATCCTAAATAAACTCGCAGACAAAGGTTTGATTACTCTTCTGCGTAATATTTACCACGTGACAGTCAAAATGGAGTACCTACTCTACATTTATAGAACTGCCACAGTTTATTACAATTTCGTAGGCCTAATCAAAATGAGCTCCAAACTTTTTTGAGCCATGTTTCTGTTACATGCGTCAAAACACTATCGATGTCAAATAAAAATGGTTGATCATTCACTCATTATAAAAAACTCATTATAAAAACGGTGTATAGTTCCTCTATGTTTTAATGCTGTCTACCGGTTTCGACGTATATAGCATCATTTTCAAGACAAACAGTTCGTCTTGAAAATGATGCTGTAGGTGTCGTAGATAGGATTAAAATATCGTGGAACTGTACATTTTTTTTATTATGAGTTATTCCTTCTCGAAGTTCCACAAAGTAACGACACAATCAATTGATTTAAGAATTCGTTAACTTTAAGGCTTACGTTTTATGTTAATTTTATTTGCAACCCACCGGGTATATGCAATGATATGTTTAGAAATAATCAAAACAAAGCACTGGAAATATATACTATACATATTCGTAATAACATAATTTTTTAACAGCTATGGTTGTAGTGAGTTTACTAGTTAATTAATGAGAAGGAGCAATAATTTGGAATGCCTTTTATTCTTAAATCCTATTATAATGGTGTTGAATCGTATATTTGCTTCAAAGTTTGTCTCTATTAGTTTCCTTTTAATAATAAAAATTATTTATTTATGTTTTCCCATAAGTCTTTACTTACAGACATGTTAATAATACCCGAATGGAAGTAAAAAAATGTGCTTCAATTTGCGATGAACACTTTTTACTCCAAAGGACGATGGAAATTCCCCTTCTGCCGACAGAGTTGAAATGACCCATTTCCTCCATGACCCGTTCCATATATTACCCATTATGGACGTACTGACGTACCTAGTCTGAGTACTGCATCAAAACCATACTCAAATTGTAATACCGGTCATGACTGACCCAAGTGAATAGGATTCTGCTGGCGTTTACCCACTTTCCCGTACTTTATCTGGAGCACGGATATCCCATCAATGAGTATCCCCAGCTCAGCATAATCGCAAATAAGCTCATTTTTCGGGATCCTTTTTCCATTAACGGCACGTCTCATTAACGATGGTTGGTCCGATTACCCGGAATTATCGACAGACTCATTCCCCCGATCGAATTGCAGCCCTAATCGCTCATTGTGGGCATTAGGGGTTAATCCTCTCCTCCCTAATCTCACTTCCCACCCCCGTTCCCATCCCTCCATATTTCTCCCCCACCACACCGTCCCACTTGGCGTCAGCTGTTCCCATGACAGCTAAGCCATCAGAGAGATGACCGCTCCGTAACCCCGACCATTCCTCTTCACTGCAGGCAGTCAGCCGGAAACTTGATAATAATAGTCATAATGAATGGGAAAATGATAAGGATTATTAAAATCTACCCGTTAAGGTAAGCGTCAATGAATGCGATAGGAAATTCTCTAGAATGTTGAAAGGTACAGGACCTTCTCTACCTATGGCATATCATTTTTCATCTCAGCATTCGTCCTACCTTTCTTCATTTTGTCTATAAAACCTATGTGATATTTCTCTTCTTTCACTTTTACCCAACATTATCCACTCCATCACAGTTTTAAGAAACCCCTCACCCCTCATTACCTTCTCTTACCTCGTCTCTTCCTAATCTAACTAAAAATGCCTTTCCTCCCCCACCACGCCAAGTGCTTCCTCGTTTGTCTTCCTTTCTATTAAACCATTCCATGACAATCCCCCTCCAAGCACATCTCGAACACCTGCAGTCTATTCTCGTTTTGCTTTCTAAAAGTTTCTACCCGGTACAACACGACACACCAACAAGCTCTCCATCAGCCTCTTCCTTATATCCTTACCCATGGTTGCCTGAATCAGCTCTTTTATATTACTGAACTCTTCTTTCTCTAGCACTATTCCACTTCAAATGTTTTTTATTCCCTAAGTAGAGGAAAAGTTCTGCAAAAACACAGGGAAACTATTCTTCTTCCAACTAGTTTGGTATAATTTGGAATACTCCTCAGTATTTGGGATCCTTATGTGGTAGGCAGATTTTAATAAGAGCAACCTGAAGATCAGATAAATATATATTTTAAGGCCAATGGTATTTTCAATTGCATTGTAAAACCACAAAACACTATGGTAATCACTTATTGATTACAAATACAATTTTAGACCATATATTTAAATATATATATCGATGAAACTACGTATATGATAATAATAAAATGATTAAATAAATCATTGAATCACGTAACCAAATCTCAGCTTCAAAATGTCGTATTTTTCCGCTCAAGAATAGAGATTGGAGAGAATGTATAATTAAAACTGAAGCAAAGGTTTCCGCTTTCCTCTGATGTTGAAGGCTACATTTATTTGTATATTTCACCGAGTTGTCGTTTTTGACGACAAAAGTTTCAATTCACAACCGAAACCTTGTTGATGTGGATCTTATATTACCCCCAATATTTTTTCCACCCCACGCATCCTCATAGAAAAACTTTAGTGTAGGATACAGAGAGAATACAAAGTAAATCACAGACTAATCCAAGGTAAAAATACGCGGAATGAAATCACTAGGTGGACAGGATGAGAGGTAACTTATTTTCAATCGTAAAGGAGAGGCAAATGACGTTTTAAATCGGTAATGGGAGGCTTAAATTCGGTCCCAAGGAGCAGCGATCGAATTTCATGACAGAATTAACTCCAAGAACACTCATAAACTCACCACCAACTCACCGAGGGGTATGAGTAGATGACAGTGGAAAGAAGAATATGACTCACGACAACTCCCCATTCAGAGAATGAACGTGGGAAAGGAGAACCGCGACGACCTGAACTTGAAACAGTTCGGTTCGGTTCAAGTTTTCCGAGGAATTTTCCAATTGCGTAGAGCTCGTCCACTTCTTTCTTCGCGTCAGTGCGAAGGGTTTTTTAAGCCATTTACTACTTTTAAGGAGTATAAGATAAAATTCAAGAATCATTATGAGCAAAACAATTAAAAGTTCTCAACAAGTACATTCTGGAGAAGCTTATTTCTACTTTCTAGGGGTTCTAAGAGTGAAGTAAAAAGTAAAACAGACAGATGCAGAAAACTAAAATGCACTGCATATTGCATGGAATGAAACTAAGTTCAAACCTGTAAGAGGAGGAAAATTATGCCCATACATTAAAAATGATGGTTGTAATTATAAAATAGAAGACTACAACAAAGGAAGAAATGTTTTTTGGACGCACCTATACACTATCAGGCAAGAGCGTTGTAAAGGATAAATACTTCACAAAACTTAGAAATATACTGAGATTTTGTTAATGGTTAAACCCTGCCGCAAACGTAAGTAAATTTAAATCAACAATTATTTGGTCAAGAAACTTAAACGATGCTCCAATCAGAATGCAACACACATTTCTTTCAACAATTGTGTAATCTTGAAGGGTAAATAAGTGACCCAGCATCACATCTATGTTGGAATTTATTAATGTCCATCTTCCCTGATAACAGAGAGGAGCTCTTATGCGTCGATTAGGTGTTAAATAAGACCAATGAATACAGGGAAAAATCCCATTCAAATGGAACTGAAGCCGACGTCCACTGAATTAGTGTGCAAAGCTTGCGTCCGGTTCCAACACATAAGTTGATGATAAGTTAACGACTCATCTTCCTATTCTTTCAACACAAGCCTAACTTTTGTCTACATATACTAAAAGTCCAAATATGAACACGGTTAAACTCCCAAAAACTATTACCAATTTCCAAATAAGTGAATAAATTAAATGTATGAACTTAATCAATGGTTTTTTCACGAATTAATCATCGTAAAATTACGATAAAATGAAAAGCATTATACTTAATCACCATTATTTTAATTGTTTTTCAAATATATTTACCCAATACTTACTTAACAACTGCCTCGGGGCTGGGTAAGGTAGTGGTTAAAATTCATTTAGTTGAATAGTATGAAGGCATGACTCAGCAAATATTTAGCCATATATACCCGACAGATGACTTTAGGGCCGTCGTAAACTAAAATAAGAGATAGAACATTAATTACAGTGAAGCACCTCCAGCTATGACCAGCTGTCTTGGGCGCCTTGTTTGAAATAATTGGGTGCGTCAAGTTTCGAAATGTCTTCGTGTCCGAGAGGAAATGATGCAGAAAAATTTACCGACGTCCTCGCCCACGGAGGACAAGGCTTATAATTCCAATTCTAGACTCGAAAGAATGTGCTGACTTTCCTTTTTTTAACTGCGGTTTCAAAATTCTCTCTGCCCAAATCCCTCCATCAGCCGATACCATCGTCCCGGGACTTACAAGTTGGTCCGCATTAATTTAGGAGGTGGAAAAGGAGAAATGTCACTCTGCTGATGGCAGATAAGGATAATTTCGCGCTCGAAAGAGCTATAATTACGATTTACGTTATTACTTCATTCGCAAGAACTGTCAATTCAGAGAGAAAATGAAAAGTTAAGTGATGCAATCTCTTCGGCAGAGTCCTGCATTGTAATCCTTTTTCGTCGCTAATTTCCCAATTTAGTGGAAAAAGATGGAAATATTTTCAAACTCATCATCTGTTTACTAAAGAAGATTTATTTTCCTCAAATTGATGAGTATTATTAATTTCCTGACTAACATGATTGTATTTGAAGGCTAAGGCAGGCGAAGCACAAAATTTCAACCCTGGCTACATTACATTTCTAAGAATAAATTGGGTGATTACCTTTATATACTTTCGAAAGCCTTTTTTAAAATAATATTTTCTATTCTAATAATTAAGCTAGATGAACCTAAAATACCAGTTAGTACTGAATTAGCCATGAAATATCTGCGGCGTCTATGAAATAATTGTAGGTATATATGGTTTTTGAATGTGCCATAATTGGTATATGTTTAACTCCAAAATCCAAAATTTTCCAAGTAAAAAATAGCATATTTTTCCATAAGAAGGTAATGCCTTTTTTCTACTACATTCACAGCACCAGGAATTTTTACGTAAAAATTCTCAGTCATTGAGGCGGATGGAGAGGGAACTTACAATTGCGGCCAATGCTAGAAGTTGTAACGTGGACGTTGCCTGTCCACCTTCTTCTTTCTTCGTCTTAGTGGAATCTGTCTTCTGACAGATTTCAACTGAATGCCCTCCATCGCAGTCGGTCCTGAGCATCTTCTTTCATTTGCCTATAACTTCGACCATTTTTTATGTCATCGAGCATTTTCATTCTTCTTCTTCTTTCCCTTCCTCACTCTCCTTCTATTTTTCCTTAAATAATTCTTCTACAAAGACAATTTTGGCGTAATATATGTCCCATCTAAGCTATCTTCCTCTAATTTTATTTTCCTCAGCAGTTTTATTTCTTCTCCTATTGCCATTAGTACTTCTTCATTTCTCATTCCACCCGTCCACTTAACCTTAAGCATTTTTCTCCACAACCACATTTCAAAACTTTCTAAGTACTTTTCATCTTTCTTTTTGTCTGTCCATGTTTCGCCGCTGCCGTAAGTCATCACATTCGATACAAAACATTTAGAAAATCTCTTTATCAGTTCTATTGGAATGCTAAATGCCGTCAGAAGTTCTTCCACCTTCTCAAATATTTTTTTTAACCCATAGCTATCCTATGTCTTACATCCAGGGTACAGCTCCCATTCTTAGTCACTAAACATCCCAAGTACTGATTTCATTTGCTCAACAATTTTTCCTTCTACGGATATATTAATGATTGCTTCATTCTTACTCACTGTCCGCCATCTTCCCCGATTTGCCTTTTTTACTTACGGGCTGACGCACTGATGTTACTATTACACGCTGTTTTCGATCGATAATTGACTAAAAATCAGCATGAATTTACTTTCTTAGGATGCATTTTCCTAGCATATATTTTTAATTTGTTTAAACTAATATTAATGCGGATTCTTGGTGAAAAATAACGAGTATAACCCATAGGATAGGCAGTTTGAGCGAAATATCATTTTACCTAGAAATAAAGGAATTCGGTCTCATTTTAAAGAAAAATATCTCAACCTTCTAAGAGCACCAAAATATTAGCTCCTTATCGAACCTTATTCCTAGGTTTTTGACGAAAAATATCTGCCCTTTTAGATGGGGAATAGTATACATATGTATACCTATGCACTTCAAAGGGACCTTATATTTAAAAAAAATGAAGAATTTCTAACACCTAGATCTCGTTAAAATATTAGCACAGAGTGTTCAGTACGTTCTCTCAACTATTTTGAAAATAAATCACATAGTAACCCAGTGATTGTTTCAGGATCATAAAAAACAATCCATTTTGAAGGAGTTTTAAACATGAAACATCGCATGAAGAAAATGCGTAAAGCTAAAGACTAATGCAGATATTTTTGTGTAATTACTTAGGATTTCACATAAAACACATGTCACATAAAAGTTGATTATTTCACCATTTATAATACTTTATTTAATTCGTGCATCCTCTAGCTGCTGAAATTGAAACACATGATTCATTTTTAGTCTCCGAGATGACTAGGGAAATATCTCGCTCCAACTGTCTAAAATTTCAAACAAACTGTGGAAAATCTCGCTATACATTTGCTTCTTCGTCCATTCTGTCATGCTATTATAAGGAAAGTAAGGAAAGATCAGAGTTCACCAATACGTTTGTTATTGGTTATCAGGCTTCAGTTTAATGACCTAATGCCCTATCCATCTATCTCTATGTGCTCAATCTGCACAACGTAATCGATCTAAAGTGCTATACGTCAGCGTTAGTTGCTAATCCAGTAGTAGCTAAAACATAGATTATTCGAACTACATTCCATTATTTCCATGCTGGTTCTGGAGTCGTCAGTTGCTTGTGTCATCCTAATGACTACTTACATAGAACAGTCTCATTTTTTCCATAAGAGAACGTTCTACCTTGCATTTACAGTAACAAGGGAAAGATCATAACCGGATCAACTGGGAGAAAACCGTAAACAACAGCGATGCGCTTAAATGCATGCCAAGGATTCCACAATAAATGGTCATATTACGGCTGTAACCTCACTCAGGAGATAGAGAGAGCAATAAATTTAATGGCCAGAAACAGGCACTGACAAAAATTAGGAGGAATTGGGGTAATTTGGAGCAATGATGGCTTCGGGGATGGGACTGTGCTCTGGTGCGGTTAATTATAGCCATTGAAGTCAGCAACCTAACGAACGGGGTGCGCTTTCTGGATGGAGGTTCAATTGTCTCTCCGAGTATAGACAAGGATCCATCCCGCCCCGAACATCGTGGGAAAGCGACTCTCTCCCGTCTAATCTCTCGCGTCAATTAAAGACTTGGAAGTCGCCTCGTGCGTCCTCCTGCGTCAGATATTTCCCAGCTCGCCGCCGCAGCGCGAGTGGTGGGAGGACAAGAAGAATGGACACTCGGCCCAAGGAAGGTTATGTTGCCGGTTCATTCTTCGGAGTCATTAATTTAACATTATACTCGGGGAATTTTTTGTATGCCTCTCATTTTCCGCGCGGATGTTGACAGGAGCAATTTACGGCAAGTTTTCCCGATGGCACGTTTATCTATGATGCGGGCGTCTGTCCCGTCTCCTCCAGCCATTCGCCATCACACGGAGATGATGACATATGAATTGGCAACGTGATAAAAGAAGTTCTCGAGGGTTATGATGGCTCTAGGGATCCACTCAGCCTTCGTCATGGCATGAGGTCAGGGCTGATGGAAAACGTTGAAACTAGGTTCAGTCTAACGGCAATCGGAATTGCAACTAATTTTTGCATTATCATGCAGATAATTCCCAGAGAGTCGGCAAAGAGGACAAAAAGCCGAGTTCACATGCAACGGCAATCTATTCCAACTCAATCAGTGATCATTGAAAAGTACACCTCTGCATGATCGGCGAGATACATCATCGAGAAGAAATGTTAGAGCGGTAAATTTGTCCCAAGGTTCGGATTTCCATTCGTTTTACACGTAATTTCACTGCTTAGAAAACAATAAAAGATGCCTTCCAGGTATATGGGTATAGAACCTACGAGGTGAAGGATACCCATTGCTCTCCCAGATATTCTCTCAGCAATTACAGAAAGCAAAAACGGAATTTTCTGCCGCTTAGACTGGCATTTTCAGACTGCAGCTGAGTGTCGTAGATTACGTGCATCGTTGTTGCTGAAACTCATTGAATTCCCAGCTTATAGGAGATGGGGAAACACGCTGGTGGGTAGTCCGGAATTGAGAATAATGACGACATTCGTCCCTAGATGATAGCGATTTGCCCGCGTGGAGTAGATGGCATACACCGCAACACATGGCCCTCCATACCCGAACCCTTCATATCCTCCCACCTACCTTTCGTGGGAAAGAATTGAGCGAGGAAACGTAGCAATGGTTTCCGCGGTCGGGGGACTGAAAACGGTGGGGTGGGGTGCACAGAGGACGTCTGAGCCATCCTTCATCATTATCATCAGAAGGGTTACCATTATGTATCCCGTCCCACTTCCCGACGATGGTTGCCTGCCCTCTGGTGTTAGTAGGCGAAAGGGACTGACAGTTTTAGATCGGAGCCGGCCAGGGTGGAAAGGGAGAGGGATTATGGGCAAAAGGGAGAGATGGGCTGCGAAGGGAGGCTGAGAGAGGCAGAGAGAGGAGGGGGAACCGACAAGGCTTTTTCCGGAGGCTGCCTTCCTCATCTGATCGCTCTCCTGGAGCGTAAAAAATTTTCAGAGTGAGCACGTGAATGTGTGTGAACGTGTGTGATTCTCTGGAAGCATTATGCTTTCCCTCCAAAGGCGAATAGGCGATCGTAGCCAGTTCTTTATATTTCCTCTATTTTTTCAAGACACTAGATCGGTTGGTTCCGGCTGATTGCCTGAAATCCACCTTACTCGCGGAGTAATCATCGTTTGGGGAAAGGGCTCCCTGCTAAAACATTCCTTAGAAGCTGTTCTGTAGAACGTAAGGAATTCTACAGAAATTGACTCTTTTTCTTCAGAAAAAATTCCTTTTCTAAGGATCTGTACGGAACATAAGAGCCTCGAGAGATATTTTCTGCGGAGCAAAATAATCCCTTTAAAGCTGTTCTATAGAACTTCAGCAACTCTACGGAAATATGTCAGGTTTCCTTTCACCCAGTTCCTTTTCTAAAGACCTGTATGGAGAGTCGTAGGGAATTCTAAAGAACGTACTAAGGAATTCTGCAGAACGTCCTAAGGTATTCTGCAGAACATCCTAAGGTATTCTGCAAAACGTCGTAGGGAATTCCGTAAAATGGCGTTTCAATACTTTAAGAAATATCTACACAACTTTTTAAGAAATTCTGTTGAAGAATTTTTGGGAAACTATACAGAATTTTTTAGCATGGCTGAAATAAAAAGAGGATCCATGGGGAGAGAGGTCATATCTTTTTAAGTCTCGCAATGCATAATATATATTTTCAGGAGTTTTTAGGTGATTTTTTACTGTAATTCTGACCGTCCGGAAAAATCAATATTTCCTCGACTATGCTTCGTGTTCACTCATGTTTACAGCTCTAATAATACAAAATGTGCTTCACAAGAACACAGCAATTCATCAGTAAGAGCTATTACCCATCATTCATTGTTCATTGTGCGTAGAAAATTTCTTCAAATGGGCGTATTGTCCTGGATGTATTTTAACAGCAACTTTCAAAATCAATGAATAATTAAATAATGATAATGAGGGATAGATTCATAAGATTTACATTTCAAATACATCAGTATTTTTTTCTGCTTTATTCAAGGAATTTGAGTACAAAAGGCCACACACAGTACCCAAAGGAGCCAGAGAGGTACCTAACTAAAATAAATCAATTATTTACATAAAGAGGCACTAAGTAAAAACATCTTTGAAAATGTGATATATTTACCATGCTTAATATTTAACATAATCACAGATTCCATACTGATGCAAATATAAAAGGTAATATGTGGTACAAGAAAATTATGAAAAATTTAAGAGAAAATTTGAAATTTTGAGAGATTAGGTTAAATTTAAAAATAATGCCATGAATTGACTCCCATATTTTCATGTTCAGACTATCAGTAAATCATTTTTTTATGAAATTAAGTTTGGAAATGACAAACATTTATTTTTGAGCAGTAATTTATTTCAATGGGTCTACCTGTCAATATTCTCTTCATAAAAACCTAAATAAGGCACAGGACGGGTTCATGAGTCTCACTTGGCAATTCTGTGTGTAAAAGTGGTTCTATTATTGTAATTACATTACATCTTCTCCACGCAAATGTGACCTCATGGTTATTTTTGTATGATCACAAGCAAAGTTCATTACATTTTCGTGAACGTGTAAACGTTTTCCTCAACGAATGACCCATGGAAATTCATCGCACGTGTCATGCACCTCAGCGTTGATGCCAAATACGTCATAGCTCGCTACGTCTTTCTACCTCGGCAGACGGCCAAGCTCGTTCCATCCCGAGCAATAGCATCAAAACAAAAAAAGAAACAATTTCCGCATCTCCCTGAAAAAGAGAAAGAAAGGAAATTCTTCCTTCCGATCCGAAAACCACGAAAACCCAAAATTTATATCCGGCACGACTGAATCGTTCCCAAACACACACAGAGTATAAAAAAGAACTGAACGCCACAACTCACCCAAATCGTTTGCCGCGGGAGAAAAGAAAAACGACCCGATACCCGTGAAGCCATAGTCACGTACAAAATAAAAATAATGCACACACAATAAGCTGTGGAAATATAGACCTTGGCTGTATCCACCCGACCGGACATTACAAAAAAGTATTACATATTTTTTTCTTTTAAATTTCAGCCCTTCTCAGCCTCAAACAACGTGACGGAAAAAAACCATATCACCGTAAAGTATCAATCACGGCATGCGGCGGTTTGGCTTCTCACACCGAAACCAAAAGCCGCAGAGTCTTAGATGGCGGGAGGGCGGGAGGGCGGGAGTCATTTGGAGTGGCGGTGGTTGGGAGGGATGTCCTGTGGGGTTGAGAGGGATGTCCTGTGGGGTTGGGAGCATGTGAATCATCCGCTGAAGAAGATATGGAAGTCTTTTTCGATGTTTCTTGAAATGAATCGGATACATAGGGAATGTGAGAAACTCTCTGCTTTTGAGAAAACGTGAATTTTCATGACAGGCTTCTTATTCCGTGTATTCTCCGGCTTTTCGGAAACATTACCTCCGTCTCTTCTCACGTGACAGAGGTATATTTTTGAAACCAGTATAAGGCAGTATGAGGCAGTCTTATCCCAATCTTTGACCACTGGGCTGTTTGGGTTCAGCCAAAATGGAAAAAAAATACCTCAGGGGAAACAAGAAACAAATCAGATGCAGATTACACCGAAGAGTCAAAATTTTGCTCAGTGCCACAGAATGACAGGCAGAAAATATGATATTTAAGATAACTTTTATAGTAGGAGGATTCACTTAGCGGGAGTTAACGGTGATTGAAAACACAATGCACTTCATCACACTATTTATTTCGTTCCACTACAACCTGTTTTTAATTTCCACGTAATTTCCAAGTGCTAGTGTTAGTTGAAGAAAAGGTAAAACGTCAAAACCGGTATAAAGGGTATAAATAAAAGGTCTAAAAAATACAAAAAGTCTTCAATCACCATGAAAATAACTTTTAGGAGTACCTTTTATATCTTTGAATAATTCTCCTTCGAATCGACAGATATTTTTGGGTTGATCAAGGATTTTCGGTCTCTTTCCGCTTTGAGAGCCCGCTAACCCTCGAATAATTTTACAATAACGACGGAGGCCTTTGTTGCAGGTATTAATATATTAAAGTCACGAATAAGTACGCATGCTTCTCTTTTAAGTGTGAATACTCCAGTCGGGCTGAATTTAAAATTATATGATGGTGGAACTATTATGATTAGTCCTCATTTGACGAACTCTGAAATCCATAATATTTTATTAATCGCAAAGTTAAAGAAAAATATTACTTCGCCAAAGTTTCATTAACGAAAAAATAAGTTTCATTGAACATATAACGCAATCCAATCAAAGTGGAACAAAACGTTGTTTCATCCACAAGCGTGCTGTAATATATTTGAACGTTTCCTTTTAAGTGTGTTGAAAATGCAAAGCAGAGTCTGAAACTGTCGAAGATCGTGCATCGAAGGATTTTTTTAGGACGTGATCAAACCTGTAGCCTGGCAACACTCAAACTATTCAGTCATTCTCGCGCTTTGAATAATTTAGAGCGCTCGTATAGATTGACGTTTTGGAAGGAAAAAAATTAAATGCCAGCCTCATTCAAACTTTTATGACTGCGAAAACTATATTGCAGAGTCTCTTTCCGCTTTGTTTTTTGCACGTTATTTTTTATTCATGTATAATTTAGCAGTCCGAAATAACACAAATAACTGAATTGACAACCCTTCCCATTCATATGCTACTCCAAATCATCCCAACTGAAATGACCGACTGGAAACATCGTTCTCCCGGACCAAAAACACATCTGTTGGCTTGCATCTTCTCAACCTCCTATCAGAGCATCCCTTATTCCCCCCCCCACCCCAATAGACCTTCCGAGTGGCTCCTGACTGCCCCCTGACGGAAGAACTAAAGGGAGAATAAAATAATGGTGTGGACTCATTCCTTTTTTCTCCCTTTTACGAGCATCTCGGAAGAAAAACCATGATGAACGACCTGCGGACGATAAGGTACCGCCGAGTCAGACCCGCAACCTCCATGCCTCTTCTCCAAGCGACGTATCTGAGAAAGCCTACTTTTAAAAGGAGACGGATGAGAGTACGAAGATGGTTACTGGCAGTCAGCGGTCCCAACTACTCTTCCCTCCCAGCCACTCTCGCGCCTCCAGCCCAACCCCCCTCCCCCTACCTCCTGCTTGGAGTCGGGACGCGTGAAGAATAAGCAGAGGCCTCCGGAGGTCGCGACCCTTATCCTCCCCGCCCACCACACTTCCTCCACGCTTTCGCCGAGTATCTTATTCCACAGCTTCTTTTTGACCCCACAGCAATGGATCCATTCGGATCCGACCCATTCCTCGAGTTGGTCCGCCGACTTGCTGCTCACTCGTGAAGAATTCCATTGACGGAGACTTCCGCTCGTTAATTTTTAGCCCGTACGTTATCATGTGCCTTTTCAACGGATGTCACAGTAGTCTCTCGAGGTCGGAAGAGCAGGAGTATTCTCGAGTTTTAAGTTTCCATCAGTCACGGTTTCAAGAGCGGAGGAATTTTCTCTCGACTATGGTGCATTTCTTCTCTACTAGGAATAATTCCAAGATAAATGTTCGCAAAACCGTGTGAAATTCTACTGCCAATCGATGAAATCTGCCGTTTTCATTCAATGTTACTTGTGCCACTACAATATATAAATTGTTAAAAGAGGATCATGCACACCAGGATAATGAATCACCATTGTTTTCGCAGCATAACTCCAGAAATAACTGATATATATAGTTCCATTGGTATCAAATACATCCCGCAAGGGTGCTCATTAAATGAGGAAAAGGTAGAAATAAGTTTATACTGATGTTGATCTAGCCATGAATACTTTCTGTCCCGAATTTTACAGTAAAACTAATTTATAACGTTTTCCAGTTACCTCAAACTTGTTTCCATTGGCATAGTTTGTAATTGATTACTGAATACAACCCAAATCAAATATCTCGTAATCTTTGGGTTCTGCGAGTATTTTATGCATTATTTTTGCAACATTGTTGTTTAAAAAGCCCTACGAAGCCGGCAGCAGAGAACGGCGAAACTATGATTACCACATATACATCATACATTTACATCTACGAAAATCTACAAAATAAGTCCAAATTAAATAGTTGATCGAATCACACCGGAAATGTTCGAACCATCGAACGAAAGAAAATAATTTAAGAAATAGTTAATGCGAATTCGAAATATTTTTATATATTTATAATATATATTATCGGCGACAACACGAGATGAATACTACCGTCAAAAAGTTTGATAAGATATGAAAAGGCTTAGACATTCGTGGCGGTATGAGTCTCAGACCTAAATGGAAAAATAACATAAGGCTCGCAATAGATGTCGCACCTCTGACAATGATGAAGCCGGATTACTCTTCCACTCCACTCCTGCATCACGGCATAAATTTAAGACTATACGCAGGGTTTCAGCTTAAGACGACCCCTGCCATTCTGACATGATGTTGGATAACACTACTGGGACTTGAATTTTAATTCACGCCGCATGAGTAATGGAGCTTATGACGCTGCCGGCAGGTTACAAACTAAGAATATTTATGAACTCATAATTCTTTCAGTACGATGGAAGTGAGACACACGGGTAGATAATAAAAAATGGTATGCGTGATGAAGTTAAAATAACAGTCTATCGGGAAAAATGTTTGGCATTAGTAGAGGATGGTTGACAAAAATGAGTAAAATTAAGAAAAAACAATCTCTGGACACCAAAAATGATGATTAACGGTAACTGAGTATATTTTTCCATTTTGGTGGTAAGTAAGGCGGTATGCGAGATGAAGTTAAAATAACATTATATCGGAAGAATTGTTTGGCATTAGTAGAAGATGGTTGACAAAAATTTTGTAAAATTAAGAAAAAACAATCTCTGGACACCAACAATGATGATTAACGGTAACTGAGTATTTTTTTCCATTTTGGCGGTGAGTCTAACTGGATGGAGTAACAGCACAAAAGGAAGATATTTATCATAAATTCATGTATATTTGTTTGCATTTTGGTCTCATACAACGAGCCTATATTTACCCATTACATTTTCACTGATTTAATTATTTGTAATTCGTAAATATTTATTCGAATCGCAGCGGAACTGAGTGTTTCGCCTACCTCGAATTGGACCTTCAACAAAAGTCTCTTTTATTTGCACTGTTGCAAGAGACAGGATGAAAATCTAATGTTCTTCCTCGCATAACCACATGCTCTACATAATAATTTAAAGCATTATGAGATTTAAGTTACACGAGAAGCCAGTATTTATATTTTGCGCGTTGAGATAGAGACTTAAAAACATACTCATCTACGGTCTCGTCATGGCTTCTTTATGCCTAGGTAAAAGTATAGTAGAATAAACGCAGTGAAATCAATTAATATGAATTATTTCAATTTTATGAATAGTAATTGAAGCGTTAAAAAGTACTTGATGCATGGAATACTACATCTACATAATGCCCTGCGAGCCACCGCATGGGTGTGTGGCAGGGGGTATTAGGTCACCAGCCGTGTGAAGGTGTAAATCTTTTGGAGATGAAAGAGTGACATGTATTATAGGAGTGTATTTAGTGGAGCTCAATTTTTATTGTGGTCGCTTATTGTTCTAGAAAAGAACGAGTTTTTGTACCTATCTGTTCGGCAGAGCATCTCTCTTATTTTATTGCATATGTCAGACCTAGAGATGTAGTGCGAAGTCATGATAATATTCTCTATGTCGCACTGAAAAATATCAGTACTAGGTGGTTTATTACAAAAATCTTTGAAATTATACTAATTTTTTGTTGCTAAAACAGTATATTTAGGTAATGATGGCATTCCTCCATGTCATTGTGGTTTTACTTTAAAGTTATGAAGTTTTTACTTCGTACACCATAGAGTTGATATTTTGGAGTGAGCAATATCAATGCGCAAGTGTGAAAGCAAATCCGAATCGGATGTGATACCTAAGCAATGTTTTACAAGACATAGCAATATTCACCCGCGCATTTCCTCCACACCTATCTCAGCAACATAAGCTACTAGTAGTAGATTCGCATTTCACTCTCACTGCATAAGCACCGCCGTCGCGTAGTGGTATGCCTGCCCGCTGGTGCCATGAGCAGACTCGTTCCCATTCCCAGGGCCTGTTGCCTTCAAGAGACGGGAGCGATCTTTCCTCTTGTTGGATCGTCGCCTTCTCGTCGCGTGTTCCGTAGCGCTGGCAGCGGAGACACGAGGCGATATCGGATCGAACCTCGTGGCGTGACAATCCGATGCCGTGTTGTCGCGCACTCGTAATGGGAGCGGAAGGGGGGGGTGTAAGTCAAGAGGGGTTGTTCTTCAGTTTCAGGGGCGGGCTGTCGGGTGTCTCATTGCGCAGGGAATTCCGACACTGGCCCCGCGTCTCGTCTCGCGTTAGCGGTTCCCATGCTCCTACCATTTCCTCCCGCGCCCGCGTCGAGACATGACTGCATCCTTTTGTTCTCCAGGGAGATCTCGTCATTCTTTTTTTATTTTTAACTCTCGCATCCTTCACATCGTTTGGAATGACTCCGTGACTCTTGGATACCCGAGAAGGTTCATGTAGCTGCAAATTTATCTACGCCATCCATCGACGTCACTGAAAAAAGTCTTGATGTAGTTATCCAACACCCTTGTAAGATTAAGTCACAGGCATGAAATAAAGAAGAGGGTAGATGAAACCAGACAATAAGATAGCACATGGTAATGCATAAATACATTCTGATGCACAGTTGATCTTATTGAATGGATACGTTGCGCTGTGAATAAATCCGAAATATGTGGTTGGAAGCGGAATTCTTGCTGTTCCATAATGATCCACTGAGATAAATGCAAAATGGGTAAAAATTTCCAAATAAAGCACTGAATTATTCATATAATTTGTGGGAAAGGTGCGCCATGGTCATGTTAGGTAGATGATTATAGGAAAAAACCGGCTCCAAATTCCTCAGTTAAGACGCCATCTACTCTCTTCTATAGAATCTATGATCAAAGTCAAGTATAAAACAGTCTCTATAGCAGTAACCACAAATTTTCAACTCGACGCACGGTGATGCCGTGTAGCGGAAAGCCATTAAAAGTTAACTGAAAACCACACATTATTCCAACTCATGGCACCTAAAATTGATTTCAATTTTGTCATTATGTTGCAATGACTTTCTTGCTTACAAGTTCCTATGCATCATCGCAGTATTAATATCTTATATTGTGTAGTGGTAAGTTGTTTTTCTTTCACCGCCTTATTCCAGAGATGCGATAGTGTGAAGGAGGAAAAGCTAGACGAAAGTGACTTAAAATTCCTGGTTTTAAGGAATATAATGGTAAACTACAAAAATTTTATTTTTCTGCGCAGGGCTAATTTTACTCCAAAACATTTTCCTGACCGACTATACAGTTGGTGTAGCTACGTTTGATGGCCAAAAGAGTCGCTACTAATGTCAGCTACAGGTTAGCAGAGATATTTCAATGAAGAACAATGAAATAGCAATTGGTTTAAGGATAAAATATCAAGTAATTGGTATCAGGCAATATATAGGACGGCACTTGCCGTATCATGTTCGAAGAAAAATCATTGGAATATGAACTTATTCATTCATTTATTTGTTGGTAATTTACGATACTTCCAAGGATGCTTTTTCAGACGATAAACTACGAGGTCAGCGGTCACCATACAAGATGTTAAAATGAGATTTCTGGAACGATAAATAAATACTACATTTTATTTTTCAAATTTTCTTGCATGTCACCACAAAATCTGAGGCAGGGAGTGTTAGCACACGATCCACAAAGAATAGAGTGAATATGGAAAAAAGAGGATGAGTAAAAGAACGTAAATTTAAATGTGACTTCCATCTTAGTAGTAATGAAGTAATCACTTGAGGATGGATGGTTTGAGAGGAATTTGATACCTACTCCAGCATTGCATCTCTCTTAATTGTACGATTCCATAAGCTCTGGATATGCACCGCGGTGTCGTAATAATCTATTCGATTTCACCCTTCAACTTGCGTAATCTAATTTTGCCGAGTAATTTTAGCACAAAGAGAAGCTTTTGAGCCTCTAACGTCTCATTTATCCGTCACCATAATGCATATGATTATATTTGAAAACTGTTCCTGGAAGAGGATTAAGTGATCAACATCACTGGTCGTTCAATCCTAAGATTTGTTGACTGCTGCCCTCTACCCTTCCCTATCCAATGATAGTTCCCTTACCTCCTGGTATCCCTCTCTATATACTCTACTCTTTATTTGTTCCATGATCTTATTCTTGGGTCTTCCTCTGGGGAATTGCCTCTCTATTTTACCTTTAATTATATTCTCCTCAAACCTCTTGTGTCTAAGGGTGTGTCCAATCCATCTGGTTCTTCTTTTCTGTATGGTGTTCCATATTGTCCTTTCCTCTTCTATTCTTCTGTACTTTTCATCATACCTTATCATGCCCGTCCATTTTATCTTTAGCACTCTCCACCAGCATCAAGTTTCGAAGGCTTCTAGTCTGTTCCGGTCAGATTTTCCAATGGCTTATGCCTCCGATCCTTAGAGTGCTACGCTCGACAAGAATGTTTTCACATACTGTTTCCTAGTTTGTAGTCCTATCATCTTTGAGCAGAACAGTTGTCTTTTTATGATGAACGCCTGCTTATCTTGGGCTATTCCCTGCTTGATGTCCGTTGTACTTCTTTCGTCCCACGTGATGGTACTTCCGAGATAGGTGAAGGAATCAGCTTGCTCTAATTTCTCTCCTCTCAGGGTGACTTCACAACTCAGCCTCTCTCTACCGCGTACTTGGATTTCAGTCAGCATACTTATTTTCTCTCCAGCTCTTCACATGACTTGTTTATTACCATTTCTGTCCGTTTCATGTTCATCTATGGTTTACTATGTGCACTACTCATCAGGGAAGCATGCTCAGGTTAATGTTGCAAAATTCAATTAAAAGAATTGTAGGATTTGTAAACGCGGGATAACCTCCCAGTGGTTATCTGGTGAAAGAGCCGATGGAGGAATGTAGAGAATGAAAAAGTAGAAAGACAACAAACTTTATTGAGAGTCCTGCTCCTCTCGTTACGTTTTTTATATTATCTCATGTGTTTCCTCCCTTTTTTCCTCCAACTTGTTTATCTCCGCTCTCCTAGCTTCGATCATTCTTCCCCATTCTATTTGTTTTTCCCTTTTTTCTTTTTTTCCTCCTCTATCTACACGGCTTGTGTGACATCACTGCGTCTCGTTCCTTTCATCTTGCCGGTTTCACCGCAGTTTTTGCGGCCGTAGGAGCGTGTTAAGGTCAGACGCCTCAGCTCCTCCCCAGCGTTGAAGAGTGTTGGAAGTTGTTAGGAGCCAATAAAAGGCCTTTTGCGTGAAAGCCCTTCCCCATCCTCTTTTCGGCCTGTCCATTGAAGCGGGCTTAATTTTGCGACTTTGAGGCCTGTTTTTTAACCGTCGAGTGATTTATTCGATCGTAACAAGCGAGGGCTATTCACGACGATCGTTTTGAAGGGGGCGGTTCACGTTCCACGCAGTATTTTATGCGCAATAAATAAATCCAGGCTGGTTTCTAATTATATCAAACTATGAGCAACGGAATAGACCCCCAGCTTTATAACAAGGAACTTTCATGCAAGAAGAAATGACCTATTTGGCCCGAAAAGGATTTAGTACTGGCTTCTCGTAAATAAAGTAAATTCCCTATTCATAAAGATAATAGAGCAGTCGTTGACGATATCAAAAATTTATAGCACAAGCACAAAACATTCAGATCATTCATATGAAGAGAATTTCAATATTTGTGACAGCTTCAAGGCATAATTCTACTCACATACTTAACTTTCGTATGCCTATAAAAATGAGTTCAGCAAAGCGTAACAATTCAACGCTGATTAGCATTTTACTTTCCAGCAATTAAATAAGTTTCCTCAAGAGCTCCTTTAATTCAACATGCAAAAGTGCTATAGTGGGTGATTTTTAATTATATCTTCGGGTCTAGTTATTCTTTTGATATTCCAAAATAGTTCGCATCATTTCTGAATTAGTATAATTGGCAGTCCAAATCATTGATAAACTATTGCAATGACTAAATAGGGCAAGCAGAATGTACTGAAATAAGTTCATTGGTAAAACATAGCATAAAAGTTACTAATTACATAATATTTTCCATAGGAACTGAATCCGAGCTTTGTTTTTTTTGCGAAAACTACTTTGACCTCATCGGCGTTAACCACATATACTGACCACATCCGACTCCAAGACTGTCGCTAATTAAATGTTTGCTCTTCCTCCGTCTTTTTTCCCAAATAAATTTTCTCTTCCTACTGATATCAATCCCTTTCATCTATCGCTAAAAAACTTCACCGACCAAGCTTCAACACATCTTTCCTTAAATAAACAGAAAATCTAGATAGTCCTGAGCTTAAACGCAATCTCTAAATCATCTAAGTTAAGTATTTTATGTTGTTTATTGTCTGTCTTTTTGTGTTTGTTTCACGTACACGTTAAATTGGCAATTTGCTGTATTTTGACTATTTTCTTTAAATAAATAAATTGCATTCAAATAAAAATTCTGTAAATAAAAATGCTTTCGCATGTTAAGATTACTATCTTATTTTTTAATTTGATATTGTAATTCTAGAATGGAAAATATGGGATTTACTACAATGGCAATGCCATAGTTGCCATTATTCAGGCACTCTTTAAACAGCCATCCTGGACTATATTCGCATCAGTCGCTGGATGAGTTTCTCCAACATTGCTCCATCTCACTCAGTCAATAATAGTTAAAATAACAGGTAGGCTAAATTTTGAAGTTAACTCGTCTTGGCACAATATTTCCAAGAGTTTCTGTCTCCAATAGCCTTTGAAAATATATTCGCTAGTCCAAAATTTAATGGATTTAATTATATTCCACTTACGTACCCCATCATTTTAGTGACTGTCTGACAAAATTAACCTCTCCGCTAATTGTATCTACCCTCCGAAGCACCAAATGAATCCTCGGAGACCTACTAGTAAAAAATCATACATTTTTTAAAATTGCTGGTACACATGATAAATGTCTCATGTAAACCGAATTCTCAATTTCATTGAGGAAAAAGGAAGTAATTAACATTTTTATCCAACTGGGGATGTGCATTGACAGAAATTAATGTGAAACAGTAATTTATGCATGCGGACTTTCACAACCTTTGTTTTAATTTAGCCTTAACTGAACTGCAGGCTGTTTACTTACTTTCAAATAAAGAGTTGCTATATGGCGAGGTTATAGGTATAATCATGCTGGAGGTTATCGTTATATTGAGAAAGAAATGAAATGAAGCCTATAATTTTTTAGGAATTAATTGAACCTAATTGTATACCTTAACGTTTATAGACGTCAATAAAAGACAATCCAGCGAGGTGGAATTATTGTACTAGTCTCGATAATTTACTGCATGGTAAATGAAGGTATTGCTAGCTAAACAATTATTCATCACAACATTGAAATGATGCTAAAGGCATTAGAAAAATCTTATGACTTATAATAGCTGTTCTCTCTATAGACCTCGAACGATATATTCTCGATAGCTAACAATAAGGAATGCTTTTGGTGAAAATAAGTGCGTCATAGTTATGGTAAGCGAGATATAATAGCCGTAATCATTGTTCGATTACAGCACTCAAAACAATGTCACAACGATATACTATAACGTTACGCGTGGCTATAAAGAAATAATCTCCTGTGCCTCAGCGCAACGGCGATGAATAGCCAGTAATTGACCATTAAACAACTGCCAATCCGTTTAAATGAGTATATCAGCTCTCGTTATATTTCTCCGTAATGCATTTCGTTTTAACTTCCCTCGTTCAGTAGAAAAAGCTCAAACATGAGTATTTTTTGGCCTATTTACAAGAAATATTGCCATTGCATGCTTTTGGATATTTGGGGGGGCGACCGACGGCTAAAGTCATTTGCGCCATAGGGGATAGGTAAGGGAAGAAGGGTGGATAGAAACCCGGCGTCGGTGTTAGCCTGCTCTTAACGAAAGGCACCAAGGGGACCACGGTTTGACGTCTCATCGGACAGACGTACTGTACTTGAAGTGCCCTCCACAAGACACTCAAGTAGGGATCGGATTCCCTCTGAAAAACATCTTCCTTTGCAGGGATTTGAACCCTGGTCGCCCGTATGGTAAGCGAGCACTCTAGCCACCATACCAACCCGATTATTCATTTGTTTAGAAAAAAGCATTGCACCATCGAAAAAGAGTGGCTTCCGAGCTCAACGCAAGACGATACTATTGGTGATACAAAGGGCCAATGGGCTAATTGGGGATAAAAAATATATCATCCCATCCCATTGAGACCATTTTTGAAACAAATACTTTTACAAATTGATAAAAGTTATCATGATGCTATTTATAAATACAAACATTCTCCCATAGCACAAATCCCTATCGGGATGTACAAAGTCATGAAACTAGGCTTTTGCTGTCAGGCCTAGAAAATTTGCTCTCTTTTTATAATTTCATTCGTAATGCCCCATCCATTAACTCCTCTTTTGGCTCTATTTCACAAATATGTCCTATACAAGCAAGCTCTACTATTCAACTCTCAGTATTCATTTTATTTCTCGTCTATTACAAATGTGCCTCGCTATTGGATTCTCATCCATTCTCTTGAACTTGTCAAACCAGCGAGGAAGACTATTTTCATAAGTGAACATTGCTGGACCATCAAACCTTTATTTTCATGACCCACTATTTTCTATACCGACTTCCGACTTTTGCCTTAAACACTACTGATTTCCTCGGTATATCGATTCCTCGGTATATCGAGTCCGCAATCGATAAAAGACCATAATGGCTGCTTTAAGACTTTTAAGTAGGTAAGTTGACAGGTAGTGAAGGTGATTATTCATATACTATGCTAATGCATGGAGTTGGAACTTGGACAATGACGGAAAGACTGTGGAGTAGGGTAACAGCGGAAGAAATGAAGTTTTTGGGATCAATGCTTGGGAAAACCAAACTAACCAGAGTGAGAAATAGCAACATAAGGGAGCAATTAAATATAAAAAGTATCTGATGAAAAATAGTATACAATAGGATTAAATGGTTAGAACATGTCAAAAGAATGGAAGGAACAAAAATGCCAAAAGTAATGCTAAGCATAATGAGGGAAGGTAAAAGACACAGAGGAAGGCCGAGGAGACGTTGAATTGACGAAGTGAGTAGGGACCCGGAGGCAAATGGGTACCATTGGGATGAAGTTGCCATACAAGAGCTATGGAACGATAGAGCGCAATGGCGAGGCTTAGTAAACTCCTAGATCCACGTTGAGTGGAACAGGATTTGGATATGTATGTATGTATACTAATGCACGTTTCTCAATCCGTCGAGTAGTGCTATCACCATGTTTTGCTTGTTTCCTACATGACTCTTGTGTCTCGTTTATATAGTTACATAACAGATTATTTTAGTAGTTTCAGTAGCATTTGTAGGATACCCATAGTGTAGTGCATGTAGGTGAATACAAATTTTTTCACTCTAGTTCATGTGGGTGATTAATCACCCCCTGCCAAACACTCTTGTGGCGGCTTGCAGGGTAATGAGTAAGGAGATGTAAGTATTTAGCCAACTCTAATGCTTATCCTGATATACCTAGGCTTCACTGTCATGTGGTAATGTTGGACGGAAAAACGCTTTTGCGCACTGCAGTTAACACTTTTTTCCGCTACAAAATTTATATTTAGCTCTATCTAAAAGAGGAGTGTTTCGTTTACTGAGACAGACTCAAGTTAGCTTGTAATATTTCCCTCAAAAACCAATTCTAGCTCCGCGCGTGATTCCACACTTTACAGCAAATACAAGAAGACAAAGATAAAAGTGAGACCGACCGACTCGTGAACCCGCCTAGCCTTGGCGTCCGTGCGCTGAAATCGTACACCCTTGTTCCTTATACTCCTCCCGCGAGATAGATTTACGCAACACGGTCGCCGGGACTCAATCACTCCATAAATCCTTCACTTAGAACACGTTCTTGTTGTCCCAGCGACGCCCCGGCTAACATTTTTAGAGTGATTGAACGGCCTCAACAGGGCGACGGGGGGGGGGGGGGGAGGGAGGGAAGGAGGTCCTGAGATAGCGAGAGTAAGAGGATGAGGCGATTGGGGAGGGTTGGAGAGGCAGTCGGTGGAATTTTCCATCCGAAATATACGTATACGGGGTGATCATAAAGATCCGTCGGGTTCTGCATTCGTATAAATGCAAAGATATAAATTTCACCCATTTGTAATAACAACTTATCGACAGGTTACATCTCAGAGTCTTTAGCCGGCGAAAATACCTCTAGAGACTCTGTTTGAATTATGACTTGCCAGGAGGCAAGATTAGTGAAGATCGAAAAATGGCAATTTTTCCAGAGGAAGCGTTTTTTGAGTTTTAAAGTAGGATAAGTGTAATTTAGTTTATCTGGGATTTTCAAGGCAGATGCCGCATACATGGCCCCCAGGTCTCTAGGTCTGGCCGAGTGTCCCATCTTCTTTTGGAAATAAATTTACTAGTCTTTCTCAACAATATTGAATGAGCTCTGGGACTCTATAGCCACCGCTTTTATGATTGCACCAGGGACATGTACTGCATGTTTAAGCCAAACTGGATTACCGCAAGGTGTGTGTGGTGTGACTAAAGGAGGACACAGAAACTATTTGTTTGTAAACAAAATGGAGCTAAACTTGAAGAGTTTATATACATTATTATGTGCCATTTACAATTTATTGAGTATGTAACAAATTTGAAAATACACCACTAAGAAACGAGATGAATCATCTATTATCACCCTGCATAAAAAAGCCAGTAAATTTCCAATACCATTGTAGTACTGTTGTCGTACCACTATTATTCAGCTAAGCAAAGTTCTTCGATAACTCCCGTGAGTTTGGCTGAAATAACCTGTCAATTTTAGATAAAGTGAGTTTCGATATGGCAAGGAGTAAAATCTTTCATTGCACGCTATATTACTGGAACTGATAGAAGAAACAAATAGGATAGATGGACTGTAGATCTGATAGGTTCTAAAATTTCTTCATTTCGAGGAAATTATCGACTAAAACTTTAGCAGAGCTCGTCAATAATATTTAATTTTCATTTTATCCGATTTTTATTTCTTTTCCGTTTCTCCTGTTCCTCCTATTTACGATCCTGATGCACTTAATCCCTTGCCACTCACCCCTGTGGTGGCACGTAGAGCTGTAGGAATCATGGACTAAGCATTTACATAGAACGTAAGAGAGAAACATAGCTGAGTTGATGATTTTAGTCATTTTCTGTTCTCACTACCCTCCACCAATAAATGAATAGCAGTCAGTTTTCCTCATAGTTTTACTCAGAAACTTACAAATACTCTTAAAAATTGTTAACCATTGAAAACTTTTATTGTATCCTACTAACTACTCACTGGTAATAAACAGTTCTACGATATCACGCTGTGCACTCTATTAGGTACTAATTTATGACAACGAAATTCGTGAAGTACCAATAAACAATATACAACTAAGAACAATATGCAGGATGATATAAAATTGTTTTACTGAAAAGACTGCTTTTTATAACAACCTTTAAGACTATTATGCTGATATCATCCGGTAAATCCCCAAGGACTTATCCTAGGTCTCTTCTAAATACTCAGCCTCTTACCCATCTACCCGATGCATATCTCACCTCTGCGGGAGATGATGCACATCATTAGGTGAGTCGCATTACTCTTATCGGTAAAGAATTTTATCTAACGTAAAGCAATAAGATTACATAAGAGCTAAGAGCCCTATCCACTACTGTGTGATGATGATTTTTCTCCCCCAATCTCGTTCTCATGACCATGTGCTGTAGTTTTATTGAAGGCTTAGGAAAGGACTTTTAAGAAAGATTTCATTTAAAAAAGAACCATTCTCCGCGGGATATGAATCTAGGGCCTCTGGAAGGGAAATCAAAGCTACATAAAAATGGGTCTCTCTCTTACCACTTTTGCCGTCTGCCATGGAAAAAGCTTTGGTTCTTAGGAAAGAGTTAGGAGATAGGGGATTCATGACTAGTTTCAACGGTTGTACAGAACAAAAAATTATATTCACAATTGGACCCATAATTTATTAATAATAAAGTCATACCATTATGATGGTTTATTTCATGTATTCCATTTTTGAACAAAGTGAAGCACAGCATTTGAAAGAAAATTTTCCCATCATGGTAAAAGCTTTTAAAGTGGCGGTTGAAATTAATCCAGATTACTTTTGTGTGCTTCAGCTACCTTCCGCTACTTTTTAAAAGACATTCTCGGGAATGGGATACCATATCTGGAATTATAACTCACAAAAGAAGAGTTAAACCTTGACCTAAATAAAAATGGAACTTCGCCGTCTGTTACTAGCTAATGCTCTGGTTGACGTAGTGGGTTGATTCTCACTTCTGTAATGTATCTCATTATAATTATTGACGTATGGATATTACTGTATCCGTGATTATGTCATTAATATCTGACTCATACCAGTATATACCACATCAATCTATTCAAGAACAGCAATATTCTGTTTCGATAATTAATACTTGCATTGTGTTTGTTCATATTGGTTGCACGAATCCAGGAATAATAAATGTTATTATTACGTTACTTGTATGCGTGCTCGATCAGTAAATCATTCGTGCTTATATTTTGAGTAAAACACAAGGAAAAATATGAAATAGAGAGAGCAGCTCAGTAAGCTAATATAATTCTATGTTTTATCAAAAAGGCGGTTTTTATGGGTAAACTTTGCTAACATTGTAGGGGTTACCAATGAGTATTTGTTCCACAGCCAACACATAAAACTGGTACCTCCTCTCATTGCTTTTTCCCCAGCCATAGAAAAGTTATTCGAGCACGATTGAGACACATAGAAGAGCAAAGTGTTAATGTAAAAGGAGAAACGAAGAGTGGAGAAACGCAGCGGAGATGAGAGTGGGAAAGAGAGGACTCAATCCCCGATATATGCGACGAGTATAGACGACGCGAAACGAAAAATAAAAAAAGAAGAGAAGTGCGCTCGGCGTCCAATTGGATGATTGATGAGCGTTCAACGAAATATAACCCAATGCCACATCGCTTAGCAATTCAAAGCGAATTTCGTTTCATCGATTAGGGCCCCGCGGGTGCCTGCGAGGGGGATAAGAGGAAGGAGGGGGGGGGAGAAATGGTGTCTCCGTCGGCGGTGGTGGAGCCGTGCGGCGGGGAAAGGGATGGGGGAGAGACGATTGGGGGGAGGGGAACGGATGTCGGCGGTAGATTGACAAGCGGACAAGGTCCAAATGAATTGGCCATATTAACGAAGTCTTGTACATTGGGTGGACATCGAATGGACGTTGCCATGGGGAATAAAACGGTGCGCGGAGCGCGGGAGAGAGAGAGATGCAGAGAGAGAGAGAAAGAGAGGGAAAATAAAAAGAGAGCAGAGAAAATGTGCAAACAGAATTACACGACGAAACGTTTCGGAAAAACTGCATTTTTAATCGAGCTCAGCTGAGTGCACGGTCGCGTTTTTTTTTATTGTTTTGCCGGCGGAATGGAAAATATATTGCATATAATTTCAATTTGAATAAATAAATGATATATATATGCCGGGAAAATTTGTTCAGTGGTAGTACGGGAATAAGTAGTGAGAATAGTGAATTTAGTTAAGAGAGCGGTATAGAATTACAGTGAATAAATGGTAAGTATGGGTATTTCTGACGCTTATACACAAAACGGCAAAATGAAGTATAATGTTGGTCAAATTCATTTTCACCCAGTAAACTAAATCTAAATAAACACATCCATTACAATTAGAATATATTGATACCATCATCAATCCTTTAAATGACAAAGACCAGGGTTTTACATTTGTTTTTCAAATAAAATGTGTCCCTTTAAAAAAACAAGCCAAAGTAAGACATAGTTACAATTATGAATTACGTGTTGTGGTGTTCCTTCTTCGGAATTTCCTGTTTAGATAACTAATGGAGGACAAACTTTGATAATTTGGAAACACAGTGTACCAACTTTATTCCAATAGGGTCTCCAAGAAGTAAGGAAAAAACCCAAACTCGTAAACTTAACTCTGGTTATGATTTTACGGAAAAAGCAATAATTACATCAACAAAAACATGTTTAAATTCTGAAAATGTTATTCATCTTTATATTTATCCTACGTACAGTGGGGGTGTGATATTCACATACTGTACTCCATTAATCTTGCTCTCTTATCTTTTTTCAGATTAAGCTGAATCAAAAATTATTCGGTATGTAAAACTTATTCCATTTTTAGCTATATTATTACTGACCCAATCTAGTTTTTCCGTAGAAATAGTTTCTTAGCAAAATACATTTTGCTATGGCAATTGATAGGCAATATTAATACCAGATGAAATGATATTTTCTAGGAATCAATATTAAATGCATCGATAGAATTCTCCTCGACCTCGTTTACAGATGAAAATCTCGATTAACCTCGCTCTATCAAGTTATTTCCTCTTATTTAAAAAATCTGTAACACCATTTACTCTATTCTCAAGGCTTAACTAGGGAACAACTTCTACCATATTTATATGTGAACGTTAAATCGTTATAAATCAATATGTCCCACATTCTGTCTCTCCAATATCAATATTTTAAAACGACCAGCATTTACTCACCCTATCTTGTTACATAAAAGAGAACATAAACCAATTATTGAACACACCCATGTTTCACCTGAAAAAGGTTAAGAGTGGGATTTTATCCCAAATAAACTAAGCAGTTTATTAAATTTAAAATTAAAGCTTTCCTTCACCCGATTGCGAAGGAATCAACATGCACTCCGAAAGGAAATTGATTAAAAATAAAACTAATCGTCAATGTATGAATGAAATGAGTAGATTGATAGGTTCGACTCCATAACTAGAAATTTTAAAAAAAACCTGCTCCTCGTGTTCCGCTGAGTTGCTCGGTTATAGCGAGGGCAACAGCTATCAAGAATTATTGCACAATTTAAAGTTAAGTGAATAATTACACCCAGGCTCTCATGAGACAGAAAAAACAAAAAAAATGGAACTCATGAATGAAACGTCCGAGTTAACGCAGAGCTCAGCCCGACACATTAGCGTAATATATTCTCCAGCGAGGAATTTGCATTATATTATCCTTGAGGTTACGCAGCACTACTCGCAATACAATTAGGAGGCCAGCGTAAAAGACTCAATATTGGTTTAATAAATCATCGGCTTCAATGTAGTTGATGTCTAATCAGAAACTACCCAAAATTGTCCCTTGAAAAAGAAATTAAGTACGGATTTTGCAACTCCACACTCCTAATTGTAAATTCTTTCAAACAGCAATACCAGTCTTACTGATTAATTATGATGTCTTAAAAATGAATGTGACCAGGAGGAAATTATGTTAGACCACGCAAATAAATTTTTACTGACAATCTTGCAACCATTTCCTTTACCCAGAGGAAAGAAAGGGAAGAGAATTTTTTAATGCTTCTCATTTCACAATGGATCCACAGTTATATCTCCCAAAGCGGAAGGAATAAAGATAAAACTTGGTTTATGTATTTAATTTCTCAGTTTCATTTTCTAAACATTTGAAGTTCATCTACGAATATTTTTGTCGACCATAAGTTTTTATTTTCGATGAATACATTAACGTCTTTTTTTGCGCAGGACTTTCATTCGAGCGTTTCTGTCAAACCTAATTAATAATTACAAATTAAGTTCGGCTTGTCGCTTCAGCTTCCTCGCCATGATATTCCACTGCCCACCGGAAAATAGCCCAAGTTGTCGAATTGAGGTCATTTTCTCTCCTCTCAATTTTTTCCCTTTCGACTTTTACTTAAATTGACGCTTTCATGTCAGTCTTTGGATTTCGCCCGCAAGCCTGTAACAGGGTAAGCATTAGTGTCAATCATTCACAGTTCGCTCGGAATTAGGCGATCGAGATTAGGTGATGGAGAGAGAGAGGACCAAAAGTAGTTTTAGCTGGAGTGAGAGCAGATCGTGACACTTCATTTTTTTCTCCTCACTTCAATGGTCTTTTGCGCTTTTCTAATTAATGTCCAAAGATTTCCTTGCCGTTATTTCTGGATATCGATGTATATCGCCCGGGAATTCAATCAAAATTTCATGTACACCCAGTTGAATCCAATTAGGAACTGTGATTTAGGGATAAATCAAGCACAAGTTTGTGGATTGTAATAAATATCCATTTAAATTTATATCAATCCATCTCACTGTCATCAAACAGTGTTAGCAAAATAATTATTGAAAATTATTTGCAATTTCAAAGTCCCATTGAGGAAAATCTTAAGTGTAAAACTTACTCCCAAAGATCTGTTTGGATAGATTATTTTAGCGTACAATAGCACCATAAAAGCTCCTTTTTACTAGATTTTCTCACCACTTTTGCAGAAACTACCTCATTTTCTGATTGACATAAATTGATACCATTAGGTCTAATTGGTGAACCACCTATTAATCTAATGAAGGAAGATTAAAATCGACGAATTATATTTGCCAAGCAATTTCAGTGGTAGTTGACATAATTCAATAATCGAGGGCCCACTCAGGTATGGTATGATGCTTCCAGCTAACGATGAGCTCTCATTTGGAATTTGTCAGTAGAAAATGTGTACTATAGCCGTGAAAATAACCGCCGAGAGTGACAAGAAAAGTGGTGAAAGCCTTGGGAAAGAGAGATATGAGATCGAATGGGCAAGTAAAGGGGTAATAGGGATGATTGGCCGATCAAACTGACGTGGCATATTGGCCGAAGGATGAGGGCTTACGTAGAAATGAGCCGAAGGCAGGCGCGTGATGGGATGAGTACTGCCACATGGAATGGCTTACGTGGAGGACGATGTCAATGCCTCCCGAGATATTGGGCGATTCCCGATGTAAACTTTCAGAGAGCAATAATTTAAATAAGGGAAAGGTGAAATATGCATGAAGCGATGGCTGAGGGGATTAACTTAATGGGTTTAAATATCTCATAGAACAAGCCATTAGTAATTTTGGCTTGAAAACAGCCGACGAGGGCCGATAACGTGTATTAAATTATCATACAAAGATGAAAGTCAAAGCGCTAAGGTCAACACTCGAGAGATGGTGCGATGAGCCAAGAAATCTGGCAGCACTGTCGCGTGTATCATGCGGGTTGCCTTTTCATAATGAAAGCAGGTGAATTATAGATTAAGTAGCTGGAAACATCTTTTCAATAAGATAAAGACTGATTTTGCAAAACGTGCTTGATTTTGCAAAATTCATGTCAATAAATGAAAAAAAGAAGCGGAAATGAAATAGGAAGTGAAAATAAGTAATGGGACAAGAATATAAATGAAATATACCAAGTCCTAAGGAAGGTTTTATTTGCTGAGAAATACGATAAATCCAATCTTAGTAGTCATTTATTAACTGTTCCATTTTCAATAAGTGCTTCAATAATACATGGGCAATATTTCAAAATCAATTTATCTTAATTTGACAAAATTTCCCTGGATATGTTGGATATGACCAACCGAGAGGAAAATCGGCATAGAATATAATCTATTTTTTTATGCAAAACTTTCTGCCAATTTTATGCTGGAAAAATATTGAGGACTGATTGAACTAGGCGAAAAGAATACTATAGGTCCATTTGTATGGAAAATAATAATCGTTTTTAAAATTGCTTGTGAGGGACAGCACACCAGCTATAGTTCGACAGAAATATATTCTCGGGGGAAAAATGCCACACAGCTAAGTTAGTAAAGTGAAAAATTCGTAAAAACAGATATTGCCATGCGTTCAGGGCGTCTAAACAAAGCATTAGTTCCAAATAATTTGAAATATGCATAACAATTTGCTTATTGGTCATACTCAGGCCTCCTCTACAGCGTTTAAACCAAGTTACACCAACCAAACTTCATTCAGAAGAGGTCGCCAGTTATGGTGAAAAAACGTTTGATTCAAATGTAATACCACGAAGTTTTCTTTTTCACCAGCATATGATTGGACTGCGATAGTATAGATTTAATTACTTGGTGAATTAAAAAATGTCTTGCGTATTTACACATCAGTGATAACGCTGGTAGAATTATTTACCTCTCCGAGGGTTCCTGGAATTGAAGTCTCTCATTCCACCAACTTACCTAAAAATAAAAAACAAAATCAATTAGGCCATGTATACAAATCATGAATAACATGTTTATGGCAGCTGTAAGAAGCACAAAGCTAATTTTGAAATATTAGTGGCACAAAAAATTTAGCCGTATAACTGAATTTCTTAGTAATGAACTGAATATACATTCAAAAGCCTCGACCTCGAAAAGAATTGACACATTTGCTCCACACCAAACGTTGAAAAGCACATCTGAACCGAATTTTTGAAATAAATATTGTCGCGAGTAAGAATATGGCATTTTTCAAATAAAACCTCTCCTCAGGTGCTTTGTCTCTTCAGATCATTGAAAACGGCTTGTACTTTCCGGCAAATACTTTGAAAAGTGTTGTGGTTGGTGGATAGTCTAGCGAAATCAATGGAAAGATGTGAGATTTTCTTCATGATTAGGTCAAACTCATGGAATTTGATTGTAAGTAATATCCCCATAAACTACGCCAAAAGCTCGGAAAATAATAGATAAGGTTTAGCATGTAAAAGGTAAGTTGTGAAAGGGTTTGATGCACGCGGCATTGAGAGGTTTTTGAGGGGCTAGGGAGGAGTGTGGGGGGAAGGATAAGGGGATTACAAGAGTAAAAGAAGAAACTTGAGGAGGGGTCACTGGCTCCGCGGGTGGCTGATGCTCGGAGGGGGTGGGAGGGAGAGAAAAGGGTTGGAGATTTTATTATACGCACTCGTACTCCGCTCAGTTGAGCTCGCGAGTAGTGAGCGCACTTGAGCTGGCCTACGAGCCCTTCCTCAGTCCTTCAAGTCCTACTGAGGGACCGGACCCTTTTTTATATAAAAAAGAGAACCTTACCCTCGACCTCCTCCTCATTCCCCTCTCCACTGTTCTTTCGCGGTCTCGTGGGAGACACAAAAAGAGAGAGAGACAATGGAATCAAAGGGAGGAAGAACTGTCCCTGGGAACGATTCAACGGGAAGGGAAAAAAGTGGTGAATTCCATCTGGGCGTACCCTCGGTGCCATTCACTCCAGATTGGATGGATCACCAGTTTCCAGCAGTTGTCTCGAGAAGTTCCCTTTCCCGGATCATCCCTTGTATAGTGTTCCCTCACTCTCTCGTAGCGATGGAAACCACTGGGCAACAACCCACACTCCTATCTCTCTCGTTCTCGGCCCTTGAAGTTCTTTTCACCCCAGAATGCGTGCTTGCGGTAATTTTCAGCACTGCCCTGAATAACGTCCCTCCTCTCGGCGGTCGCATTGGATTTCTGAGGATTGCCATGCAAGAGGCTATTTGAACAGAGATAAACACGACTCAATGGAATGAATAAGTCCTGTTCCTTCCCCACATTTATTTTATTTTAGGCTTGGTTCGTAGCAACGGCAGTACAGTCTACTGAGCGGTTGAAAGGGAGAAGAGCAGAAAACAAGCCTCCGAGCTTCAAATTGAGCACTAATCCTAGGGGCGTCTATTTTTTGGCACCGAGTAGAAGGATCCTCAGAAGACAAAATGAGAGACAGGAATTACTTCTCTTCGGTTACGTCTCCGTCTAAAATACGCCACAAACTTTTGGACTAACAGAGATAGGCTCTATTTTGAAATGCAACGAAATACCGCTTGCTTTGCTGAAAAGACTGATAGCCAACATATTGGTAGTACATAAAAAAAAGAACTAAGAAGAGCATCAATTAAGACAAAGGTTACATGAAAGGATCTATTAAATTAAATGTTCAGATCACTCCACTTTCATTTCTCATCAGGGGATAGATTCTGATGGTTTTAGTCCATTAAGACTCCATTACCAAAAGGGTAAAGAAATATTTCGTGGTTCACCACACTTTACATTTTTTGACATGATCTATTTCAATGCTACTACACCATTTCTGAGAGAATGGATGAAACATAACATTCTTACATGTGAGAACTTATGAGCCGCTCTTGTAAGTTTCCTCTGAATCAGGATGTTAAAATGCGCCTTGCAATAGACGCGAAACTTTATGAGTACGACGCGACTATAGAAAAATATGAATCGGAGCCCAGAAGTCGTCCAATCCAAAGTATTTCTTAATCCTTGTTTACGTCAAGTATACATTCCACAAAGTTACACCGTGGGAATTTATTTTAAGCCATATCACAAATCATTTTTTGAAAATAGGAATGCGTCAAAATAAGAGAAGGATATATGGCGTTGCCATGCAGACAGGTACATTAAATAATCTGTTATCTCCGGACACAATTCACCACGCAGAAAAAAAATCAGTCAGACATATCGGCTTATTTTCCTATTAGTCCTTACTCTCTCCAAATTCTTTTCAACTGCTATCTTTTTTTTCCATGGTTAATATCCCAATCTCTCTAGTACAATCTGAATTTGAGCACCCTCATTGTGTTAAGACGAATTTCAAATCAATAAACACCTAATGGTGAAATGTTTAATTCAATTACGATATAAGCTTCAAAATTACTACTCCAGATAGATTAGGTAAAATAGAAGACTTCTTTTGTTGCCCTTGCATTTGTAAAATTAACGTAAGGGTTCAGATTTATGATGAGAGACTCTCTATCCTAACCTAACTAGTAATTTGCGGGTTGGTAACTAACTTTCTGGTTACTGTCCTGTAAATTAAGAACCAGTTGTCAAGTTTAACAAAGCTTTAAAATGAATGGCAACAGCTGGAGTCGCATTCCCTCCGCTATACTCAGCTTTATATTCTTAAACTAACCAAATGCAGGTATGCGGTGTTTTCATATCATCCGGTAGCAACGGCAGCACGAGGACACCCCTTCAACTGATCGCACAACCAAAATGAATACCACACAAAACACTAAGTCAAATGTACAAATGACCAAATGACGCTCGAACTTGAATTTTATTCATTATCTTCACAGTTGAATAGATTTTCATTTTGTTGCAGTTCATTACTTTGCTACCTCAATCTGAAGATGCCTCAAGCGATGGAAGTGAAACTGCAGTCTGTTAGGCGTTATAATTGAGTTACCAGACAACCGGAAATCGAACTTGATTAGCGGTAAAACCGGGAAAAAAGATAAAATTCTATAGAGGTATATACAGAAAATCACATCATTCCCAGGGCCGCGGGTTTAAATAAAGCATATTATTAAGCTTTAAACGAATAAGTCCAACGCAAATTGGGATAAAGTAGGTGATATAAATGAACATTTACATTAGATTGATTAAATATAGACTCTTCAATATTTTGATGATTCCATATCACTAAATACAGTTTTATCAATCTTCTATTGTGTAAACGCTTGTCGAGGCAGTGAAATATTTACCATTTAGACAAATTGTTCCTCTATTTTGTACTCGACTTTAAGCATTTGCATTCGTGAGGAAATTCCAAAAGGACTACCTTGTCCGGTACTTGAGGATCCAGATTATAAGAATATCACGGAGACTGAAAGAATATGAATGCTTTATCATGTCTAATTAGATCTGGAATTTGAGTATTCTACATCATATTGCAATATGATTTAGGTCACTAACCAAGTTGAGGGAAGTGATTTATCGTTTTGTGGGTATAATCGAAAGAATTTGCCAAAATTCTGAGACGATTTTATCAACTTTTCCATGGCGATAAGGCAAAGTAAACCGATAATTTGATATCGATTTGATACAGTTTAATATCACCAAGCCCTGAGAGCACACATACACTCTACGAGAGTCTCCTCAGACCGCGAAGTATATATATATATTTTTTTCATCTTCGCATTCGGAAAGATTCGGATGATTGGACGGGTGATGTGGGGTGAGAAGTCTCCATGGTTCGAGGGTGGGGTGGGGTAGGGGCGATAGGATTGGCATCTCGCGGGTGGTATGGGAACGGAAGCGTTCGATTGGTCCGGAGGGAATCTTCATGACGCACCCACGCAGCAAATCCCCCCTTCCACCCTCAATACCGCCCTCCACCCCCGCTCTCCCCCCCCCCTTCCGCCTTCCCGCCCAACAATGATTGATCCTCAAACGAAGAGAGAGACGGTGAGCCAACTTCCTTTCAATTTATGAGTTTCTCCCCTTTATTGCGGCCATGGGATTTCGGCGCGGGTATTGGCAGGGATTGCGCCGTTGGGGGTGGGGGAGGGGAGGATGTGCTTGGGCGGGTTGTGTGAAGTGGATCCCACGTCGAGCGAGGGATAAAAAGAGAACGCCAAGTGAACGCGTGCACGCAGGACGGAACTCTTCGAGCAGATGAGCTGAAGAGGCACGTCATGCACTGAAGAGGGTTGCGGGCTCACCCGTGAGCCGAAGAGTAAAGACATTGCATGCTATCCTCATTATCCTCCGTTAATACTCGCGATTGATAGTTGGTGGTTTATTTACTACTAAGGTAGACAATACTATGTAGGGTTTTGCTGCAAAATGTGCACTCCTGGCACCATGAATGAACGTTGTTAAGATCCGATGACAGAGCTTCAAAGTCCTCGTCTTCGCATATTTCACGGTAGGTTACTGTATCGTCTGGAAATAATCATAATTCACTGCTAATTTGAGAACTTAGGTCCTTAATATAAATAATGAATGAAAGAGGGCCGATCACGCTTCCTTGAGGAACACCGGATGCGACTTTGACCATATTCTTGTCATTTTCTTCAGTCATATTTAATTCATATTTTCTAAACACCAATACTAACAATTTTTTCAGGGTAAATTATTATTTGAAACAGGGTAAAAAAATTGAAAGGAAAAAACAATTTATTATTAGATTCACAAATCATTTATGTTTTTTCTAGATTAGAAAATAAGGACTTAAATTTTAAAATAGTAATGTTCAATTATATTTATGACTGAAAATATTTCATTTAATACTTTTTTGATATAATCTGCAGTGATCAAAATTACATTTATTTTTTCTAAAAATCCCTCACACCTCCATATTGGTATATAATAATAATAATTTATTGCTTCCCTTTAGTACAGTATTTTTCAACACATTAAACATAAACGATGAAATAAATCACATCTTTCAATTCCACTTCATTATTAATTTCACAACGGTGGCCAACATTGCCTTGAAAATGACGCAATATCCGTTTAAATGGACTAGTAAATTATAGACATGTGAAATTGTGCAAAGTGATCGGGTTGGTGTGGTGGCTAGAGTACTGGCTAACCATACGGAAGGCCAGGGTTCAAATCCCTTCAGGAGAGGATGTTTTTCAGAGGAATCCGATTCCTTCTCGAATGCCTTGTAGAGGGCACTTCAAATACGGTGCTCCGTCAGTCGGATGAGATATTAAACCGTTGTCCCTTTGGTGCCTTTTGTTAAGAGCAGGCTAATTCGCCGCTAAGACTAAGACGCCGGGTTTCTATCCATCCTTCCTCTTATATTATTCCTCTTATAGTGTCACCTGAAACGCAAATGCCCTTAGTTGTCGGTCGCCTCCCCAAAATCCAATCCAATGCAAAGTGATTAATTCTCATCATTTTCAATAGATGACTGTTTTGCTATATATTTAAATGCGTAATCTCGGCTCTACCAGCGTAATTCTTTAGATCAATCTAAGAAAAGAGCTTTGATATTGACGTGCACAACGACAAAGTTCAATTGCGTGCCGCCTACCGGGTGTGGCTTAAGGTTATCCCAACGTCATTCATACGTCCCAATTGGTACACGTCACGCTTTACAGCTCTTTTCTCAAACTTTACAGCTTTACAGCGATCCAATAAGCAGTTGGAATAACAATTAATGGCTAAACCAGAGACTTGGAGAATGTTTTGTCGAAAAAAATTTTAACGTTCGGAGCAGGGGTGAGGATACTACAGCAAATTAAAATTACCAATATCTATAATGACTTATTAGCTATGAGCTACTGTTTCATTTAGAAACAAAATCATTTAAGATGTTTAAGGCGAAGTTAAGTGGTAATAATATATATAAGTCACGAAAATAATATTATGTAATAATGTAATAATGCATTGTGTATCCAGCGAGGGGAGGATAATCTTAAAAAAGATTTCACGTTTTATCGCAACTATTATGGTCCTTCTGTCCCGCGGAAAATTTCTTTTTCTATATTCATGCGTGCTTCTATCCATTATGAATTCATCATATAAATTTAGATTTCAGTGAGGATTTTTCACACATCATGAGGACCATACCCACCAAGTCATACATAAAAGTGCGCAATTTCCTGCATTGTTTACCCTATATATTTATTTGGAAAATCTATCAGAGATATTTATGAATCAGTCAATTGCCAATCTCCTTGCCCATTTAAATACATTATTATGTAATCCTAAAAGGAATATGTATGTAAACTTATTTTAGCACGACAAACACTCTTTCAGATTCTATTTCTATAACGAATTGCTATCCCTACATCGAATGCTATTTTGTCTGGACAGCATTAGTTATCTTATACATAATTTGCTAGAGTTATTAGATTAGCCTGAGAGAAACTGTCTTAATATTATCAATAAATTCCTGAAAACTGTGGTTCATGGCTAGACTCGAAATCGCTGGGCTAAATTCAATGAAAGATAAAATTATATGGGATGAAATAATTGCATTTTTTAGAGCCGTTGGATGCAAGAGAATTTAATCTTACTCTCAAACAGCTCCAACCTCCACGAAACTCAATTCTTTCTCATTCCATCTTTACGAAAAAAACAGAAGCCACAAAATTAAGCAAAGGGCAGATAAAATCAGATAAGGAAAATAAGAGGAAAAAATGGGAAAGGCCAGAGAGACTGAAGACGTTCAAAATCGCAGGAGTTTTATTTCTTGGAAAGCTTCATTTGAAGAGGGTAAGGGAGAAGAGGGGGAACTTCTGCGTGGCTCTCGGCTTCCTCATTCCGTTTTTGCGAAAATTCTATCCACATTTCCATCAGCCCCTCTATTACTCACTGGCAAGTGGCAAGGGAACTCTGATCTTATGCTGCACAAATATATTAAAATAATGACTTCAAAGCAAGAGTAATTGTTCCTCTGAATCTTAGGTACTGTTACCCATATTTTTATGAATAAAGGAACGCTAAAATTTCGTCATCAGTAGTCATTCACTGAATCCTAAGTTTAGTTTTCTGCCGCCTTTCATTATTTCCTGTTCTTTGATAGTTTTTTTACACCCTCACAGCTCTATTATCTCATATAATATTTCTCATTTGCTTCATTGTTTTAGTTGAAACTTTTAACTGGCCGATTTATGCTCCTCGGCCTATCTCTCAGATCTTCACCTTCAATTATGTCCTTCACAATTTCGTTGTGTCCCTAAGTGAGACCAATGTGCTACAAACGTTATCTTCAAATTATTTGACTTGCTCCCCGTGTAACCTTAAGTAAATTTCCTCATCTATGATCCCATTCGTCTATTTGATCTTCACCATGTCTATCCAGCACCAACTTTCGAAATCCTCCGTTATCTTTAGTTCCAAGAAAAAAACTGCTATGAGCGTACATATAGTGTCTCTATATGGATCTAACTTTGAGATGGATTAAGGTGGGAGCCCCTAGAGACTTGGGGGCTACATACCAGGCTTAGGTTGCTTGATAAATTCAGAGCTGATATTTTCAGAGCGACAAAGAGAATATTATCATGATTCCACTCAACATGTCAAGGTCTGACAGATGCGATAAAATAAGAGAGATACACTGCCGAAAGGATAGGTACAAAACCTCGTTCTTTCCGCGAACAATAAGCGACCACAATAAAATTTGAGCTCCACTAAATAAACTCCTATTATACATGTCACCATTTCATCTCCAAAAAAATTACACCTTTACACGGCTGGTGACCTAACACCCCCTGCCACACGCCCATACGGCGGCTCGCGGGGTACTATGTAGATGATTCCAACGGTCCATATCCTTGAGCCGTATTGCGCAACACTCTCCAAGAATGACACAGAGTACTTCTGCCTTAATGGTAATCAAATTCTCGCTTAGCAGTAGGTACCAGCTAAATTTTCTTGGCTCCAGCTCTTCTTTTCTTGATTTTTTTTCAAAATTATCCCATTCCATGTCATGAAACTTCAAAGGCAGATAAACAATTGAGTTTACATTTCATCTTGTTCAAGGACCTACCCTCCTAACTAATATTTGCATTCTTCCTCTTTTTCGAATACTTGGGTCTTTTTTTCCTCCTATAAACCTTCAACTTAATTTCCTTGTTATGTCTGTGTGGCCTAACCCCCTAATTTAGTTAATGAATCTAACAAATACGTGGAATTATAAAGGAGGAAAGGGACACATATAGTTGCCAGTTCCCTCTGCAGATGAATAAACATCCTGGTTCAATAAACAACACTGACTTATCTTCTCTTTCCATTGCCGATGTCGATTTGTCAATCATTTTTCACATGACGGATCGGAGATGGAAAAATGAAACCGGGTGGGGGATAGAATAAGGGATACCTGGGAAATACAAATCTCTATGAATCTAAACCTTTGTCCAGAACACCTTTTGGTTTAATGTTCCTAATATGGCGGAGAAATTGATTAAACTATACTTTCAACATAGTAAATAATTGATCGTTTACATCCAAGACATTTTACTGCACAGGTATTAGCTCTCGGTGCTGATATTTCCTCTGCCGTGATTATCAGGAGAAACAAACGCATAGTTCGAAACAATTTATTTCTTATTTAAACAAAAATTAACTCACTACATGAGTGGGATTCAATTTTTGGATTTTAACTGCTCTTACTGCATGTTTTTGTTTAATATTAGTGAATAATAGGGAATAGTCTCGTTAATTTCACAGGCAAAGAAAGAGTAGCAAATGCAGCGCAAGAGAAGTTACCGGTGGAAAAAAGAAGGGAGCCAACGATAAGGTGAAACGATAACTTTACCTTAGAGCAGTCATGGTCGGAGGAGTGACGAAATAAGAACACGTAATTTGTCTGCAATTATCCAATGAAGGATGGAGATACGAACCTGGATACAATCAATACAAATGTAAATATTCATTCCGATTTGATAATTAATCCAATACTCATTAAAATCGTATATGATTTAGAAAATACATAATTTAAGTGTATGACTTATTTAAGAGTGCTCCTGAGCTCAATCTCCTAAGATTTGAACAATTTTTGGGTCACAATTCTCCCAATTGCCGTATTTTCGTGAAAGAAATTGGAAATCAATGCCTTAACAATCGACTTAAAGACACGTTGACTGAAAATATAGGTTGTCAGTTTTCACAGAAGAGAGACTTTAAGTTTTTGGTGAAGGACTTTACATATGCAAGCAATGATAGTTGTCTTCCTCTGTTCATTTCTCATTGTTTAATGTTATCCTCTGGTCATGAACGACAATCAGGAATAATGGATTCCCCGAATATTTATCGGATATCTTACTTATATTACATTATCACTTTTTCTTTGGCAGTAGTTGCAGAGTGTGTTAACAACTTCAGGTCTTTCAACTTTCAGCAGCCTCAGCTCTTTCAACAACCTTGAGGTCACAAGTGAAATCGCACAACTTATGACACTGTAGCTCTAGCAATGAATTACCTCGTCCATAGCGGTTTATTGCCCCTGATTTATATGTAACTGAGTGACGCTCTGAGTTATCTGATTGCAGCTCTTAACGAAAGTCCAAACGATTCGAAGTAATGCTCCTATTTAACTTAATATTCGTGCCACCAATCGGGAGGAGAATCAACTGCGATATCAAAAGGGCTGGCAAAGGGAGACGAAGGAAAAGGCAACATTTTGGGAGCCGAGTAAATGGAGTTTTGAGCTCTTGGACGGTCTGTATAGGACGGCTGGAAGTGAATTGCAGGTGAGGGAGGAGAGAGTTTATTGCATGGGTTACGTTTTTTTAGGAATTGGTGGGAGGAGGTACCCATCTCAGCACCGGTTATATGACACCGAGAGAAAAAGAAATAAAGAAGTTCGATAGGAAATCGGGATTGGGCGGGTGGAGATGGCGGGGGAGGGATTTGACTCGAATGGTTTGGGACAAGAACGATGGGGAAAAGGAGGACGGATGAGAGGAAAACCAGAGAAAGAGCGGGGAGGAGAATGATGAAGATTCGTTTCGTGGAAAGAGGGACAGAATAAATGACATGAGGGGTCAATCCTCAGCCCCGAACCCTGACAGGGGTTCTCTGGGGTCCCTCTTGCTATAGCTCTGAACCTAAAGCAAGGAAAAAAGAACACGTATAAGCTAAAGGACATGATAGTAGGAACGAATTCGAGAGCTTGGAAAAATACACGGGAGAGAATCCATCTGTGGGGAAAATTCACGCACTGTTGTGAGCCAATCAAACTGGCCTAAGCACCGGAAGAAAGGTCAACGAGGCTTAACTCCTCAATAACTTGAGGAAATTTGAAATGGAATCTAATTACAATGAAATTTTGTCGTCATTTAATAAAAATACAGCTGATAACTAGAGATTTTTGCATAAAAAAGAATCTGTCAAAGTCAACGAGACATAGGAGCAGAAATGAGACACTTAATCCATTTGCGAACGGTAACAAGTAATGTAGGTTAGTAAAAGAGGTTGGAATGTAAACCATGAGTGAATTTAAGAAAACATGTAAGCATTTAAGGAATCTATGACTTGAAATCTATCAAACAGGCAGAAGTAGCGTCATTCTGAGTAATGCTTAAGTCATTGCTGAGCACCGCCAAGAGGAGTTAAATAAATTTTCCTAACCATTATTACCGCCTTGGGCATCGGATAGGCTCACCCTGGTGTGACAAAAAAAGCCAAGTGTGAAAGAAAGGCAAATCCCAGACTTTTGATTCTCCCTCGGAGTCGTCTATGGAATCGACTGCAGCAAAAAAGACTCAGACGTGTTAAAACGATTTGCTTTTCAAAGAGCACATACAAAAGGCGCCATTTCAAGTCGCATCTTTCCTTCGGCGTGAGATTCTTTTGATGGAGTTTCTTTACGTCCCATATGCGAGAGCTCGAATCATCCTCAGCTAAGCTATTGCATTTCTAGAGGAATGAAAATGATTAAACTTTAGAAAGTTTTTGATTCCCTTTATATGGAACTAATGGCGTTTCATAGCATAAATTAAACTTTTTTCACCTTGGTGACCCAAAATGGCTTTCTCCATATTTTCATTGAATTAGTTAAAACATTAGGAGTAAGTGGAATGAGACTACTAGCATGTATAGAATGCTGATAAAAATTATTTGTGAGACATAAAATCGTACACCATTTCGAACGAAGTTAGCTTGGAAAGTTGGTGAGTCATATAATGACAAATATATTACAAATGTTCCCATCCTTGGCTGAGCAAAGATGAACGTCCATCTTTCTTCGGAAGGAATTGTGGATATAATCTTTTCATGGCTCATCAATGAAACTATTTGACTTGAATTTTTGCCATAAAAAATCTGCCTAGTAAATTTTATTCTATTGTCTAATATGGTTTTTGCCTTATCAATCGTGAAATCGAATGAAAAACCAGGTAACCAATTATGTCTGAATATTGAGAGATACGTTTTTCAAACAAAACTATTCACCTGACTGATTATCTGATATTTTTAACTGATTGGATATGCCAATAATTCCGTGCTTTAACAAGTTGATTAGAAGCAACCTAATTCCTGACCAATATATGTCTCTGCATTTACCATAGCAGCCTGGTTACTTCGTCGAACGAATCATTATAGTGACGAAAATCATGAAATTTCCATTAAGAAAAAAAATTATTCGAGGGTTGCAATCCTAATTGTTAGATAAGCCACTTTATTGTACGTACCAAGTAGAAACTCAAGTTAGCGACAGATTCCCTGATGATTTAACCATCAGAAGTAAATAATGGAGCATAGAGATCATTAAGAATAATCTGTTTATGGATTAGATTAATGTTATCTCGGAGTATTTATTGGGTTATCTGAATTTCATGGAATATTGGAGGTTAAGAGAGTTTATTTCTAGCATTTTGAATACCATACAACAGTTTAAACATGTTTATTTTATTGTTGGCGTTAAATTTATGAATTAAGTATGCCTAGATTGAAAGTATTCCACTGAAATAAAATTTCTGCCCGTAGAGTAAAAATCTTAAATTTTCTGGGCAGTAAAATCTCAGTACCATTTTTGCTACACACGGTAATAAAGTTACCAAAAGCAGTCGTTTGTGAAAATATTACATCGCGGGTTTCAGGCATAAATGTACAATACATTTCAAAAGTTGTTGCAAGTAGGATACTTTTGTACGCTTATGTAATATTTTCAAAAGCAAATCTCTAGTTAAGTAATTCATATTATTTTTTTAATCTGGCAATAGATGTCATAAAGCATTAGTGAACTATATTTAGCATGTTGGGAAATAATAAGTATTTTAAATTCTGTTTTCTTAAAATCAAAACGTTGAACCTTGTTTTAGTTGTATTATAATTTAAAACTTCATTCCCTTCATAGATAGGCACTCAACAAACTGTCAAAATTCGTTCTAAAGGTATTACTGTCTGTTTCTGTTCTGAAGGTGTCACTTTTTAAGTGTTAAATAAACAAAACGCTTTACACAAAAACAAAACTACTGTTAGGATCACTTTTAATTATTGAGGGCTCAAAACCAGTAGCCCACGAGTGAAGAGCCAGTAGCACGAACAAAACTACTCACAGAAAATATAAATAGACATTTTGTCATTTGATTCTCTTTGAAGTAGGGCTTAAGTAGTTCGATTTCGTGGTAGCAAAGACAAGTGAGTAGAATATTAGAGCCGTGCAGACGGCACAAAGTGAATAAATAAATGTTTATTTGGAAATAAAGTTTTATTTAGGCTTACATGACCTTTGCTTGAGTTACGCCTTAGTTAATGGCAGTAACAATGGAGACCGTCTTTCCTGAGATGCGTCGAGCATTTCTGAGTAGAGCGAGTAAAGCACTGAATAGCAGTCTTAATGCATATCGTACTTTTTTCTTCAATTTCCGCGTCAACTTGAGAAGAACGACTTCCTCCTCTACCCTTAGTGAACAGGAAGGAGATCGCGTACCATCCTGTCGCAGGTGATTTCAGAGGCATATCCGCTCCATGTCATGTGCTCTCAGCATTACATCCACGCCAGCACTCTTCCCCTTACATAGGAAAAAATATGCGAGTGCGCACTTAATGCATTAAAAAGCAATTTTTCTCTTCGCTCTCTCATGAAAACTAAAGCTAGGCTCACCTAGAATAAAAATCATCATAAATTACCAGACGTTACAGGCAGCATGAATCGGATGCTATACAAGAAAGAAGCGTGCATGAGATGTCGGTGGTCCCCAATAAGACGTCGTGTTTAGTAAAATTTATGTTTCAGCTGCAAATTTGTTTGCTAATTTATTACGTGGCGATATGTTTCCGCCGATACACATTTATTTTTGATGATGAGTGTGTAGTTCTTTGAAGTTCCAAGCGTTAATATGACGAATAATATCTTATGTTACACCAGTGGCACCACATACTCATTCAAATGTTCCTAATTTATATGAAATTAATTTTTCTCATTCGTAATATGCATGAAGGTGAATTTTGAACGAAAAATTTCTATAGCAGTAAACAATTGGTATGGAGGCCTCCGCGGTAATTTGTTGAGTTCAGTTTATTCGGGCTTTTCCCACCTTGATTCATATTAAGGGACAACACTTTCGCTAACGTTACAGCTAGCATCGTCAGATCCTGAATCATCTTTTTATTAATTTTCAGGACCTGAGGACGCTAGCTGTAACATTAGCAAAACTGTTGTCCCTTAATATGAATCAACGCAGAAAAAACCGGAATAACGGAGCTCAGCAGTAAGCAATATTTTTCTTTCTATCCATGCTCTAATCAACTTCAGAGCATCTGGTACTCAGCAATATAAAAATCATATATGCTTACAAACGCCACGATAACACTTAAGAGGAACTTATGTTTTCACGATGCACCTGAAGAATACACCTGTGAATCAAAACTAGTTGTGCCGCAATCCTGTGAAATTTACAGTGGAAAAATCATTCACCTGGACTGGGAATCGAACCCAGATTCCTCGATTTCGCGCCGAGTGCACTAACCAGTTAAACTACCCAGGCTTCTTCTTCCACTGTGAATCTCATGAACCATGTAGTTGTACCATGTAAAATAAACTTTTAGAGTTATATCAATAGTTCTATTTTTCATCATTAATTAAGTTCTATGAGCCTGAATCCGTCAAAATTTAATGTGACACATAACTGCTTACAAATAAATTGTTGCATTAGTATTAAGATTTTGTTACTACAGAGGATTTTTCAATAATGGGCACAAACAAGGGAATGGCATATGAATCAAAAGCCGGGGAGAGTATAAGTCATTTTAACGAAACAAAGGCGAATGAATGTCATACAGGTAAATTTGTGCGATTCTGATATGAAAAATATGTTGAAAAAATATCTCAGATATAATTTTATGATAAAAATTTACAGTCTCAAATTCCTTTGAGCATTTTTAAGCTGATAGAAAACAACGACCTAGAAAAATTGCGCATTAAGAATTTATTTTCACTTTAAACAGTTTACATTTCCTATAATAACTCCACTTAAAAAAAGGTTTACTTGTTAGTTGAGAGATTTTTATGCACGTGCAAATCTCACCGGAAGTTCTACTAGACTCTATTACCGTACACACCAACTGTACAATGTAAGTCAGCTTTGGTATCTCAAATAAGCGAGAGCATTCCAAACCTTTTTTTAAATCACTTAAGACTATCGATAATATTTTTTTCTACTTTGAGGCAAGGTAGAACTACTGAAACAAGTCATCATGCTTGATTAACAGTACAGGGCCGCGTAGTTCAATATTCTTATGGGAGGTGCTTATACGAGTGTTAACTTCTAAATTATAACTTCTAATATCCACACGCTCTACATTGAACGCGATTCAAATTTCACGTAGATTAGGAGTAAATTTAAACCTAATTAGGGTTCAGGAGTAATAGCTTTCAGGACTCGGGAATAATAAAATAAATAGCCTCAAAAATGAACCCAAGCAAAGTTCAATTATAATTAACATGGAGGAAAAAATCGGCATGCTTAAATTATTTCTATAACCTGATTATGAAGCAAATGATCAACTGATAATTTTCCCAAAACAAAATTCGCAGATTAATGACAGAGTAACCTGGGTGATCATGGGTGATCAACATTGTTTGCTAATTTTACTATCTAATTAACACAACTCCGCGCTTTACTGCCATTTTCCTCGTTAATTTCAGATAAATCGAGACTGCTAGGAAAGTAACGATATGGTGCATTGTGAACACATTCCTTAACCATCATTTGGTGCGTATATGAGTAGATAATGTTTTATGTACCTTTTTTAATATTTAAAAACCGACGAGAGTGTGTTTATAGCATTCAACGGTAATGCAATAGTTTTATCCAACATTTACACCAGTCACACTTGAAAAAACCTTCGAATATCATGTGTTTTTTCTTATTAGGCGGGAAAAGAAATTCAAATTGATTGAGTTATTTTTTATTATAGTATGATTCAATTGAAAAACATTGAAAAGTACTCGTAATTTCTTTTGTGACAGACATTGAATGACTAGTTATAATGAAAACTTTTCGTTATTTCATGCGCACCGACCGTGAATCCTTTATAATGAATACAGATATAGCAGGATGCTCTCCACGCTTTATTTTACTCCGTACCGACTTCAAATTTCTCCAAAGAGAGGAAAAAATGTACTGTGGCGTAATTAATGGCCAGACGTGAGAGGTAAAAATGAGAGGGAAAAAATGCCCCGGGCCACCATTAGAGCGAGTGAATGATATAGAGGGCTGAAAAAACTCATTGGAAACCAATGAACTTAATAAAATCGAGTGAGTGGGCAAGGGGCATGGAATAAAAAAAATGGATAAGGATGGAAATTCTGCAGGCTAATATCGCTTTTCTCATCCCCACTGCAGCGGGGAATGGGCCGATAGAAATTGGGGTATTTTTCTTTTATTCTGAGGGGTTGGTTTCAGTGGGGCGTACTCCAGTATACCCACACCCCCTTTTATACTCCGCCCTTGCCGTTTCCAACCCCAATTCCGCGCTCCCCCCATTTCTTCCCTAAAACCTTTCGTCAGTCCGTTCCATCCCATTTCAAAGCCATCCACGTCGACCCCGCACCCACCATGGTTCCACTCACACGCCGAAAATCCAACCCTTCCCCCACCTCCTCCATTCCCGTTCCTCCCTCCCCCACCCCCTCACACCAGGTTCCCGGGATGAGCAAAAACGGTGCTCACGATCTGAGCCGTCCCAGCACGGCAAGACAATCTCGAACCACGGTCACGCTCGTGAAATTTCAGCTCGCATCCACACGCGATTTTACGACACGTGGGAGATTATCAGGCTGGCAGATTCGGCCATTTAGATTGAAGAAGGGAAGCAGGCTGTTAGACTGATAGATCTGAAGGCAGATTTTCCTAGCGAGAAATTCAAGCCCAAAGCCCATGGAGGCGGAGCAAAGAACCAAAATAATTGCTTGGGCAATTCAGGAACAAAGGATTGTTAGTTTTTATATGATTGGTAGATGAAAATTTTGTGTACTCCGAAAATCATAGGAAATGTTTACTTGTAAGACGACGTCTTTTAGCATTGGTATTAAAAACTACCAATGCTAAAAGCCTGCATAAAAAATATCTGTGATCATTTAGTAAGCACATCGTGGCGTCAATCATGCCCCTTGACTTTCCCCAGTTTCTTAATGCACTCATTCTCGAGGAATAGTCTAAATTTTGAGTTGACTGGAGATCACTGGAATATCAGTTATTAGTTTAGAATTATTTTTTGTGATAGCTATGCAGGATATAGGTTAAACTCCATGAATCAAGAGCAGAATAAGATAAAATTTCTCGTTAAGGGAGGTGCATAAATTTTCTTAACAAAATTCAAACCTCACAGGGTATGAATGAATAAAGTTATGATTCATCAATCGGAATTTCTGACTTTAAATCTTCATAATGAATAAAACTGAATCGTATCCAGCCAAAGAGTAGGCATTGATATGCGTTAAGCAATAAACTTTATTTAATGGAATTTAGTCAAAAATGTAGCTATTTCATAAACGCACCAATGCCCGATAGGCAGGGAAAGAACTTACTCTTGAAGTCATAAGATATCACGATTTATTTTGTAGTACGTAATATTTCTCATGACGAGCGTAAGTAATTCAGTGAAGTTTTTACTCTCATTTACCTTTCAGCCATCATGCTTGAGTGTGTGGACTTTTTCTCTACCTTCAAGCAATTCTACCTCTGAGACTCCACATCTCTGCATTCATTTCTTTAATACATGTTACATTGTTAGAGTGCATTTGCACTTAGAGGGTTTTAAAGTTGGACCATTGTTTATTTATAACTTTTTTTAAACATAAGTTACTTTTCTGAGTTCCCCGAATCAGTTTTGTCACAGTCCAGCAGCCCTATTTGACTAGCTGGTAATAATAGTCCCCCATTTTATTCGATAAACGTAGGTCTATACATGAAAAAAATATTTAGTCTCACTTATTCGTAAATAGTTTACTCTTGAAACACAGAAATATAAAACACCCTTCGAGAGGCATAATAATATTCCTTTCTCCCAATACGTAACAGGCGCTACATAAATAGTGTTTTTTTTAGTTAGGAGCATTACTATTGGTCCCGGGAGAGGTTTACTGCATACAAGTATGACTAAATATTATTGTACTCGATTTTAAGCGCGAGTACCGAAAGTGAGTCTGAAAGTAGGATTTGGGAATACGGATTAATATGTGTACCATTGGAGAGAAAAGGGCGATAAGGAGATGGATTCGAGAGAAACAGGGCGGAAAACGTGAAAAGAATTTCTTTTCGAAAACAGAGAATATGAGAGAGACGAAGCATTCCTCAAAAAGGAATTGATTATTCTTTTTTCCATACACCTCTATATTTCTCTCCTGGTGGGAGCCAGCCAGAGGAATGTTTTCGAGCGATGGGGATTATTGCCATTGATAAAGGGGCATTATTCGAGCATGATGGGGCACGAATGGGGCCAGCGGACCGAAAAACTCAACACGCAGGGAAGAAGGAAGCGGAAGAAATGAAGGGGACTCTAGTACAGTGGGGGGTAGGAGGTGGGGTGGTGGCGGAGGGAGGTGGGGGGAGTAATATTTCCTCCAGTGGAGATGAAGGGGGTGGAGAAGAGAACAGGGGGTGGGTTTTGGAAGGGATCGTCCGAGGGGGATGAAGGAATTGGAGAGGAGACTTCGGAAAGAAAGGAATCTCTGGACCATCCATCCATCCCTTTAAAGATTGAGGGGTGAAGGGGTGGCGAAGTTAAGAAACGTAATATCACGCCCATTACTCCGACGCGCGCAAATCCATTTGAGGCCAAGGCACGCGGCATTCCTCATGAAGTACAGGTCAGCGAAGGGAGCCTGAGTCCAGTGGTGATAATGAGCGATAAAAGTTGTTTATGGCTTCCGAGATGAAAACTGCTCCGAGATAGTAAAAAGAAAAAACGTCATGAGTGTTTTATACTCATTCTTTTTTTATTCCTACTCTCGTTTTATTTTTGTGGCTGGAGGCTTTGGGGTTTCGGATGGATCTCTTCCTGCCTGTCCCGTCTGGTTTCTCGTGTGGGTGCACCAAAGAGAGAGAGATAGAGAGAGAGACGTGGTTCCAAGAGCCAGTTTGATTGATAAACAGCGGTCTGGTTGAGGGATCAGATTATATCGATGACGCAAACCGGTCGGGCCTTAAGCGGATCGGTGGCTTGAAGCATCCGCCGGAGAACGATGAAAAATAAAATGAATGGATTTATTGAAAAAGCTAATCCCAAAGGAAATGAGGTCGACGCTCCAGTATTTTAGACTGACGATATTCTGATAAAATCTTCCTCCGAATATCTTGAAGAGTCTGGTTGAAATCAAGAATTCTCTTAGGACCAAAGAACCGGATATTTATTCAAAGGAGTGGGAGCAAAATGTTATGAAATAAAATTATCCAGGAAAAGTATCCACTTAATGGAAGTTAGAAACATATTTCGCAAGGATTGAATCAGCATGGCCTGCCTCCAATCAATGCTTATTCATAATTTTCTACTCAGCTCATAGTATTTGCACACAAAAATATTTTCCGCAGTAGCAATTTCAAAAAATGTTTTCGAAAACATTTCACAGTAGAGAGCGCATCTATCAAAATTGAAACATGCCAATAAGCTATTGAGAGGAGTAATAACATTAACTCATAACGATTAAAAGATCAATAAAAGTTAACCTCCCAAATTTAGCTACTTGTTTAAGTTTTCTTACACCTTGATTCATAGAGGGTGCCAGTAAAAATGTTTTTACCGCACTTGAAGCATAGATATAATACAACACTTGTATTATTTCAATGTTGTAAGCTGTGTTATAAATATTTTATGGCGCAGGCTGCACAAATTACTGTTTTTACTAGACAAGTTTGATTGTTGGTACTCCAGAGTTATTGAAATTAAGTAACTTTTTAGAGTAAACTGCCAAAAATAAAATGTACATTCACATTCACAATAAATTCAGAAATCACGCCGACTCACAAGAGAGAGATATTACCGGTAATAGGGAATGCGTGAGTGGCAGCGATTTTATTTCAAGCCGCTAAAAACATATGCATCGCTACACGCACACACGCTTTCAAAACATGAATTATTAACAATTATCTGTCCCGCGCACAACACGCATTTCAGCTCAACCCGAGCCCGCTAAACACATTCACACGGAGAGTTGATGGCGTAAAACTGAGGCTGCCTCGAATGAGGAACATTTTCGCGTTTTAGAAAGGATGGCTCTCGGAGCTTCATGAAAAAAAACGTGTTCTGTGGAATGAGAGAGAGGGGGGGGGGAATGTTTTCGTGGGACGTCAGTCCTGTTTTGACGCTCATGTTCCGGAGGGACACGAAGGGAAAGGATTGGGGAAGAAGGGCGGAGGATAACAGGCAACGCGGGGAGGACGAAGGGTTAGAGAACTGTGGAACGGAACGGGTAGAGGTGAAAGGTTGCGGAGAGATTAGGGTAGATTAATGGGGAGGAAGTGTAAGGGAGGTTGAGATGTATGGCGGCGGGGCTCGGGGGTGTGCAGTGTGGGGTGGTGGCAAGAAATGTGTGTAAGCTTTAGCGGAAAGGCATAAGAGGCGATAGGCTGGCTTAGTGCTCTCTCCTGCTAGCTGCTCGAAATACTGAGCAGAGAGTTTGTTAAGTGCGGGTGGTGGGTGGGTGAAAGGAATGGAGAACGATGTTCCATCTCGGCCGTAAAGTTTGGTGTAAGGAACGAGTGGATGGGGGTGGAACGATGAAGAGGGGGGGAGGGAGAAGCTTCAGGGTTTGAGAGTGGCGCGTTGGGAATAAGTAGGCAGGAGTGGAGAGCAGGGCACATCGCTGGATTGAGACACGTGAACGCCGGGAGGACCAACACGAAGCGGCCCCATTGTGCACGCGCCTGGAATGTTTAAGAGGACGCATTCGCTCAGTAATTAACAGCAATCCAGCCACGAGCGAGCAACTGAGCCGGGAACAAAATTACAGTGGTCACTCGTAACTTGAACGAAACCCATTCCTGTTGGTAATTCTACTTTCGAGTCATATTCACCCTTACGACGTGATGTACATTAGATAAATTCGTTCCTTCTCCCGAAAAATTACTAATAATGCCCTATTTAGTATTTGTATCCGTTATCATGTCAAATATAAGAGGCATCATCAATCCAAAGATAGGTCGCTACATTTCTCCACACCGTTCTTCAACTAACCAACCGCTTCTTTTCTATATAAATTTTTAACTTTATGGTTCATAATAATCTGTCTAAAATTACTATACTTGATCTTATTCTGTAATCTTTAAAATGAAAACACTTCCACCAATATTTGGTTTAATATTGGTGGATAAAAATGAAATGTTTTTATTTTAAAGATGACCAACTTCCACAAAGTAAACTCGCCAGCCATTGATTTTATTCTTCTGTAATGCTTTCTATTCATTCCTTCTTCAATTGTGCTTTTCAATCAGCTAATGCATAACAAAATTAGCGCAGAATGTTTATTTCTCCTTATTCTAAGATTTTTCATCATACTTATTTTCTCTCCCTCCCTTTGAATGACTCATTCTTTGGTTTTATTCTCCGTCCATTTGATCTTCTTGACTCTTTAGATAACGTCAAACCTCCATTGCTTCCAGTCTCCTCAGCTCAGTAACTGTTATTTTCCAGGCTTCACTGCCATATGAGGGCATACTCCATGCATATTTTTTTAAACCATTATTGACTTACTTCAAGGCTTAAGTTGAGAGCTGTGAGCAGTTGAATTCTATTCTGTTCTGATTTCTTTACAGGTATATTATTCTGGTAGAATCTCTTTGCTTTGTGGGCTATTCGACAAATATCTTTCTTAACTCTTCCAACGCAGTTTCAGATATTGGAAAATTCTTAGCATTACAAAAATGTATGCTGCCTAAGTTTGATAGATTCTTTTTTATGTCTCCCAAAAACCTATTCAATAAGTAATGTAAATAATATAAAAATTGAATAGAGGTTTGAAAATACATAAAATGGGCCTTTATTTACCCATTCCATGATTGGTGTTTTTAAAACTATTGCAAGGCCTAGGTTTCATAGGCAGAATTGAATCAAGCGCCACGTTTAGCTTAAATGGTTATTCTTAAATTATAAATTAAGTTTCTTGCCCCGATATTAGTAAAAAAAATTCATAAACCCACGCATTTTTATGAAACATCTGGTACTCTCTGCTTTTCAATTTTTTTCCTTCAGATATTTTTTTTTACCGGCGCCCGTCTCGAATTGAGAAACTCCGCCAGAAAAGGATTAAACTGACATGACACCCCTATTACAGCTTGCATGATTTATCGTTTCCGCATGAACTTGATTCTCGTAATCACTTCTGAGAGATAAGTTGATAGCGTGACAGGCCAACACGAGTGAGAAAAATAACTAATGAGATATAAACAGTCGGATCGAATTTATCGAGCGAGGGGTAAAAATTCAAACAGCATAAATTAAGGCCACTCATAAAAGTGTAAGGGGCTTATCCACAGAGGCTTAATTTATATTTGTCCACTCTGGAAACTTTCTTTGGAACGACAGCCTACTATCGTAAATCTCATTATCCTTTAACTGGCTTCTGATATACGCAATGCATGGATAAAAATTGATATTATCTTCTCCATATTTGCATATTATCTTAGTTAGTTTGCAGTGACATATTCATGGCTAAAGATTTGGGATTGTATAATAAAATTTTACTAGTCATCCAGCCAATTAGCTAAAAATTCAAATTTCCCATCGCTTTAAGTCTCACATAATCGGAATCCATACATCCCTTATTAACTAAAACTTGCAATTGTTCGGGGACTAAAAATTATTCATAAAAAAGCGTGAAGCTCTTTATTTAAATATTGAGGCCTTTCCATATCACTTATTTTCACATTCTCTTGTGAATATTTAGTTTGATGGAGGTTAAATCACAAAAAAATCACCTTCAGTGTCATCCAAAACATAGCAATATCTAATTCATGTCCATCTAATTATTTTGATATATATTTGCAATAATATCAAAGTTATGAATACGAGAAGCAAGCATTGTTAAAAAAAGATCTGATTTCTCATTCAGTCGATAAAAACTACTTCAAAACTTACTCTGGAAAGTACGCACTAACTACTTCTCATGAAAATTAGTAATTCATATAGAAATTTCTGTATAATGAACGTGATAACGATTTTTTTATGAACATTAACGCTCATTATTCGTTTAATCTTATAATTCTGAGTCATAAACAGCAATACAATTATGCATAGAAAGCTTTATTTATTATGTGAAACTAAAATTAGCACTATGAAGATAGAACTGAGTTTTACGGGCACTTCATCATTTTACCCAAAAAACTTTTTCTAAAAACAAGTCACACGTTGCTTGAACATTATTTCTTGTAAAAAAACTGCATGGTTTAAAAAGCGGGAGGATCTCAACGACATGCACAATAGGTTGAGGGCTTCAGAGTAAAGTGCTCTTCCAAGCGAATTGCTCGCAGGAGCCTGGAAAAACATTCTAAAACGAAATAACTTTCCTTGGCATTCTCAGAGGAGGAAGTCGGACGTTTTGGAAAGCGTAAGAATGCTATGAGAAGAGAGAGGGAGAGAAAGGAAAGAGAGAAGGGGAGGAATGGACAAAGATTGCACTTGCGTGAAAGGTGAGTGAGAGGAACATGGAAAGAAGGAGGAATATGAGAAAATATATATGTATAAAAAGAGCAGAGGATGTCGCTGGAAGGGCGGGTGAGGAGGAGTTAGAAGAGGCATTTTTACTGTTCCTGCCGTCTCTGGAAGTCGGTAGTCGAGGACTACGTGACATCTGGACAGTGTTCTTTCTCGGTGGAAAATAAAAAGAGATCCCGTGGAAAGAATGTTCTGCTCACGGAGTCGAAGGCAAGGCAAGGACGGGAGGAAAAAGAGGGGGTTATCGCACCATGGGTCAAACTCATGAAGGAGGACAAGAAGAGCAGAAAAAGGAGAGGACTTGAAGGGAGGAGAAGAAAGCGTCTTATCCGTTTGTGCTGGTTGTGAATGCGGATAAAAGGGGCATCTCTTGATTTAGACCAACTGACCTGCATAGAAACAATAGCTGGAGGAATGAGGAGGGAACGTTGAGACACTAACAATTGAACCCATGCGGGTTCAGGGGACCATAGTCGTGACCGCAGCTGTAGTTCTCGTGTTTCAGGAATGAAAATACATCTCACGGACCTCGAAGGCTTGAGTGCGCTTCGTGAGTCCAGTAGGCTTGGCAAAGCTTACTGAAGTGGACCGTATAGTGTCATATAAAAGTGAAACGAATCCATGGGAAATGTGAAATTGAGGAATGTTTTACCATAGGAAGAGGATGATAAATGATGGAGATTATTTCACCGATGCCGTTCTTTAATGTCGTAGAATAGTTCGCCTTTCGTCGACATTAATCCACATAGCTCATGAAACTAAATATTTATGCTTTCGTAGACCGCAATTATTTTGCAGAATTCCTCCCAATCAAAAAACTGTTTCCTCATTTTCTACATATAATTGCATATAACAGATTGTCGAATATGTTCTTTTAAAATAGCTATTTTTCTCTTGTCAGAGACTTAAGTGATCATGATACAGCATTGTGCGACTGCTTTCAAACCGTTTATTGGAGTGTATTGCAGAATAAAAGTGCATACGAAAGCAATCAGTAACTGAAGTATACAAAAAATGTAGCAATGTTGTAACTATAAAAACACCCAGGCATCTTTTTTCATGCAAAATACATGCCCGCAACATCTAAAGTAAATGTTTGAAAGCAATACACAGACAACTGCACAGCTTTAAATCAGACGGCAAAACTTCTTTCACTGTCAAGGAAAAAATACTGCCATCTCTCTATTTCGGATATCTACAAAAATAATGTCCTATTTTTGACGTTGTTTTCATGCCCAAAGGCAGGAAGAGTAGTTCTTTCAGCTGCGCAATTCTTGAGATTTATGAGACACGACAGACAAGGAAACATTGTGCCAAGGAGAATTTGATTTGATTCACTAGTTTAGATATAGGATTTTTTCATAATTATATATTCTTCTTTTTCAATCCATACCGACATATTTTTAATGAAGGGTTTTTGATAGACAGGTGGCCAAATAATGTGTCACATTTTTATTTTTGGTCCCAAACATGTGTTTCACCAAAACGTGTCAAAATTGCCAAATTCTTTCATTTGCTTCATCGTAAAGATCCATAAGATTCATTGTCTGCTATCTTTTAGTTGGTTAATCGCACTGGTAAAAATATCTCAAATTTTAGCCTAAACGACACCAAATATTGAGGTGCATCGTAATACAGATCAGGCATCTGGGTGTAGTATTTAATTTGTGTTCCCAAAGCAAGAGAACTTTTACACTTAATATTAGTCGTTTCAGAGGGTTTTTCATCTAGATGCTGGAGTGAAATAATTACGGTACCAGTATGTATCAAACATTATGTTGAGGAATTTTAATTTGGAATTTGTTCTGCTCTAGCCTCTGCCCTAGAGACGAATTCATTTAAAATGTGCTATTTTGATCCTCCAAATAGTAATAAAGATTCTTTTCGGTTTAGCTAAAGACGAATGCGTGCTTTGAATCAGATTGATTATCATCTTGATCAAAACCTGCTAAAGTTATGAAATATACCTTATACAAAACGAGCATTGCGTGAAGCATATGTTTTCTACGAAAATTATACTCAAGGATGCATAAATGAAAAACTTTGCAATTTTCCACAATATAAATGTTACTACGATCCAGGTTTCAATGCTTTTACATCATCATCAAGTTTAACATCACCCAGGTTTCGATGTTTTTACATTATCATCAGGTTTAACATCACTCAGGTTTCGATGTTTTTACATCATCATTAGGTGATGATAATGTAAAAACATCGAAACCTGGGTCGTAGTAAAATTTATATTTAAAAAATTGCAAAGTTTTTCATTTATGTATCATGCATAAGTTCCACACAATTTCGCAAGAATCTTCGGATATTATATACTCAAGGAATAAAAAGTGATTAAATAACTTACCAATAGTGGTAAGAATGAGAGATATGTCAATAAAAATTTGCTTTTGCATTGGTAACTTATGGTGATACAATGAAGTAATAATTGCAGACAATAAGGACGAAGTATTCAAGTATTCGAGGAGTATTTCGCATGCAGATGAAGTCAGAATTAACATTCATATCATACATACACATTTGAAATAAATTTATCTTTTTCTAGAGGAAAATGTATACGTTTTGATTTAAGCACATGCAGATAAAGCCGCTAAACCCCTTAACAATAGAGAATATCTGCAGTTTCATGTACTCCAACATCAAGAAGGTAGATGGAGAATTATAATTAACTTCAATCATGTAATCCAATCACTCCATTTAAATGAAAAACCTGAACAGCTCTGCAGTATATAATGATCCTTTTCTGGAAACGAATGAAGGGAGAGGATGGATATAAATGAATTGCACTCGGTATTTAAATTTCATACTCCGGTATTTTTGAATTAATTTTTTATCCAAAAGAAATAAACTGAATTGCACTGAAATGCACAACGCTCCTTAATTACCTATCACTACTCAATTTCAGGGATAAAAAAATAACACAGGCTCTGAATTGGTGCTTACTAGACGTAAACAACAGCATCAAGGTCTATCTGAAAAAGCTAATCATTCTAGCGAAGCCAGCGCTCTGCAAGGGGTCACGAATCAGTTCAATCAGCTTAGTCCCCCATTGTGAAACCAAAAAATTGGAACGGAATAGAAAACCGCTGCTCAACGAGCTGAGTGAATTCCCTCGCTGATTAAAAATCGTTCTCCCTGCAATGCTGATCGAGTGATTTCTCCCCCTCCCCCCCAGGTAATTGGGATTTGGTCGAGAGCTCCAATCTCCGACCATACCTCCCCTCCTGTACCGTCGAACTCACCCCCCCCCCAATCCTCACGCCCACCGTCTGGCCTTCGTGATCAATCGTACTACAGACCTTTGATTCGACAGGGAGGAAAAGGGAAGTGAAAAAATTGTAGAGTCCGAGAGATATTCACGGCAGCGTAGGTAATGGAGGAAGTGAGGAAAAAAAACAATATCTCAACGCGGCATTTTTCATAAGGAGTGAACCTCAATTTCACTCTTACCCAATTACGTTCATATTTTTTATACTTGCCTATCTACATCTACATACTACCCCGCGAGCCGCCACTTGAGCATGTGGCAGGGGGTGGAAGGTCACCAGCCGAGTAAAGATGTAAAATGTTTGGTGAAATGGTGACATGTCCTATGAGAGTGTGTTTGGAGGAGCTCAGTTTCTATTGTGGTCGCTTTTTGTGCGCGGAAAGAATGAGTTTCTGTACCTATCTGTTCGGCAGAGTATCTCCGTTATTTTATCGCATCTGTCAGACCTAGAGATGTAGTGAGGTGTCATGATAATAGTGTCGCTCTGAAAAATATCAGTTCTGAATTTATCTAGCAGCCTAAGCTTAGCGTGCAGCCTCCGAGAGCCAGGGGATCTCACCTAAATCTCTCTAACAGCTGTGTAACATTTGCTCGTTCGCGGCAGTTTTTAACGAAGCGTGCTGCTTTTCTTTGTAATTTGTTGATTTTATTGGTTAAATCTTTATGACCAGGGTCCCAAATGCTCGCGGCGTATTCGAGGTCTAGCCTAACCAGAGCGAAGTAGCAACTTTATTTTGCTTTTTCATCCGAGGACCTTCCTATAATACGCTTAACAAAACCTAGTTTCTTTAATTCCGTGCCGCATATGTTTTGTATGTCTGTTTCCCTCAATATATCTGAAGTCAATTGCACTTAAATGCATAACGTTCCTTAATTAACTATCATTACTCAATTTCAGGGATAAAATATACACGGGCTCTGAGTTGGTGCTTACTAGACATTAACAACAGCATAAAGGTCTATCTCAAAAAGCTAATCATTTTAGCAAAGCCCGCGCTAGCATTCCAATAGAAGACAGTTTAACCAATTCTGTAGGTTAAACAAATAAATGTTTATACAGAAAGGTAGAAAGAAAGTGGATAGGAACACATAAAATTTACGAACACAATGGTGGTGTGAAAATATAATGATGGCCGACTCCAAGCAGAAAAAATTCGACTTGACCGGGAATAGAACCACGGACCTTTAGATTTCGCGTCAAATGCTCAGGCCACCAAGCTACCCAGTCTACTAAGAGACCACTTGAATCGGCGGGAGGTTTATAGGAACAAACACTCCCCAAGGCATGACCCACGAGAGCGGCCAATAGATGGCGCCAGGGCTGCTTTTCACCCACCGGCAGACATATATACACACACACAATTTCTTTTGGAATAAGGAAAGATTCCTGTCTGATGAAGCCTCATTTGCGTTGCAAATTCGATTGCTCCTATGCATGAATGATGTCTTCTCCTTTTCATTTTACGGATTTCTGGACGACTGACGCTCATGAACTGATACGCCGGAAACATTCAGACTAAGTCGGATGTACATTTTTTGGATAACCCTCATCAGTGAGCTGTCATGCTTAAGCAACGAATTCTTCGTTCTTTACGGGACTCAATTTGCGTCATATCACGAGGAAGAAGGGAACGCTTCGACGATCTTTTACCAGTTTCGGCGAATGCAATGCAAGGAATCAAAATCAAGTAAAAAAATGTTTGAAATACAGCTACAAACATATTTTGGCCAGAAACAAGGAACAATTTCTATCTCACTATTATCGACAGGACCACATTCTATTATTTGGGAACATAACAGCTGTGATCGTCGTCATGAACAGTGCGAATAGTGACAATAGCTAGACAGTAGATCTTTCTCTTTATATTCTCTACGTTCTTATTTGTGCATGATGTAAATATTGATGTTCTTATTCATGAATAATATTTTGAATCTGCAGTAGTAGTCTTTGTATCCCTTGCATGTTAGAACGATTGACGATATAATGTTTGTTGGTTAGTAGATTTTTAATTGGCGCGTTGCATATGTGGTACGCTGATTTCAATGTAGTTTCGGTGTTCTGTAGTATAATTCACGCATGTCTGGGGGTGAAAGCACCCCCTGCCACACACCCTTCGGGTGGCTTGCAGAGTATGACGTAAATGTAGATGTAGATGTCGCTGTAGATCTATAAAAGTGAAGAACTAGATGATCGAAAAATTGGAAAAGGTGTGAATTAGGTGCGCAAAAATGAGCAGAGCCAATTTTCCAAGGCAAAATGAACATTCTTACTTATCCAATCATTGCATATGAAGAAGATAATAATGTTGATCCAAACATAACAATGTTTGTTTATAATTAAAAGGCAAATACTTATTATATAACTGATGATTTTCTCTTATATTTTGGTATACGGACAACATAATTTCCATGACCAAAATTGTTTTTCTTTTGTTTGTTGGATTGAATGCCAAGCTGTTTGAAATTAAATCCTCTTTGCAAAGAATAAAAAACCGAGTAAACGTTGGCATCGAGTAATTACAAAATAAATGTACAGATGTTTTTATTAAGTATATTGCTTGTGCGAAAGTCATGAAATCTCGTAAACATTGTTGCGGCGAATAATTCTGCATCTTCATAACACCTTGTTCAACGCCGAAGCGCGAGGCAAAGGTTATTAGGAGACGAGACATGTTGAGTGGGAAGAAGGAAAATGGAGAGGAATGCCATGTTAACTGAGTGTCCTAGTATCACGCTCCATTTTTGTTATAGCCGCTAATAATACGAAAAAATAAGGAACTTCTGTACAAATAAGTACCACTAAGTATATCTGACTTTTTCAGTCCCATTACACCTGTGGAAATATTTCTGTGTCAAAAAAATTTTCCATGTCATTTTGAAACTAACTTGAATTGAATTTTTGGAATACTATAAGCCTTGCGTGTAGCTTCCAAGTCTCTTTTAGCTCCCAAACTGTCTGTGTTGCATCCTGCTTTTGATTGTACATGTTTTTGAGGAAGCGTGCGCCTTTCTATTGCATTTGTTTTACTCCGCGAATTCAATCTTCATACGCAGGGCCCCAAATAATCGCGGCATACTCTCTGCGTGGCCCGACCAGAACGAAATTTTTATCTTTCTTTCGCTTTTACGATCTCAAGCGAACACAGTCGTTCATAGCGCACGTTTTTCTTTCTCAAAGCCGCACAAAAAATGTATGCATAAGAAGTGTAGTCGATAGGACCGGATGGAAAGGAAAAGAGAAGGTTGAGAGATTGAGATGTGTGCGTGGAGAAGGAAATTGGAGCCGCTTCCCCTTTGGTGAGGGCTTCTTACTCACTGATTCATGCGGACAGAGTCGGGGGTTATTCCTGATCCGATGGGGGGAAGAGTCAAGGATTCGTTTCGCCCGCATAGCAGCTGTTACGTCCCCGGCAGAAATGAGCCTTTTCCTTCGGGGATGGAAAGATTTAAATCGGACAGTAAGGCAGCCAGACTTCACCCGCAAACTGGGGCGAAGGAAGTAAAATAAAATGATCCCGACCATGCGTATATACATATGTACACTTCTTTGCTGCACTGGGGACCGGAGGGAATTGTGTTTTGGACTGAGGGACTTTTCCCATGATTACATATACGATATAGCTTCCTCGCAAGCACCAAAATGAGTGGTATGGGGTGATTCTATACTTAGTGTTCCATCTATATTTGTTCCAAATCATAGTCATTCGACCACATACCGCGGGCCACAAACTGGTACGGAAAGCAATGCAAGGATTGTCGATGATCGAGAAAAGTGTTCGGTTAATGAATATACTTGCTTGCCAGTGATAAGTAACAGGTACACCTACATTCTAACCTGCGACCCGCAGAGACGTGTGGCAGGGGTCCTTAGGATAAAAGAGGAGGGGATAGGGAAGAAGAATGCGGAAAGGACTGAGGTGAGCTGTATGCTATCGATGAGTCTAATGTAATGTATTAGTACTAAGCTGTTCTCGATAAACTTCATCAATGGTACGAGAAAAATGTTAATATCTGTACCTACTAGTATGGGAGTTCAGTTTTCTCATTTTCTGGCTTCTTTTAGTTCTTAAGATATAGCTTGCAGTCAAAATAAAATCCCCATAGACGCGGTGAAATAATCTCGCATGCATTCCAAGCCCATTGTCGAAGACTCTAAAGGTTTCGAACCTAATCCTTTTTTTCAGATTAGTTACTTTTTCTCTCGTTTTTGTCTCGTATCAGTTTATAAATAGCAATTTTCCCTAGGTACTTGTACCAAGTAGTTATTGAGTGGCACTTTTAAATGTGGGTGAGGTATTTTTGCTTAATAATGATTTGTATATCATCAAATACAAATGTCCAGTTATCATTAACTCCTTCTAGATATTTAAATACGTTCCTACATTGTAGTTCTCCATTACGGAAGGTGCTCACACTCAGTAGTTTCCATCACCCTATTCGGCACGCTTTCTTGGGTCCGTTTCTTTCTCACCGGAATCTTCTGTATGAATGTTCATCTACATCTACATAATACCCTGTGAGCCACCACATGGGTGAGTGGCAGGGGGTGTCAGGTAACCAGCTATGTAAAGATGTAAGTTTTCTGGAGGTGAAATGGTGACATGTATTATGAGAGTGTAGTTAGTTTTTATTGTAATCGCTTATTATGCGCAGAAAGAACGTGTTTTTGCATCTATCTGTTCGACAGTGTATCTCTCTTATTTTATCGCTTCTGCAAGACCTAGAGATGTAGTGAGGCGTCATGATAATATTCTCTGTGTTGCTCTGAAACACACCAGTTCTGAATTTCTCAAGCAAGCTAAGCCGAGCGTGTGGCCTCCGAGAATGTTGTGCCTCTACATATTCCCTTACCTTAGTCAAAGCTTATTTTAATTCAATTCCTAGTGCTCATGGCCACCCCAATCATTTTGTTTGCAGTAGAATTTGTATGTTTAAGTACAATAGATATCTTTGGTAAAAACGTTTTTGATCACGAATCGGTGATCATCCTTACCAAAATACGCAGTAATGTCTTACCGAAGATAGCTTCGTTCTGCTCGATTTTTTGTCAAACACCACAAACGACCATCCTCATCAAAATGTATAGTTACGCATACGCGCTAGAACGTCGAAGGGAATGAAACTTAACAATAACCGCAGAGCATTCAAGTGTTCCTTCGTATATCCTTTTGCCGGTAAACTTTTAATCCACACGAGAGGTTAATTTTTTCGCTCGCTGCGAGCCCTCGAGCAAAACGTATATAAATTTGATTTAAGTACGAAACTTCTATCTTTCCTGTACAGTGCTCGTAACAGCTGCATTTCAAAGGCTATTGCATGGGAAGCAGGAATTCCGAGCCGTGATCCGCGTTAAAGATAAATGTTAATGACTTTTTGGTCGGTCATCGACTGGCACTATCCGCAGTGTTATGCCCTAATTCTTTCCATTAGAACGTAAGATCCCCACGTATTTCTGGCCTCGGTCCTTTTCTTTTTTCCAGTAAAGTTTTCACCGTAACTTATCATCAGTGATGCTTCTTGATCACCTTCCGATTTTCCTTAGTCATTCATAAGACTGTAATCAATTCAAGATGCCCCAACTGGCACGCTTACATCAGATATGAAAGAAAAATATTTCTTCAAGTGCATAAAACATATTTCGCATGGAATAATTCGGGCCATTACTATGATGCCATCGGTATTGTTCTTAATTGCACGATATCAGCGAAGCATATAAGCTTTTAAACTTATTTAATAAATGATATCTTTAATTCAGACATGCATTCAGAATGAAAGAATACTTTTTAAATTTCATCAGAATGCACCATGCAGAATTCATGAATGATACTGAGAAAAATCAACGTGAGTGACGATATATGATATGAATATAATTTTCTGTGTTCAAATAAACTAAGGCATCGCAAAATTATGCGTTATTTGTAGCTTTTCAAGCGTAGTGAACGAAACGGCCGTAGCTGAGCGAACTAGAAATAATTATCTATCTTTCAAGACCATGATGATGTTCCAAATGAATGATTCAGCAGTTTATTTGAGCTGTGTTTGTTTGAAAATTCAGACTTTTTCCTCAACCGCAAGATGCACATAATGGAAGAAGGGTGTTTTCAAATTACCAATATAAGGACAAAAACCATGCACATTTCGGCAAAATATTGACTCGGTGATTTGGAGGGCTCTATTTGGCAATCCCTATTGAGAGCAATCATGCTGTAGACGAAGGTGTAAATATCGTGCTGTAGAATACAACACTTTTTAGTCAGCTGATTAACTATTGTAAAACGTTCATAAGTAGCATGAGTGCATAATCAGAACATGATTTTTTCCAAGTGGTACATATCACCAGAAACACTAGTAAAGGCATGAATGTAAATCAAATTTTGAGATACGCGTTTTTTGTATAATAAATTATTTCAGAACAATCACAAAGCCATGTAATTATTTTTTCAATCTTAAATGTTTGTTGATAGTCCATCGTTTCCATTGACGATCGCTGTAGTTGTTAACATAATTAGTGCACACAGGCAGTTTTCCTCTTACATAGTTAAAGAATAGATGTCTTAACATAGTTTATCACAACCTTAACATTAATTCATTTCAAACTTAAAATATTTTTTCAAGGCCAAAATATATTGCACTGAGGAAGTTATTACTCCGTTGCGGAGATATTGAAATCATACATCTTCAGCGTGTTTAAAAAATTGTTTTAAAAGAAGGAACACTGAGATGGCTTAATTTTCTTGAAGAGAAGTTCACTCAATTGATAAAATAAAATAAAAATGTGGATATATAGCCGTAGTCATTTTTTTACCAGCATTTTTAGTTAAAAGCGAGGACCCATGGACATTTTGATAGAAAGGGGCTTCATTGGAAATATGGACTGGTTTTACGCGGACATTCATCTCAATTGAAATAATGGGCATTAGAAATTAAGTCCCAAATTATTTACTGAAGGCGATGCGAAATGAAAAAATTAATTCTCTCACATTCTTAGGAGCTCAAGCGACACGGAAAAGCTTTTTGCTGAGATGCGTAGATAAAGGGTTAGGTATTGGAAGAAATCCTTTTGGAAAGCTATCCAATTCCTCGAATACATCAAACATTTATCCAAATTTAATACGAATTATTTTCATCATTATACTCCATTCCTGGCTCCTGAGAGTGGCGCTTGGGGAAATAGGTAGGCATTTTAAATTGCAGAACTGGGCTCCTCATACAACCCCATGAAAGCTTCCTTTGTATAATTTTGGTCTATAAAACAAATTGCTCTAAAACAACCGTAGGAATAAAAAACTACGACTATAAAAAAGTCTGCGCAGTAAAATTGTTTTCACGTTGCTAGGAATGAAATTTCGTTCCAAGGGAAGGATGCGTCCTTAATGGAAACAAGCAGTAAAACTTCTTGCCCACGATAACCCGATTCCATTTATGGCTCTCAAATGTAATATTCATCATTACATTATCATCTCCGGAAGCCAGCTTTTCATCCTTCGGGGAAACATGATCCGAAGTAGTCTCCAGGAATAGTGAAGGCCGATCGACTTCTGCATTAGGAAGTCCCGACAGAAATATATTTGCCGATGTATTGCTATGCGTTCCTTCTCAGTAATCATCATACTGAGATGATGGGATTGGATTAAAAAAATGTAAATTTTTAGAGATACTGGTGTTGTAGGGAGGGACACGCGATAAAAATATTTAGTTTTAAAAAAATTGGGAGGCCTCAAAAATGTATTCACACAACTCATTTCCCCTAAATCCCATCTCGGCCAGGGCACTCATAATCTCACCCAATGGGTCTTTCCTATTATTGGTATCATCCCCATCCTGCGATCGGAAAGGCCGGCCTTTATCTCGTCCCCGAAACGAAAAAACATGCCTTGCCCATTCTCTCAGACCTTCCACCCCCTTCTCCTCAAGTATGAGTCCAGCTACCAGCATATCTTTAGGCGAGGATCAAAGACGTTCAATTTACCTAATGTATGTATCACTTCCCTCGATTCTCCAGCCTCAAGACTTTGTGGAGTCTTTTTTCCCGACGTCCCAGCCCCATTCACTTCTCATTTCCCTTCCTTTCCTTCCCCCACTTGTATTTACTGCCCCCAAACCCCTCCCATCCCTCTAGAGTCTTTGGCAACGCCCCCACGATGGGTACAATCCGGAGCTAACGGCGGAAATTCTAAACAAGAGAGGACCGGCTGAATTAAATTGTCTAAAATCGCGGCTGAGGATTTAAATGAGATAAAGAAGAGCTACTCCTCTTTATCTCTATATGTTCTCTCCATTTCCAATCGCACTGAGGTACAACATTCTTCTACCATCCATTTTAAAAACTGGATTTGAAGGGGAGTCAAAGGTGTTGACGGCTAACTTGAAAATCTTTCTGCAAAGATTTTTCCGGAAGTCCTTCATGAAAAAACAGTGTATCTCGTAGCACAACAACAAGTTACAAAAAAGCTGGCCTAACTTTGCGATTCCCTTCTATGAAAAATGTCGAAACAGTCATTTCAAGCACCCCATTAGAGTTTCGTAAAATATAATATAGGGATGATATCCACTTATTTTGTGTACTGTTATATAACAGTATACTATTACAAAATATATATCGAATTATTATGTGTACTATTTTTCACTGCGGAGTGTTTAAGCACGAGGTTGCACTAATAAAGGTAGTTTTTGTCGAAAGTCAGAAAATCTCCTCCCTCCATTAGGGTCTTATTCATTCAAGTATTTTCTCAAACAGGTATATGCAAAAAAATATTAAAGAGCTTATTTAATGAGCACATTCAATCAAAATGCCATGGAAAATAAGGATAAGACCAAGACTATGAAACTCGATGAGTAGATTATAATATGCAATGATGTGAAAAATGAGAAAATTGGTATATTACAACTTGGTGTGCAAAGCAATTCGTAGCAAAAACCCGACTCCGAATTGAAAAAAAAGAACAAATGAAGGGTGACGTTCGTTAAAATAGCATTGCACTTACACATCAGCATTCGTATTCTTCACTTTTGTGTGATCATTTTTTAAGCAGGCTTAGCATGCGCGCATACACTCATATTCCATCCTTTTATACCTTACTAGCGGTTCGGAGAGTATCTTGGAGCTTAGAGCAGCGCGACATGGGGAAGAAGTACATTCGTTCGACTCGGGTGCAAGACAAAGGCCTCTTATATAAAAAACGGGGATTTGAGGGTATGAGTAGGAATGGTAGAAGGGACAGAGAGGGGATGGGGGGCTTGCAACCGAAAAAAAACAAAGGAGTAGAACCTTGGCGACTTTCGGTTTTATAATGACCGCCCCAGGGTTGGGGTAATAGCTCTTAGTCATTGTTCGGGCCCCTATCCCTGGAGTTGCGCTTATCGCTGGAGCGTCGTTTTTTGTAGCGATGCTGAAAACATTTTCCCAGCCAAAACGTCATTAACAATCCCTCGAAACGGTGTGGGGAGGGTGAGTGGGGGCGAGAAACGTCGTACTAATGCTCATTGACGAAAATGAATACGAGAGCATGTTCTCCACGCGAGTGCAAAAAGGGTTTCAAGATACATTCGCTCGGAGAATTTTTACAGCCGGACGAAAAAAATTACAGCATAACCGAAATCTCGAGCGACGATTTTTTTTTACGACTACCGCTAACATAAAGATCCAGGCTTGATTAGAGCCACGCTATGTTTTTTTTCATCGGATACGCGTACTTATTTTTCTCCCCATTCCTCCATCACTTTCAGAGTTTATCAGTTCCGATAATTCTGGACCCGAATGCAAACCATTTCTGCGTCTCGTCTCATCTCTGCTCACCCCCTTATATTGACGTGGGTGTATTCAAATTACTTTCCGATCTAGTACACGGACGAAGCATGAATTTTACAGAAATCCGATCGCCTACGGTCAACATTCGCCGGAAGCAGAGTCGGGGTAAATCCCTGCCTAATGACCTTAGGAATATCATGGCGCGATATCAAATATTTGTTGGGAACGGGAAAGAGATTGAGGGATATATTTGAATTTCGGGAGATAGCGTTAAGAGAGCTTTTTTTATTTAATGGAGATACATTGCGATTGGAATATTGAGCGTCAAGAACGGTGCCTGGGCTCGTTCGTCTCTATTTGTGAGTTTTTTTCTGCGAGATCTGCAACCTACATCTCAGACGGTCTTGCTCGCAGAAACCCTCTGAATATATTTTTGGAACCAAAGCAACTATTAATGTGACTCTAAAATTCTGATATTTTTATTCAGTATATCTTCTCCTCAAATACAGAAAAAAATTCATGTCAGAATACGCTAACTTGTTAACATAATCGGATGGATGAATATTTTTCTCCGGATAGGGGTAATTATTTCCGACATAACTTTGAACATTTGGTTTTCTTATCTGATATAGTTATTTGCATGGTGCTTATCATTAATTGAGATCGCACTCACAAATTTCGGAACACGAGGAAAATAGTTGGACAGAGGAATTTATGGAACGTATCTAGTACCTTGCATTCTGAGAGGATACGGCTCCAATTGTTAACTCAGAGTGAGGGAAAGCAAATTATCAATCCTCTACATTTCTCTTTTTCCAAAACATTTATTTGGGTGATCTGATTTTCATACCAATATCATGAGAACTCAGCAAAATTATTTATAGGGATACACTCATCGAAAACAAAACTTAAACCTCTGTTATGTAAGTAGAGAGCAGATTGCTATATTTATAAGAAGCGAGTGGTGTGGATGTTTCCACAGCATTTTAGACGGTACAAGCAATTGAATCATCTTGATAAATCCCCACTAAGGAACATTTTAGCCAATCGGAAAACACTATGACGTCATTTACACAATATAAATAAATTTTGTTGAAAAAACTAATGAATACCTTTCTCAATTAAAGAAGAAAAATTAATTATTTTTGGTTCAACTGCGTGCATCATTGAGAGTGTACTACACATCTCCTATGCTACAGGAAGTGTCTATAGGTCAATGAAATTCATTTTTATTTTGGTCATTTATAATACCACCACATTTAACTTTCAGAGCCTTTTATATGGGGGTATTTAGCAATTAACAAGGGACGAACATACACAGTATATCCCTCAGAGATTAAACACCCTCCCAGGCGGGCCTCGAACCCGTGACACTAACGCAAGCAGGCGAAGACTTAACTACGCCGCAACCAGGGACGACAGACGTAAAGGGCCACTCAAACAATTTTTCTTTTGGCATAATTGAACAGGGCTATACTAACGTGGGATCAACAGATTCACACTTCATGTGGTGTTTAGTCAATCATAAATTAAACACAAGAATAGAGCTTTTCCGTAAATTTGAATATAAAAGCATCACACGCTTTGAGACAATAGAGTAGTCTTGTACTCGCAGATAACTCCATAGTCGAAACGCGTAGTACACTGTGCATACAAATTGGTGGAAAAGTGCGATTCTGTTTTTTTTTCATTATATAGTAACACGCATTTCAATGATTGCGCTAATTCGTAGGCGCAATTTTCGAGCGAGGGAATATCAGGGTATACCCCTGAGACCCTGAGAGGAAGAGCCACATCCCAAGTGACCGAACGCGCATATCTGATATTTGCGCAAGCATCTGGTTTGGCATCCGCAACCATTTTCCAATTACCGCAGCCGATTCAGACCGCACTCTTTGGCGCACTTAATTTTACGCCTCCTCTCACACTTCCCCATTGCTTTCATTAACAAGTATTATTCCATCCCCTTCCGTGACCGTCCTGGAATGGGCGATTTTTTCATTTAAGCGGGCACTCTTTCCTCCCCTCAGCCGACATTTCTCGCTCACCACCGCTCTTGTCTGCTGGGAGCAGATTACTTTCCCAATGAAGTCATTCACCCTGACGTGAAAATCTCCAATTTATTCAAGAATTCAAAATGCGGACGACAATGGATGATTTTTTTTCACTGAAAATTACCTGTCCAATCAAATCGTCCATGAGCTCTTAAGGGGAAAGAGAGTATTTCGAAAAATTTATTGTTCACTCGAGGGTGACCTGGAGTTAATCAGATATTCTGGTGGAATTCCTATTCGCTGAAAGTAGTTAATAAAATGAGCCCATTATATTCGAAACTGCATCACCCAAAAATAAACGTAGAAAATATTTTGATGCAATTCTTTATCATTTGAAGGCGTACTGACTTTGTTAAAATGTTTACACAATGTCTAAATGAGACTATGATAAGTATTGTCCAGAGCCGAAAATGTCTCCCAAATCATTCTACACACGATATCATCGTTCCCATTGTGTCGATAACAATTACTCACCTAGAAGTAACATATGGCTAAAACCACCAAAACATTGGGGCAGGGGGTGAAACAACAAAAACTTCAATGCACTGCATACTAAAAGGAACCAATAATAGTAAATTATTGACAAAGTATTTATTTATTTCGACAGAACATCAAAATAGGCATATGCCAGGCGGCAACGCGTTCACCCTTCATAAATACGAGGTTGGCTCATTAATTATCATACCACCCTCGTATATCTGCGAAATGAGCTATAGTTTTTGTGTGGTACAGTTGTTGCATACAGTTCTGCCGTAGGGACGTGTTGCAGCCGGTGTTAGGACATATCCCGCGGAAAGAGCAGTAAATACAGAATATTAAAATGGGGAGGGAGAGGGAAAAATTGAATTTCAGATCAATGAAGTACCACATTGTAGATAGTGCCACGTTGTTTTTGTTACTATCAAGAATAGTGTGAGGAAAGACGGAATATTTGTACCCATCAGTACCCTTAGACGCCTCTTCTACTTTCTCACTTCTATCATTTCTGATGATATAGTTCGGGAAAAAATAATATTTTCTCTGTTTTGCTGAAACTTTTCAGATCTTAATTTTTAAAGTTGGTAAACTCAGCTAGTAGATTCCAAGTCTCTTTCAGCTCCCATCTTTGCCCATCTTCTAGGCTAGGTACGTTCTCAATTCTTTTTAAGTCGACAGATTTTAAGCTATCCAGGACAAGCCACGGAGATCCACTTTTACAGTCATCCGCAATGTACAATTGTGCGAAATTCCACAGAGAAAAAATCATCCGCCTACGTAGTTTTCAGCAAAGATGGCTTTCTTTTCTACTATATTTAGCGAACTGAAGCTTTTTCAACATGATCTAAAAATTTTGGTACGAGTACCTCGCCAGTTTCAATACAAGACTGTCGTTGGTAATAATCTGGAGCACACAAATGATTTGGGTGGAAATTTACAAAGTATATTTTTATTTTAACCGTGATAAAATATTACGAAGAGACTCTGCAGTTGATTCTAACCGTTCACGGTACTAGGATTCCAAACGATGAATGACCTCTGGCATCGATGCTTACATATTGGTTGAGGGATAATGGTAAGGGGTTCGGGGAGTAGAGGTATAAGTATATACAAAGCCGACGAGGCAACGCCCCTTTCACTCCTCCTCCCTTCCCCTGGCCCCAAACGCTTGTCACCATTCAGTAAAATGTCCCAACCGCCCTCAATCCACTCGAATCCCACGGGGTTTTGCCGCTCCCCTGCGGACTGCTCTCCAGCTTTGCCCCGAAAAACCACCACCCCACTCCAAGTCCCTCAATCTTCTCGCCTCGCATCCCAGCGCCAAACAACCCCTTCGCCATCCTCTTTTCTCGCACCCTCGTTCCCCTAACGATCCCATCCAACCCTCTTGTCTCTCGCCTTGAAATCCAGAGCCACACTCAAATACCCCGGAGAATACATACATCACACCATAGGTTTTCTATGGAATGCAGACATCCTAATACCTCCTCTATCTATGCAAGTACTGTGCAGCATTTGTCTAGAAAAACTCACATTTTTGTTTGCGTAAAATTTTCATCTTTTTATTCGAAATGCCCATCTCCTCTGCCTTCCATTATCATTTAGCAGTTACAGATCCGAAGATTATTTTACTGCCGCTTTTACTCCTTTCCACTATGTCAGTCATCAGACAGCCGCTTTATTCCTGCCGAAGTCTTCACATAAAACACAAATTCCATAAATGGGGTAGTTGGAAAATTAGATCTGATTTCTTTGACTATTCCTTAGTCGTATTTTTACACGTGTTTTTCTCATTGTTTTTGCTCAGAAATCGTATCACAAACAAGCTTCTTTCTGCAGACGCGTCATTTTCCGACGAAATCCTTCCCTTAAAATAGTTTGAGCGAAATATTATTTTACCTAGAAATCAATGAATTTGATCTTATTTTAAAGAAAAATATACAGAACCCTTGAAGGGTAAACTCAAATGTTGAATATCTTATTTGTCGGAAGGTTGTAGCTGTAAGAAGACGATCTTTGTGACTCCCTCAGTTGCTTTTAGCATGTATAAACGGTCTCGGTAGTTACGCCATCTTTAGATACACACTTTTTACGTTCATCTTCAGGTTCAGAGTGTACCTGAAGATGGCGTATCAGCCAAAACCGGTATTTCATTCTAAAACTAACGGTAGAAGTTATAAATTTCGTCTTACTACCGCGTTAAATCATGATAAATAGTCTGCTCCATTTAATGAGCCTCTAATTTGCGCTTCATGCTTATGTATAACAAGCTTAAAAATGGCTTTCAATTTTAAGCAGCGTTGATCTTCACAGTTGTCATTCATGTTGTCTTTCGATGCACCACAGACAATTAATCCAAATCTCGCTCAAAGTGCGCGCTTCGTTAAAAATTGCTACGAGCATACATATAGTGTCTCAAAACTTTTAGAGGGGTTAAGTTGGGAGCCCCTAGAGACTCGGAGGCTACACTCTAGGCTTAGCTTGCTTGATAAATTCAGAACTGGTGTGTTTTAGAGCGACACAGAGAATATTATCATGACTCCTCACTACATCTCTAGGCCTGGCAGGTGCGATAAAATAAGAGAAATACACTCTCGAGCAGATAGGTGCAAAAACTCGATCTTTCCGAGAACAATATGTGACTATAATATAAAATAAACTCCATTAAATACACTCCTATAATTCATGTCACCATTTCATCTCCAAAATACTCATACCTTTACACGGCTGGTGACCTAACACCCCCTGCCACACGCCCATGCGGCGGCTCGCGGGTTATTATGTAGATGTAGATGTTGGAAATAATGCGTGGCACTCATACACACCGCTAATATGCAATTCGTCTTTATTCTCGGCCATCAATCACCTTATTCCCTCCACTTTAAATGGTTTTTCTCTTTACAACCGCTGTCGCACACAATTGCAACCACCCTAACGATAGCTTGTATATGTAGGTTATTGTTTTTTTAATTTTTGGCACGGAAAAAGGTAAGTTTGCGCATTCGTGAAGGCACGTTTCAAGTGGATGGTGTAAACGACCATGGGTCACGTATTACGCTAGCCAAATGCCAATTTGCACTAACGGGTGTGGCGACGTGCGGGAGACTGCATTGCCGCCCGCAGTGGACAAAATGGGGAATGGGATGGGGATTGTCATTTTTTATTTCCTTTCGAAAGCCCTTTTACGTTTATTGCCTCAACCTAGTTTTACTCCCCAATTCCATTCCATGAAACCGCTAGAAACATGCATCGTGGATGGGCCGAACCATTTGCATGCACTCAGTGAACTCCACTTAAAAACCGATTCCATAAGCGATCACCCTGGCACTCCTGGCTTTAAAATGCTCATGGGTGTAGTTATTAAAATGGCGTAGTATTACACGCTTGCGTGTTCGGGAGAGGTTGAGGAAAAAAATACCCTGAATCTTGCAAGAAAACGTGCTCAAGCTGGTGATTAATTATTCGTTTGTTTTTTCATCCGGCTATTCTTTTCCATCCCTATATTCGCACGGCGGCATTAATGCTGTATGATGTAGGGGACTGGTGGGTACTTAACCAAAGTGCCTAATCAAGCAATGGCTTTTGTACCAGAGGGTGGGGCAAAAAAATTTGAAGATCTGTAAAGGAGAGGAGGAGGAAACAAAAGTAAAACGAAATGCACTTCTTGCGATAAAAGATGACTGTGTGACGACGAAGACAATTCTCGAGCAATTTTTAGCACGGTACACTGAAAAAATACTTGTACCTGCTACATAAGGAACGATATCTTTTATTACGTTACGCTTGAGCAATGGCTATAAAACTCCAAAGCTGACATTCCACTTCCTCTTTTTACGCTTCCCATTTAAATTACCCGACTGGAAACAGCGGACATCCTTCCTCCGCCTCTCCACCGTCAGCTGTTACTTCTTTCATTTTTTAATTCAAAATTTCTCGCGGCCATTACGCTCGTTTTCGTAACGCAGTAAAAGATTTTGTAACACTCTAAACTTCGCGCCTCTGATGAGAAAAAAGTGTGGGCACCTCCTGCTCAAAGCGAACGTTCTCTCGGAGTCCTTTTTTCGTAAGGACCATTTACATAAAATTGAAGTTATCGCAAAATGGCAGCAATTAATTCGAGCGAACAATTTTTTGATGGGACGCTAATGAAGAGATTTTCGGAAGATTGTCTTTTTGACGGTGGGAGATGACGGGAGAGGAAGGCTGTGCGGGCGGCGGGGAAGAGGCAAAAATGGTAAGACCCCCATTAAGATGGTTAATGATAAGAAAGCGCCATCATCGTCCCCTGAAAATATGATATTAAGCCGGTAATTAAATTCCAAGCCGGATGAGAGCTCGCGGAGGAATTTTAAATTATTATTGACGAAGTGATTGTTCAGGAGAGGTTCTAAAACTAACGGTGGTCATTAACATTAATATTACTGACATGCTTCAATTGGATCTACGATCAAATGGATACAACCGCTACGCCCTCACAGCTTCAAATTTTCCCGGATGAAAACGAAACCTGTTTTCTGCTACTTTTGCTCTTTTAACTCGGCTGAATATCACGTAACTCATTAGCCCGCTCTCCACTGAATTGCTGGAAATAAGAACCGCGTAATATATAGGTAGGTATAGTAATTACTATCCTCTAACAGCCTTTTTTTCATAATAAAACACTCCATTCTGCCATAAGTGTTTCTAATTGCATAATAATTTATTAAGAAAACTTAGCAAATGATATGGTGGAAGAATGAAGTATTCTATCAGAAGATCAGAGTAGGTAACGCTAAATTTGGTGAACAAGAAATAACTTTTTTCAGTCAGATAAATCGTAACGACCCACAACTTTCTAGTATAATTGTTTTCCGTTTCCGTGTCACATTCCAAATGCAGGACAAACTAATCTGTTTTCATTTTTAGCATTACGGCAATCCATTTCATTGTGTATTGATTCAAGCCAACGTATTCTTGAATAGGAAGTTCAAGTGTAGCGATAGTCAAAATAGATACGCAAATTACATTCATGGCAACTGGAAAAATAAACATCAGTTGTACTCGCGGATTGTTTTATAACAAATATGCTAAGGTTTCATTTATATTAGAAAGATAGTTATGTGTGGACAACGCGAAATCCCCGGCATTGCGTTTTCTTAAAGTAGCGAAGTAAATCAACTTTTGTCGAGAGGATGATGCAACAAAAGTGGCCATCTGTTCTTATACATTAGCTTACTACAAGCGATGGTTATCTATTAATATATACTATCCGGTTCTTGAGAGGTCGGTGGATCAATTGAATAAAAAAATACACGGCATACATACTTAAAGAGACTTCCGAACCAATGGAGGAGGATGCATTCATATACATTACTGTGATACCTATAAACTCTCTCAAGAGAATATCTTAAAACTGGAAAATTTTTACGGCATTATTTCATGCCTGTTAATTTTTGCAAAAGAACATCCTCTTCTCTCAGTGTTGTGCGCAACACATTTGCATGCTGGTGAGTAGGAATTTTGAAATGCCTCGTAAAAAGAAAAGTTGGAAAAAATTAAATTCGTTGGAATGTAAGTATGGTATTCTGGGCGAAATTAATCAAACCATAGTTGGTAAAATATGTTGAAATTTCCATGAGAAATTTTATCTCTCGCAGCAATTTCAACGTATGGTATTCTAGGAATTATATGATTTTATATTCCATGAAATCGTATTGTTTATAACTCAATGCTCTACCCAGATCAAGAATTATATGCTCTTTTATTTATTAAATACATTGACTTCAGTTATTTTCCGAATAACGAGGCACACTATTAGGGACCCAAATTCATTTTATACTTATTAATTTAGACTTCTTGGGAATACAACATTCCTTTTACAAAATGGAGTGCATCAAAACCCTTTAAAATTATTTTTTTTCTGAGTATTTTCGAGAATTATAAGTCGACCTTAGGAAAGACAAACAAAAGCTGCATAAAGTGTGACATTCAAAAATATTTAACAGAAAAAGCGATAAAAAATCCTTAACTCTTAAGAAAAAACCATACGCTGATGGGCGACAAAGAAGAGGTGCAATGCCTTCCTGAGGCTCCCATTGCACTGATTTTCGACGATCTAGATACTACGCAGGCTCAGAACGTTAGAGGATACCGAAATCTAATTTTCGTGAGAAATAATAGAAATTAATGGCGCGTGCGGGAAAATGAACACTAAAAGCCGCTGAAGGAACATTCCATCATGTTTACCAGTTTGAGGAAATGGGGTGTGTTCATGTTGCCTTCATTCCACGAGGTTTAAGAAGGGGGGAAATGAGAAAATTCTGCTGGATGAAGTCAGAGGGATTGGGGGAAAAGTTAAATTTTCTGCCTCACCATCAAAAGCCCCCCCAGCAGTCAATGCAACGCGAGGGAAAACCCAGCTTTTGTGTGAATACCTCGAATATTGGTGGAAGACGATGCAGCGAGTTCATACCCACGTGCACTCTTATGGATCTAGGCATGTTCACTCCGACAAACCGGCGGAGCAAGAAGTCAGGCCGCAAGGTAAGCAAACGTGGTGGGGCTTCGGAATTTAATTACACCCGAAAGGACTCTCCAGCGAGGAATTCCTTCCAGCCATAGGGATTGTTTCCATTCTCGCTCGCTTTAATTACGAGAGATTTTCGTCAGGATTCTGAAGTTTTCCTCTGTTTTTGTTCAAAACCTTTCCTTCCTTTAATCCATCTCCCGAACTCCTTATTTTCCCACCACTATTCAAATCCTAACATTAAGTGAGGGAAGTGTATTTTTTTAGCTGTCTCCATTTTCTATGCGAGAATAGTTTTTATCTGCTCGAAGTAAAAATCCGGAACCGTTCCCTCGAAACAAAATTCGCATAGAGTTAAGGGAGTGATCAGCTGGAATAAAATTGAGAAGATTACGATGTAGTGGAAGAAGTAGGTAGTTTTAATTTCTTCAACATCGATAATTGCAAACAGCTTCTCCGAAAAAGAAGTCTGAGTTTTTCTTCCAGGCTCAGTCGTCTTTATCTCTTTAAAGGACCCGTTTTCATTTCTTCCTCGAAGAAGCCTCATCTCCGATGACAGAAATGAGTTAATGAAGTTTAAATGCTTTTTCCACGAGATCTCGTCTTGTTTGCTCAGTATCGTAAAGTAGATTACATATTTTACTTGGGGAGGTGAGTAGGTACCTATCCTACTATTAGAAGCTTTTAAAATAATTACTGCCTAAGAGTTAATCACACTCATTCAATTCATTGTAGAAGTATGATAGTTACACTATTCATTTTCAGAGAATACCGTTTCTCGTTGACGGCTAAAAACGATTATATACTCTCTTTAAAAAAACGAGAAATAACCGAAAGTTTAAGATAATCTCTTTTGCGTCATAAAAGAATGTGCGTAGTAAAATTGAAAGAATACAGCACTTTCTTTGCTGATATATAAGCAGTGATAAGATATGAGGACCTCAGAAGTCAAGGGGTCTAAGTAACAAAATCGTTGTTTTGAGAAAACTTAAGTCAAAGTTGAAAATGTTTGGTACAACCCACTAAGTAGTTAAGAGGAATTACCCTAGATAGCATCACCTGTCAAGAAAATCACTTGGGTCCCTTGACCACCTAAAAGATTTATATTTTCACATCCCATTCCTGTACCTAACTTACTTTTTTTTAATGTCACTTAGACCCCTTGACTTCTGGGGTCCACATATATAAGCAGTATGATTTGCAGTCAAGATAGGATCCGATATGGGCTAATTCTTTTCCAGCAATCCTTTGATAAACTAGAATTATTTCATTAAATCTTGATATATTTAACGAATAAGAATGATGATTTTTAACTTAAACCACACCATGTAAATGATTAGTAGATCCTAATGGCCATAAATAAAATACAGTAATGACAATTGAGACATGACTATTACAATGGCATTTCAAAACGAAACTTATAAAATGATGTATATATTGCTGATTTACGGCGTGGCAGGTGAAGAGTCTTCATCTCCTGTTGATATTGTGTGTCACTAACTGTACAATGGTCTATTTCAGTACAATTTTTGCACACAATCGACCAGTTTTCCGGAAAACTTTACATAGTTTTACATGGCTTTAAATTCCTCTCTTAGACATACGATCGGAATGACTTAGCATCAGAGCAATTTTAAAATGATTCTTAAAATTTACTCAGCCTCACCAAATGTATGAGAAATTCATGGAGCGTTAATACCCAAAAAATCATAGCCACTAAAACCAAAAAGCAGTCCTTCTCTCACGTCGTCACCTCTCCTCTTCAAAATATTTCACTCTCCCCATACCAAGCTGATGCGTCAGAGATTTTTCATACCCTACTCTCTCATGCAAACCCCCTTGCATATTTTTTATCAGACATTCCGAAATTGGGGTATCACTAGAAATGTGTTCCACGAAGTCTTAACGATAAAAATTCGAAGAATTTTCAAACAACGCTCCAACCCGTCTTCCACGCACGGTGAGCGACATACGGCCAAAAGAACGGAATATGAAATACGACTTCACATTTGTATGTAAACATTTTCTACCACCCACAATGATGGGGCTTGGAAGAGGATTTTTTTTGCATCAGACTTCAATGAATTATTCTGCCAAGAGCGTGAAGCCATATCTTCTATTTCCTTTCAAGTCTTACGTCAATATTTTATTTAACTTACTTATTTGATTAACTGATTTAATATACTGATTGTATTATATAAATGAAATGGATAGTTCTTGAGGCAGGGTAATTGAACTACGACTTTCTTGGAAAAAAGGTTTTCCGGAATGATTAGACTCTGTCAAACCACAATTTTTTAGTACTATATATTTTACTCCTGATTAAGGAAATTGCGACAAAAAGTTGACGCCATAGTGAGTTATATGAGTATTAGTCGGAAAATCAGCCGTTTATACCAAATCATTTAGATAGGAATTCCAGATATTTGTGGTATTTTCTTGGCTCTTCGGTGAATTACGAGGATAAGAGATATATGTACAACAAAAATGTGCCAGGTTAAGTTAGTGGAGCTCGGAGTACCAATTACTTTTGTAACTCCATATAAGAGCTCACCTTTTAAAGATATAATGTCACATACGAAGACCAAGGAATGAGTTCATGGATCAAATACAATGGAAAAGTCATAGGAAGAGCCCCCAGGAAGTAAGTAATTTGATAGAGAAAGAAGAAGGGCTACATTCAACCAATCTTAGGATTTAACGACCAATGACGATTACGATTGTAATATTCGTCCAGTGGATGAATTCACTTATAATTCTTTAGGCATACGTCACCATGGTAATATTCTGGAATGTGCAAGAATACATACGCAGAACTTCACTGTAAAAGTATTAAATAATGGACGCCAAGTATTTTCCAAATCACTTAGGATATTTTTTATGGAACTACTCGGGCCTGAAATTTGTCTTCTTTAGAATAAATTACTCATAATGCAGCTGCAAACACAATGTTATAATTTGCATGCCCGATAAAAGCTTTTAGGATGGTTTGAAAACATCACGCGCGCTCCTATTCACACCATTGAATATCGTCTAATTCGCACGTAATTCCAAAAGATCCATTTTCGCACGCCCCTGAGATCCACTTCCGTGCCTTTTGAGGAGATTTAATTGCGATCACCACAACGAAATTCCGCATGAATTCGCGAGAGAGAGAATGTTCCCATCTGCTGCATTCACTTCCACCGCATTTCGTGTCTCTTCTATTCAACCCCCCCCGGTTGGGTTGCTTGGGGGAAGAGAATAGCAGAGGGGCCGAGAGTGGATGAAATGGAAGCCAGGCCTTTCTGAGACGACTCTGAAAACGCATCTTGCCGGAGAAGAGAGACATTTCCATGTCCGCGAAGGCTTTGAACCCCTCCTCTCTACTATTTCCCATTTGACGATGCCGCATTCTTCGGGACAGTCATTTTCATCTTCATCATGCCCCTCTCTCTCCCTCTTCTTCATCTTTGTTACACTTCCAGACGTCCCCACTACCCATAATACCTCACTTCCTTTACAAATCCCCCGACCTTTCGCGCTCCACACTCTCGTGGAAAGTCGACCTCCCCTTATCAAGACCTTCTCTACTTGTCCTCATCATCATTGTTGGTTTTTTTTTCAATCTTGAGATTGACGGCAACTCACCACCATTCACCATCAAATGCTACTGTCTGTCCTATATAAAGTTGACAGTATCGGCTTATAAGGCGGTAGGGCGAAACATGAGTCATTGAGTGGATATTTTTATAACTTTTCAAGTAAGTTGAAAAATACTTCTTGGACTATACTTTAGTACAGCAATTAAAACGATGGAAATAACGATACATGTTGCAATACAGATGATGAAAGAATAAAGTTTTTAAATTTTCGTTTCAATAAAAGCATTACTGAGACTTTGTATTGCAGCGCAGATTTCGAAATTTAAGGGAAAATAGTTACTAAATACGAGTTTTTTTCGGAATTATGCTTGGGTGTTCACTAGAATCTTTTGTTACAACATGAAAAGTAAGTTTTCACATTAAGAAGAACATCTGCAAATATTTCACTGAATTATTTTGAAGTATATGACAAATATGAAGTGAAATGAGACTATGTGGAAAAATGGTATTAAATTGTCAAGAAATAAAATCGGTAACTTGTAATTTTTTTAGCTTTTATCTATACATAATACAATTAAGTACGCGTATGCAAAGTTTCACGCAAATTAGTGCATTTATGAAAACAGTCCCAAACACCTTAATGACATTCGTTTACCGTGTCATATTCAGATGGCCGGAGGTGCAATTACGTCAACTACACAGGAAAATTTTTATGATGCCACTTGGAGCTCATTTAGGTATCTTACAATGTTCAAAAATTGTTCCCAAGTGTGACTTACTTCGACTTGGCACGGCTTTGGAAATGATTGCTTACGCACCGTAAATGTAAGCACAGCACTTGGTAATAGAGCTCTCTATTAGACCTGTATGTTTGTGCCACTTCTATATTTTCATACTTTCCGTCCTCCTAACACATTCATGATCAAGTCACGGACTGACCGTCCCAACGGCCGGCCGCATGTGGCTTTTGGCCGCTCTGCCCACGCCTTGGGTCGTCATCTATGCAACGCTGCTTTAACAACTTCCGATTTTTCGTTTTATACTCCTGCATTCTGGTATCGGGATAAATTATTCATGCATAATGTATATATAATTTTCCCGTCAGTTTGCAATATTTTCCTAGTTAGCATAACTACGCTAAAGATCCTCAAAATCCTATCACATATACTTGCATGATGCCCTGCTAACCACCTCTATGGTGCGTGAAAGAGGGTGAGTTTTCACCTACATGCACTATCATGCAATCGATCTCACATGAGCGGCATTGATATTTAGAATTGATGTTGTAAGTGTGATCTCCTTACAAATACATTACTTACCAGTATGATGGCAAATTTAACAGCTTTATGTTGGTTTGTATAATTGCTGTTTCATGCTTGGTGTGAAATCACACCCGAACGATTGCATAAGGAAAAAGAGAAGTTTTCCCGAGGTCTTGCAGCTCAAAACCTTATAATACATGAAGTCCCTGCTGGTCCGCACCGCGTCTATATGCAGCTTCAAAGGAAAGCGTACGCTATGCTGATAGAATACACATATTCTTACATGAATGACAATGGCGATAGGACCTTGAAGAATTTATTCAAAACATACAACACAGATGGACCTTATTGAGTCTGCTATACCATTGATTTTGAAAATGTTTTTTGCTTTCAGCTTTCCCAGATTAATTTTAGCCTGAATGTTGCAACCTTGTTATCGATTTCTGCTTTTAGGAAGTTGATCTTGTGTCACTTGGCTCCGCCAAGATCTTGATGTGAAGGGTCCTTTGATGTTACTCCATTCGAGTTTTTGACGACAGGTCCACGCTCTATGATGTAATTCCTCAGGACTGCTAGCCCCACAAAGAATTTCATTAATCTTTGGATTAGTTCAGAAGTTCTGTTTTTTACGTCTTCTAAAGCGTTTTAACACATTAGACGTAAAAAAGTCTTCTTTCTGCGTCTTTTGATCACAATGTCAACTAAGGAACACATTTTAAGTCATTTTGAGAAACTGAAAATATTTTGGGTTAGAATGTTAAAGAAAATCGCTTTTAAAACATCACAGATCATCAACCCAATATTATTCAAACCTATGTAAGAGTCTTTTCTAAGAAAATCTTTTCTAATACTTTTATTTTATGATAATCTCTACAAGCTATTTCTTTTTATTTCCAAGGTTAACTAATCGTTACTGATCTCTCAATATAGCGCATACCCAAATTAAATACCGGAACGGTTGTACTAAAAACATTTGTAGGAGTGGTGAGGAGGAGAGCTTTCAGCCGCGTTTTATCTCTCTTAAGTTATCTCGAACTTTGAAATAAAATTTTAATGCCTTAGAGGATACATGAATTCTCAATGATACTCAAATACATGAATTAAGGCAACCTTAGCAAGGGCAAATTATTTAATACAGTTTTATTTTTGTGGTGATCTTGTGAAAAATAACCTAGTTGCCTTGGTTACTAGCGTTACATTAATATTAACTTATCAATCAGACAACTTTGTATGCCATATCCTTAGCATTACTCTACACTCAATGGGAAAACAATATACGGCATTGATTTGAACATACCTTATTGTATTCATTGCTCAGACCGTTTCATGATTTTCTTCTAAAGAATATTGGATTATTATTACTAATTCACATTGCTCAATATTATTTATGCTTTAATATAGCGTGCTTAGAGAGCTTCCTGTATAAAAGGCCTGTCAGCTGTTTATTTGTGAGTTGTTTGGAGAGTGGAAAGTTTGATCAATTTGCCTGTGTCATCTCGGTATGAAAAAGAATGAGAGGAATGCATATTCATCACATTTTGTGAAAATAAAAGAAATGTCGACAGAGCTAGAGTATAAAATAGCACCTTATTGCTGGACAATTAAACCAATAACCATTCATCATACTGTGCAGCATAGGGCCGTGTGAAAACTGCCATTATTTGCACTCATTAACACTTAATAGTAAGACCCTTCTGCCGTCATGAATTCAGGAGCGGCGTAATATGGTGACGAGCATTAGACAAATGGAAAGCATCATTCTGGATCGGATGGGATAGGTTCCATTCACATCTATCTGAGGAATGGATAAAAACTATCCGAGGCACATTTGGGACTGGGTGTGGCCCGTCAGTCCCAACTGACAATCTGCATCCCACGCAGCCCACAAGGCCCCATACTACAGCCGACGCACCCCTGAATCTTTACCCCGACCCCTCCAAGGGTCCGAATATGTCTCCCTCTCTCTCTCTCTTCCTTTCCCACTGCAAAACGCCCTCTCCCCTTGTAAAACTTCCCTGACGTTTTATCGCCGCAAGACCAGAGACCCCTCAACCAACCTCCCACTATGTCATTCATCCTTCTTCCGTCCCTCCTCATTCTTCGGTACACACACAGGTCTTTCCCCAACCTCTTTCCCTCTCGTCAGAAAACCTCCCCCTTCCTACTTCCTCCCCCCCCCTGCCCGATCGACTTATGCGGGGGGCCTAGAGGAGGACTTAGAGGAGGGGAGGTTAGAGAAATTCCCTTCCAGTCCACCTACCACGCGCCATCTGTCCGCCGAAGCTTCCTCATCTCATTCCGGGACAGCGAACCCTGGGGACATTGAAGTGAAGCCTGGCGGGGGTTAGAGGAATGGGGAGCCCTGTGAAGGGAGTGACTAGGGGAATGGGGTTGGACACGAACGCAGGGTTGGGAGGGTGGGGGGGGGGCAGGTCTTGCATGTACAAGAGTCGTCGGGAAGTCGTGGGGTTGGGGGTGAGTTGAGAAGGAATGAGAAGAATTGTGCCCGGCGTGTGCATGTCTTGGATAATGCGTTTGCCCCACACGGAAGGCTGCACCTACTCTTTCCGCCACCCCTCCTCCCCCTTCCCGTGGGGTCTCAGGGCATCTGCGCCGGTGTCTGCATTGAGATACGGGGTCGAGTATAGCAGGCACAAGAGGAGAAAGATGAGAGGTGCACCACAGAGAGCGGTAGTTTTTTTTTCTGAAGAGCGGTTGTAGGCGGAGGATGGGTCTTTGCTCTGCTTTGGATGACTGCCCCTGCACCCGGCTCACGGGGGGATTTTGATCTTGGATCTTAAATTCAAATGAGTGTGGCAACTGAATGACGCTCGTGATAAAAATCTGATGTGTTCCTGCCATAACCTCATCCTTTTTCACTGTGTCCCTCCAGATACAGCACTGGAGGATTCATTATTATCAAAGGAAATCCACGAAACTACCCACGAGGTGAACTATCTTTGTCACCAGAAAATTTGATTTGAGACAAAGGAAGACGAACGGTGAAGGGTCATATTTTTTGTCAATTTGACAGAATCAACGTCAAGGATACCCAAAGGATGGGTACCGTCACCTGCGTTGATGGAAAAATATTATGTTTATTACATTCTCTACGAATTCAAGCCCATCTCTAGGTGTGCCCAATATATTACGAGTCCGTTTCTTAATGCCAAACCTATATTTTTTTTGTTTGGTCTTACAAAGAACTTTCCAAATAAAATAATCACTCAAGTGCTTATCACTTTAAATATTCACAAGGTGTCTATTTAGATGACTAAGATTACGAACAAATTACGGTATTTAAGCGTAGGGACTTACAAAAGTCCTACCTATCTACTTTGGTGGAATTCCAATTAAAATGTTATTATGAGATAAAATAATTTTTTTTATTTTTCAATTGGTACTTAGAATGGGAAATAAGTACCGGAGACCCATAAAAATGACTTAATAGAGGAATCCAATACATATGAAAAAGATCCGCTTAATTTGTAGGGGATGGTCATGATAAAAATACTAGGATCGTGGCTAATGCAAATTCAAAAAAAGATTATTAATGCTTCTAAATGAGAACAAGGATCGAGGGAAATATTTTTGGTGCTGACTAACTGGTATACTTGGTGGACTGACTGATATACTATACAAAGGTATATGAGACTTTTAATAATAAAGAGAGGTATTGGAACGAGAACTGATATAATTACTTTTATGTAGGTTTGATTTGGAGAATTCAACTGAATCAATCAAACGAAGGGAACAGTTAAGTATGGTAGAATATTAAAAAATGTTATCAATCCACACACCAAAAATATCTGGTGTCCAAAATAGTCTAATTGCACGCCTTCACGCAAGTCGTACTTTGTAAATGAATGTATTTAGTGGTATTGAAAATTGTTCTCTTCCAGTAAACCTCCATTTCTACGGAGTGTAAAAGATTTCTGTAATTTGGCTGAATGAAAACTTTCTTTGTCACACGAAAATCGATTTTGACTAATATTTAACCGAATTTTATTTTTTTTAATTGATTTCCAGCTCTCAATACTCATAGTTTTTTAAGGGGAAGCAAAGGTTGAGACTGAATTATAGCTATCAGTTGGCAAAATAGCCGATGAAATTAATCTGGATCTCACTTTACAATGTGCGGTCTTAATAATTCGTTGATATTTTTTGTAAATTTGCATAATCTTCAGCAGCAAAAGCGGCTCATTATGCCTGTATTTCTCAGAACGATAACAAAACCCCTGTGGTGGACATCAGTCGTAGAGCGGAAATAATAAAACAATCATGGGCTGAAAACATTAAAACTTTCGCTAATCGATCAAGTTTTATCGAGCGAGTGAACTTCGTATTACGACGAGGTGTTACACTCAACCCGCTCTTAAAATAGCTGCGGATACTATCCGGTGACCTCCTTCCACCGCTTCCCCGCCACCCTCTCCCCCCGTGTCAAAATCTGACCGAAACCGCCCATATAACTCAACAGTGGACGTCGAGGCAATAAAAAAAAAGCAAAAGGCCAGCTCCGCGACGCAGCGACCTCTTGTATCAATCTGAATGGGGCGTCAGTTTTCCGGCACTCGTAAATAACGCTCAACGACACCGCCGAAATCGGAGGGAATGAAAAACGATGATAAAGCCTGGTGTGGGAGAAATAAAATCAACCATCAGATTTGGCAACGTCTGAAAAACAACATCGGATTTGGCAACGTCGCGTGCGAACGAATAGCTGTCGAGTGGGCGGCATGGGATGGGGGAGTAATTTGAACTAGATGCCGCATGTGCCCCGTATAGTGTGAACGAGGCACGGCAGGGGGCGGGAGAGGAGGGGGCAGGAAGAACGAGAGACTTTAGTTTGGGGGCCAAGGGGGGTCGGTAGGAGGATAGGGGAGTATGAGAGGAATTATAAAGGGGGTTTCTTTCATAATTCCTTCCGCCGCTGTGGTTCCTAAGCCCCGAGATTAATTTGTGCGGAAGGATGAGAAGAAATTGCTCAGCTGGGATGGAAAGAGGGCGGAATTTGAAAAAAAAGAATTTACGCTACATTCTTTCCCCATCCCAGCCCAGCAAGCAAATAGGCCTCGAAACTTCTTTTCATAACTCCCCAAATATAATCTTTTGATACATTTTCAGGTACGTGTTTTTTTTTTGTAACTGAAAAAGTCTGGATACACTCGCTCAGGCCCGATAAGAATTTTCCACCAGTAATTCTGGTGCTCGAAAACCCGTTCGGGCTCGGCAATAACGTTCATCACAGTTAGGAAAGTTACAAAAATGTGCACATTTCATCATTAAATCGCCAGTGGTGGTTGGAATCTTTTTTTATGGGCCCGTGAAAAATCATAAAGATCGTAAATATAGCTCTCGAGACTTAATGAGACACATTTCCTCCTTATCGCGGCAGGCCTTCATTCTCAAGCCTGTGCTGCGGTCACGCTCAGCCATGTTGGAGGTGTGATGGTCTCGTATTCGTAATAGTAAAAAAAAACAAATCAGAACATTTTGGTATTGTTTACATGGTGCCGCATTTTAAAATCTGATGAATTTTATTTCAATATAAAATCATTCACGTAAAGACAGAAATTGTTACTCTCCCACATTACCCAAATTCATAAAAAAGCACTACTACTCGAAATATGAGCAGTTCTTTTACCTTAATAATTCCGCTTTTGGGTGTATATATGGTGCAGTTTCTGCTACACTATCAACAAACCCAAACTTGAAGATTGGTTTGCTGCAGCTTTCTACTCCACTCATGCTTCATTCCGAGATAATTTCTCGCTTTAACGACACACACTATTTGCGTAATGTATTCCATTCATGTTGTTCCTCTGCAATTCTCCCATTGATTTTTTCTAATTTTTTTCAGTAGCCTGTCTGAAAATGTCCCTGGTAAGTTGACTTCATCTTCCTCAAGGAATTTTCATCATACCTCTTTTCTCTCATTTAAGGACTTCTTCCATTGGTGATTGCTCCCTGCACCTCCGTCACAATTTTACAACATTTCATCTCCAAAGTCTCCAATCTCGTTAATCGTTCTTGATTACATAAACTATGCATGTTAGTGACTCCATCATATCTAGGACATTAAATAAAACCCTAAGTCTTGGCTAAAGCTTTCAAGACGAATGCCATTTTCAGGAAAAGCGTCCCATATTAATAGTTTTAACCTAGTCTTCGCTGTAACTGCTGGAAAATCCCATTAATTTTCCGTTTTACTCTGCGTTAGAGAAGATTCACGTTTATTTCCCTCACTGAGAAATGTTTGTTCGTAAAAAGGTGTATCCCTGGGGTCTCGACGAGCAAATTTCACGGCAATTAGTAAGTAAGCGGGGCTGTTATTTATGCGAAAAGCAAATACAGACCGGTGAGCATTTCTCAATATCCCAGAGAAATATGAATGGGCGCCGAGTGTTTAACCGCAATATGATGCCGGGACCAAGATTTATGGATTGATAACTTTGGCTCAGCATCCATTTTCAGCATCCAACGCTCTCGCGGGACGATGAAGCCTTTATGCTCTACTGCAATAAACTACCGAAAAGGCAATAATACTTCCCCAGTGGTGCTGGAACCCAGGACTTCCATGCTAAAGAGATAGATTCAGCCGTTTCAAGGAACGAGCTCCGTAACTCTTGGCTTGTATAACGTTACGACCACATTATGCAGTACATAATATGCAGACTCTCAACTCTAGCATAATATTTCCCATTCCCTTCAGCCAGCAAAGGTTTAAAGCCTTTCCCTAAGCCCTTAACATTTTGCCATTAGAGAGGATATTACGCGGTAGTCATTTAACAGTGACCCTGTCCCTAATATTTGGTATATATGAACTTTAATGAATTCCTACCAAGAAATTAAACTTTGCCCAAAGACTCTAAATTGCAGCAGTGGCATAATTCATGAAAGAATTGCTATTAATAGGAAAAACACATTTTGGAACACTCAAAACTGTATTTGAAATACTTTAAGGCTCATATACATTTGCTCAAAATTATTGAAGTATTTCGTAAACTCTCGGGTTAGATTCGCCTTGAAACGATATAATTTGTTATTTTAGATGATTTTCTTGTGAGAAATTTCAGAGAAGACACTGAGAGCAAAGGTTTTCTCTAAAGAACGAATATGAGAATAAATCGCAGCAAAACATAGAAATATTTCTGTCAGACATTACAAGATTTACTCAAAATGGTCTAACAAATATTTTTTACATAAAAATATTTTTTTAAATATATTTTCCGTTCAATACAGCCAATTTTTTTTTCGTTCTAAAACCAATCTCTTCACAAATGCTTTCTGGATTTATGGCACTCTCTTAAAAAACACTGTGTGTGTCACTTCCCAGATCGTGAAACCCCGCAGAACGCTTCCTGCCATAACTCTACATAACTGAGCCAAACTATCCATCTTATCGCCGCTCAAAAATCTTCTTCAACCCCCATGTGCCCCCAATTTTAAAAGTCCTTCTCTCTCTCTCTCTCTCTCTGGCTCTTAAAAAAATAATCTAGTCCCTCCCAGGCCGTACCTACTCCTCTCGAGATAAAAAAAATCCTCCCCGACCTCGTAGTACTCGAGCCATAAAGTCTCAACTACCACTTTTTCCTCCACTTCATGCCTTAGACGCTAACAACTTTCAACCCCCTTCCACCCTTTTTCATTCCTCCCCTATATAAACGAACCGGCAACTCACACCCTCCCGACATCCCACGGCGGGGAGTTTACCCTTGAGTTCTCCCCTGCGTTGCACCGATCTTGAAAACGAGAATGAACGTCCCTTGGAAGACTAGACTGCGCACTCGTTCTCTATAAAATTATAACTTGTCTTTTGCGGGGTTAGACTTCACTTTAAGGTAGTCCGAGAGAGACAGTTCCCTAGTCATTATAGAGAACATATTCGAACTAAACGTTTTAATTTCACCAGCTGTAGGACACATCATCAAATATTGCATTATTATTGGTGCATAATATAGTTTTATATGACAGAAATGACAAGTAATTAAATGAAAATATCTAAATAAATCTTTAACTTCACTCACTTCTTTCGCGCGGTGCGTTTGAAAATCCTTCAAAACGGAAGGTTTTTTGTGATGCCCAAGAACCTATTGCGGTGACAATATGATTAATTTTCACAAATAGTTGAGAAAGCAAACAAACTATACGCTGTCAGTTTTTCTCCGACATGTAAGTGTTAGAAATACCTCTTTTGTAAATAAGTCTCTCTCGAGTGATACACGTACCATTTCCCATGTAAAATGGTTGGTATTCTTTGAAAAATATCTCCAAAAGTACTGTAATAAAAGGTTAAATTTTTGATGTCATTAGAAGGATGAGATATTTTTATTTAAAATGTGACCAAATTCATGGTAAAATTATATTTCGCTCACACTACCTTAAACACGCTGCCAATATTTTGGATCCCTGTCAGATAGACGTCTAAACAGAGGTAGAATACGTGCAGCAAAATTCGATGAAACAGGCAAAAGGCCAATTTGACAACTTCTTTAGCATGAAATTCGCATATTCTCGCGAAGTTGAGTGGAAATCTAGCATCATTAAAGGAAAAAAAGTGCAATTTTCAGTTTATAAAATTTCATTTCGACCTGGGTGGCAATGGTAATGCAAACCAGAAGATGGTGCGTTAACATTTAAACCTGGGTGGTAAGTAAATTTTATATTATGGAAAATTACGCGGCTTATTATTTCAAGAGCTCCATTAGTGTTACAACCTATGTGTAAAGTTGTAATGGTGATCGGCTTCAGACCGCTGATGAAAATTGTCTTAATCATTTATTTAAGTTAAATTTATTTTCTCAAAGCGTAGCTAACATTTTAAGAGACTAGAGATTCTACGATTGATTTGATCAGGAGATGAAAATAGTGAAATAAACAGAATAAGGGACAAGTTTAAAATGCCACTTCTCCCTCGAATGATAAAAAACCATTAAAAATTCCAACGATACTTTAAACTACTATTGTTGTCTCGATAGGTAGTGAAGGAAAATTGGTTATTGGCTGAATTATGCTTCCTCATCTTGTATTTAGTACTGGCAGCATTTCTTGCATGTCTCCTGTACAGCTTTCCTTAAATGTACAATTACATAGTTGTTGACGGACACTCGTAACTACTATCAACAAAAATCACAATAAAACTTACCAGCTATTTCGATCATTAAAGATGATTTTCAACAGCCCATTGAAAGAAAATGAGTTTAAACCCAGTGGTCATTTAAAGTTAAAATTTAACTCGCGTACAGGTAGCAGATAAAATGTAAATAACCCCTATAAAAATCTTCTCTCGTAAAACTCAGATCATTGGGACAACTTATACATCAAAACAGGAAAACTTCGCGGAATAGGAGGCTAAAATGTGTAGAGAATGGTTCAGAAATCCCAAAATATCCCTAAAATGTACATTAGGATCAAGATATCACTACTGGCCCATCATTAAAAAAATTAACTCCATCCAATGCCACCCAGACTAGTACATATACATCTACATCTACGTCATAGCCACCTAAATGGTGTGTGGCAGGGGGTGCTTCTACACCAGGCATGCATGAATTATACGGCAGAATACCAAAACTACAATCAAACCAGCGTACCACACATGCAACGCGTTAATTAAAAATCTACTAACCAAGAAACATTCCATCGTTAACCGTTCCAACATGCAAAGGATAGGTACAAAGACTACTAGTACACATTCAAAATATCATGCATAAATAAGAACATCAGTAATTAAATTATTGCATAAATAAGAACGTAGAGAATATAAAGAGAATGATCTACAGTCTAGCTAATGTCACTATTCGCACTATTCATGACGACGATCATAGCTGTTATGATGCCAAATGGTACGCGGAAAAGTGACGTTTTATACCTATCGGCTCTACAATCTATCCGTCTGATTTTATTGGAGCGATCTAATCTGCCGCAGTACGAGGGGGTTAATAGTATGTTTATCCTGAAATTTAGTTAGGAGGTTAAGCCTATAATTTAATCTACGCTGTGATAGCGATTCCCATCCAACTCTTCTAACAATCCAGAATCCATTCTAGTCTAATCCAGAATCCAAGTCGTTCTAATAGATGATGTTGGGGAGGCACAGGGAGCAGGACCAGTGAATAGCCATGTTCAGCGTAAGTATTAGCGCAAGAAAAAAAACTGTCGTGCGACATTGTCTTGGCAACGGGCGTCAGTCAGGCCAAATGACTCGCTCCTCCAAGCCCAAAAAAATCTCGACTATCTCATCCCCCTATCCCACGTGACTTCGGAATCCCTTCCCTGCTTTTGTAAATGGCTTCCTGAGTTCGCTCTCCACCGTTCATCTCAAGGGAACAGCCGTCCCTCCACTTTCCTTTTTTCCCGTCCTTTTTAAAAATCCCTTTGTTTCCGCTTCCTCTCCACCTTTATCTCGCACCCTTCTCCACGGCCTTCTCATTTCTACTCTCCTCTCTCCCTTGAAGCCCTTTAAGGGCACGCATTTCATTCGCATTCACGCCCACTCCATTCCCCTGCAAGCTGACAAGAGGGCGTGAGATACACGATACGTGCCAGGACATCAACCTTCAGGCATTCATTTGATGCCTCACGTGAGCTGACCCTTAAAATGGGAGGCCAGATGGCAAATGAGGCTTTTCATCAGAAAAATTGAGATCGCGCATTATTTCTCATAACAATTTGCATTAACGTACTTACATAACAATCACGCCGTTCCCTTCCAGGATAGGTACAGTCACTAAGTTTAAATCATAAATACATATTTGTACACCAAACTCCGCTTCAATAGTCTCCTCCATACCGACCTATCCTTGCAAACCTCTTTTGCTTCATTTACTCCCATACACTGCTTCATACACGCCCTCCTGTTTTTAAGACTCCTAGCATTTCTCCTCCTAAGAATTTCCTCAACCACATCCAACCACAACTTTCTCGGCCTACCTCTACCTCTCACACCATTTATTTCACTCTCATATATGTTTCGTTATTCGACTCTCATCTATTCTCTCAACATAGCCAAACCAACAAAGCACACTCCTTTCATATATGTCCATTACTGGACCATCTAACCCACATTCATTTATTACCCACTCATTCCTGACCCTATCCATCCTACTTTTTCCGCAAACACTCCTCAGATAACTCATACCCACGGTATTTAGTCTACTCTTATGTCTATCTTGACATACCTAAGATTCACTACCATACATCAAAGTGGGGAGAAGTACAATTTGTACACGGCGATTTTTGCTTCCTTAGACAGGCACTCATTTCTTGATATGCTCTACATGTTACCTACAACTTTCCCTCCAGCATTCGCACGTCTCTTTATCTCCTCATCTATCTGTCCATCTTTCGCATACATCTCACCTAAGTACAGGAAATCATCCACTTACTCAATTACTTCATCATACAGTTATTCTCCCCATTATCCTTATCAAAAGCATTTGAAGCAACTTTTATCAGATATACAAGGCATGAATTTCATTGGTCAACCATTCTTCATTATTAAGAAAATATTCTCTTTAAAACTACGCGCGCATGGTGGCGTGGAAAAATTACCGGATACCCAGGGGATCACGTCAAGGAAGAGTATCAGTAACGAGAGCAAACAGCAGTAATTGAATGATATTATTGTCTAGATTTCTCCTTCTTATGGCATATTGCATCACTGACTAAGCAAAGAAACGATACCGTTTCTTTGCTTAGTAAGTATTTCAGCGAGAAGCTTACCGTCTTGATAAAAGAATTAGAGCATGTGCAAAGGAGATCCACTAGATTGTTAAAGGCCGTTATGATAATTGTATAAGTTACGAATTTAATTTAAGAACTAGGATGGGAATTACTATCAGAACGCAGCTGAAAATTTAGGTTAAACCCTATAAGTAAATTCGAAACCGATTTGTTCACAGATGACGTTAGATATATATTAAGAACCCATGCGTATTATGCTAGGCTTGGTCAGATTAACAATATTAGAGAGACAGATTGTCGTACCGATAGATTTAAAATGTCATTTTTCCCGCGTACCATGAGAGAGAGCAGTAGGCAGCGTAGCAAAGGGATAGGTAGGTGAAATATAGTTAGAGTAGTCTTTAGTGCATGATGCATGTAATAACAACCAATTATCTCTTTCTTATTATGTAGACACTAACCATCTATCTGCATGTGACCCTGTTCTCTAGCATGTCTCCCTTAAATATCCTAGTTGCATGTCAATATTGCATTTTTGGTCATCTTCACCCCCTGCCACACACCCTCGTGGTGGCTCGCAGGGTATTACGTCGATGTAGATGTAGATGTACCGTTTGGTGATGTCAAGCCAATGAGATATCGTTTTGGATCACATAACTTTTTTAAACTTCATAGAGCACTTGAAAGGCATACAAATGCTTACGGTTGACGCACATTCTTACTCATGGATTATTTATATAGTTTAGTTTTTGAAGGAATTCGTATTCAAGTTTACTAATTTAATATAAGAAATAAAAATTATATTATATGAAGCACGTTCCCCACTGTTTTAAAATAATGATTATTTTTTACTCAACTGGTATTTTCTTCGCTATGACGCATTTTACTTGCACCAAAGATACAGATTAAAATGACTAGGCGACACAATAGATAGGCAGAAATATGTGTGAATGAAATTAGGGGAATAAATTGACGTAAGAACATATTGAATATGTTAATTTTCCCGCTAGCGAAAAGAGACCATTGAGCTAGAGTCTATAAATTGAATTGTCGATTTTCATCGTAGGTTTGAATTTCCCAGGAATGATCGTTTCTTAATCACAATGAAGAATAAACCTTCCACTAATAACAGGCCTTATGTGCTTTCTCTTTAACTCTTGTATCGCGGTCCATTTATGTCGGTGCAACATACATTACTCTCAGTTTCTGTAACTCATAGTGCTGTACATGTTGGTAAAACTTCGCCCCTTAAATTTTATATGCTGGATTTTTACTAATGAATCATTATTCGTAGTTTTATTGACTTCAATGGGATATAGTGAGGGCAGGTAGGTGAAAATTCATCTTCTATTATGCATCCTAGGGATATCTTGCAAGCTCATTATGATCATTGATTGTTCAATGCTAAGATTGGTTGATAGCAGCCTTCCACTCGACGTACCAGGCGTTTTATAGCGCATGAGATCTGGAACTAGAGCATTTCTGGTGTGGAAGCTTAGCGAAATAGTCGGCTCCAACTCATGGGTGGTTTGTAAAAATGAAGAGGAGTAGAGTTAGTGAATCGCATTTGCAAATAAAATTGTGTAAATGTGTGTGCTGAGTATAATGGCTGTGAATATTCCGTTTACCGCTTAATAAGAATACTGTCGATGGAAATCTAGCAAGAAACTTTGTTCGCCGAATCCTACGTTAAACTGTATATCCTCATTTCTCAACGAATGCTTTGCAGACGACTGATTTCTTTGAAACCTAGTTCAAAACTTATCTCAGTTGGTATACGCCCATACTAAATTATTTATGGCTAGAATCTGTTTGCCACCTACCCTCATCCATTCATCGAATACATTCTGCCTCCATTAAGAGAATGAATCAACATATGATATGAATTGCCATGTTTGCAGCCAAGAAATATTTGAGCAATTTCATGAATTTTCAAAGAACCACGGAACTAGCCGCGCAGTTACTTCAACGGAGTCACCCGCTAATGATCACACAATTGTGTGAAATTCACAGTGGAAAAATCATTCGCCTGGACAGGGAATCGAACCCAATTCCCTCGATTTTGCGCCGAGTGCTCTAACCCACAAGATTCACAGTGGAAGAGGACGCCTGGGTAGCGTAATTGGTTAGAGCACTCGCCGCGTAATCGAGGGATTTGGGTTCGAATCCCAGTCCAGATGAATGATTTTTCTACTGTGAATTTCACACAATTCAATTTTATGAATATTTCTTGGTGGTTTTTCGGCGTAGTGTGTATATCTTGAAGTGAGTCATATTCTCTATAGCTTGTAGGTAGCATGATCCGTACTTGTTATTTTGATCGAACTACCCCCATTTGCTGAGCACGTAAGATAATTTCCCACGCGGCTCGCTTCCAGTCCAAGTATTTTGCGAAATCAGTTCACTCCATATATTCCTCCATAACCCTCCATCTCCTTCATGCATAGCTTTCCCCATTCCCCATTCTTCTCTCCCTTAAGCAACCCGCACTCTCCATCGCTTTCTTTCACCCATTGAGTCAAAATGTTAGCAGAGGGGAGTTCGTAATGGCCCCATTTTCAGCCGCCATTAAACCTCTCATCCACTATCCATCCCTCTCGCCTCTTGGCATTCTCATCTTATATACGTTCGAAGCCTCCAGCAGCAATGTGAAGAGTGTCATTGCGAGATGTGAGAACGAAAAAGAAAAAAGATATGGCGCGACATTACTCGGGAAAGTAAATCCTGAATGTGAGCTCGAGCTGTGAGGAATTCTTTTGTGTGTGCCTCAGTGAAATTGTGCACACTCTTAAGGTTGAGCCTCGTAAAAGACGGCAAAGATATCCAATGCCATTGTAAATAAAAATAAAAAAAAACGAAATTACTTGCGAAGCTGGGGTGTGATTCCTTTTCCTTCGTGAGATGTTCAAGAGCCTGCGACTTTAAATGGGTCAGCAGAAGTTTCAATTGAAAGCCATTCGCAAGAGTATGTGATATAAACGAAAACCACACATCCGGAAAAAGAAGAAAGATCAATATGCACCCAGCCTGCGGGAGAGGATAACATAAGATTGGTACGTCTGCAGTAGCAATTCCATGAACTATTCATAACTAATTGCTATAATCAGAGAAGCTAGGGTATGAAACTAGGCACTGCTAACGAAAGTAAGCTGCCATAAAACATCTATTAGTTTGTTAGCTAATCCGCAAGCCGACAAATGGAAAAAACCTCAGCCAGAGTGATAGAAATTTTAGTTTCACTGGATGATAGAAGAGATGTTGTCACATAATTTGCTACGACATAAGTCGCAAGTGCTTAGTGGGCCAAAACTAGAAGAGGGAAAATTAAAAATGACGATACAGTATTAATTTTTCAAATGACGAGAATAGCTAAGCTAGGGATGAAAACATTTGTTTAGAAAAGCACTTCAAGGTAGTAAATAAACAAAATCATGGTTGTGAGGAGTACATTTAAAAAACAACTCAGGCTGACATCACCGAAATTAGGATAAATTTAGATATTTGAAATCCTAAAAAATAAGAAAATAAAACCAAGGGGATAAAAAATACTCATGACAGAGTACTAAATTTGATAGAAAAACAAATATTACATCACTGTTGCCCTATATTTGACATGAAACATTTTACTTAAATTTCCGAACAAGCACACCACATCAAACAATTTAACGTGGCAACTACATTAATTGATCTACAAATCGTTGGAAATGTGGAAACAATATAACAGCAACATATTTTACATGAAGGAAAAACATAAACTTTCAATAGGCAAGGGCATAAGAAAAAGATAAAAGAAACATAATGAATTTTTTTAAAATTTCCCATTTGCAGAGTCATGTTCAAATGATAAAATAAGTTCTTAAATAGAATTGTTCATTTTAACCTATCATGAAATATATCAGTGATTTACAATAGCTCATTCAACCAATAGCAACGTATTTCTCCTCGATGAGAATGAGGACCGTCGCCGAAAAAATGTATCTTCGTCACGTCACGGGTGGAGGACAGATTGGTCACATACCGAGGCTATACATCCCTTTTTCGTCTAACAGTTCTATCACAATGGTTACCGCCCGCGAGTCATCCAAGTACACATGAAACCAATACGCCCAGACCCCACACGGAGAAGTCTCCACCGTCACTTCCATAACCCCTTTCCCATTCCGCCTTCGAATTTTTTTACAACCCCCACACCCTCTGCCCTACGTCTTTCTCCTCCACTTTTCACCACCCTCAAACCCCACCTCCTCCTCCGAAATAAAAAAACTCTCCCACCATTTCGCACCCACTCTCTTGCACCTCCAACCTCCCAACACACCGAGGCTTCAAAAAAAAATTCTCTCACTTCATACATTTTTTCACATGCCTCCCCGAAGAAAAAAATAAAAAAAACCGGGTTAAAAGCTTTGCTTTTTATTCTCCATGCCGTCCTCCACTACCACCAACCCCCTCTTATTCGGAGCAAGAGAGCTTAGAGGAAGGGATGGGTGGAAAAAAAGACGGGGGTTAGTTTGGAGGGGAGTGAGGGCGGAACAGATTTTTTTTTCAGACTCGGATGGGGGTTTATTTAAGTGGGCCTAGCGCTCCGGGGGTTGGCGAGATGCGAGTATATTTGGGATCTGGCTGGTTGGTCGCCTTGGTGGGAATACGTCCGTCCCCCCGCTGAAAAAAAGGCTTGTGGGTCGTCTATTCTTCCCGCTACTCGTCAGCCGCCCAAACGTCTCTCCCACCCTCTCAATGCTCGCGCGGGGCTTTCAGTTTTTGTATACGTGTGCGAGGTCGAGAATTAAATGAGCAACGGATTCCTTATTTGTTTATGCATTAGAAAGGGCCGGGGGGATGGTGGAGGGGAGGAGGAGGCGGACGGAAGGCAGGAGCTATCGTTCCAGAAGCGAGCATTATTTGTCGAAAACGTGCTGGCGTTTTCTATTCAAACGGTTCGGGAATGCCGTGTGTTCTCTGGGACCGCGGCATCTGTTTCGCTCCTTTATTTAATCACTCCCGCGTTTTCACGCGTCCTCGCCAGAGGACTCCGCACATTTGATGCCGGAGCCGCGTCCATTACGACCGCCCAAAATGTTTACCCAAAGATAAACGTAAAACATACCCCTTCTTCCCACGCACGTCTTTCCCGCTGCGATTACAATTTGTTCGCATTTCTATCCCTCAGTAGAATCGTCTACACTCAGCAACTGTATGCAGTATATCTCGTATACATAGTAAAAATAACGGCTAGCGAGCTGCAACAAATTTTACAATCAAGCGAAAGGTAGCACCACACGGCCAAGGCTTTTAGTTTTTTAATCACGTATAGCATTTGGAAATATATCATGCATGGTAATATTTCCCGGCCACCCGATGTTAACTGCAAGGCATATTATCTACACAGCACCATCAATGGAGTAATAAAAAATGAAGTATAGCAAATGCTGTTGATTAGCTACAAAACCTACCAACGGACAACAGATTTAAAATAATATGCACTAACCATTTTTAAATATAAATATTCGACAGTTTTCCTCTAGCTCCTTCTATCAACTTATTCCTCATCTGATTACTTACATAATAGTAAAGATAACTATCAGTTGAACCGTGGCCATTTATAATTTGACTTTACTAATGTTACCTCCCAAATACAAACGATGGTATGAAATCGAAGATGAAGTATACTGAAAACTAGACTGAAAACTTGTATTTGTGCTATGATGTTACTTCCTGTGAGAAATATGCCATTTCGTTATTATTTAATGCTGAATCGGCATATTTTGGCAACTTTCCCCATTTACCTACCAGGATTTACCAAGCAAAATTGCACTCAACTTTTTCTTTGACCCACTTACATTGATACCCTATTATCACCTTTGCCAGCTGTGGGTACTCATGATAATAGAGTGAAGAACGACCTGAAGCAATCTCAACCTCACGGCAATACATGTTCTTCGTAAAGGTGTAAGTTTATATCGAATAGATTTTATAGTAAGTTCAACAAAACCGCGGTGAAACATCCCTGTAGCCATTGAGAGGATAATTGAAAAAAGAGGAAAATAAATCATTACTTATATTATACGTAGGTTCCCAGATATTTCTCAATTGTAGTCAAGTCGTAGTTCACGTTTTTACTATCTGTAATAAAACTATGAATTTAGAGGCACATATTTTGTATTAAAATGCTCAAGATGTTGTCGAAATGGCTCATACATCTGATTTTATGCTCAATAAAACTGCAGGGTGCATTAGTTTACCTCCATATTACCATTTCAAAACACGCCCTTTTAGAGAGTCGACTTTTTAGCTACGGTCGTAAGCCGCACGAAAGCTTAAGGAGACGAGGAAATGGAAACTAATGTGAATCAACGAGAAATTTTCCTGCAAAGAAAATTTAATTCACGCACTGATAGTAAATAATCCGATTATCTCCGGAGACTGCACAAGCCATAAAACAGTTTCGTAACCGATGGGTAGAGATCTCGCACACGGCGACCCCTGCAAGCGGTTCGGGGAAATTATTATTCCTGAGAGAGCAGAGAGACAGAGAAAACCAAGGGGTTATAAGGAATGCGTCATACTTGTCTCAAAGAATTATTACGGAATGGAGAAGGCTATACTACCCCACTGCTACACTTATGTCCATACCAACTACGGAGTGTCGCAGCTCCCTCATGGTTCTTAACTACACAATGCACAGCAATTGTACACGGCGAAGGAGGGAGGCGGAACATTTAGAACGATAAATATTTTCATTTTATCACCTCTGACCTTTACTCAAGGTACTCCATGATCAAAATTAAAAGGTAAATTGCACACAATTCACTTAAATGATGAACTTCGTAAATACACTTTTCATTTATACAGACTTGGACAAAAATATGTGCACTTTATAGGGAAGGGATCATTTTTCATCATCACTAGCTTAGTCAGTGTCTTAATATATTTGTCACACATTACGCTTGAAAGTTTTAGACGAATAACATAGTACCAAAATAACCATAAGTGTCATAAAATTCAAGCCAGAAGTAAGGACTTCCAGCGTGTGATATTAAGAAGCTCAATTCTGGAAGTAAACCGGGTAAGAGACTTCATGATTGCCTGGCATGGTGCTGCTATGGAATCTCATATCCAGTGGATTTCCTGAATTAAACTTCTTAACATAACTCTTTTACAGAACTCTTCTAAACATTTGTAAAAAAGTACAAGTTTTTTTTATGTTAATTATGAAATTTTATGTTAATTATGAAAAGTTATGGATGAGGGTACATATTAGCCATTTTTTATGCAAAAATAGCGCCAACAAGACTATAATTTACAAAGATATTGTGATAAACTTAAGCGAATATTTTATCTTTAAGTTTTTTTTTCCCATATTAAAGAAGTACGCTTACTTCTTAAAAGGGCCAGCGATATTAGGATAACACTTCCAATTATAGAAAATTTAATGATAAAATTTACACTACTAAATACTTAAAAAAACACATAACTCAGGTTTCAACGCTTAAGCGTCATCTTCAGGTCCAAAAAAGACCTGTTTTTTCTCATTTCATTCAACATTTGATAAAACTCAGAAGATTGTATTGATCAAAAAATATTGGACAAAAAGAGAAGAGAATAACCTACGCATAGGCTAAACTCACAGAACTCCTGACCCACTCCCAGGCTAAACTCGCAGAATGGTTGTAACAAGCGACCCTTGAGTTAGCAGTTGGGTGTGGTATCCAGAAGACAAACCGCGTAGGCATCCTTTTCCTTCCTCACCATGTCTTTGTCACTTGACACTGAGAGGTATTTCAAGGATCACATCTGGGGCTTCACTCCTTTTCTTGAGACTGCGTAGTTGATCCTTAGTCCTCTGAAGAAGAGCCGAACTTGCCTCCTTCACATTGGTGTTCTTAGGGTTCTCTAGCGTGGATTACAGGGTGCGAATCTTTATTTTCGAGCAACCTAAACCATTCCGTTATTGGATACTTTTCACGTATCCGTCCCTAACGAGGATGTGGCATGGACGCGAAGGGAGAGATATCCCTTACATTTTTTTTACCTCTCTCCGAAAACTTGCTGCAATTTGTGCGCATATGGAGAGAATGAAACGCCTCGTTATAAAAGCTGATTCCTCGGCTGCGCTTTGGATCGGATATCCAGACACACTCCTATTGCAGCTCGGCGGGCACAAAAGGAATCCGGCTTGGAGGAAGTTAGTGAAAGGACGGAATGGAGAAGAGGAAAAAAAACAAGGATATTACGTCCCGTTTCAACGCACACACTCCATTCCCCTAGTTTTTTTCCCCGTTCTTAAGCCGCTACTTGCTTACCCCAGTGCACGCCCGTTCCCTCTCCTCATCCCTTCATCCCCTATTTCCCTCAGTCCTAACGGGTATGACCACATACATTTCTCTCTACCTATTTCTACTCTGCGGTTCTAAGCCGAAAAAATATCGCAGGTATCGAAGAGTGAGTAAAAAAATGATGACGATGGTACTGCTCTAACTGGAGCCAATTGAGGAAAGTGCCTCGTTTACCGGACATGCTTAAATACAAGTTAATGACTCTTTTCTTGAAAAATTCCTTGAAAACCATAAAATTTTTCATCACGAACTTTCACGTAAAAGGTTACTCCTGTGTAAATTCATTTTCGAAGAGCATTTCAATCACTGTAGCTATTGCTTGGTGGATATGTTGCCAATTTTTAGCTTCATGCAAGCTAAGAATTTAATGTTTGAAAATCATATTACCATTGATGCAAAATGTATAACATGAAATTTTTCAAAATATTTCAGCTCAAAAATAAGTGGGTCAGTTAAAATATATAATAGCGATAGCATTGAGAAAATGTATCAAAAGCTTAATAATCCGCATCAAATTTCCATTTAGCATAATCATAAAATTACCACACCGCATTCGATGTCGGGCGCCGTTACATTTTTGATCCATGCTTTTCTTCCTGACGTATTCTAGTGCCAGTCTGCTCCACTGAATTAAAGTTCATCGTAAGATGCAGCAAAGGAATAGGAAGTATGTTTTTGAGTGTCACTAATTTATGGAACGTCATGCAAGGTACCCTTAGGATATTGTATTCAATGAGATTACCATTTTTAATTTCTATGCCCTAGCAATGTATCCTGTTCATTCAGTAAGAAAAGAAAAGGATGAGATAAAGCATGCGATCATCATGACAAGTTGAAGGTATTTTTTCATTAATTTTTCCCGAGAAATTCTTTGTGCTATTTTGGACCAAAAAATAAAAATAAATCAACTTTTATGGCACTGCTGTTTAACATTTTAGTCCAACGATAGTTTTTTTTTATTCTGATATATTATTTCAACGTTCCTATCATTGAAGATGCGTGTAAAACTTCGTAAGGTTTCCGGGAGAGAATATGGAGATTAAGATACTTCACGCAGTATCATGACTGTTCCATTGGGACAATGTCCCAAGCTCAAAGTGAACCCTCGGCAGGCAAAAAAATATATAATGGTGCAAGCACTAGGAATGTAAAAAAAGATTTTTTTCGATGGGAACGGAAAAAGTAGTCCGCGTAAAAAAAACGAGGCTGCGGACGAAAGATAAAATGTATCCACGATGTGAACAATAAAAATGCGAACATCTGCAATATAAACAAAAGATGGAAAAAGCGACGGATGAAAAAACCAGAGGGGGTAGGCGACGGACGAAATACGAAGGCTGACAGCGTAAAAAATAGAAGAAGATAAAAATCAAGTCTGGTTGGAAGGGAGGATGAGGGAACGGCTGTAAGAGAATATGAGTGACGGAAGGAGAGAAAAAAATACAGCCCAAGGAAGACACAAAACGGGAGTGTATCCGGGTATTCCGCAGGACAAAAAAAACACTACTCGGCTCGGATGAGTCAAGTTGCAATGTCACTGCAATGACATATGGCACTCATCCTTCGCCTTCGACTCACATGAGGTATTCTTGTCCTCTCTGTGTGCTAAAGCATTGAAAAAAAAGTGTTTCCGGAAATGATTACATTTTGCTCCCGACTTTCAGTTTCACGAATGCTACTTTTATATGGGGACAAGAAGAAAGATAATGGTGGCGAGGCATTATTTCATTGTTTATGTTCAAAATCTATTTCCAGAAAAAATAACGAGACACAAGTTACACACGAAATACAAACGTCAGGAAAGAAAGGAAATCGAAGTCGAATATATTTCCTTTGAAATAAATGTCCCCGGCAATTTATTATGCTCTAGTTCAATCTAAGCTAAACTACGGCATAATTTGCTGAGGAGGTGCTTATAAAAATTCCCTCAATCCGCTACTAATTCTCCAAAAAGCAATAGTAAGACAGATTGCCAGAAAATGTCAGTATGAGCCGTCCTTCCCCATATTTGTGGATACATATACAGTTACTTCCCCTACGCCATTTCGATATATATATATATAAGTTACTGAAAATTTTCTACCTCAGAAGTGGTGATAAACATAAGGTCGAAATCCATGTATACTTATTAAGATCTACAGCAATGAATATTTTGCCTAAGCCTAATTTGACGTTATTTCAGCGATCATTTATCTACATAGGGCCAAAATTGTTTTATATATTGTCGGATGATATGAGAGATACAATTAGTTTATCATCATTTCTTTACAGGGTTAAATAGATGGCTATTCGATACAGAAAATCCTGATATGTTTTTTCGTCAATATTAACTGTTAACAATCATTATAATATGTTTGCACGACAGGTTGAGATTTAAAAATTGTTATCCTTTTCATTGTATACCTATGTTACATATTTTGTCTCAGTATATTTCATTTTGAGTTTATTCTTACTGATAAATTGTTTTTTTGAGGTATCCCTAATACAGGCAAAGCCTAAAGGGATCCATAATATTTATCCTTTGTTATAGCTTATAGTTGTGTTTGTACAGTTGATTTAATGGATAAATAAATTTATTATTATCATTATATGTAAAAAAAATTATGATCCAAATATCTACCTTTTATTTTAGTCCAGACTTAAGTTTTCAGTAATATATTAAGTAATGAACCAAAGAGCGTGCACAGCCTCCATATTTATAGTTGTGTTCACTGAAACAGCGTTTGGTACAATTACAAAGTTACTGTCTATCACTTTAATGTTAATATAAAATTGCAATTGATTTTTTTATTTTTTTATTCCAACGAACGCTTACCAACTTTTCTTTCTCAACACAATTTCTCAACACAAATAAGTAAATGTCAAATGTCTGCTCCATCACGGTGAGCAGTTCACAACCTGCCAGAATTTATGCAGAAAACTGCTCAAGTTTTCCTCTTCCATACTCGGCGATTTCCCGGCCGAACTGCCGCACAGTAGGCAGATACTGTGGCTGTACATTTCTGACTACTTTAGGAGATCATCAAGATCACGGTTGCGAGCTAGGAATTGAATATGACGGTTGGAAAAGAAACGATCGCGTAACATGTCAAGACAAATTCGAAGCCTGTGGCAAGATCACAAAAGGAATCATCCTAACATTGAATGAAAGAGTAAAATAATTTATCAGTGACTCCGAAGGAAAAATATTGCGATGGCACAACAGCAAAAAAAGCACGGACGCGTCCCAGAGGACGGAACGACAAAACGGAGGTGAGTTCACGAGTAAATAAAATGCCGCTAGAGAGAGCGGCGCAATAGGGCAGAAACGACTAAGGTTTGGGATGATAACACAAAAATAAACGATGAAGCCATAAGGACTCCCTGGAGCAAATCCGGTGGGAATGGAACGAATGATGGCAGGGGGTGAGAACGGGCAGAGTGGGGGGGGGAGTGGGCAGTGAGTTTAGAATGGGAGGAGGAGGGGGTGGGACTGGAGGAGCTGGGGGGGGGTGGAATGGTGGAGAAGTTGAACAAAAGGAAGAGAGGAGGGGTTGACTTCTTGTGGGGTTGGAAATACAGTGGAACGAGTCGGAAATCGGTGAAATGGTTCGGACGGAACTTTACATGGAGACTGGAAGGATGTGCCAGAGGAGGTTTGAGGGGATGGAGAGAGGAAATTACGAGTAAGGGACGTTGTCCACGGAATCCATAATGGAAAATGTTTATAATCGGGGGCGCGGGAGTAGGATGCATGAGTGGTGAGAGGAGGAAGACGGTTGATGAGGGTTGAGGGTGAATGGGCGGCTTGGAATGAGTAAACCAAAGTTAGAAAACATTATATTCAAATGAATTTCACCAAAATGTGCTCCGTATATAGTCCATAAAAACATTTAAGTACCAATTCGATAAGGAAATTATTAAAGTATACTTTTTGCAGATTCACCTCTATATGCCTTCTCAAAACAACATATTAATTCCAAATGTAACGACCCAATGGTTCCGATAACGCCTAAAAACTTTTCCGATTCTAAATAAAAGTACACACTAACGATACGTTAGAGTGCAGAGGAGACTCAATAATCTGAATTTTATTCCAATAAAGCCTACTTGTTACCGTGATATACAATGCATATTTTAAGACTGAGATCGTTTGAATCACTTAAAGGGAGTAGGAATCCAGCATTTTTTCAATAAAGAGGTTGATGGTACGGGTAGGCCATATGAACATTCGGGTGCTAAAAATAAAATGAACTCGGTATTTTGTTATACGTAAACATTTTGTGTAATTTCAGTAAAAATTAATGAAAAGGATGATAATGGAAACAATTACAATGACATAGTACATATTAGTATAATAAGCAATCATACTAGTCATTAATCGTTCTATGAAAAATCATAGAAAATTTTTTTTTGGCTAAAATACGAGTGCACTGATGTGAAATTGATGTGACAAAGGGAAAATAAGAAACTTTGTCATAAAATTCCAAAAGACAAATATGATTAAAATATCTCATCTAAAATCTCAGTATAATTGCAAAAAGCCAATTAATCGTCTCAGTTACCTCATATATCGTGACACAGATGCTTATTCGAAATAAGTTTGTTAAAATTTTACCTTGTTAAGGAGTCATATCCATTTTTTTAAATCTCGGTGAGTCTCTCACAGTTAACAGTGCAGGGGATAAGTCCAAAATATAAAAAAGGAAGATCTCTCGACTTAAAAATGTACTCCGTTAAAAAAATAATGTAAATAACAGTAAAAAAATGTATTTTTCCCCGCGACTAGCGATGGAAAGGGGCAAGAGATGGGTAGGGTGAGAAGGTGGGGTTTAGGAGGTATTGAAATGCCGAAGGCCATGAGAGGCAGTGGGGATCGGGGGTGAAGCTCATGCGGGAGAGCTGTTTCGGAACCAGACCTCCGCAGCGCATGTGTATACATTCAGTATATATGCGAGAGTGTGGCTGTGTAACGGAGGAAATGAGGCGGGGGGGGGGGAGAGTGTGGGGTGAGATGTAGGTAGTAGTGGAGATGCGGAGGTCGGAGTATGGGGAGCATGTCCATGTGGGGTTGGGGGTTGGGGAGGCGTGGAGAGGGAGGGGGGCAGTATCCGGAACTCCCGACTTCGTCCCACAAGACTTGAGAAGCAGTCCCCAATCTCTATAAACGTCTGGACCCGGCGCTTTTAGCCATAACACAACAAGGAGCGGCGAGCCGGGAGGCTGAATCTAGCCACCACCAACACTGTCCAAACCCAGCGCCCCTCCCACCTTTCCGCCTCCCCACCCCACCACATCCTCGGAGGCAGGGCTGAGCAGAGAGAAAAAGGAAGCACAAACATTTCCACTTCTGTGCTTGCATGTAAGGGAAAATTGAGTCTGTCTGGACTTCCCCATTTTCCTTGTCGGTAGGACGGGCGGCGTGCATGCGGAGGACTGAGGGGGGAATGGGTGGAGAAACTGTGGAGGGTAGGGCTGTTTTTAAAGGGTCGGGGAGGCCGTGTGCCGGGGATATTCCCGATATGTACATGTTTTCCGAAGGGGCCTTGGCGTAAGAAGAAATGATCCGCGCGCTCCGTGAGGGGAAACGTGCTTCGGCCATATACGTTTTGCTCGGAAAGCCTGAGGTATCAGCGAAATTTGCGATGGGAATAATGGCGTTTCATTGCACTGCAGACAAGAGAAGGAAAGAAGGGAGACCGGGTTTTTGCCGTTAGAAAAATACGACGCCAGCCGGAGTCTCGCTGCTGGAATCGCATTCACTCCGCAGTGAGCGGAACTTCTCGAGCATTGTGAGGAATGCCGACGAATTTTAGGCAAGAAATGCGCTATTCTGTTTTTTTTACAGTTAGGCTACAATCGGGAATTCAATGGGATATTTCAGTGAACAGAATACTTAAGTGACAGCATGCTTTGAACAGGTTTGTATCAATTCCGAAGTTATTAAATAATTTATTCGGAAATGTGTACTTACCCTAAAGATACCTAAATATTTAAAGACTTAGAAATGGGAGATAAGGTAGCCTTTGTAGAATGAAAATTCGCATTGCATAAAAAAGACGACTTTTTTACCATGGGAATATGCACGAAACTGTACAAATAGGGGTTGAGAAGAGATATGACCGGTATGATATGACACCGATATGACGTCGAATATTTTTAAATTTACTTTCATGGTCCCGAAAACAGCACATTAGGGCCTTTTACATCGGGTGATCAACATTAACATTAGACGAAACACCAACAGCCATGTACTGAGGGATGAGAAACCACTCAGGTGGGACTCTAACCCACGATCCCGGGATTGGAATGCAAGGACTTGACCCCGTCGCCACCTGGGCCGAAAAATGGGTGAGAATATGGTGGGAAAGGGAGAACATACGAGAAAATTTATGCAGGCTCTACGGTTTTGGGTGCATTCTTTTGAACTTTCAATACTTAACAATCCTTTCATAAAATACGAGGATTGATAAATAAGGGAAGCAATTAGTACAATTGCGACAAAAAACCCGAAATATTAACTTACACAACTAAGGAAAAAGTCGGAGCAATTTTATAGCCGATTTATTCTCGGTACTATCATTTACGCTCTCATAATTTCAATTGAAATGAGCGTTTTCCGTCCCTTGGCGGCTCAATTCAGGGATAAAAAACATATTCACCACGGAGGTCTTGCTCGCTGATTACCCGAACAACACTCTGGCGCGACAGAACATGGTCTCTTCAGAAAAAAAATCGCGAAGTCGATAAATATGAATGACTAGGAAAACCGGATAAATGGAACGATAAATTGCTGGAATCATGCACTCCATGATAATGGCAAAAAATTTAAAAACATTTTTGGTCAAGTCGTCATGAGTATAAAAAACCGTACTCTTTCGGGTGCGGCTATATTTTCTGAAGGTGAAAACTGCCCCGCACCCTAAATACATTATTTTCGTTTCTTCTTTGGGCTCATCGCATCGGATGTCGAAAATTCACGATGAGCTAAAAACGCCCCACTCTTTTTAAACCCATCTTTTATGCCGCCATGAGCCCCGAAATGAAACAGCAGCCGTTCGCGGAAGGCGGATTAAAATATGCAAATGCTCACCAATTTCTCCCCATCTCACTGAATCATCAATTCGGATGGCTTAAAACCGTGACGCAGGCGTTACATTTGTTATCCCCATCGCAAATTTTGCACGCCCGACCGCCCGACGGTGGTACTTTGTTTTCCTCTTTTTTGCCCGCGCATCCCATCACGCGGGACGTAGACAAAAACCCGCCATAAATATGAAGGATAGGAATCGGGTCCCGAAGCGACCTCCGCCAGAGACGACACCCCCGATGTCAAAAGAGTGCTTATGCGATGTCCAACTCCAGGGAGATCGGTCCGGGGGGAGGGAAAAGGTAGGGGGTGTGGGGTTGGTTACTTACTTCCCATGCCGTGCTATAAACAGACCTCTTGAGTGAGGTGCAGCTGGGATGATCCTTAAAGCTTTCGCCGAGGCAGCGCTAAGAGCGGCAAAACTAATGGGACACCCAACTTGAAAAGACCCTTCACTTTGCCCATCTTTACTTGCCTTAAACCTCCCTCCCCTGCAATCTGGCCTTTCGAAAAAGTACTCAGGGGATGCCTGCCACCCTTCTTAACTCTTAAACTCTCTTTCTCCCTCCCCCAATCCCCAATACATTACGCTTCTGGTCCTTTTTTTCCATTCTGGCCTCGTAACGGAATAGCTAATTCAAATGCGCTCACCTGTCTGGGGGTAAAAGAGGCCGACGCTAAAGGACCCGCCGCTGCCCAAATATCCGTTCGCGTTCCCCACCCACCAGAGCCCCTCTTGCCTCTCATACCCCTGCTACTTCTACCGAACCTCCCCTTCTCCTCCCTATCCTCCTATACTACCTCACCGCTTCTTTCTTAACAGTCCCATTCCTGGATTTACTGGAGAGATCCGCGCCCCAAGTCTTGGAGGGATTTCCAATTTGGCGTCTCAATGAGGATTTCCACCCTTCCCCCTCGAGCCCTCAACCTTCCCGAGAGCTAAGTCCTCCGCCTCTTCACAACGGGTTTAAAATAAAACCTCGCCCAACTGCTCACAATCCCTTCCACCACCCTTCCCTTTGCCCTTTTACCGGTTCCCCATAATCCTCCACCTCCCTCTATCTCCCTACTCTTTGCTTATCTATCTTTCTATATATCCACATTTGATCATTAAGAGAGCCACCGCTTTGTCAACGAACATCATCCTGGAGTGAGATTTTTTTATAGGTTTTGCATCTCAAAATCACCATTGGTGATATTACAATATTTTACGATACTTTCCATTTTTAAACGCCTTTTACGAGTGGTGTCAAGTTAAGCAAAGTCAAAAGCTAAAATAGTAAAGAAGCTGAACTCTGCTTCAACATGTCGTAGTTCTGCTGTTAAATTTTTCACATAGCAATGAAAGGGGTCATTTGTTTTGAAACTACATCCTGGAGAGAGATTTTTTGATAGGTTTTAGGTCTCAAAATCACCATTGGTGGCATTACAATATTTCATGATACTTTCCATATTTTGGACGCCTTTAATTTGAAACGCACCTTTTTCAATTCTGGGTAAGATTTACCAACCAAATTTTGCAGCGAGTAGTGTTAAGTTGAGCAAATTCAAAAGCTAAAATAATAAATAAGCTGAAATCAGTTTCGACATTTCGTAGTTTTGGTGTAAAATTTTTCACATAGCAATGAAGGGCCCCATTTGTTTTGAAACTAGGGATGGTTTTACCACATTGTTGCAACGGTTTTAGTACATTACGACATACTTGAGCCCACATACCATTCGGAAATTTCTATCTGCTGAGAGATTTTGTTTATTTGACTATAAACTTTCCACATAACAAAAAGCCTCTGGCTGAATAAAACTTTAGTGGAAGTTATCACCTCGACAGGCACAAGAATTCAAACAAATCTGGAATATGAATAGCAAATGAAATAGGGTGGAATTCGTAATAAGATATCCTCTAAATCCTCATCGACCTTTATAAAGAAAGAGAACGTTGGGTTAGCTTAGTTGATGTGGTACCTGACGCAAATCTGGGAGGCTTGAATTCGATTCTCACGACAGGGGAATGATAGGCCTTTGGAATTTCACTCGTCATTTATCAATGAGGTCATTCCTGGCCCTCTTTGATACTGCGTAAGGGATTTATGCTTCTATCCAAATCTTGGACTTTACTAGCGAATCCATCAGCATGAAAACGTTTGTATTAGCTTTTTCTTCATATTGAGGTAAATGAGGAAGAGAAACAAGGTTGATTGAAAAATTGCACGATCGCGCGAAATGTAATAAAAAAGTTACCGTACCACTTTTTGATTTAAACGATGGTTTCAGACCTCACTTGGTGGAATTCCTTGATATCAGGGATAGAAGGATTAACTTTGCAATTCCACATTGTATACAATGTGGTGTGGTGTGTTACAATGTGGAATTGCAAAGTTAATCCTTCTATCCCTGACACTTTTTGATTATTTGGCCCGCATGTGTGAAGACGGCTGGCAGCAGTAGAGAATTGGGTAGTCTGACGAAAACATGTATCGCATGCTTTTAATGATGAATCGCATGATTCTAAATGCTTTTATCGCATTTCATAGATCTTATCACTGGGATTATATTTTAAAACTAATAAGTTTCAAGAATATTTTAAAATTTAACTCATTAGACATTAAAAAGAGTTAAGCTCCATGGAAGGTTAAATTTCTCAGATAAATGTAAAGGTATTTAAGTGTTTCACAATGGCCATTATTTCAGTTGCGTACTTCATTTGGAGAGATATTCAGTGCACCTCCTGGCAAATCATACTTTTTGACATGGTTGAAATAACTAAAGAAATATCGGAAAGATAGATTAATTAATGTTTTCGAGTTCTAGCCTCCTATTGGTTCATTCACACCCATTTTTTTGAGATAGTATAACCATTTTATATTGATTTCAAATTTAAAAAACTTCTAAGGACTAAGAGTTATTCAGTTAATGATATTTTAATCCTATCAACAACGTGAATGATTAGCCAAAATTTTATGCGCAAGATCAATTTTCATAAATTTTTGTGATCCTGAATGGATAAAAACATAATAGAGATATGAAGTATAGCTATACCGCTGCAAATATTCCTGCAAAGAAACTGTTCAAAGCTTTGGAATTTGTTATGAATAAAGCATCTTATAACTTACAATTGAAATTTTATGGAGGAAATAAGCAAAACAGAATACCTCCACTTAATCACGAGGCTGAATGCACTAATATTTTTATAAACTTAAGGATCTCAAATTCTTTCCGCTGGAGAGACCACTAAATTTCTGTCACGGAATGCCTAGCAACTCTCTGCCTGAGGAAGCGATGGAAGTAGCCTGATATTGGTCCAGGGAAACTACAGTTACACATTACAGAAGTAGCACATTTATGCAAGGTATGTAAATTAACGATGCCAAATATGCTCTTTCCCAGAAAATTTTGGAAATATTATCACAAATTAAGATGTTTTCAAGGATTTTTGGGAGAGAAGCCTCCAAAAGCTTAGCATCTTCCGCGTTGACTAACGAATATGCTAATTTGCACATTAAGAGCGTCTTCATTCATAATAAGATGCTTTTTTAGAAACAAGTCACCACAATATTGGTAGTACATTATCACAAATATTATAGCCATACTGTGAGAAAATAACAGGTTTACCTGGTTCTCGGTAACGCAAACCATTTTTTCATTTAATATTATTTTTTTAAATTTTAAAACTTGCACGCCTTTCTCGTTTCCAACATTCCTGTTTTCTTGGCCTTATTTCCATTCTCTCCACGCTTTCCACCCCAGTTCTCGTCACCCCTCTGCCTACTTACTTACTCAGATTATTAGCATACCTCTCGCTCTTCCTGGTTCTCCAGAGTTCTCCGCTGCAGAGTAGGACCGACCGCGCAAGGGGAACGTAATGAGGTTAAGAATGACATAATGCGATGCCCCCTTGTGTATGTATTCCGTGCACTGGGTAAAATGCCGAGTCAAAATCCTTCAAAACCTTTGCAGACACAATTTAATTTTTTTTAAGCTCCCAAACGGATTTTCCTCTGAGGCTGTTCTTGAAATTTTTTGGGCCTCCTTTAATGAAAAAATAGGATTAAGTTTAAAAAGCTTACGTATCTGAATTTTGATTGGTCACATAAAATTACTGTGCATACAATATCACGTTTAACGTTTCATTTTATTTATTCACGTTAATTCTCGAGGAGTTTTTATTATTAAATTGCATAACTGTGTGATTATAAATGATAATATAACTTAGTACCGCCAATTTTTATCTCACATCAAAATATCTTAGATACATGGAGCCATCAGTATTTCCTTTGCATTCATTAAAGTCAAGTCATTCGAATATTTTATTATGCAAGTATCATCGCGGTGAGGTTTTCGAACGCTGGACTAGTAGTTTCCAAGGTGGATATAACAGAAAGAGAACTTACATTGAGGATAAAATTATCGGTGATATCAAATTTTAAAAAAATAAAAAAATGGTTGTGTAATAAAATTGTCCTCACTTAATACCAATAATTTATCATGTAATTTGGAATAGAATACTTTGCCCTGACTACTACATTTGTAAAGCAAGTTTCGACAGAATGAATTATGCTTAAAAAAATCAACAGCCTCATGCTAAACTCAGGCGTGTTGTTTGAATAAAAACTTCCTAAATATTTCTAATTCAAGCTACAGAAAAACTGCATCGAAATAAACTTAAAAATTTCATGAAAAAATAAAGCAGTACCTTTAAAAACTCCTACATGTAGTTTTTTTGTTTAACTAGCTGTAAATAGTCTTACTCTACACTAAGATAAGAGCCAAGACAGAATAGTGAGGTGCAGATCTTTAACCTTTCCAAAAAATAATTTTCAAAAGTATTTGGAAGCAGAAGTAAAATTCAACCCGTTTTATCCTAAAATTTTTGCATGAAGTTCATATTAAGTTCTCTATTTCTCCTAACTCTGCTTCTTCTTTAAAATTCGCAACGAAGAAATTTATTTCTCCTCACACTATCACTCACTTAGTTTATATGTTTCGACGATCTTTGCTAGAGGGCTGATTAAGGTCTCTATGGCTCGGGATCGAATTTTGAGTAGCCCATACACACAATTCTCAGCAGTAGCGATTTGTGAGGTAGCCTAGCAAAAAAAATCATTTATCATATTCTTTTATCGCCAGCCTGAACCTGCACACGTTTTAAAACTCCAAAACCGGAACCAGGCCCGCTTTCATTTTCGTACACTGAGCGAGTGAAACGAAAAAAAAGAAGTTATAATGGTAAGATTTCAAAATAGGAGGAAGAAAAGATAATTGTAAAATATAACCCCTCATTATTCACTCGGAAATGACAGCGCTGTGTTTCCAAGCGTAGGAGCATTAAACTCTGTTATTTATCGTCCTTAAGCAACCCCGCGCACTAGTCTAGGGGGACGGGAGGAGACAGCGGCTTAAATACTCTCTTTCCGAGGAAATTAATGTCAGCAGCCCTCGGTGCTCTTCGCGGGCAACATATCTTGCGATAAAAACTTTAGAGGAATGGCTTTCTTTGCGGCCGCACATCAATCAGATCGCCTGATCAACCCATCCCACCGAAACACAAGAGCACACCTGTCCCAGGATGAGGAGAGAGGAGAAAAAGTCGTCCCCATCGAAACTGGTCTTATTACTTTCCTAATTATATGTCAATGGAATACGCCCCTGAAATTGAGCTTACCACAGACCAGTGCTTCCCTGGCCTTATACAGAAAATTTTATCGGCTACTTATCACTTATATGTGCGGAGTTGACATGGCTTTTTCAGGTTTTCCCTGGAATGCGGCTCTGACTGGTCTTCTGCGATGGGCATACATTTCCCATGACCCAAGTATCTACGCCACATTTATAAGTCACGGATATCTTAGCTGCGCACGAATAGAATCCTTTTCTTTCTCCATAACCGCTACGCATGACAAATTTCCAAAGGCCCAATTCAAAATTTTTATTCTTGTTGGCATATTTATACGTTAATTCTGACGACAGAATTAATTTTTTCAATGACCGTACATTTTTACATCAGGTTACGGTGCACTTATTGTGATCAAGAATCCTGAATCATAATCTGATCAAAATACCAAAATGTAAATCAAAATAATGCTCTAATTTTGGTACGTAGTCTATCTCCGCGCGCGATGAACATTATGACGCACTTCTCTCTATGAACTAAGCTAATTCTATTGCCCGAATAAATCATATAACTGACTCTTAAAAAATCAGCAATAGTCCACACAGGGTTATTTTTTCAAGTTGATCTCCCAGCATGGGCGCTGTCGGTTATGTACCCACTGCCTCACTCGGTGAGTTCAACATAGATTGATAAGTTGTAACTGTACTGATCATGAAGTGTTCCGATTGATAGTAGTAATATACATTAGCAATTAATGCAAATGATCACTATTCGTAAGACTTAGATATTAATCACATTAACCGAACACAAGGACAACTCCGATACAACTCAAACGAATCAAAAGAAAAAAGATAGCACTCAGCAGCTACAGGGGCCAGTAAATGTTGGAGAGATAGCACAAATTTCACCAGATGGTTGTAGCATTGATAAATGAATCATCGTCTGTAACGGGCTATGTGCCTCATTTGATATGATAAGTAATAATAGAATTAAGATCTGGGCGATACATCCTTATAATTGTAAGCATATCTCAATTAAAATTATGACAAAAATGTAACTGCAAGCATTTGCCGTAAAACGTAAAACCCTTTACTGAAAATTTTATCCTTCAAAAACTTCCCATTTATGGTAAAATTGGTACGGAGGCTTCCGCGGTTCTAAATGACCTGATGAAGCCAGCTGGAAGGCAGGCGAAACTGTTGTCCCCCAAAAAATGAATCGACGCGGCAAAAACCCGAAAAGAATACGGTAATGGTAAAAATTACCAAATATCCTCCCTATATAGAGGGACATTAGAGAATCTTTATTCAATGGAGATATAAAAATGGCAATCATGTATATTTATTGAGATCGAGAGCAATTGCGATAATGACATTAACTATCCAGAAAGCCCTGAAAAGTTAATGATATTCTCTGAAAGTTAATGATCAACAATAAATGAGGAAATGATTCAGCATATAGTGTTAATGTTATGCTCCAAAAAGTATGCTAAAATTACCAGGCTAAAGGGTAAAAAGGAAAATATTCAGGTTTTTTAAAAGTTCGATAGTCTTCGACTGCTGACCTGAAACTCGCTACCAACATTGTACGGCGGAGTTGTTGAATGCCTGCGAAATAATTCGAGGTATATTGCATGTATTTTCATGAGAGTACATTTGCTCCATGCGGGTGGTAACAGCCTCAAACGATAAGGACCGTGAGCTTGGATCATAAATAATGTCGATTTCACATTTTCAGAGGTTCAATTGTAGCTATCCTATCATCTGGAGGCAATAATATTCTCAGGATATAATAGCTATTCGCCAACTCCGCAGACCTGGGGGATTATCGAATGCTGGGCGATATTTCCTCCAAACGATGTTTCCTTATTACATATTTTAATGGCCAGCCTATCAGTACCAGCATTATTTGTGGAATTCAAAGAACGGAGGAGACAACGGCTGAGAACGGGCTATAGATTTACGAGGTTTTTTCCCCCGCTCGCTCATGAGTTATGTCTTTTTTATTTGCATTCGGTCGTCCGTTTGTTTTAGGATCGAAATGGGTTTATATTAACGTTAATCCCATGGTCCCCACTCTTAAACTTACCACCAGCTGTCTTCCACTGAGTAATGCTAATAAAAAGTCTTGAAAAAAATTATTTATTCAGTGCCCTTGAGTGTGTTAGTGTTTAAACCACGGTTCACAACAAGAGAGGTTTACCATTCGGGAATATGTAGGATAAAACCTTCCCATTGAGTGCACGTAGAGAATAATGCAGTATATGACCATACTAGGCGTTCACATATCCCATCTCAAGATCCCAATTATCATTGGACCAGATTGATCTCAATTGAGGTAATTTAAAAACAGTGATGTCCCAGAAAAATTAATACGCCAGAGTATACTCCATGCAGAGGTTTGAAGATATCTATCTTGAAAGACTTCCAGCACTAGCGTGCCAACGTACTACGGTGTAAATTATATCAAGCGTAAGATAAAGGCACTGCTACTGAAGGCAAAGATTTCGAATGCAGTACTGATATTGTATTGAGAAGCCGTTATGATAATTGAGGTATTTATTGTCGAGAACATCATTATTCTCATTAAGAGGCCTAATTTATCGAGCCAACTGTTTTCTTATCACACATTCTATTACTTTTCACTTGAAATTGTGTAATACAGGTATTTGTTTCTCGAGCTTTTCTCCATCTACAACTAATCACCAATACTAATCAAACCTTAGCTTTCGAAAAAATAATGATGAAGATCAAATGGACGGGGAGGATTCCTAAAAAAAGTCGTCCCACGAAAAGTTGGAGAAAGAAAAAAAGTAAGCATCACGAAAAACTGTTAGAAGTGGAGAAGACAGTCTTATTGGAAACAGTTTACGTCGCAAGAGCCTATGGAAGGCAAAGAATGAATCTGAAAAACAGAGCAAGATCAAGTGTTTAACCTTGATATATCTGGAATCTACTATGATATCTATACATCTATAATATGTATGGAAAATTATGAAGTACGTCTAAGTGAAGAATTTTGCGGGACTGAAGTGGTTGGCAGAGAGGACAGTTGATTCTGGCTGCTTAATCTGTGCCTAGTGGCCGGGGGGACCTAGACCTAGAACGAGTATTGCACGCCTGATGTAGAATCACCCAGTGGTACACACCCTGGTAGTGGCTGAACCATGATTTCTAGTAACTATTATTGCATTTATGATCACTACACACCCGTACGTGAGTACATAACAGCCGCAAGACTTTTATCTCGCTTCAAATCACACCAAGGGTGGATGTTCCGAATGCGAAGGACGCTCAGTAAAACCGAATTGATGTTCATTTGTCTATACTTTACGTCTTTCTCGCGGAGAGGCGCGATGAAGAAAGCGGGAAATTTTTAGACGTGGTCGGAATCGTATAACTGAGCACGTCCGTTCCACGACATTTCACTCGGACATCCAGTGGACATCGCAAAGGACGTTTATAGGACTTCGTGGAGCCAGGGCGGAGGGCAGATAGGATGGACTCTTGGACTGTGAATTAAGTACGTGCCGCGTGATGGGAGGTGCTTGACGGGGAGGGAAAGGGGAAATTTGGGAGAGGCAAGCCGTGCTGAATATAAGCTGGAGGGAGATAAAAACAAATGAGTGTGTCCTGAAGGAAGTCAAGGAAAAGAGAAGCCTCATAATGAACATGGAAAACAGGAATATTAACTTTTTAAAGCATCTTTTTGGACGCCATAAACTTGTCACAAAAGTTTTGGAGGGATAGATACCAGAACGGAAAAGTAAGGGGAAGCCGAGGCTACGTATTTTTAAGGGTTGTCAAAATAACGAAGGTTAAGAATTACGGGCAACTAATGAGAGAGACAGAAATTAGGACGAACTGACTTCAGCGACAAGGCCTAGCATTTAATTGATGATGATGATAATGAAACCGTGACGTAGAGACCCTCAGGGACTTAACCACAGGGGTAGGCTTACTAAACGTTACCCGGTTTGGCCGGGAAAAGGTTTGAAAGACTTGTCTCTGTGTCCCGCTTAGTTGGTAAATTTGCCCCGGTTGAAAAATGATATCTCGGTTTAGGTCCACCAGCCGCTGTGCCAAGGAGTGCTTAGAAAGAAATATGTTAATGGAAGACATCGCATGAAACTGAATCACGCACCTTCAAAGGCTGTTGAATGAATATAGAGTGCATATCACTCGTTTGATGGACCGCTGTTAAGAAACCAAACTTATCAACGATATTTTTAAACTTTTCGCAAAAGGCAGTATGCCACAAGAGCGGATAATAAATGAATGTGGGTTAGATGCTCCTGTAATGGGCATATATCAAAGGAGTGTGCTTCTTTGGTTTAGTCATGTTGAGAGAATGAATGAACGTCGAAAAACTAAGCAGTGAAATAAGAGTGAAATGAATGGTGCGAGAGGTAGAGGTAGGCCGAGAAAGTTATGGTTGATTGTGGCTGGGGAAATTCTTAGGAGGAAGAATATTAGGAGTCTTAAAAACAGGAGGGCGTGTATGAAGCAGTGTATGGGAGTAAATGAGGCAAAAGAGGTTTGAAAAGATAGGTCAGTATGGAGGAAATTATTGAAGCAGAGTTAGGTGTACAAATATGAATTTATGAGGAAAACTTTGTGACTGGACCTATCTCGGAAGGAAACGGCGTGATTGGTATGTATGTATGTATTCGCAAGGGGCGCAGGAGAATTACTTTACGGGAGCCAAGTTGGGTATGTCCAACTCAATAGCAATGAAATTCGAACTCTGTACTTCAGAGTTAGGTATAAAAAAGGCCATCGCAGCTTTAGGTATTAATATAATTTTAAACTTCAATCAAAGAAAAAAATAATTATTCATCAACTAACAAACTTTATCTAGGTTAACTTATACAAGCTTTTATTAACAACGTCCTAAGTTGGCCATGGTTTCAAACCCTTCAAAACTACACATTCCCCGGTTTTGGAAAATCAGAATATGGTAAAAGTGGATGGTATAGTTGCAGTCGAATGCGAGATAAGTAATTACAAGGAGAGGAGTGCTCCCTTGGAAGGGGTCTGATAAGGTGCGGAGGAAAGTAGATGGTGACCAGCGCTGTCAAATTACTCCATTTAACTTACAAATACAAATGAATAAACTTAATTTTTCCACAATTTTATTTTCCTTCCACTACCTAGGTTTTGACATTCAGGTCATCATCAGGTGACTAAAAAACATTTTTATTACAGCGAGTATATATACACATGCATGAGGAAGGAGCAGGTTAGGGTTTTTTTGGGGGGGGGGAGGGGAAGGAAGGATGGTGGGTCGAGAGGAGTAGTAGGTGGTGGGTTTCGGAAAGGTTTAGCGTCGTGTGACGCATGAGGTCGTTATGATGAGCTGGTAACCCGGAACAGTGGGATGTCTAGAAGGGGAAAACGGGAGGCATACAAAGTATCGTTGACAATTTCGTCCTTCGAGCCCACAGTTTTTAAAATCTCTAATTGCTCAAGAGCATCTAGGCGGAGGCCTTTCTTTTCAATGCGGAGAATTTTCGGGATGAAGTCACTCAAATGTCCTTGTTCACGTAGATGTTTTGAGAAATGGGATGTGTCGTTAAAGTTTATGAAACTAGCGTGATGTTTCTTAACCCTTTGTCTGAACTGCCGACACCAACTACTCCATTTAACTTGTGAAAGCAGGAAAGTATTTGGAGAAAACTTAGCAAAAATTTTTACGATTAAAACTCATCTGTATTAAAATACTCAAATATTGCTCGCAATCCATCTGAGAGGACCATCTCTACATAAGGATAGAGAGCCTAAGAGCGGTAGAATGATGATGCAAATAAAATATTGAGCATTTTGAAGTTGTAATTAGGATTTGTGACCGTGGGAATCATGGGTTATCAAACATGGAGACCACCTTACTTCCCCAAATGGTCAGAAATTCTGAAGCAATGGACTCATCTACTCATAAGAGTCTTCTGTGCAATTTCCCAAACATTCACATCCACATCTACATCTACGTCATACCCTGCAAGCCACCCAAAGGGTGTGTGGCAGGGGGTGCTTCCACACCACAATAATACGGCAGAACACCGAAACTACATTGGAACCCGCGTACCACACATGCAAAGCGCCAATTAAAAATCTAATACCCAAGAAACATTCTATCTTCAATCGTTCCAACATGCAAGGGATACAAAGACTACTACTACATAATCAAAATATCATGCTTAATAAGAACATCAATATTTACATCATGCATAAATAAGAACGTAGAGAATATAAAGAGAAAGATTTACTGCCTGCCTATTGTCACTATTCGAACTATTCATGACGACGATCACAGCTGTTATGGTCCCGAATGGTACGTGGAAAAAATCACATTTTATACCTATCGGTTCTACAATCTAGCTCTCTAATTTTATTGGCGCGATCTAATCAGCCGTAGTACGAGGGGGTTAATAGTATGTTTTTTACGTCGTCAGAGAAATGATTTTCCTGAAATTTAGTAAGGAGGTTAAGCCTATAATTTAATTTACGCTGTGATAGCGATTCCCATCCTAATTCTTCTAACAGTCCAGACACTAGCCAACTTATCGTAGCATCGTTTTACAAACCCAGCTCCTCTTCGCTGTACGCGATCTAACTCTGATATCAACCCCGTTTCGTATGGATCCCATACACTAACAGCATATTCCAGATGAGGCCTAACGATTGAAAAATAACAACGTTCTTTCACTTTCTCATCACATTTTCCGAGTACTCTCTTGATAAAGCCTAGCTTCCTGTATGCTTGACCGCATATTTCCCGAATATGTTTTCCCCAAGATATGTCGTGAGCAATTTTGACCCCTAAGTAATTAAAAGACTCGGCGTGAATAATTTCAGTATTATTAAGTCTGTAAGCCCTACCTGGCCTATTTTTCTTTTTCCAAAAGCTGACTGCTACGCACTTTTTTATGTTTAGTTCCATCTGCCACTTTTCGCACCAAGCATGAATAGGAAGTAGGTCGATTGTTAACTAGTCGCTATCTTCGGAATTGTTAATATCCCTATACACAACCGGATCGTCTGCGAAGAGTCTAAGTTTACTTTTAACGAGTTGCTAATATCATTAATGTACAAGAGAAATAAAAGTGGACCAATGACACTTCCCTAAGCAACACCCGATGTAACGCTGTTTGACATGATACCGTCTATGACAACCCTTTGTTCCCGCCCATGCAAAAAATGATTAATCCAACTAATAATATTTTTATCTATTCCGTATGCTTCCGTATGTTTTGAGAGTAACTTAACATGAGGTACCTTATTGAAAGCTTTCTTAAAATCGAGGAATATCGCGTCAACTTGGACATTATTTTCACCCGAGAGCAAGGTGTCATGAACGAAGAGGACCAATTGGGTTTCGCAAGATCTACCCTTTCGAAATCCGTGTTGGTTATTTATTCATAATTCCTCCCTATCTAAATGACTCATAATGGAGCTTACGATTATGTGTTCAAATACCTTACAGGAAATGGATGTGAGAGAAATAGGCCTATAGTTACTAGGGTCTTCTTTGTCGCCGCTTTTGAATACAGGTGTGACATTTGCTACTCTCCAGTCCTTAGGCACTACGTGATCTACTAAAGATTTGGTAAATATTAATTCTAAGTAAGGCGCTATGTCTGATGCCAATGTTTTATATACGCGAGCAGGTATTTGATCTGGACCGGGGGACTTGTTAGGGTTGATATTTTTAGCTGATGTTCTATGCCGCAACAATTTATAATAATTTCAGGCATAAATGTTTGGGAACGAACAGGCTGCGGATCGAAAAGATGTGGTGTACAAGTATTGAAAATGCTTTGGAAGAATGAGTTTAACAAATTGGTTTTTTGTAGACTGTTGGTTAGCTTTTCCCCTTTTTCTTAAGCGTGTTTACTGTTGATTTATTTCCTTGAGTGTCCCTAACGTACAACCAAAATGCCTTGAGATTATTGTTCAAGTGTTCTCCCAGTAATTTACTTTTGAAATCAGCTAATTTATAATCACTTTAGTAGCAACGAGGGTCGTTAAGCTTATGCACCAGGACAATAACTCCATTGAGTCCAGCATCTTCAGCGGCTCATTCGCCTGACTGGAGCTGATATAATGGCACTTAATCTTTTTATCAATAATAATTTTTTAATTTTTCATAGGAATATAGATTACTGATACATATTTTTCAGCAGTCAGGCAGTATTTCACTGAATTCCACGAAAAGCTGCGGTATTAATAAAAAAAATCCAGCCATTATTTCCGAAAGTTATTTAAAACACCATCTATAGCTCTTTGGTTGGATGACACTGAATGTAAAAAAAAATCTTCCTATAATTTTTAACCCATTTGTCACTTGGAACAACAATTCCACACAATGATCAGTTATTTTTGGCCACTTTACAGGACTGGGAGTAAATCAGAGTGCATTGAGTCATTATCCTATTGCGCTAAGAGCATGCCTGAGTGATTTAGTGGTTGTAAATTGGTGTGGTAAAGGGATCGGTACTACAAGGATAATAACGAGCCCTTAAAAATGATTTTGTTTTTACACCGAGTAAACACTGATCAAGACGTTGACGTTATCTAAAAGTGCCTTCTATACGTTTATTCTACTTGTTCTGTATTTTGCCTGACTCATACTAAATCTGTCAAAAGAACAAATCATCCAAAAAACCTTCACTGAATACTTTAACTTTACATCAAACGTCCTGCTTCAAAATGTATGTAATTCAGCTTTACCAACCTTTTGTAACCACCTTCTATATCAATACATTGTTCCTTATTTACAACATCAATATCTATGAAGCCATTATAACGTTAAAGGCGTAGAAAGCCCATGTAAATATCGCACTGTCTCAAACAGTTAGAAATTTGAGTGCTCAACCTTCCACGAACCTCACTCAATATTAAATTCCTTTATGTCCATGTAGCATAATGTTTCTCCCGGAACAGATGACTTTAAGAGCCAATTAAAAATCGTAATTAACGCTTAATATCATTTTTATGCCGCCATAAATGTCTCAAACAAAATTAATGGCGTATTTTCATATCGAATAAATTAGTAGGCTAGTGTTCTTGCGGAAGGAAAATAAATATATTTACGAGGAAATTTTCATAGCCTCATCCATCATTAACAAATCTACGCATCTCCATCGCGGAAACATTCCTCATTTTACATATTTTATCCTGAAATTGCTATTTAGTACTCATTTTTAGCCTGAATTATAATCCCCTTATAGTATTTAATTATTCATGAAAAGGATAAACCTGGTTTGAGAATGCTTCTAAGAACTTAGTTGGCTGCCTCAAGAACCGATTTAAGTAAATACTTTCCGAAGTAAAAGAAAAGAAAAAATGAATAAGTCACTCTAAATTTTAGTATACTAAGCAAATTTTTTCTTTCCTTTTACTTCATAATGGAAAATCATCTTAAAGTGACGCCTGAAATAATTGAGCCAAGTTATCTTAGGGGCTGAGGGATGCAAATTTGGATGCCTACTGCTTTTCTTAGTAGCTGTGATTACTTGGCATACATGTCCTTAATTAAATATGAATTATTGTCTTTTTTTGCAAAAACAGAGGCATTATTCAAAAAAGAAGGCTATGCTGTTGAGAAACATAGGCTGATCACTTCTTCTTTGGAAATGGAACCTAATGTTTATTGAAGACACTGTCTCTGGTGTTCCTCGGTTGAACTCCTTCATGGTGAATTAAAAAACAAGAACTTGGTTATAATTCCACACTTATTTAAAGCAACACGACCTAGGTTTTGGCATATCATACAATCATCAGATTTTACTTTCAGAGATGAATACTATTTGCCTAAAGATAGCTATACGATTGAATGAAAAAACTGGTACTTGGTCATGATTCCACACTTTATTTAAAGCAACACGACCTAGGTTTCGGTATATAATGCTATCATCAGGTACAAGCAGTTAGGTGGCTTGGTAGTGGTTGAGTTAGTCACGTTAGTGCTTGTACCAGATGATGGCATTGTATACCGAAACCTAGGTCGTGTTTCTTTAAATAAAATATGGAATCATAATCAAGTACCTGTTTTTTCATTCAAACGTATAGCTATCTTTAGGCGAATGATACTCATCTCTGAAAGCTAAATCTGTATAAATAATTGTAATTTGGTCGACAAAATTCAAACAGACATCAAGAAAAATGTAAAAGGTCAACCAACGACACTGGAGATGAAATTTTCCATTAAAATTCAGCGAGCCGAAAACAGCCATCCGCGGTGATAAACGAACGCCGGCATTGACCGGTGAGATAGACACGCACCGATAATTCAACTGTACGTCCTTTTAAGTATGCGTGACGACTATAAATACTATGATTACCTCGCTTTCCTCCTTTCTCTCCTCCGACATGGCATGCCAACACCATTCATGACGGAGCTTCTCATAAATAAAGAAACAGCCGCCTGCCGCGCGGCGTGAACGGGCAGTGAAGCTGTCAGCGGAGGCCGCGAAGGTTTTTGAGCGAAGGAAAACAAACGCCGCGCAATCCTGGAGTTTCGGCGCCACGACACGACGACGTGATAAATCGCAATTCGGGAGTGTTTGCGCCCCTATGAAATAATACCAAGGACCTCGCGAGCGTCACTGCGGCGAAACTTGGTGCGAATGTTATTGCGTGCACTTCGCTCGAAGCGAATTTTACGACCCCCGCCGCTTTGCTGATGCATGCTGACACTACAAAAGCTGTTCATAGAGTTGACAGACTCAGATCTGATACGACTGAAACGACTTACATTAAAATTGAAACGATATGATACCGCAAAATAAGTTTACAGCAAACGAAAAAAGCTCGAATATAACGTATGCTATAATGCAAGTAATAATTATAAAAATGCACGGGAAATGTAAAGCTTGTATCGAAAGCTGGTGATCCGATGTACAGGAATGTTGGCATATACCGCTTGAGAGGTATGAGGAACCAATTGGTACAGGTCCCAATGCCGCAATAGATTAGTTCTATGCGAAAAAAATTTCAAAAAATGTTCCATTAAAATATACATAGACGGCAAACTCGGTCAATTTAAATTTGCCTCTGAAACCACGCTTCATTAATTTTTTCATGTGTTTTATTTCTTCAGATGCTCTATCTATCAGGTTTTTTCATTCAGGTAATTCATCAGAACAGGTTAAAAATTGTATTTTATGGCCACATGTGTTTTATGTACGTCCAATGGATTTTTAAAACAATTAATACGTATATTGTACCGATCAAAGCTGGATCTCTTGATATTCAAACTATAATTAGACTAAAAATATCTCGTAAAATTGAGGCTATAGCGACAAAATGTACTAAAATTACTAAAAAAGCATCGAAAATAAGAGCCTCAGAGACATACTTAGATGAAAAATAAAATATTGAGGGAGCAGTGACAATATTATTAAAGAATGTAAACTAATACGGATTGATCTGTTTAATGCTTTTAGCCTCGCACGAATCTAGGGCATCAGTATCAAAAAGCAGTGCGGCAGCACATTTGTACGTGAAAATTTCGTAGCTATACGATCATAAATTTATTCTTGCGTTAATTTTACAGATAATGGCTACTGTCCTAAAATAACCTCCCGTAAGCAATTCTGACCGTTTGCAAGTAACGAAATGGGAGTAAAACATCCTACTCTTACCGCTTTCCCACGGTGGAAACTATCGCAATTATTTCTTGTAACAGCGCGCGAATCTCTGTTCTCATTAAAGAAATCGACGGAGGAATTAGTTTTACTACAGTAATCAGCCATCTCAACTGGTGGCCATTAACTTGATGAGTTCATTGGCGAGGCAATAAATTCCTTTCGCGAGAATTTTTTGCTAATGCAATGGAAAAGGAGGACAGGACGGGGTAGGGGAATAAAGTGCTCTGCCCAAATATTGAGAAGGAAAACACTGCTGCGGTCATTGGGTTATTTGGGACAAATGAAGAAATTAAATGGGAAAGAACGAAGGGTTAGACGAGGGGTGAGTGCGGAAACAACTCGATTTGTTTACTGGAAAGAATTACGTCCGTCAAGATCAACAACAGCGCCACTCTCGACAGCAAACAAGACTACAAAGCAACCGCTCCAGCGTATTCTCACTCTCACTGGGGACCCGAAAACAAAAAGCAGCAGAATATTTGGCGCATTTAACTTTTTCATTAGCATTTTTGTTTATTTTTTGCCTAATTTACACTATACCTCTCCGTAAATAAGCTTTAGGAATTTCTCTGCCATGGAGAAGTATACAAGGAGCGTTAGAGAAACTAAGGGGCTCCAATGGATCTCTCATTCTTGTCATTAATACGTTTGAGACAGGATTAAATATATACTTGGAGTAACACTGCTGACAGTAAGTTTCTCTGAACGCTCATAATCCAAAACATTTCTCATTTTGGTAATTGAAGAAGTGTTACTTGTATTTGTAAGAGCTGTCATTGATGAGTTCATAATACAGAGTGGATTATCTGAGACGTCATTGGCTATGGCATTTGCTACACATTTTTTGTATTTCTGACTGATAGAGGTTATGATTTTATACTATGAGTCATGATTCTATACTCAGGAAAAAGATATTTTCCTCTCTATCAATATAATTTTATCCGCCCAACAACTTTAACTCATAATCAGTGAAAAAAATATTTTTCCATCGCTTTTGATTACTCCATCCAAATATAAGTATAAGTGTGTGCATTGTTGAATGAAAACTCGCACATAAATAAACTTCTCGAAGCGTAAGTTTAAAAAAACACTCATATCTATCACAATCTGGAAAGAAAATTCGTAAAATAGGGGACTACACTTGGCAGCACTATTATTTCCCTTAATGGTACAGCATAAGTAAGAAATGAGATTTCCGATTCTAAGAGTTATTTCCATTTTCAATAATTCCAAATCGACCACGTAGTCGATGGATGAATTACTTGAAACGTGACTCAAGAGAGGAAGGCATATGTCAAAATGAAGTGTGTAGAGGGGAAATATGGAATGATGGAAAAATATGGAAAGTTTTGTTAATACTAAGACCAACACGTGCAGAAAGAGGAACATTTATGAAAATTACTACACGTGGGTAGCTCGCAAGTACTTAACGAGCTAGTGTTAAAGATTTTCAAGATTTAATGCCAGTTTGAGAGAGAGGTGTGTATATAAACAGGAAATTGAGAAAATATTCACATTATGCAGAGTAGAAATATTATCAATTAGAGCAATTTAAAGGACAGTTTCAAAAGACAAACACAATGCGTCCATTATCCTCACTTTCCTTTCTAATTTTCAAGAGGCTGGGAACAGAGGAGCAGTCTTCAGTTCCCCCTACATTATCTCAACGCTTTCAATGAGTACATGCTCCAAGGATGCTCTTGGGCGTAGACTATGTTACCGTAACCTAGTCAGGCCCTCCTCGGCATTCCTAGCTCCGCTCGCGTCCATGTCGCACGTCAATGAGAGCCTCTCATAAATTAGTCGCTGGAAGGAGACGGGAGAAGGGGTATGAAAGGGGGACTTTAATGAGAGAGCCAAATGCAGGGATATTGGAAAAGCGGAAGGTTTTTCCCGAGTCCTTCAGAAAGAGGAATCGGATTGACGGCATGTTTTTGGGAGCAAGGGAGTGAGGTTGAAAATGTTCTCGGATTGGTATGGGGGCTGGGGTGAGGGGAAAATCACCCTCCCCTACTCCCCCCCCCTCTACGCGCTCGTTCGCCTCACCGAAAATCCTCCACCACCTCTCCCTCCCTCAATCTCCCCCCACCCGCCCAACCCCAACCCACCAGAACTCCCAGAACGAACATATTTCAATCTCCGCACTTGACTCGCTTACCCAAAGGGAATGTTCGGTGCCGTTAGGCACTCTTCCAACTCGGAGTCGCAGAGGGACTCTGGATGGAGCGATGTCCCGTCTCAAATTGGCATCCGGGTTTGCCGAAATCCAAGTGTGAGGGCCGGGTGGGCGGGAAGGGAAGAGAAGGGAATGGGAATGAGGGACGGAAAGTGAACCCTACCTCCCCAATACCCACTACACTCCTCCTTCCCCGATTTCACCCTTTTCCCTCCCTCATTCCCCCCGGCCTGTCCGACCCGTCTTTCAAACTTATACTGCTGCCGAGCTACCGTAGTTGAGCGTCATAGATATCCGATATGAAGAACATCGTGCTCCAAAATCGATGACTGAACGTCTTAAAAAATCACTTAATTCATAATGCAAGACCCAACTGTATTTTAGCTCAATTTTATGGAAATTCAACAATGTTCGTTCAATCCTAAGATTGGTTGACTGCAGCAATCCATCCCTCTCTACTTACTGATTGTTCCCTTTCTTTCTGATAGTTCTTACTATGTACTTTTCTCTTTTTTTGCCTCTAAACTGATTCCTGGGTCTTCCTCTAAGGATTTTTCCTTATATTTTACCACCAATTACGTTTTTCACAAGTCCATTGTGTCTCAGGGTGTGCCCAATCCATCTGGTTCTTGGATTAGATTGGATCATGAGGAGGCGACCGCCTGCTAAAGTCATTTGCGCCATAGGGAATAGGTAAGGGAGGAAGGGTGGATAGAAACCTTTAGCCTGCTCTTAACGAAAGGCGCCTGGGGGACCACGATTTAACGGTTCATCCGACAGACAGAGTACTGTAATTGAAGTTCCCTCCACAATACACTCAGGTAGGGGTCGAGTTTCCTCTGAAAAACATCTTCCTCTGCAGGAATTTGAACCCTAGCCATCCGTATGGATAGCCAGTACTATAGCCACCACACCAACCCGAACCCCCATCTGGTTCTTCTTTTCTGTATAGTATTCCATATGCTTCTTTTCTCTTCTATTCTTCTGTACACTTCATCATTTCTTAATTTGTTCGTCCATTTGATCTTCAGCTCCATCCTACAGAACCAGGTTTCAAAGGCTTCGAGTCTGTTCTGAACTACTCTTCCAATGGTCCATGTTTCCGCTCCACAGCGTTCCACGCTCCACACTAATGTTTTCACATATTGGTTCCTAGTTTTTAGTCCTATCTTCTTTGAACTAAGCAGTTGTCTCTTAACCATAAACGCTTTCTTAGCCTGGGCTATTCTTTGTTTGATGTCCATTGAATTTCTTCCGTGCCACGCGATGGCATATACTTCCGAGATAGGTGAGAGAGTCCCGTTCCTCAAATGTCTGTCCTCTCAGGGTGACTTCTGCATTCAGCTTCTCCATTTTTCATGCTAAAAATATGACTCCTAGTCTATAAATGTACTATGAAATATGGAAAACTTCCATTCATTTTCCTTTCATCTAGTAGGTAGGCAGGTTGTCTTCTCATTCATTGTTCCTCTCCCTCCAATACTTGCTCGACGATAAAGGATGCCTTCCTCGATACTTAAGGTAAATACCAAGGTATTTTACAAAAAATCGATGAATTCCGTCTCTTTATAAATAAAGGATCTCACCCTTTCAATGACTTCATCCTTTACACGGTACAGTTTTAAGTACAATATTTTTCAGTCACGCTTTCAGCAATGAAGTGAAGTTTTAGGTTCGCCCGTTGATGCTTCGTACTAGGTAAACTTTTTCTTACTATCGTTTCTTTCTTGTCTAGCACTGATTATCTCATGATTTTTTTCTAAACTATTTCATCCCACCAGTCTTCCGTACCGTTTGTATTATTTTTACGGCCTAGTTTTTACGATGAAATTGGATGGAACTTTCTCTTAAAACATTCATCCGTTCATGAATTTCGCATTTTTAAAACCCTCAGAAAAATTATCATCATTGCTTCAATAACTTGAACGGAACGCTGTTTTGGATACACGAATCGTCTTACGTATCAAACAATGTACCACCTAACATGCTACAATGAGTTTATTTATCACGATATACAAATCGGGAATCATCGTGGATTCTGATATGACACACTTGAGAGACGCATTGTGAGACAAAAATTTCAGTGATTTTGCCGTTCCATTATTCATACGCTAAATTAGGTCACAGGCAGTTTCTGCTGGATCTTGATATATCGCCTCTCCGCGGAATATATTGACGTAACGTCAAGCCCGCTGCAGCCCCGACTCGTTTATCCGAAGTTGTCAGGTTGATCCTGAACGATCAGACAGTGATGTGTGTCCCACTCTTAAAAAGTTTTTCCCTCATGATTTCTTATTCCCTCGAATGAGATTCTATAACGGAACCTCGCCAGACTTCCCAAGGCGTCCTCATCCCAACTTCCCCCGAAAAACGCAACTCCGCAATTCCATTCCAACAACTGTCTCTTCTTCGCCCTCACCCGTTAAACCGTTTCCTTTCTCCGAAATCTTTTGCTTTGGAGACGCGCCCCTTCTATTCCGCCTCCAGAGAAGATTGGCATACGAAAGGAGAGTCGCGGAGGCAACTTTCTCTTCGGCTCCTTCGCGGAGGGAGAAAAAAACGAGTGGAATACCGAAATAAATTAGCGGGGTCTAGTAAGGAAAGTAGAAGGGCAGTCTAGTAGGATGGAAGAAGCGGCATCTGTCGCGGTTAAGCACGGATCGCGGAGTGATGAAGGTTAAGCCGAGCCGCGAGAAGATTTGGGGATGTGTCACTTACGCTAAAAGGCAGAATTATTTCCCCATGCGACCGGTAAAACTGCTTCCAAGAATTATTTCCAGAGTTTCGCACGTTTCAACTTTGGAGCACTTAGGTTTGCGTCAAAAAGTGGTTACATTAGAGTGAGTTTGGCTGACTAGTCACTCGGTGATGGTTCTTCATTCCATGGTCGTATTTTAAAAATGTTGGCAGTCATCGCCCAGCAACATTTTCAAGTATATTATTACACAGAATTCCACATAATCGTCCGTTCTAAGGGTTTAATTGATTTTACTGAATGTTTTTCGTGCTATGGACGTATATTTACGATGGAAATCCGAACGCCTCGTTATTTACTGCTACATACGAGCAGAAAGTGTAACAACATTAATGAAAGGACCGATTAGAGAAGTGTTCCCCAATCTTATACGAGCCATAATCCCACACCCCTTAGTTCTGCAAGCCAATACCCAGCGCCCTTATCCGTAAGCATCAAAATCATACACTCTATGATCAATCCAGGAAGATAATAAAAACTAAGGAAAATCAATAATGATGTAATTAATGTTTATTTCGTATCCAATAGGTATATAGGTTTTTCATCCCAGGACATTTATGTATGGCACCGCTCTATGCCCCTCCGTCTTCAGTGTCCTCTGCGGCCCCCTTGTAGCTTCCCTAGGTTGTTGCACGGTCCCTAGAGGGTGCTAGCATTCTCTTTGGGAACCACAGGTTTAAGGACGCGGATGCTACACGCTATGCTAGTTTACTTGAAAATTTTAGATCGAGCGTATTTCGGTAGGACAAGGATGATATTACTAAGTCCCAGTGCTATAGCTCTAGAACTTAAAGAAGAAACAGAGTTGAGGAGTAGGATTGATAGGAAGAGACATTCCTTTTTTTCACGCACTATTTTAGTGATTGAAAAGAAAACAGCATGACGCTAACATAATATTTCATCTCTGCCCTCATCCCTCTGCTTATTCCTATTCCTTTGCCTTCGATGAACTTAGCTTTTTTAGATTTGTTTAGCTTTGTTTTTAGTTTGTTAGCTTTTGTTCTTTGCTTTTGAGTTACTTGGTATCCTAACACCCGCTGCCACATGCCTCCCCGGCTGCTTGCTGGGTATTATGTAAACGTAGAAATAATTTTTTACTCGTTAATAACCTCTGCCGTATTTTTGGGTGTCTTTCTTAACAAAAAATTGTTCATATTAAGCTTATTACTAAGCAAATTACAATGACATTGTGCACCAACTGCATTTAACTTTCATGCTAAGTATTCCAGCATTAAGAGCAGCTTAAAGTAGCACTAAGTGTATGAAATCAGCATTTGCGGTTCACGCCCGCGCATGCTTTTTTGACAGGCTGAAGTTTCGCCAGCTATCCTGCCGGAGTCCTCAGGTCAAGGATATCAAGAAGGGATTAAGTGAATATAAGGTACTCAAAATAGTACTCGTGGATGTGACCCCGATAGTGCTGATAGTATGCGACCAATACTCCGCAAAACCTGCGAGCAAAAGCACTGGGCAAAAAGGATTTACCATGTAGGCCTCGTTTTGCACTGGCAGTTTATCATCAGCGATAATACGCTGGAGCAAATTAATACTTCAGCCTTGGGGGTAGGACGTATAAAATATAATTTGGTACCAAATTCACCTTTCTAAAGTTTAACCATACACTGCGCATGGCTATAATTCATTTCGGGTACCAGCTTTCGAGTTGCAACTCATATATCTCTTTGAAAATTATGGAGAACTGAAAAACTCCCGTTGGAAAATTTTAATTCCCTCTCTAAACGTCGCCTCACTGATTAATGCATTTTAATGAATGCCTTTTAACTGATTCTTTCCGTTTTATTTTAATTGGCTGCTCCTGTACAACCTGTTTTCTTTTGATTTATCCGACACATTTTAAAGTATAAAAGTCGCATTTGCTCCTTTATTTACATAGGCGAGTAAAATATGAAAATATCCTTTTAACGTTTCTGAAATCATATTCCCTTCTCCCCACCTCAAGAAAATTCTCCGCTTTATAGGGCAAAGCTTCACATTTTCGCTTGGCATTTCTGAAGCATTAGCCAGGAAAAAAAATTCCATTGGAAACCTTACCTGCTCCCAGATTTTTACATCTACATCTACGAAATACCGTGCAAGCCACCACTAGGGTGTGTGGCACATGGTGATTCCACACCAGGCATGCAGCACTCACACACACACATGCAGCACACAGTTCAAATCAGAACCGCGCACGTTCCCACTAATGCCAGGTGCAGGCCAAAAGCAGGCAGGACAACGGTACGCGGTCAGACCAGAAACCAGGAGAGTGATACAAAGAAGAACTTGCTACCATGGAGCACACTACTCAAGATATAACTCCTGGTTAGTATTCTTAATGCGACAGATAAATAGCACTACAAGGTACTAAATCATGTAAGAGAACATCATGCCGGAGATTGCATGCTCGGTTAATCATATTAGGATATTTAACACTACTGAAAAAACCTATTCAGTATCCTAAAACTGATCTGTCGCAACTATTATGGTCCTTTATTGTACGTGAGAAAATGACATTTGAAACCCATCGATTCTACAGTCTATTTCCTTAATCTTATTCCTGTAATCTACCATACTACCATAATAGTTTTGCTCTAGCAAAATATTTTGAGCGTCTGGCAAGAAATAGTCTACATCAAACTTTCGTAAAAGATTTAACCTGTATTTCTCCCTTCGATCGGATAGAGGTTCCCACCCTAATTCCCTCAACTATTTTGTAACACTACTGTGTTTATAACTTAAGTTCACTACTATGTTTATTTTTACTCCCGCGTTACCTCGTCCCTTCAAGGCCAACAACGCGAGCATCCTGAATTTCACTCTTTCCGAGGAAAGGTTTTTGAGTTAGTTTCCCCCTGCCTCTCTTAGCTTAAGGTCACGGGTTCGAATCACTCAGCGGCGGCAGCTGGCGTTTGAGTCTTGCGTCCGGGCACCTGTCCCGCTCGAGAGGCAAGGGTGAGAGATAGAAAGGGCCCGGGCACTTTAACACCGCGCCGGCGACTCAATGGTCCCTTGCCAACCGGCGGGGAAGAATGAAAAAGTTCTCAGCGGTGGAGCGATACTTCACTCCTTCAATCTCGCCTTTTCCCCCCTCTCCTCTCTTGAGGATATTCCACAGCCTTCCTCGGTCATACGCATCGCTCTCTTTATGAGGTTGGAGGCAATAAAGAGATAACATCTTTATACGGGCACAGCTGTAGTTCACGAGGCATGGCCGGCTCGGCGACTATCGGAGCGTATTGCCAGCAACCGCGGTTTTTCTCATCTCGGGCCCGTTAGTGCAGCAGAAATCTCAACGTGGTCGCCACATCTTATTTTATTGCATCTCATTTAACTAGATGCAGTGAATACTCCGCCTTTTAAACCAGCACAATATCTTGGGAGTGAAAGATTTCTTTCAAAATGAATAGTACCACATTCTGGTTGAATTTAAGTCTAGAAACAATGTGATATGATTTAAATGAATAGATTTAGGTCAATGACATATTTATGATGTCTAAAATTGACTTTCTCTATTTCAATTATATTTACATTCCTTTTTCATGATGTCTTACTCTTAAATATGAAAGATTACTCCTACGCTAACTTGAAGAGATATTGAGATGAAACTCAAAAGAAGTTAGCAATTTCATGAGATATTTTAAGACAAATTATATCTTCCCAGTTGATAACAGTCATCATAAAGTTTACTATGACTGCTCAAAGATTGGTATCGTTTTGCTGATGAAAAATCAGTAAAGTTACCAGTGAACTTAGTCGAAAACTTTTAGCTCAAGGAGCAAATTTAGTTGTTCCTTTTTTACGAAAACATTTTCCACGAGTGATGACGCACCTTTGGTAATCACCAGAACGAAAAGAGTTTATGAAAAGATTGCTAGGCAAAATTTTATAACCTTAACTCGGGCAGTAAATTCCTTTGGAAGCAAGTAGGTCGTAAAATACTATTTGTAGTGGAGCCAGTTTGGATAAAAATCTATGAGAGAATAGTACTCATGCTACTCAAAATTTGACGCTCTGTTGCCGATCTTCATGAATTTTAATCGGGTCAAGACGTAGTAAGTAAGCCTAATTTTACCAAAGTATACTTTTCAAATAATACACATTGTATGCGTATTGTGTATAATTGTATATTATGTCTCTCTGTATAATTAACGCATAGCTTTGAGTTTTCAATGGGTATTATACAGCGTTGAACTCAAACTTTTTCTTAGATTGAAAACACGTTTAATGCTTCTCTAATATCGAAGGATATTTTTCCAGGAATCAAACGACTAATATTTCCTCCTCTTTTAGTTATGAGGTTTTACTGTGCCAAACCTTGATATGCCATCCATATCCTGAGAAATCAGTTCAATCGCAATTCATTCCATAACATTTCGACGACAGGGACGATGGACCGTTGTGAGAAACTGGACTTTCAACTATTCAGTACATTAGCATTTTGGCCGAATTACGCTGAGCGTTTTTCGGCTGGATCAAACGTATGGGTATGTTCGAGAAACTTGTTGTGTCACTCAGGATGAATTGACATTGCTTTCGGTCCCATCGGGAGCGGAGAAAACATTTTCTGCCATGTCTCTCAACAGACAGTCTTATGAGACCTAAATACAATTATCAGGACACTTGTTTTAAATAATATCACAATGCTTGGCTGTTCACGAATCGAGTTCACTCTTTGATAGTTCAGACAGGTGTGTGTCTTTACAGATATATGCTTAATACATCCATTCATGTAGATTACAAGATTCTTATTACATTTAAAGCGCGTGGCGTACTTTTTTTGGTAAAACTCAAGTGTTGGGCGCACCTTTGAGGTAGCATGGAGAGTACAATTTCATGAATGTAGGTAAATTTAAAATGACAACGCTAATATGTAACGGTCAATATGCGAAAGAAGACTGAAGGATAAAAAATTGGCTAAATTGTTTACGTAGAGTGTATATCATATCTTTTTTCATTCGATAGCGAGGCATTTTTGATCACCAACCTACTAGCGCCGAGCAGATTATGAAATAAATGCGTGGAATAATACTTCTGATCTAGTGGTTTAAGGGGCGAGTATTCGCAAACAATTGAAGTCCCTAATTGCTGCCCTTACTGCTTAAAAAATAGGATCTTTTCAATAGGTATGTTGCTAGGTTAATTGTCTTAGGAGAACTGTAACTTCCATAAGCAGTACTTACGGCAAGACATGCTTACTACCTTTTCAAAACTCTTACACCATTATGCTAGTATATATATTTTTAAATCATCATAACTCCTTGCTCTAAAAATAAAATATGACACTACACGTGTCTGTCCCTACACATGTAGCTGAAGATTCATCTCCTTGTCACGTTAAATTTGAGACGGATTGGGAGGTATTGGTTTGTATGAAAGCTTGGATGGAATTTCAGTTTACGCCCTAAACTATTTGGGGAATATTCTGTTTTTAACTTTGCAAGTAGCAGAAAGATACGGTATTGGGAGTAGAACAGGCGATTAATATAGGCGAATAGTCTACCTATCAGCCCAACATCTCTCTCCAAAAATCCTTGAGTATTTTTTCAATTTTGTAATTGAAAAAAACATCAATTCAAAAGAATCTCTCTCAAAAATAGGTAGCTTACCTATGGGGTAGGGCAGGTTTGTATAATTTTGTCTAACATGTATTAGCAGGTCTTTGCAAATGAACCGAAAGTTTCGGAAACAATAACTTGAATATGAAGTACTGTTATGCATGTTGGTAGTGACTCCCCCCTATCACGCATCCTTCAGGTGATTTGCTGGGTATTATATAGATGTAGTAGAGAGCCTCGTGGGAGGGACGACTAGGGTGGTCACCGGGATGAGAGAGAGTGGTTGACAAAAGAGTCGCGATCTCCGTGGCAGCGGCGGTGCCCACTTCCCCATCTCTCGCAAAGAACGGCGCTTCGCACAAAGGGTTGAAGGAGGGCTGAGCGGTAAACTTGTACATGCCTACCATTCGCACAACACGCTCACTTGAAAAAGATTCGCCCTGCCTCGTTCCGACCGTATAACCGACCGGCGACATTGCTCCCTCATTGCCAGTCGTAAATTCACGCTCTTGCGTCGTCTCAATGCCCCGTTAACTTGAAAACTCTCTCCCGCTCGCCGAAGTCACCCTTCCTATTACCGTCGCCTCCCTCCCTCTGAGCCTCCTGGGCAATTTCAGCGGCGGCAAGGCCTTTGTAAGTTCGAGGACGATAGTTGAGGGAGGAAACGGGAGGGAGGGGATACTTCGGTGAACACATACGCAATCTCTTGGGGCTTTAGGTTACGATAACCAAATTCTAACACAGCACTGCGGCATGAATTAGGTAGCGTGAATACCATACGAACATTTCCCATGACGTATCGTATATCTCAAGATATTAATTAGCCAAAGCGATGTCATTCAGCTTTGATAGAGCCAGGATATCATTTCGGAAAGGAGGGCGGGGAAGAAGGTTGTACTTTGCTGAGCACAAATATAGGGCAGTGGAGGATATATATGTACATATACCGGGAGCAAATTAGATGTTCAGGTAATCAAGAGTATGTTTTGTGTCTTAAATGAATAATAGTTGAAAGATTTTTACTCTTCAAATTTCCGAAAAATGAAACAACACACATTTTTCTGTTTGAAAATTACAGTTCTTACCTCTTACAGTTCTTTATAATATTTGTATCCACACTTGCACAATAATTATTAGCTAAAACACTACTGTTTACTGCGGGGCATAGATAAATTGCTTCGACAAAATCAAGGTTTTTCAAGCTATACACCAGGCCAAGAAATTTGAAGAAATATCTTGCCATTACATCTCGGTTCCAAAAGTTTCCTCTCAAAATATTTCATAGTCTGTTCAATTTTACATCAAAAATACAAAATGTTTTGAACTGTAAAGCTAATATATTTAACTTACTGCTAACTGCGGGGCATAGATAAATTGCTTCGACAAAATCAAGGTTTTTCAAGCTATACACCAGGCCAAGAAATTTGAAGAAATATCTTGCCATTACATCTCGGTTCCAAAAGTTTCCTCTCAAAATATTTCATAGTCTGTTCAATTTTACATCAAAAATACAAAATGTTTTGAACTGTAAAGCTAATATATTTAACTTACACCACCGTGGGGAATAATACAGAGTGATACATGCTTCTACTTTCCAGCTGTTTTAAAAAAATATGAATATCAAAGAGTGAGACTAAATATTTTTGGATAGGTTTCTTCAGGGTTATAACTATGAGAAATTTAATGAGAATAAAAAATGTTGCTTATCTTTCCCAAATCAATACTCAGAGACCAGGTATTCCCTTATCTTGCCACATATACCCGCTAAATAAGGCAGAAGATACTTACTCTTCATCTACATAAATATTTGTATTAAATTTTTAAATCGATAGAAGAACTTGATAGTTGCGTCTTCACATTTTTACGTAGGTAACCTTCCGTCGGCAAACAACAAAATTTCCCCAATGCATGGAAAAGTAATGGATGACTCTCCATCAGATTTATCGCATAAAAGCATACAGGGTCGATCGGTATCACTCAATTCGTGGCCATCGAATCTCGCGGAAACATGCAGAAAGCTGTTTTAATTTCCTTATCGGACGGAATGGAATGAGATTGAGTCCCGGTTACTGTTCTGCGGCTGGAGTTTAAAGACTGGCAATCACATCACCCTCGAACTACATTGATATGAATTGAAATCATCATGCAATCTCGTTTAGCCTCGTGTTTACTTGCCCGAAGAGTGGCTCTATTCCGCCGAACGATCGTTGTATGACGCTACACCCAGCTCAAAGGGATGCCAAACATTTCCCAAGCACGATTTCCAAAGGACGGTTGACTGATTGCGGGGGGGTGCTCATTATTTTAACAAAGATCTTGTGACAATATCGTGCATTTAGCTAATTATTTTCCAATATGCTTATCTCTAGTAATGAAACAGAAATAGGAAAGAAGTTGCAAAAAATGTAAACGAGCATTTTATTAGAGAACTTCAAGAATATTTAATTAAGTACATGTCTATTATAGCTGCAATGGATCAGTTTTAGGATACTGAATAGGTTTTTTCAGTAATGCTAAATATCTTAACATGATAATTAGCTACTAACCTCGCATGTAATCTCCGGAATGATGTACTCTTGCATGATTTAGTACCTTGTAGTGCTATTTATCTGCCACATTAATTAAACCAACTATTAGTTTATCCTTAGTAGTGTAGTACATGGTAGCATGTTCTTCTACGTATCACTCTCCTGGTTTGTGGTCTGACTGCGTACCGTTGTCCTGACTGTTTTTGACCTGCGCCTAGCATTCGTGGGAACGTGCGCGGTTCTGAATTGAACTGGGATGAGTGCTGCATGTGCCCGTGCCACACACCCTAGTGGTGGCTTGCACGGTATTTCATAGATGTAGATGTAGGTCTCAGTTATGATTATGTATTAAAACTATGCCTTTTAATCGATTTCGTACGTGGATATTTTGCCATTAAATTTACAAATCTTGATTTATTTTTAATACTCCAACAGAGAATTTAAGTGATACATTATCGTATAAGTGTTGAAATGCTGGAGGCACGATAATGGACATTTCCTGCACGATTCTGCCATTATTATCCAAAATATGGCCATTGTTACGAACTGTTCGGAGTGACAGTTCTTACCACTCGCCCTATAGTTGCTAGAACTGATTTTTAGGGGAAGACGTCGTTTAAAGGACGTTTATCGAACTTTTCTTAGCCATTAAAGCTGTAACAAATTTACGATAACCAAGAGTACACACTCTTTAGTTTCATAATCACTCCATTGATTATCAAAACTTTCCTAGCGTCCTTAGATGAGAGCTTAGATATCTGTGGAAAAGTTCCAATTTGTGCGATGATGAAAAATTTGAGTTTTCACATATTTTATGCACAATATCAGCAATTATGATTATTTTTTTATTTGTAAGAAATTTCTTCTAAAGGATAGTCTTTAAAAGGTACTATTTTTAGGTATAAATCTCAGTTATTGAGAGCAAAATCTATGAATAGTCTCCGCTCGCATTAATTTTTTATCTTATGATCCGCTCCGCCCAGATGTTCCTAAGGAAAAAGTGGGGTAGGCAGTAAAACCAACTCTTTTTGAAAGCCTGACCACAAGCTTTGCCGACTTGAGGGTAAAAGCTAAGATTAAAGGGGCTTTTCATCTCATCAAAGCAAACGGGTCTGAGTATTTCAAAGTTAGTTTCTCTCTCATGAAAGCTTAGTCGATCACAGGATAAAACCTTACTTGCCCGGAGGAAGCTTAGTTCGAAGTCTATAAAAGACGGTTCAGTAGTCCACGATTTCATTTGTCTCTTTACAGTACCCACTTCTTCCATACATGTACTTGATTAAACTTACGCTGGCAGGAACTTACATGCCTTTATCCTAAATACTTCATAATATTTTTGAGCGAAACCTTTTTTGTGATGTGCTAGCTCAAAATACATTTCAAGCAGAGGGAAAGAAGACGATTTAAACTTACACTTAAAAAAGAGGACAACTTGAACTTCAGGTCGTATTTCGCTGATATTTTTATTCCAAATTGGAGGAAACGAATGCAAGAACAAATTTGTAGGAAGAAAGCAATTTTAAATGGCAAGAAATTCCTCGAAAAAAGTTTTCCTCGACAAACAAATCTATGATACTAGTTTCTCCTTAACCAATAAGGAAGTCGTGTAGCACAGAAAACATCTTCGCTGCAGTGAGAACGTAATCCAATCGTTCACATGCATGATATACACTTGATAGAAACAAATTGTACATCCGAACTGCTGCATAAAAACTCGCAAGGAGATACCTCTAACTCTATTCCACATACATTAGTGTAAACAGTAAAAATGATTGCATCCAACTATACTTGACGTATCTGGATGAATAAATTAATGAAATTTTGAGGGGCTTGGAAAAATGGTTTAGATATTTTAGTCTAAATTGAGTTTTTTTTTATTTAAAAAAATATAAATATCTCAAGTGGGACAACTTAAAGCTAGATATATGATTACGTAAATGACCTTTGAGGTTCATGGTTAATTGGAAGGCATAATTAAAACTCAACATATCTAAAGCTCATTCCACATTACTTATAAGACAAGGGATAGAGATAAGTTCCTGTCGGGAACGTTGTGTTGCACCAACTCAGTAGAATTGATAATCTTTACAAAAAGAAATTGAATAGCCACGATTTCTCGACTGGGAAAAGATCTGTCCCCGCAGCTGCAAATAAAATGCCTTTTTTTCTTGAGCTAACAAGTATTATCCCAAAAAATCTTTGCCATATTTTATGATACATTATGACGTCGTCTATGCATAGAGTTAAGTTAAGAATGAAAAATAGCAATTTAAACAATTCCACCAGTAAAAACATGGACATATAACACTCATCACAACCTCCGGAACAGCTATAATGTGACTAGCATCAACCGACCTGTCGGCGATATTCTCGAAACTTCCACCAACAAAACATTCGTGATTGGTAATAATAATATGGAATAAAGAATTCAACTGACTCCGGCGATGGCTTGTAAGATAGCAAGGGTGGTATACAGCGATTGTAGTCGATTGTTGTTATTCATTCGATATAAATTGGCCAAATGCGCTGTATTTAGGGTGGTGATGATGAAAATAAAAAAAAAATAAACATAAGCACAAAAAATGAGATTTAGAGCTATCGATTCGAAACAATAGAAAGTCCATGAAAATAGGTAAGGAAAATCACCAATAAAAAATCACTGCTTATTTCTTTGCTAAGTAGTAAAAAAGGTTCAAATCAGAGATTTTCCCTGCTAAAAAGTTTCTTAGAAGCTGTTCTATAGAACGTAAAGAATTATACAGAAATTGACTCTTTTTCTTCGGGACTAGTTCCTTTTCTAAGGATCTGTACGGAACATGTACGGAACGTAGCCTGACTCTACATTTACATCTACATCTACGTCATACCCTGCAAGCCACCCAAAGGGTGTGTGGCAGGGGGTGCTTTTGCACCAAGCATGCATGAATGATATGGTAGAACACCGACATTACATTCAAACCCGCGTACCACACATGCAAAGCGCCAATTACAAATCTAATACCCAAGAAACATTCTATCTCCAATCGTTCTAACATGCAAGGGATACAAAGACTACTACTACAGATTCAAAATATCATGCATAAATAAGAACATCATTATTTACATCATGCATAAATAAGAAAGAGGAGAATATAATGAGAAAGATTAACTGCCTGCCTATTGTCAATACTCGAACTATTCATGACGACGATCACAGCTGTTATGGTCCCGAATGGTACGCGGAAAAAATGACATTTTATACCTATCGGTTCTACAATCTAGCTCTCTAATTTTATTGGCGCGATCTAATCTGCCGTAGTACGAAGGGGTTAATAGTATGTTTTTTACGTCGTCAGTAAAATGATTTTCCTGAAATTTATTTAGGAGGTTAAGCCTATAATTTAATCTACGCTGTGATAGCGATTCCCATCCTAATTCTTCTAACAGTCCAGACACACTAGCCAACTTATCGTAGCATCGTTTCACAAACCTAGCTCCTCTTCGCTGGACGCGATCTAACTCTGATATCAACCCCGTTTCGTATGGATCCCATACACTAACAGCATATTCCAGATGAGGCCTAACGATTGAAAAAGACCAACGTTCTTTCACTTTCTCATCACATTTTCCGAGTACTCTCTTGATAAAGCCTAGCTTCCTATATGCTTGACCGCATATTTCCCTAATATGTTTTCCCCAAGATAGGTCGTGACTAATTGTGACTCCTAAGTACTTAACAGACTCGGCGTGAATAATTTCTGTATTTTTAATTCTGTAAGCCCTAACTGGCCAATTTTTCTTTTTCCAAAAGCTGACTGCTACGCACTTTTTTATGTTTAGTTCCATCTGCCACTTTTCGCACCAAGCATGAATAGCAAGTAGGTCGATTGTTAACGAGTCGCTATCTTCGGAATTGTTGATATCCCTATACACAACCGCGTCGTCTGCGAAGAGTCTAAGCTTACTTTTAACGACGTTACTAATATCATTAATGTACAAGAGAAATAAAAGTGGACCAATTACACTTCCCTGAGGAACACCCGATGTAACGCTAACTGTGTTTGACATGATACCGTCTATGACAGAACAGAACAGTCTACAGAACATCCTAAGATATTCTGCAGAAAGTCGTAGGGAATTTCGTAAAATAGTGTTTCAATACTTTAAGGAATATCTACAGAAATTTTTAAGAAATTCTGTAGAAGTATTCATAAGAATACTATGCAGAATTTTTTAGCAGGGATGCCTCAAAAACGTTGATGGAGCATATTTCAGCTTCAAAAAACAAAACAATCAGCACGCTTTTTTCCCGTCATTATCAATCGTGCTCATATTTACCTTGACATACTGATTATAGCTGCAGAAACATTATCACAAGTCCCGAAATGTAACTGCAATCAAATGGCGATTTTATAGAGCTGAAATTTAGTCCAATTTTAAGTTTCGGAGTCCAGTTTCTCTCTGTCCTAGAAAAGATTCTAGGCTTGTTGAAAATGTAGAACGGGTCTCATTTCCGAGATTTATCACAATTTTAACCATGGTTGAATGAGATATGTGTTTTTTACAGCCTTAAGCAGCTCGTAAATTAATTCTCCTTGCTCCATTTCGCAAATGGAATTACGCGATATCATTATTCTTAAAAATCTTCTCCCCAAACTTAGCAAAAAAGAGATGTGGATTATTCTCCTGGTGCTTATCCAATAAAAATGTATACGCCCTCTCGGTATAATTTCCTACTCCACAAAAAATAAAAACGAAAAAAAAAAAGATTTTTCCGTGTGCCACCCGTTTGGTGGGAAACTTAAAACCAACTCGAGACGTCTTGAATGCATCTATATGCATTATATCCCGCGCTTATGTCGTATTTATTCTCCCTTTAATCTCTGGACGCCCATAAATTTATAATTTCGAAGCTGGAAGGAGTGAATTTTTCATTTATTCATTCCTACGCGATTAGCCTCGCAGCGGCAGTGGCGCCTCTTCAGGCAGAGCGGCAGGAATGAGGATTAAGCAGATTAACGGCAGGACTATAAAGCGTGAGAGGTGGTGTAGGTGCATGACGAACCAAATGTAGACTCAACACTATCTTTGCCATAAGTGACTCTGGAGTTTCTGGCTGACTTCAAGAAAAAAATATTCTCCCCTAGAACTAACGAGAGAAGATGAATCCCAGGGTAGCAGTTTTATAAAGTGCTGTCATGTAATGAAAAAAGTTGAGGAATTTTTGTCCATGCAAGGAGAAGTAACTCTTGCCCACTCCTTAATGTTTATGGTAATACATGCAGATAAATCAAAAATATTGATAGATTAAAAATTGGTCATTACGCCTATATTATGCGTCTAAATACGGCATATTTACCAAAGAAGGCATAAAAAATAAAGTGCCAAGATTTCAATCAGAAAAACGACTCGTAGCAGTGATACTAAGTTCTTGAGCATTACTCCCAAAATAAAAAAATATTCCATCGCCACAAACGTGATATATTTTCTTGTATCGACAGTCTCATTCACAGGATAATCAGGCTACGATAAGAAAGCACGTACCCCTTTATATCAAATTACTTCTACAACCAGCAAATACCGACTTCACCGACGCTTTCATTGCGCGTTAGCAAAAGTATGCGACACACTTTTTGAGCGACCTTTAAACAAGTTTCCATTAAGTTTGAATGGAAATCACAAAACCATTCTACGTTTTCAGAATTTTTACCAGCTTTAAATAGATAACATAAAATATTGCGTAAAAATTTGGGTGATGGCAAACTTCAATGAACACAAAAATTGCTATTGATTATTTAGGACCAATCTTCGATTCTAGGTATAACCATTGAAGCTCGCATTCAAAAATGAATTTTTTGTTTAATTAATATAATAATGCCCACCATCTTCATACAAAATAAATAATATAAATTTCAAGAACTCTTTAAAAAAATAGAATATCAGTATCATACAAATAAACAATTCTACATCCGAAACTATGAAAATATTTAGGTAGTACTGCTGCAGTACAATTAGTCAAATGGAGCAAATTTTCGGGAAACTAAAGACCGCTGTACACGGTACATTTTATTGTACAAACGAATGAATCATAGAATGTACAAGAAACTGAATGGAATCAGAGCAGGATTTATTTCCCGTTAAGCCATTCAGACAATCATACAATTTGCTGCATTATATGGTAGAATATCCCTCATGAAGGAATTCGTACATGCGTTTGTACAATAAAATGTACCGTGTAAAGCTGTCATAATCAATACTCTGGCACCAAAGTCATTTGGATGAAAATGAAGAGCAAAAGAGAGACTTATATAGTTAGATACCATAAAGAGAAAAAGGTTGAATATTTACCTACATGGATGGGATACATTAGGCGTATTATGAGGGACGTTGAGATAAAGAATTATGAAAATTAGAAACGGTGACGTGATTAGGGAGTGGCGTGAAAAGCTGAACAAAAGGAATCTTCAGATGTTGTCAGCGTACGATACATCTATGGTAGTATTCAGAAACTAAAGTGTAATTAGAATGGCAGAAAGTCTTTGTTTGCGAAAAAATCCGTGGATCACCATAACTGGGTGGTAAAAATATGCAATAGCTCCACAATATATGAGAATGATAACCTATTTAAAAATTCAATTGGGCTGGGTGGAAAATGACCACTATCTGTTGCACTAATTAAAAGCGTTGAAAACAGTAATTTCTGTGAAAAATGTTAACTCACGATATAAATAAGATGATGTGAAGGAATGATTACTGTTAAAACTGATTTCTATCAAGATTGCTAGGGGTCCAAGCCTCCGGAACCGATTCAAATGTATTTTAAACTCCTAGAGACAATTTTTCTTCCCAATTAAAATAATTTAGAAGACGGGGGCCCAAGCACCTTGTGAAAATGGAACAGCTGAGAGTTCTTATCTATTAATCTCTGGCAAACTTAAATAAAGATTGTCTCAACCAAAACAGTAATTAAGGCTTTCCTGAGAGCATAAATAGCTGAATAGAGGAAACAAATTGGTCTTTAATAAGACCGTATCAGGTTATTTTCACATTCGAGATATTTCACAAGATAAGTCAGAGATTCCAGGTTCGTGAACTTGCGATTTTTCAAAATATACCCGACTAAAATTTTAGCATTGTGACTAATTTCACGATGAAAATGTTTCCTTCAAAATAATATTGTGCTGTGTTTCATGTTATAATAATTTACAGATAGAAATTTCTTTTCCAATTTGTTGACCGCGCACCGGCAATGCTGAAAGCAAGAAATAAAATGTTCGTGCATCAGAACGGTGACATAAATATTCTCTCTCTACCTCCAAACCTGTTGCATACCAGTAAAATAAATTGGCATTAATATACCCATTGGATTTTAAAAAATTCCTATTTTTTTCAATCTTAATTTATGAAGAGTCTGATGAGCGTGACTTTTTTATCTTGAAACTAATTAGAGGGCGTGTTCCTGATATTAATGCATGATGTAACAGAAAAGCTATTTTCAATAATAAGGAGGAAAATTGCAACGTAGAATTTAATGTGCGTATTATTTAAGAGCACATTATAGATACTTTATCTATTAAAGAGACTTTATAAATTCAATTGCATAAAGTACCTACATCAAAGTCGAAACCAAAGAAACTTTAGAAAATACTGCCAAATTATTTAATTTTAAGCCGAAAAATTTTCTACTCTACGCTGTTTAAGCTCTTTGACTGTTTACATCTTTGAAGTACAAGTATAACCATTTCTATAACTGTGGCACGGGACACCCGATGTCGCGAACCCGATTTATAGATGGTGCGAAATTAGGATAACCGAGATATGTGCAAAAGCGAAGGTTAGCAAGCCGTTGACTGCCAGCTGTCGGTAACCTGCGGTGATGATTTCTGTAGCCCACATGGACTTAAAATGAATCAAATCGATGTATTAATTGACCATTTTATATGAAAACGCATAATTATACCAATTATTTTTATATTTGAAGAAGTTCATTGGGTTAGGGAGTTAGCTGATCCCTATGTTGCATGCATAAAATTTGAAATTTTCTATCTGAAAGTGATATTTAAAAAAATAAAACTTATGCTGAACTCAGCGCAAACTTTTACAGAAGAATACCATAAGGAACGAATTACTTGAGTTGCTTAACTTATGGCTGAATAAGACACTTATAGGAAGAAGAATATCTGCTTTTTACACGTATCAATAATTTCCCATGCAATTTTTGCAGTACACTATGCTTTCGATTGAATTCTAATAATTGGGCATATAGAATAGGATTTACAGAAAAATGTTTATTATGAATCCCCGATAGATTGCGAACATTTCCCATTCCATAGTCATTGCTATGAACTTCACTGGATAACTTATATATCTCAATGTAAAAATCTCTGTGCTGATGTGCCAATAATTTTTTTGCAAATATTAATTGCGCGTTCATCAAAGAGCTATCAATAAGTGCTCTTTCATCCAAGGCAGAAATACTTACAAATTTCTAAGTTTTATGAACCCATTTCCGCCCACCGTAGCCATATGGCCTCTGACTCTGACGCGCCGAGTGTATGACGCTCTGTAGGAGGAACCGCAAACTTTATCGCAATCGAATTGTAAACACTATGTCCTGCAAGGTCACGATCACCAAAATATTTTTATGAGTACTGAGTGACAATTTGAGTGAGATCTTTATGAGTGACCATTTGAGTAAAATGCCAAAAATTTATCAAAATTCAAACGAAAATTTCCAGGGCGGAAATGGGTTAATTTTGCTGACCCCTACGCTAAACGAGCGTGTGAAAACCGGACATTCTCGAAAGTATGAATGGATACAAATTTCAAACTCTTAGAGAGTTGTGCAGAGGACATGATCGTGGGCTTTGTTGACTTTACGTGGTGCCACCCCGAAGCGTCAAGTTCCCCATGTCAGGTTACGCTCGCCCCACTTAGGACAATGGAACGGCGCGGCGGATAGGCGTCGATTCATTATAGGCGCCGATTAAGAAGACACGGCTCTGAGGGGAGGTTATGGACGCAAATAGCGGTGGGAACAGAAGGAAGGCGGACGGGAGGAGGGAATGAGGGGGGGGGGGAGATAGGACACCCAGGAGTGAAGACAGGGAGAAGGGGGGCTGAAAAGCCAGTCACCGACATTTCGTCCATGGCTCATTCTGCTCCAACGGTATCAAAGCTCTTTCACCGACGCCTGCGGCATTCCGCCTTTGTTGATGCCCCTCGAGAATAAGATAAAGCGATGGGGTGGGGAGGGGTGCAAAGAGGGAGAATGGTGGGGAGGTGAAGGAAAAGGTGTGGAGGAAGGAAAAATAAGTGGGAGGGGAAAGGGAGAGAAAGAGGGATGAGAAAGTGAGGGGAACGAGGAAAAGAGAGGCGAGATTCTGAAAGTTATAAGTGGAAGGGAAATAGATACGGCAAGATGACTCACGCGCATTAAAGTGTGAATAATTAGACAAGGTGGGAAATTTTAAAAGGGCTGTGGAGGATGGGAGAAAGAAAGACGGAGATTGGTGTCTTTGAGTGGTTGGGCGAGAGCGGAGAGAAGAAAATGGGATGAGATAGAGAGAATGGGAGGTTAGCGGAGATAATGGGGATGGCGAGTTGGATTGGGGTGCGGTAGCTGGGTAATAAAGCTCAAGACGAGTCGCCTAGACAACCGTAACTTTCCCTTCATCCCCTCACCCACCCTTCTGTCTGTCCAAACCTGCTTACACCATCCACCAGAGGCACCTGATCCCACCCAGACAGGGCTACCAACTCTCTTCCTTAGAACTGATATTTTTCAGAGCGACGTAGAGAATATTATCATGACTCCTCACTACATCTCTAGGTCTGACAGATGCGATAAATGAGAGATATACTGCCGAATATATAGGTATAAAAACTCGTTCTTTCCGCGAACCATAAGCGACCACAATAAAAATTGAACTCCACTAAATACACTCCATCCCCCCTGCCCCTACCCTAACTATCTTCACCCCCTGCTACACACCCTCGTGGTGGCTCGCAGGGTATTACGTAGACGATTACGTAGACTCCTATAATACATGTCACCACTTCATCTCCAAAAAACTGACATCTTTACATGGCTGGTGGCCTAACTCCCCTTGCCACGCGCCCATGTGGCGGCTCGCGAGGTATTATGTAGCTGTAGATGTAGGTGTAGAACATGAGGTAATTTCTCAATAGTTAAAAAAACCTGAGTGGAATTCTTTCATGCATACCAATCACATCATTCCCTTTCAGAGTAGAATAAGTTAATGTACTTCGTTACTATCGTTGGCCCTAAAACAAATGAATCGTCCCATTTCTTGGGCAATGTTTCGACACCTACCCTACGGGCAGCATATACGTCAATGGAACTAGAATAAACAAGCAGGATAGCCGACGAAATTATGCCCTAAGAAATGGGGCAACATGTTGGAAAATTCGGAAAGTGTAGGATCCAACTTAGACCCATCTCGCTGAACCCTACATCGCAACACAACGAAGCCTGGTTTATTTGTGTCTCCTAAAGTATATTATATTTATGAATACTAAAGTTAATACTTTTTCCTATTCAATACGCTCATATCATCTAACCGACAGCCACATATTATACAAAAAACTTGAACTGCCAGTTCATATCAACAGAGATAGGGTAAAAGGTCTAAACCAAGATTGGAAACCAGCTATCTAAATCAAAATTAAAATTACGAGGTCAAACAACAGCCCATCTGTTGCTTCCTGGCCTGAATTGTAAATATATTATACGGAAAAATCAAATGGACCACGTTGACAATGATTGCATCGAAAGGTCTGAAACCGAACACCTGTCCCTTTTAGAAACCAGTGATGAATTTATTTAGCCAAAATCAAGTCAGTGAAAAGGCTAAGCGGCGTCGTTTTGAGATAAATGCTAACCAGGCATCACAACGGAGCCTATGTTTAGTCTAACATATGTTTGATAAGGTCCCGTAACACTTTTCATTGAGAGCAGACTAATGCCGATGCCATCGTTGATGGCAATACTAACATACACTACCAGGGCCAGGATACTACCACTGGTTAGTGAACAAATACTTATACTAATTCATGCATTATAAACTAATAAACGCAAAATCCAGGAATTATGCGGCATTTTCCAATCAGAAAGAGGTGCTGATAATAGTGTTAAGGTATTAAACACAAGGAACAAGTCTAATCAACCCAGCGACATTGTCTCTTCTTCATAACTCAACAGTCACTCTGGAATATTATAAATGGATGCTTGTGTCCGGGAATATGGGGACGGTTGGCAGGCCTGCAACCTTTTAGTGTGTTGTGCATTGGGAAGTGTTTTGTAAGGAGAAGAATGAGATGATCCTTTTTGAGCCCGAAGATTTTTTTTCCCTCCTATCCTCTTCCAGCCCAATACCCCGCTCTTCATTTTACACACTTTTTTGTCCTCCCGTCCGTTCCCGTCGAACTGCAAAGACGCCACACCCGTGAGGATCTTCACGCCTTCGCCGTTTGTACGTGCGAGGGCGCCGCGTACCCTTCTCTTAAAGACCTTTACGACGCGCCATCAAACTCCGAGCAGCCCACACATTCGTAACTCCCTTCCCCCCTTCCCCAGAGCCGTTCCTCACTCCACCTTCGACTCCCGTCCCTCTCCCCTCCGCACCCACCGAACGGCATGTTCCCGACCTCCTCCCCCCGTCACCCCCTCCCCCCCCATTCCCTTCAATCTTCACTCCCCCGTATTAGTTCCCGAATCGGTCTCCCAAACCTTGTCATCTTTCCCACCAACTTTTAAAAAGTCCTCCCTTGCTTCATCTACATCTACATCTACATCTACATACTACCCCGCAAGCCGCCTCAAAAGGCGTGTGGCGGGGGGGTGTTAGGACACCAGCCGTCAACAAAAAAAAATCAAAGTTCCGCCTAGCATTTATTAAAGTCCTTAATTGTTCGGGGGAAAAACGAATTCCCATACCTATCCGTTCGGCAAAATATCTCCCTTAATTTATCGATTCTGTCGGACCTGGAAATATAATGTGGTTCTAATATGATGTTCTCCGTGTCGCTCTGAAAGATATTCATTCTCAATTGCTCAAGCAATCTAAGCCTAGCGCGTAGCCTCCGAGTCTCTAGCGGCTCCCACCCTAAATCTTTCAAAATCTATGTAACGCTTTCTGTACGGCCGTAGCAGTTTTTCACGAATCGCGCAGCTTTCCTTTGTATTTTATCAAGTTCATGGACTAGGTCTTTCTCCGCCGGATCCCATATGCTCGCTGCATATTCAAGGTGTGGCCGGACGAGTGCGAAATAGCACCTCTCTTTCACTTTATCATCCGATAATCTTCCCACACGCTTGACAAATCCTAACTTCTTCAGGGCTCTGCCACAAATATTTCTTATATGTGTCCCCCACGATAGGTTCGAAGTTATCGTAACTCCCAGGTATTTCACTTCATCTGTCGCATTTATGCTAACGCCATCCACAACATATACATGGGGATAGTTGGACGACCTACGCAAGAAATGCACCGCCGTGCATTTGCTCAGATTAAGTTCTAGTCCCCACTCTTTGCTCCACGCATGAACGTTGTTTAAGTCCGATGACAGAATTTCAAAGTCAGATTGATCACTAATTTCGCGGTATATGACAGCGTCGTCGGCAAATAAACGTATTTTACTGCTAATTCGGGAGCAAAGGTCGTTTATATATATAATGAACAAAAGTGGGCCAATAACGCTTCCTTGCGGGACACCTGATGTCACTTTAACTATATCAGAGCTTGCTCCCTTGAAGTGTCCCCCGCCTACAATTTCCTCACGATGGATTGGATTGGATATTTGGGAAAGCGACCGACACACAGTGGTCCCAGTATATGGAAAAATGGGACATAGTAAGAAAAATAAAGTATTCAGGTAAATCTTTTGTGCAGTACGTTTGGATAGAGTAAGTGATAACGCATCAGAATTCGAAGATCCTGAACCGGTATCACGCACCTTTACTGTTAGAGGTAATATAAGAGAACGCTCAGGTAAGGTATGCATTCTATTAATAATCGAAAGTCAACTTCGGAGTCGCTTACATAGATGACTGTTGCTACGATTGTGATTCAAAGAACTAGATTCATCACGGGAAAGTATGTACTATTTATATATTTAAGTAAAAATTTATTGTTAAGTTGTCATAATATGCGATTTTAAATTAAAAATCATGAAAATTAGAAAACTTTAATCCGCGAAATATAATTGAAATTAGTAAAAAGTTCACTCATTCCATGAGACTTCATTAAAAAATCTATTGGAAAGTGTAACTAACATTACTAATTGTAAGTACACAACAAATTCATAAGTGTCTGCCGACATTTGCCTATATTAATTTGATTTGTTAATTTGGTCCTAGTTGCACTACATAAAATCTATTCGCACAAATATTGCAAAAAAGAAATCCGCAAGTTTTCACATTTAATGGAAAAATTCAATTGTTTTGGCATCATATTCATATTCAGCGACCCCAAAAACCTAAATACAACAAATTTCATCTTGATCTGAGAAAATCTTTCCATGTCCCAAAAATACATGGGCCGAGGACCACTGTGCGACAGCTAAGGTCATTTTCGCCATAGGGGACAGGTAAGGGAGGAAGGGTGGATAGAAACCCGGCGTCGGCATTAGCCTGCTCGTTACGAAAGGCGCCAAGGGGACCATGGTTTAACGTCTGATCTAACGGACGGAGTACTGTGCTTGAAGTGCCCTCCACAAGACACTCAAGTAAGGATCGGATTTCCTCTGAAAAACATCCTCCTCTGCAGGGATTTGAACCCCGGCCGTCTATATGGTTTGTCAGTACTCTAGCCACCACACCAACCCGATCCCCATTTCCTCTCGATTCCTTCGATCTGTTCTTCATTTGCCTTCGATCGCTCTTTACTATTTTCTCGTATCGATTCAGTCTTCTACCCACCTTTTCAAATAGAATTCTCCTACACATCGCACCCAGATACATCGGGTTTTTCGCGTTTGTTTGATCTGACGAACAAATTTTATATCAACATGCATAAGTCTCTTTCATTAGGCTTCGCTTCGTACAAGTTCTTACGGATAAAAATTGAAATTAATATTATTGCACTTTTACGCAAATTCAAATTAAACAAATGATCTCATCTAAATGGAAGTGGTTGGGACATCGGTAGCTACTTCTGATATTGACATCGATATCAAAATCGTGTCGATAATAGAATAGAAACAAAACTAAATGTAATATTCTCATTTTTCTTGGTTGGCTTCAACAAGTTGCAGGATATGTCAGATTCAAGATCTTACGGTGCCTCAAAGCAAGTGTGGGACATTACTGTATGTTTCGTTGCTACCATGAGACTATAGTCCTCAGAGTGAAGCCTTCTACCATCAGATATGCCTATTATAGGATATGGTAAGGCTACATAATCTTGAATGCTAGTGGATATCGATTTCATTTATTATTTCACATAGGTATAAGAATATTGATGGAATTAAACGGATGATGCAATATGATTTCAAGCAAAACTAATGCTTACTAATCTTCAATAAATTAGCATTCCATTATTTTCATATTTTCCTCCACTTCAATGTCATCGCACATTCTGCAATTGATTATAGTAAGTTATTACTTCGTCATTTCGTCAAAAAAGTTATGAAAAAGTACAAATAGGTAGGTACATTTTACCTGTATTTAATGCCAAGCAGATTTTGCCTATCTCCATGCTTGGTATGTCTAATAAAAAAGGAGGTAAGCTAGTGATTGATCAGTTATAGAATATACAACTCAATATAAAAGGGAATTGAATACAAAGAGAAGAAAATCTACTTTGGGATGATTAAAAACTAACTCCCATCGTGATGAGATACAAATAGTTACTTTGCTGAGGATATTTCAGTTCCCAATACGAAATACCCTCGAAATTGTTCAAAACAAAGTGCACCGTTTTTCAAGTGGCGTACGTAGATACATTGCCACTCACGTCTTTTACTATAACACATTTCTTAGCTTTTATCGACTGCCATAACCTGATACTGTGGATATCAACCTTTTGACCTCAACTTCTCTGCCCTTAGCTAACGTTTATTTATAAGACAAAGCCCAAAACCTACACAAAATCTCTGAAAATGATTAGGTTTTGACATACTATAGCCGAATCAAATGTATACATATAGGTTTATAAAAATTATGCTGTAGGTATTAGCATATTAATCGGTATGGGTGAAGAAATATGTACCTAATCGAACGACACTGGTCCTATGCGTCCATTTTTGATGCCATAATGACATGATAAATTGTAGAGTGGTGTAAATGGCATTAATAAATACAAAAAATTAAAAAAATCACGACTTTATATCCACCAGGGGAATACTTGAAGCTTTTCTCCAGGCCCTGGAATTCTTGAGTTTTTCTGATGTATACACTTGATGGGACGCTGTTCCAAAACGCATTGCTGCTAGTAGTTATTTTTTAAGCATCGATAGCAGCGCTAACATAAAAAACTTGAAGCTAAATCAATACGCTATCATGAGAACTAGCTTCTAAATACTTGAATCTTTATAGGAAAATTTAAACTACTGTCAAGGCGTAAACGAATTGCAATTCGTAACTTAATATATTTCCTTCAAATATGGCCAATGTTTTGCATATTTTTATTTATCACAGGACGAAGAATAATTCAGCTAAATATTTTCGCAGAGAGGTGACTAAGAATAATTTTCACCTTAAAGAATTTTCAGCGTTCCTTGTGTCTTCCACTGATTAATGCGTCCCAAATATATCAGCGCCCCATGCATGAAAAGTAATTAATCAGTTGCAATCGCATCAACTTCCCGTTCGGACGTCTTCATTCGCATCCTCCTCGTGCTACCGGAGTCCTTCGAGCGTTCCTCATTGCCATTCCAAGGAAACCCATGCCTCTTTCACCCTCTTCAGACCCCACCTCCGCAGGTGTCAAGCTCCTTCCACTCCGAACGCCTACCCACCCAACTAGATGCTAACTCCGTCCGTACGTAGCACAGGAGCCGCCGTTTATGCCGGGGATATGAAATGCTTTTTACCTGTCCGCCTGCCACGCCGAGTGACTAAATTGGAAAAAAATCACACTTCCCTTTTCTTCTATTTTGTTTCCTCCGCATTCCGCTTCTTTATTGTCGTTTTGAATATTCATCTCATCTGGGTCACCCTCTCACTGTGACAAGTAAAATCACCCTTTTCCGCTCCACTCGCATAAAGCTGCCAACAGTGTGGCCACACGCAGACACCAGTCACTATCTGAAGCATTTTAAGTTCACCTCCAGCCTGTAATAAAGTCTAAAAATAGGCGAGGAGATAGTCGATGGCGAAAGGTTACTTTGACGCAAACGATGAGATGGAAACGTCATGCCGATAAACAAGACGAAATCGCAACAGACTTGATGAGCTACAAAAATGCTGAGACAAACGCAGCATAGAGAGAAGTTGATTTTTTCTTAGAAAATAATCACGACAGAGAACGATTTAAAGTTAAACCTACGATAAATTTCATAGGGTGTAGCATTTGATTAAAATCATTTCTGTTATATCTTATGGAACAGAAAACGTTTATCGCCGTTAAGAAAAATCAATTACTCAGTAACATATGATTAGAAACCAATCCAGTTCACGTCGAAATAAATAGAAGTAATTAGAACAATTTAAACCGGTTATTTACTCGCATAAGTGGATTTATTATCCTTATTCCGAGAAAAAAAATTATTCTATTTTAACGCGTACTATCAAACCATGATGCCAACTAAAGGATACAAAGTACGTGTTAAATAGCCCAAACATTTCATTATCTCTGGCATCACTAGAAACTTACTGTTCAGTGACAGGTACGCTGTGCATTGGAGATTCTAGATAACGTAACTGGTTGGCTTTTTTAAATTTTATGCCGATAAAATGCAAAATTCTGTTGTAAAAGGTAAGCTCCCATCGAGAAAGATGAAATTTTATATTTTGGACTATCTTGCTGGCGCTTAAGGCCATATATTTATACGATGCCATCCATGACTGAGGGAGCGAGCCGTCGTATAACCTTAGGCATAAAGGGCATCTATTGAATATAGCCATTACGTAGCATAAAATTTACGACCGCTATACTTACAGCAAGGCGGCTTCGTGCCCTGTATGCTCAGCATAAAACTTTTTTTTTAAGGATCCAGCGCCTAAAATAAAGCTTCGAAATTTCGGAACGTTTTTCATTCCACTCCATCGTCACAACAAACTCGCCCGTTCCCTGCCATATATGCACATTTAAACGTCTTTCTGGTTGTCGGGCGCAGTTGATATTAGGTATGGGACGTAATGCGACCACTTCCGCGGTACGACGGAGACAGCAAAGCAATTCATCACGCGACGTTGCTGCAAATGGGAAACATTCGAACGATTTCCAGGCACTACCCAGGAGGGAATGATACAGCACTTTGCTGCGAGTTAAAAAAAACGAATTTTCCGTAATTTCGTGAGGATTCTCTTTTACTGTTTCTTTGCTTGGAATTCCTAGGATTTTTATGTCACAAGCGGCAATTTTTATACATGACACGATTCGCGAATCTTTCCGAGATGATTTCGACCAGATTTGTGTAACTTTTTCTGTTGTTTATTTTAACTCAGGGTTCAAAAATCCATTTGCTGAGACTTCATGGCATAACGATCCTGTCGCATAAAATGAAGAATTTACTCACTTAATTTTTATGTTCATGTATACTAACTTAATTGTTAATTTCAATAGCTTGTGTACTCAATAGAAGAATGATGTACTAAAAAAATAATGAAAAGAGTTTTTTATTGAGGAAAAAGACTAGTTTCATCACAGATTTTGAGTTGAAAAATTACATTTCTCATCACCTAACCCAAGAGCCTTTTACTGGAATGAGTTAAATTAATGAAGAAATAGAATGCAATATTTGGAAAAATAAGTTATTTAAACTGTGAAAGATGTGAAAACTTCATTTTTCACGCAATAGGTGGGTAACACATGACCTTCAAAATATTACTTTCCTTAACAGAATTATACGTGGTATTTGGCATACGTTATCGAGTTAAATCAAATATTTCCACATAAATTTATAATTGCGATGGGGCAGGGTGAACACAGTTTATTTCAGTCCATGTACACTATTAATGTTTAATATAAAACCCAAAAATTTTAATTTAACTTAAGCTGATGAGTTAGAACTACATATGATAACAATAAAAACATACCAAAACCTATTGAAACCATGCAAGGTTTGGATCCTAAATTAAATGTATTGATCCTTGAAAAGTAAATCATACAATCACAAAATTTAAAAAAACAAATATCTCCTCTTTTGTGATGTCGGCGAATGATCAAACATTTCCGGAGACTATAAAAGCTCACAGTCATACAGACTCTACCGACGAACCACTGAAACACACGGATATAATTCGTCTTTCCTTTGTGGAGGTGCCAATTCCCATAAGCCATTGTCCAAAGGGACTACTCATCACACAAATGCATTAAATGTCAAGATGCCATGCCAACCTCAATTACCTGAAAGGCCATGAGTTGACCTAAGTCGTTGTAAACCTTACATTTTTTAAGCAATCCACTCTCTTGGGCGTCACTTGAAATTTTCGTGACCCACGCATTAAAATCGTCCCAGTTCCACCCTCACTAAGTTTCCCGTCCATAATCTCCTCCGATCTTCCGCATGCAAAGATGTTTTTCCCGTGCCTGTCGTTTCTATTTCTAGCCGTTGGGGAGCCATTTGAAAATTCCCCAGAAAGCCCTAATGCTCTCTCTCTCTCTCACTCCCTCGAAAGGCTGGGTCGTTAAGAACAAGTGTGGGAAGGAGGCATGGTTCGATAGTCTTTCCATGTCTTTCTCCTAGAAAGGCAGGAGTGCACTCACATGATATTCCTGCCACTATCTAACTCTCTCATCCATATTAAGATCCAAATTACAGAGCAAAGGCGTAACGAGGAGATGTTACTGCAAACTGCATTCACCGAAAAAGGCTGTCATCGTTTTATTTTCTTCAGTTTACTGACACCACCTATATTTTCTAAACCATTTTTCGCTCCACGTACCTCCTCCTCAAAATTCTATTTCTTTTTAGTAATACTGTTCTAAGTTCCGTTTTGAATCTCGATACTTCTTACACTTCTCCTTCACATGCAAAGTGGATTCATAAGAACTTTCTGCCCCACCCCTTTCATATCCCTTTCTGCTTCCAACGCTGAGGAAGAGAATTCACGGAATGGGAAACTTTTTCCACTTTTCTCAAGGCAGTAGCGATCCCTTCGTGTTTCGCGCGTATTTATTATTTTTTCCACGAGAAAAATAAAGACGTCGATCTCGACGGGGAGATAAAATAATACAAAAAAAGTCGTTCCCACGACCCCACCTCTGCTTTTTAGCAAGTTTTCTCACCTCCCTGTCATGTTTCCTTAACTCCTTTCAAGTCCGATTTCACGAAAATCGTTTCATATACACACATCTCTTGTCTTTCTCTTTTTTTAAACTTTTTATTTCTATGGGCGCCCACGCAAACGAATCGCAACCCGTTCCCTCCCCCCCCCCCTAACCCGCCCCCCACTCCTACTCCCTCTACACCTCTCCTTTTCTTTCCCCCAGATCCACGTCGGCAACCCTGACCCTTTTTTATAATTCTTTCTTTTAAACTCTCCTCGTGCCAGGCTCCTTTGTTACTTGGGAGAGCCCTTATCCCCCTTTTTTTTGCCTCCATGCCGTGTGCAAAAGAAACCCTTTCGCGCTCCGAGAGAAACAATGCAACGCTACAACACCCATGAGAAGCATTTCAAGAAGCGCCTCGCAAATTTCCTTTCTTTAATCACGACAGTTTGAAGTTTCTGCAACAGCCGACGTGCGTTTCTCAAGCCAATCCCTTTAACGTTTCCCACGGACATAAAATGGTTCTCAAAAACTTTTTACAGGGCTTCGGAAGTCTGGAAGTCTGCCATTCCTGCTTCCGTCTACATTTTACACGACTCTAGGAACGGAAAGGCAGTTAAATAAGTTATTCATCGGGCGGACTAAACTTTGTTGATACATGGGAAAGGCACGTGATAGATTGCGGGAGGCTCCTAGTCTGATTTTTTTCATTAAATTGCTTGAATTAATTAGAATTTGGTTAAAGAATTCCGTGACACAAAATAAAAGTGTTGGTAGATTTAATTCATACTAAATTATACCCTAATCTGCTGGCCTGCAGTGAAGGATGATTCTCAGGTCTTGTAGCCCCTCTAACATTTTTAAGTTTTCATGAATATATACATTAAAATTATTTCCTTTCATGCAGAGAGAGCTCTTTATCCATATCTGGCCAATTATTATCCAATACACTAAATAACCCTCAATATATTACATCGTCACCCGACGTAATGTAAAGATGGCTATTTGAAGCACTAAGTGTTGTACCATACCTCACATTTTAATATGTCGCCAGGATGATACAAACAACTGTATGGGAAAAATAATATATTGCACGCTATGCGTTTAACTGATGTTATTTAGAGATGAAAATAATATAAATAAGATCGGAAATATATAGAAACCAAGTGGTAGATAATTCAAGACGCTTATGTATCTTCAGTGACAATCCAAAACTTTCTGAACCACCTTTTTCGGCTTGTTAAAATAACCTACATCTACATACTACTCCGTGAGCCACCGCATGGGCGTGTAGCAGGGGGTGGTAGGTCCACAGTCGTGGAAAGATGAAATATATATGGACGTATAATGGTGACATGTCCTATGAGAGTGTATTTGGAGGAGCTCAGTTTCTATTTTGGTCGCTTATTGTGTGCGGAAAGAACGATATTTTGTACCTATCTTTTCGGCAGTGTATCTCTCTTATTTTATCGCATCTGTCAAATCTAGAAATGTTGTGAGGCATCATGATAATATTCTCTGTGTCGCTCTGAAAAATATCAATTCTGAATTTATCAAGTAGCCGAAGCCTAGCGTGCAGCCTCCGAGTCTCTAGGGGCTCCCACCTTAATCCCTCTAACAGTTGTGTAACACTATATATTCGCTCGTAGCAGTTTTTAGCGAAAAAAAGCCTAAACCTAAAATAACCTAAGTGGGACAAAAGTAAAAAGGACAGAATACGAGCTAAGGGTATGATTTGTTATGATCAGTGCTTCAGAAAACAATCCATTCCAATTTTAATGGCCATCAAAATTCTGGACAGGCCTTTGATTTTCTACGAAAGACCATATGCGATCAAAAATTCAAAAAATTAAATGCCGGTGATTGTTTTGAAAGGGTGAGTAAATAAATCTTCTGCAACGACTCGTAATATTTCAATTACCGAGACGTTAAAAGAAAGAGACAAGGACTGAATCAGCACACAGACGCGTCGGGGCCATAAATCTTTATGTACATCTACATCTACATCTACGTCATACCCTGCAAGCCACCCAAAGGGTGTGTGGCAGGGGGTGCTTTCGCACCAGGCATGCATGAATGATATGGTAGAATACCGACATTACATTAAAGCCCGCGTACCACACATGCAAAGCGCCAATTACAAATCTAATACCCAAGAAACATTCTATCTCCAATCGTTCTAACATGCAAGGGATACAAAGACTACTACTACAGATTCAAAATATCATGCATAAATAAGAACATCATTATTTACATCATGCATAAATAAGAGAGTAGAGAATATAATGAGAAAGATTAACTGCCTGCCTATTGTCAATACTCGAACTATTCATGACGACGATCACAGCTGTTATGGTCCCGAATGGTACGCGGAAAAAATGACATTTTATACCTATCGGTTCTACAATCTAGCTCTCTAATTTTATTGGCGCGATCTAATCTGCCGTAGTACGAAGGGGTTAATAGTATGTTTTTTACGTCGTCAGTAAAATGATTTTCCTGAAATTTATTTAGGAGGTTAAGCCTATAATTTAATCTACGCTGTGATAGCGATTCCCATCCTAATTCTTCTAACAGTCCAGACACACTAGCCAACTTATCGTAGCATCGTTTCACAAACCTAGCTCCTCTTCGCTGGACGCGATCTAACTCTGATATCAACCCCGTTTCGTATGGATCCCATACACTAACAGCATATTCCAGATGAGGCCTAACGATTGAAAAAGACCAACGTTCTTTCACTTTCTCATCACATTTTCCGAGTACTCTCTTGATAAAGCCTAGCTTCCTATATGCTTGACCGCATATTTCCCTAATATGTTTTCCCCAAGATAGGTCGTGACTAATTGTGACTCCTAAGTACTTAACAGACTCGGCGTGAATAATTTCTGTATTTTTAATTCTGTAAGCCCTAACTGGCCAATTTTTCTTTTTCCAAAAGCTGACTGCTACGCACTTTTTTATGTTTAGTTCCATCTGCCACTTTTCGCACCAAGCATGAATAGCAAGTAGGTCGATTGTTAACGAGTCGCTATCTTCGGAATTGTTAATATCCCTATACACAACCGCATCGTCTGCGAAGAGTCTAAGCTTACTTTTAACGACGTTACTAATATCATTAATGTACAAGAGAAATAAAAGTGGACCAATTACACTTCCCTGAGGAACACCCGATGTAACGCTAACTGTGTTTGACATGATACCGTCTATGACAACCCTTTGTTCCCGCCCATGTAAGAATTGATTAATCCAACTAATAATGTTTTTATCTATTCCATATGCTTCTAGTTTTGAGAGCAACTTAACGTGAGGTACCTTATCAAAAGCTTTCCTAAAATCGAAATATGTAGGGGGAAGAGATGTAATTAAAAAAATTCAATGTTAATGGCGCCACATGCGCGATGCTTCACGTTTTTTTTTCATTCCCACAGGCCTCTGCGAAGGGAAAATTCCTGTTTCAAAAATTCCACACGCATTTCGAACCTATGTCTTCTTTGAAGAAATTTTTATTTTTTCATGAAAATGTCTCCCAAGATTCCGTCGGTGATGAATAAATCGTGACGTTATTTCCTACGGGAGACTAGCAAAGTATGAAAACATTCGTAGTCGTGGGAGGAATGGCGATAGACTATGCCGAGGAAAGTTTCCTCATCTCTCATTTCCGTTCGTTTCTTCTTACTCCACCCCCATCCTCTATTTCATTTCCTCTCCTCCCTCATTTACTCCCACTTCCCTCTTCCCCTCATTCCGCTGCGTCGGACAAAATTATGACCACTAAACTCCCGAGCCATCTGTTCGGTCAGGGAGCGTGAAAAAATCGGATCTTTTGAAATCCTTTCAAAGAGAACCATCGTCTGAAGGAAAGAGGATAAAGTCGAATGAGCGAAGGGGAAAAACATCCCAAAAATTCAAACTCGCGGATTCGGGAAACGTAGATTCGGAAAGTGGATGTTGTTAAGTAGATGGCGGATGGGGTAAAAAATGAAGAGAAAACAATGAGAACGAGACCAAATTGGACCCTCTTAAAAACCATCTCAACCGACTTACAGGCACTCAAAAATCGGCATGGGGAAGTCGACCTTTCCCATCTCACTTTCCCCCGCGTTGCATATACGTACGAGAGTTTCCGTGCGCTGTGTGTGTGTGTTTGTGAGAGAGAAGGGAAAACAAATGCTATCGGTTATCGGTCGTCAATCAAGGAGGCATCCATCCATCTCCCACTGGCTGCCCGCACCCGGCGCCAGTCTCATAGAATGAAGGAACAGCCGGTCCTGGTTGCCGGACTCGGGGCGAAAACCCACCGACCACTCTCACTGGAAGTCCTTTGTACTTGCCGCTAGATATCCATCAACCCAAAGAGGGCTTGTGTATGTACAGAGAGGCAAAAGAGAGAGAGAGAGAGCTAAAGAATACGAGCGAGAATGAGGGGGAACTTAACCGTCCAGAAAAGCAAGGCCCTTTAAAGCATTTCTCCCTGTGTTAGTGTGTGTGTGTATGGTGTGTGCTCGCGCATTGTCAAAGGGAGCATCTGTCCGTCCAAGGGCTTGCCCTCACTACATAGTTTTATTTTATTCTCTTTTATAATCCAGTCCGCATCCTTTTTTTTCAACTCGGACGGGCACTTCAAATATGTTCTTCCGACTGTTACATTCTTGAGGGCACGTCTGTGAACGCCAACTACCGTGGCGAGGACAAAAAAGAGATGCCTGCAAAAATATGAGGTGACTCACTCATACAGAGTGCAGGAAGAATGGACTGGTGATAATATAGGGTGCAGTTGGTGCCCAAAATAACTTTCACCCACGGGTGTTCCGACAAAGGACGCACTGCTTTCTATCTTGTTTCATTCTACCGCAATGGGATAACTAAGAGATACTATCCCGCAGCTAAAATTCATACTTTATCAATTAACCACATATGATTGGATTTAAAGTTAACCATAGATGAAGTAAAATCACATGGAAATGATGCCTTTACTAGGACCTTGATCCCTCAGTCAAAATTTATAAATCATTTTCATTCACTCCTAATGTTTAACTCAACTTTAGGCCAGCCAAAGGACGAGTAGAATCCCAGGAAAATATTGAATTAAGTAACGTGAGACACTAAACGCCCCTCTCATTCTTATCCACCCATTCAACCTCAGACAAACCTCTCAATACATTTGGAACAACGCAGCCCAAAATGTTTTTTTAAGGGAAGCACATCATTATAGTTTGCCGATCAGAAAGGAAAAAGCAATGGCAGGTTCCACAATTGTGGAATTGTGGAAATTGTTCCACGATTGTGGAACCTGCCATTGCTTTTTCCTTTCTGATCATCATGAAGTAGGTCCATCATGATTCACCGGACGCTATTGAACTATATTTAGAATTTCAGACATCCAAACCGCAAGCCAGCACACGAAAAACACGCGTCCGCATCCAACCGCAATCGATTGCCACATAATTTTGGAACGTGATCAAAGAATTTTGGGCCATACAAATATTTTATAATATTCTTATGTGGGTTTCAAGCAATATCCCTAACACATATACATATTACACACATACACGAGCGATATACTTGAGGAAAAAGACTGGTGTCCCATGGTAATGTTAAAAGTCAACTAACACATTTTACTCAATCCCTCTCTGTAAATACCACATTATTTCGACCATTCAGTTGTTTTTTTAGCTATTAGACTGAAAAATGAACCAAATATCTTATCTAACTTCCTTTTCTGCTCGTTCCATCTTCAAAAAATCTGTGCCTGTTGAGCATAAGTAGACACTCTAAGGGAAATGAGATACATAGCTGCATTTGACCTAGTTTTAGCTCTCAGTCGACGGTCTCACTACCACTGCCCAAGGCATTTGAATGAGTTTCAGTTTCGGAGATTGGAAAAAAAACATTCGAGACTAAATCAATGAGAATAGCCGAAGGGCGTAATCAGCGTTGCCCATTTAGAGATCGAGTCTCAGTTCTCGATGGATTATCTCATCAATTTCAAAACACAAAACAGTGACTTACCTCACACGGAAGGAGGGATGAGAAACCAGTTGAGGCAACGTTTTGTGACGACGCAAATGCACTGGTATAAAAGTCTCTTCAATCACTTTAATGATGCAAGTCCCAAAATATTTCATGGAGATGCGGACGCTGATTAAAGTTGTCGATAGTAATCATCCAACGATCAAACATTTCTACATTTTCCTTAAGGTAGTCCGAGCGAGATAGAATAGTGATACCCAAGAACCTATTGCGGTGACAATATGATTAATTTTTAAAAATAGTAGAGGAAACATACAAACTACACGCTGTTAGTATTTTTGCGACATCTAAGGGTGAGAATTCCTCATTTTGTAAATAATGTCTCTGTGGAGTGCATACACGTGCCATTTCCCATGCAAAAGGGCTAGTATTTTTTGGTAAATAACTCGGAAAGTAATGTGGTAATGGTTTGACTTTTTGGTGTCATTCAAAGGGTGAGATATCTTTCTTTAAAATGAGACCAAATTCATTGATTTCTAGGTAAAATGATTTTTCGCTCATAATGCCTTAAATTCTAAATGGATGAAAGGTATGGATGAGAGCGTAACTCGCGCTGGAGTTCGCTACGAGGATTATGTACATCACTACAAATGGCAGATTGGGCATTATAGAAAGCGATATTTCACTGGCTTCCATCTGTTCAGAGAGTTCGGACCCGCTCCAGCATCACTCGGAGCAACTTTGCACCGTCGGGATGCTGGATGCGGATTTTTTTCGCAAGCCGTGCGAAAATCCCCTTGCAACGGCCCACGCGTGCGAAGAGAGGCCGTTTAGACCCTCCGTGCTAAGTCGCACGACTGTTCAAACAAGACGCCACCAAACCCCTTCTCCCTCCCCAATCCCTTCATACCATTTCGCACGCCAATAACGAACCGGAGTGCACATTTCGCCGCACCCGGCGGCGGCGTTGTGTTCACGCCGCGTCCGTCGAGTGAGCTGGGATTTTCTCTTCCATTTCCTTCCCCCCCATCCCCTTCTCTAAGCACCAAAGGGGAAGAAGAATACACACGTGTGCACACAAGCATATGCTGCTCTCTTTGCTTCCGTTGGAGCGCTGCAGGCAGTACTCACAGCACCAGGGTGATCCACATGCCAGCAGGAAACGCTTAGGAGGAGCCTTTTATAGAAGTTCCCACGGCTTTCCTCGGTCAAGTGCCAAAATATCATTTTATATTAAAATTTCTAACACGGAAAATATTTTGAGCGTAACGTAAAATTCCATGAATTTGAACTTATCATAAAGAAGCATATCTCATCTTTTCAAAACGTACAAAATAGCAACCACTTCTCGAGCCATTTATACAAATATTTTTTTTAATCCCAGCCATTTCAACGAGAAATGTTACAAATATGCACACCAGAGAGAGAGAGACTTTCTTTAAAAGAGGAATTACAGGAATTTTAACGCAATGATCGCGTCATAAATTTAACAGAATGTAGTTTGAATTTATTTTAACTGCAAATGTACACTAAACCGACAACTCTCTGCACTGTATACAAATTGCAAAACATATTGGCTTTTGATGGCATTTCCCGCGCATGGTGTTAATAAAAGTAAAATAAAATATTTATGGAAGCATATTCAGTTTATTACTAAGAATGTCTGTGACTCCAACAACTGTTTTGCCTCATTAATATTGGATAATATATTTACTTTATGCATAATACAGCGCTGAATATAAAATATAATATTCATGTATTGCCCCTACTATAACTTGAAAAAAATCTCACTGAAGCCATTTTACTTGTGGAATGGGGAGGTAGAGGCGGTGTATGCCGAAACTGCTAACAATGTGAGCAGCGGGCATAGGCATCAGGACGGTACATTATTCAGGGGGTAAATATTTATAAAAAATTAATCTATACGTGCCTGCATATAAAATATTTGTTCTCAATCCAATTATTCATAATGATACAATCAACTGTTCGTCATATTTTGTGAAATCTTTATTTTTATGATCCTAGTTCAGAGTATTACGTTCTAAATTTTAAACGATTCACTAATCAAATAGCAACAGTACTGTACTTTTGTCCAAAATAATTTGTGCATTTCAATTTTATATTCAGTAAACTAATAAATAATTCCTTTCATATTCAATTTGTACACCCATGTATTTTGTTACCAAGTGAATTATATCGGTGATGTGGGAAGGGTGCAGATGCGCCAACCAGGGTTCTGCTCACAGGCCCCGGACCCTAATGGCGTGCCACTACATTCGTAGTGTTCATGTATTTGCATTAAATTCCTGAAATGATGCTTATTTTTTTAGATTCAATATTTCCACTGCAAGTGACTACTAACTAGAAAAATAACATGCTTTTTCATATTCTGGTTAAAAACTTTAAACATGTGGCATGTATAGTTTTTGATAATATGGTCGACTACGAATTCTGACATAAATAGCAAATGAAGATGAAAGGAATGGGGAAAAATTAAATTTCTCAGAGGGATCAGTAGTAATAAAAGCTTTTAGTTGCAGTGTCTATCGACCTGAATAAAACCTGTCACTCGATTTAATGAGAGCGAGGTTATTTATCTTATAACTCTATTCTTGTCAGGATTAAAGTAAATGAAAACGGATAAACGTGAGCTAAGTATACAAGCTTAAACATGGTGGTGGAAAAGCCAAAGATGATCTTCTTTTACCAATCTCTATTGTTTTTGTTGATTTTTACCTATTCTCTGTTATTCAATTGATTGCTTTTAAACCTTTTACCTCAGAAAATATCTAATTTATATGACACTGTTACTTATTTATTACTATCCTTTTATCTACTGTTGCTAGTTATTAGTTTTATCGTGTTGTTTTTTTAGGATATATTATATGTTATTATCTGAACGTTACACTAATAACGCGGTTGAAATATCTATCATATATATTATTTCTACTGTATAGATACCTTTTTCTCAACTTATACGCAACAAAACTCTACAAATGAGGTACCAAAATGCACAGAATTTATCAGAGAACATGCGACGGCATATCTTACTTCCTAAATATTGCTATTGTTTCCTAAAATTGGTTTTAAAAAATGGCCCTTGATATTTCTCTTAGGGGATGAGGCGATCCGCCATCTTGACGTCACGCACTTGCTCCATGGTGCAGAGCAAACCTTTATTTCAGGATATTTAATTGATACCAATTTAGTTTCAGATACATACTATTATATTTTTTGCAATATAACGCGCTTTCAACATTATAACGTATCAATTGAAATAGAAGAATCCATATAAGCAATAAGAAATACATTGTGCGCGATATATATCGATATATTTCGATTGTTATCGATAGTATAAAATAAGTTCAATGTGTTTTGCACCCGTTGAATTTCAACGGGTACGTTCCACTAGTATTACTTACTTGAATAGGTATAATATATAATCCAAGACTTCTAAGGGAAGTTGAAATAACTTTTAAGGAGATTTTGAACAAAAAATGTTATACTTCTTCACAATCACGTTGATATATAAAGAGTAACGTAAGATACGCCTGCAAAGATAAATTAAAAAGTTTACTTGAAGGAGTAGCGTTAAAATTATTTTCTTGAAATTTGTTGTCATTAGATGACGAGTAACATAGAAGAAGTCACAAACGCCCAGTGCCCTCAAATGAGGACAGCAGATTTCAAGTGCAATTAGAGGACGAATAATGCAAAGAATTCATTCAAAAAGTACCTCAAAATACATGCGTAAATGGAATTGATATAATCGTATAAAAATAATACAATACCTTAGCTTATGTAAAAAAATAGAAGACGATGTGTCGATGAGGTCTCACCTAGTCTACCATGACACAAAACGAAAGCGTGTTTCTCGGCGAAGAGCATCTTACGAATGACGAAAGGAGTAAGGTAGTTGCTTCAATGTCTAACTAATAGACGTAATATCAAGAACTTTCAAATGGGAAACAGTGTGCAGAATTTCGGGCAACAATGTAACTGTGAATGAGGACGCTGGGTGCTAACGGGCTCGTGTGGAGTATAAACTAGGGGAACCGGGCTATCGGAGGAGATCGCTGTTCCCGGGCAGCCAGCTGACAATGAGTCCCAGAAACAAGGCGAGCTCCATAGCCTACGATTTAACCCTAGAAGACTTGTTTTTATTACTATGATCTGTTATTTTTTTACTATTAACGTATGATAAATTGAAAAAAAACTCAGTAAAGAGCCCTAGGGCGGGAGTAAAGGGGGCCACCTGGCCACATCTGTACCAGGTAAAATAAACACCAGTCAAGACTGTGATCTAAAGGGAAAAATAATATCATTATTTAGTTAAAAAGTTTCTTAACACAACAATAGAATTGATGCAATATTATAAATGCAACATATGAGAAGCATAAAATACGGAAAATATATATGTGGGCTGAAAACAAAATCACCGTAATTTAACGCCGCCCAAAATAGAAAGAGAGAAGGGAACTCGAGTTAATTTTTTAGGGATTGTGATGAAGCTTTGCTGTCAAAGATGCTGGATGATGGAGAGAAAGGTCCGATGTAGTCGGGAAGGGCATTCATTCGTGAGTAGAGGCGGAATAAAAGTGAGCGCTTGGTTGAGTGATACATAGTCTAGGAATAGGTTTACGGATCAATGAATGTGAACGGTTAGGTTGAATAATATATTCTGACGCTAATGTAAAAAAGAAGCTCAAGATAGTCAACGATCGAGTTGAGAATGCTATCATTGAATTTTAAATCTGTTTTGAGCATGAGATTATGTAGATTAGGATGACAAAGGAAATAAAAACAGCACGTTCTCTACCCATTTCTGTGGCATTCCATTTTATGCAAAGTATTCAATGATAACTTTTACAAAGCGACAGAATAATAAAAACACGGCACGGGTTTCAACGCTTTAGCGTCGTCTTCAGGTAATCAAACCTGAAGGTGGCGCTAATGAACACTTGAATATGGTGCTAAAGCGTTGAAACTAGGGTCGTGCATTTATTTATCTGTGGTTTTGTAAAAGTTAGCTAAAACATTTTGCAGTGAAAGGGAAGACAGAATACCATCAAAGGATAAATGGCGAAGATAGTGGAATCTGTTTTTCACTATTTTAGCAAATAGATGAAATCCAGTGAAAAAGGGGTTGGAGACTATTTGTTGGCAAACATCGACTACATAGGGAAGTATTATGAAACAGCGGGGGGGACAATCGATGAGAATATAAGATTGTAGTGCTCTGGGATTCCCAATTTCGGTAATTCGGTTATGTTAGCAGTACCAGCCCAAGACCTGAGTAGCGCAGGCAAAATAAGCGGGAAGACGATCGTTGAGACGGCTGGTGAGTGAATATTTTATTACTGTGGAAAAGGACGGAGATTACGAAAATCGTAGTACGCTACTTACTCCCTGCATCGATTTCCATCCAAATTATCTTCTTTCGTTAATGGTAAAATTGATTGATATTCATAGCCAACTTCAACAAAGAGCACAAGGAAAACCAATGGCTACGAACGAACTCAATTGTTTATAGGAAGTCATTTCTTGTTTACAGTGAACTACTGTTTATAGTAAGTCATTTCTTGTAACAGCTTGCCACGTATGGAACAACATGCCTACTCAAATTAAAAACTGCACATCTGCTAAAACATTTAAAATGAAATACGGTGATTACTTACTTTCCCGGGAATAACATAATTTAATTTATTTGTTGTCAAATTTGTTTTCATGTTATTATGGTTTCTTTATTTTTATATAATTTTGTTATTTGTAAAGTATGTAACACATAAGTTTTTGTGCGTTGATAGATATAATCAATTTTATTGCAATTATTATTTCGCCTGTAAACTGTATTCACTATAATTTTTTGTTTTTATGGATTTTTTCCTGAACAATAAATGCTTTTCTTTCTTTTCTTCCTTACAATTAGCATTCTTGCTCTAAGCCCATCAAAATGAACTATAGTTACAATTGCACAACAATCTACGGTTTTAATAAATTCCCACAAAAAAATGAAAAGAAATCATGAAAGTGGTTTCGATTATTTTTGACGAAATGCTTGGAGGAAACTCACGGATTAAATATTGAATTCCTGACAAGAAAGGAAACAACAGAGTATATTATTAGTGTAGAGTATAAGAGAAAAAACTAACTAGTGATAAGAGTATCGTCCTGAAGCTCTGTAGCCCTAACAGTCACGCGTAGTTTAGCAAATCTCAATCGGTGAATGCATTATTTGTTGGAGTCGAGCAAATGATATGCTATCCGTATGGTTGGAGCGCTGCAGGCAGTACTCACAGCACCAGGGTGATCCACAAGCCATCAAGAAACGCTTAGGAGGAGCCTTTTATAGAATATCCCACGGCTTTCCTAGGTCAAGCGCCAAAATATTATTTGATATTGAAATTTCTAACACGGATACTTGTATAGTAGGTGGGGCCGGCACTGAAAGTAAACCTAATGAATGGGTGGAAGTTTTGCCATTGTCCATGCTAGTATAATCGTGCAAGTACTGTGCAAGTCCAAGCATAATCTTACGGGGTTTGAGGTGAAAGGAGCATGACTTTGTGTGTTAGGGAGTGGGATGGACATAACATGGGTTCGAACCGGACCTTAGGTCTGGTATGGCCCTTTACCGTGGTCGCGTGAGGTGTGGCTCCAACGAGATCAGACAAGCATCGGACGGAAAAGCATGAGGGGTGCAAATACAGATTCCCTCCCCCTTTCCTCCTCCTCCTTCCCCCAATCCCCACTCTTACAGCCCTCCTGGGTTCCTAAAAGCGGGCACCAGGCACTCCTTTCCATCCCTCCCCCCCCCTTTAAGGGAAAACAACCCCTTTCGCTTCCCACCCTCAGTCCACGCCCCGAACTTTTTGAAGGGCGCACACTTTACCGCCATGCCTTCTCTTATGTTTGGCAATTAACTCGGAGAGGGTCTGGATGGTTTAAAAGGGGCGGGCGAGCACTTTTGAGGCTGGGGCTTGTGTGTGCCAGGGCGATAGCACCGTGGGGGAAGGCATGGGAAACGAGAGCGTGCGAGGCGGTGTGAATAGCTAAAAGTCCGTTTAAACGAAGTCTATTTTGACGCTCAAATCAGAAATGAAATTAGAAGCCGTTTCCAGTTCAAGTGAACCAACCAAATAATGTACGTTACAGTGAAAAAAAAATGTTTAGTACGAAGTTAAACGGAAAAAATAGGTCATATACTAGCACATTGTGATAAAATTAAATAACATGGACGATTACTGAAGACACTCAAAAGAATTAGAGATAATAAGCAAATAAATTGAATACATATACAAACATACGTATCTCACGGATCTCATGCGTTGTCTTGGTCCAATAAAATGTTTCTTTTGCATTGAATTTGACTTTTTATATGTGGAGTGTTCCAAAATGAATTGAAAGTACTTCTCTTACAAGAAGTCTCCAGCCTAGCATGGAAGAAACGTTTTAGTAAAAAAAACGCAGAATATCCTAAAAATTCTAATGTCTTTATCGTTAGATCGCAAATTTTAAACAAATAGACAACTACAAATTAGTTTATCGTACCATCTAAAATAGCTTCACTAATTTACTTGCAAATTTAGATAGTTGCAAGTTGAAGAAACCAGGGAGATATTTATTCAGTCTAATCGACACCAAATCGTGGCTGCGAGTATGGGGCTATGCTATTATAGTTCGCAATGTAATCAGCTATGGTTTCAGCGCTGAATTCAACGGCAGAAAAAACATCGTTTACAACAATGGCTCGCGACGTTCGGTCTAATCGTATGCGACCGGAAAATAATTTACGATAGCGTTATCGTCTTTCAAACACCACACAAAAATTTCTCTCTAGTAGCAAGTTGGGCGAATTATCTATCACATAAATTCAGCTTCACTTTCTAGGGGTTAGACGCACTTACATTCTCTCATTAAGCGTAGATATAGCATGGAACCTCTTCACGAAAATGCTCCTCTCTTTATGTCGGGCGATTTCGTCGTTCTTTTATGAAGAGCTTCGACGAAAGATGGCCTCTGCAATGGTAAACGAGGGTCATGGCTGTGCATGCGTGCGGGCGTAATGTGTATAATGCATGGGAAGGAAGGGACAGCGAGTGAACGGTCGGAATGAGGGGTTGGGGATGTGAAGAGTAGACCACCCCTTACCCTCACCGTATTGAGAGAGGCGAGCTGTAAAAAATAATGGTGGAGAGGGGAAATTCGGCGAAGGGCCATTAAAAGGCCTTATAGTGCCATAACTCGCCCCTCGGATCCATTGATTGCCACAGGAGAGAATATGAGGAGAGGCCTGGTGGGTTTTTGAAAGGGATTTTTCGATGGCACTCCGAGCTCTAAAGATGGTGCCAGCCAGGCCTAGCTTCAAACCAGGTGGAGAAAGAGGATAGTGGAGGAGTAGGAGCCAGATGAAGTGAGGTGACTGTAAAGATCATTTTACACGAGGCCCATTATGGAACAATCCGATATATTTTTGGATGAGCATTGAAAATTGCGTCGCGTAAAGCGGTGAATTGAGGGAATGCGTACAAAAATGCACAAATGACAGATAGGAAAGTGGACCCTGCTCTAATTCCGTGCCTGCGGTCTTGCAACTTCTGTACATCAAACTGTCCAATTATGTGTCTCGTGTAAAACGGCCTTAAGAGTAATGATCTGCCATCATAGATTGTTCAATCGTAAGATTGGTTGACTGCAACCCTCCACCCTTCCCTATCTAATGGTAGTTCCTTTACCTCATGGGATTTCCTCCTATGTACTTTCCTCTTTATTTGGTCCACGAACTTAATCCTGGGTCTCCCTCTGTGGACTTTTCTCTCTATTTTACCTCCAACTATGTTCTTTACAAACCCACTGTATCTCGGAGTGTGTCCAATCCATCTGGTTTTTCTTTTCTCTATGGTGTTTCATATGGTTCTTTTCTCTTCCACTCTTCTGTACACTTCATAATTTCTTATTTTGCCCGTCCATTTTATCTTCAGCATCCTCCTCCTGCACCAGATTTCAAAGGCTTCTTGTCTATTCTGGTCAGCTTTTACAACTGTCCATGCTTCCGATCCATAGAGTGGTACGCTCCACAAGAACATTTACACATACCATTTCCTGGTTTATAATCATATCTTCTTTGAGCACAGCAGTTGTCTTATTCCATGAACGCCTTCTTAGCTTAGACAATTCTCCGCTTGGTGTCCATTGTATATGTCTTCCTTCCGGTGTATACTTCTTCCGACTCACGTGATGGTACTTCCGAGATAGATGATAGAATCCACTTGCTCTAATTTCTCTCCTCTCATTGTCAGTGTGACTTCTACATTCAGCTTCTCCTTTCCACATACTAGGATTTTAGTTTTATTCTTAATTCCTTTCATGTTGTATTCTTGGAGAGGATAATGATCTACATATATATAATATTCCGCGAGCAATTCACTAGTATACCAGCTATGAAAACGGTTGGGAATAGAGAATATGGAGATGGACCGATGGAGAAAATGGAGATGGAAAACCGTTGTGGGTCAACGCTCTGTTCTTGTTAAGACCGTTTTACACGGGACACGAACTTTCACAGTTTGAAACTGCATCTTTTTCTCAATCTGGAGTGTAATAACAATTAAAGATAGAGCGGGGTGTATTTTGCCGTCTCGCGTTTATACATTCACCCCTGCATTCTAGCAATTCACCGCTTTACACGATACAACTTAAAACGCACATCCATCCGTATATTTGCTTGCGTAACTACGTGCCCCGTGTAAAAGGGGCTTTCAATAACTAACTTTGCGAAGGAAAAATAATTACTCGAGAAGAATGTGATAGATTGGGCATACTTTGAGGCACAATGGGCTCGTGAGGAATATAACTGAAGGAAAAATAGAGGCCTAAGTCCTAAGAGGAAGGTAAAGAGATAATGGACAAATAAAGGAAAAAGTACATAAGAAAAAATAGGGGGGGTAAAGGAATAGGAAATACTGGACGGGCAAGGCGGAAGACTGCAGTCGACCAATCTTCGGATTGAATGACGGTCAATGAATGAACAATATCATGGCAGAGTAGAAAAAATTTTAATGCCAAGACATAAGACACTTTTGGAAAATATTATAATTGTATTAACAAATACTCATATAGTTTTCTAATCTCTTCCCCCAAGATTTATTGATACTGAAAATTGTTGCTTTTCAGAAAACTCTTTCATAAAAGCTTAGCGATGTATTACAAACTGTCATCTGACTCGTACATTGAAAGGAATAGAGTCGGCGTTTCTATTTATTGCTTTGATTGCTTGATGTGTAAGATGTTGCGTAAGAGTGTCACTCAACTCTGATTATTTCTTGCGTTTTTTTAAGAAAATAGTTCTTTCAGTGGACCCAATTACTTTGGTCTTTAATCTCTCCTCAGTGGTCAAATTCGGTTGATATAATGTTTTTATAGCCATGACACATCGTAAATCGCGCAAGGATTTTTTTATTAGGGCAGTCAAAAAACCGGATTGGAGTGCACGCAGCCTTTGAATGGCATTCTTATCTCCTAAAGATAGCCAATAACGAAATTTCTTTGGCACCGATGGAACGGAGAGTGTTTTAAATTGACTTTAACTGTATTTCTGTTACAGGGAAAACAGTTGATACTTAGTCACTTCAAAGCCCAGGATCATTTTCACTGAAACGTATTTAAGGTGCCTAGAAGTGAATAAAGCTGATTATTTTAATGTGATACGCACAAAATATTCCAAGAAACTGGAATACAATTGCCATAAGAGAATGAATATAGTTATTTTTGTGCCTAATTTACATTTATACATGATTCTTAAGTTTTGAAATTTTGCAAACTTATGTTATAGTGACTGCAGCTACTACAATGGCGCAAATACAAGTACGATTAAATGTTAATTAGGCAGTGACTTAAACACATCTGACTGAAACTGAACGCTGATATCATTACGTTAGCAAAATTCAAATGCTGCTATACAAGCATTCATATTTTTCTGGAAATTTTGCCAGACAAAAAACTAAGAAAAGGCAAAAGATGTTGATTTAATGCCAATAAAATATATTCTAAAAACTCTTACATTAAAGGTGAGTTACGGTAATTGAACGTTATTAAGCCGTAGGACCGCCTCCAGTGCTACATATGTTAGCCAATAATCGGATACCTTCGCCCTGCCAAACACTCTTGCGCCCTTTTGATCGCTCGCAGAAAAAAATGTTCAGAATGTTTTAAAACCAGTATCTCTGGTTTAATATTTCAAGTCATATTCCTATCTTGCTTTTCCGATTTTATCCACCCAGTGGGGGTTTCTTGTCATACACTAAGACTAGATAGCACAAGAAATCTCATTTTCCTCAAGCATTCGATAAAACTCCATGACAAGAGACCAAAGAGATTAGGGTTTATGGAAGCATGAAGGGAAAAAGACATCCAAGATACAAAAAGGAAAGGCTGTTGGAAGGGGAATAATTCTCATTTCGGTGGCAACCTTCTCACGTTTTTATCTGATCCTGAAGTTGAGTGATGTAAAGCGAATCATAAATCCACTTCCTTGCTGTTATTGAAAAATTCATGTTGACGGGACACCCGTTAAATTTTAACCAAACCGTTTTCCAGCACCTAACATTCGATAATTACCTCTTCTCGCTCGATCGGATACGTTCCTTAACCTTACAAACAACTCCTTACAATCACTTAGTGTTGGACAAGCGAAGGAGATTTTCAAAAGAACATCTCCATTGGTCAAGCAGTACTTTATCTTCGGAACTAGTTTCTTCCATTATTTCATTAAAGACTTTAATTGCATTCGGTAAATAAAATCAGATCCGATAAAGGCAGCATGTTTACTTAGCAATGCGTGCTTTCTACACTCCATTTACCAACACGCATTTTCATGCATAAAATTCTTATTCAGACATGGCCAACTCGTATCCAAATGCTTTAAAATCTGAATCGATTCTTAATGTGCTCTTCAGATTTAATTCAAGTTGAATCAACAGCCTTCCGGTACCTTGCAGGTCTATTAAACTGCACGTACTTTCCTCGTGTATGTATTCGAGCATGTCATATTTTCCCTCAAAAATATTTAATCCATATAATCTTTATTAGCAACCCTTGTGCAATTTTCAGGTTTATCTTACTTTTATCACCATACATAGCCTATTTTTATGATACTAAGTCAACATGTTTAGAACCTAACACCAACGCATACATGTGAGTCTGGGTTCATATCTACCATATCAAGATGGCGAATTGACATTTTGGAAAAGCTATTAGAGAATATTTTTAAGTTGCTGAGCCCACGGGTCTCCTGGGTCTCCGATCCTATTTTGGTTTTCGATAAATTACCAATCAAATATTTTTTTACGGAAGAATCCTTGATAAGGAGTGATTCGCGCTTATTTACTCCCATTAGATGAATGTCTCCGAATTAGCTGTTGATCACATTAAAATTCTTCTAAACCGCCGATGATGATTGACACGTAAGGAGAAAAGTTTTTGCCATAGTTGAGAGCACTGATTCGATACTGTGCTTACATTCTCCTTTGTGAAGGAGTAGTTTTAGCCTCTTTCCATTGATTATTTTCAATAAAAAGAGATTAATAGCTCCATTTCAAAAAAGTGCCAATTTTCACTTTCACCATTCTTGCTCTGAGCGTGTTACAGGTGAGGTTTTTTCAAGTCTTCTACCACGTTATCCATTTCCTCTTTCGACAATTTCTTTGGCAGTCCCGCTAACTTCTTCAAGTAGCTTCAGTCTTGGAGAATCTTGCCAAAATTCTGGCCAAACTGTCGTCAAAGTACATGGATTGACACGCCAGAAAACCTGAAGGACCTTCACCATCTGGACGTTTCCGCAGTCCGAAGTCTTCAATAAAATACCGATTATTGTAAATACGATTTAAGCTTTACTCATATTTTAAATTACGCTTCTTGTTTTTGAAGTTACATTTTATGGTAAGATAACTTGGTTCAATTTTGTAACAAAGAATTGATTTGTTTTCTTACTCTTCAATAATAACGGACCTAAAGTAAAATTATCCCGGTCGCCCAATCCTTGGACCTCAATTTACTATTAATATGTACTAAAATTAGATACTGCAATGTCTTTGAGCAGCTAAACACATTCAAAGAGCTATGGTGGATTGCAAGAATAGTTACGATTACCTTGAGTAAAATCGGAATTCGAACTAACAAATATGACTCATGTTAAAGTGTATGAATCATAAACAAGCCCCGTGCAACATTATCCATGATCTTGTGTAAGAGTTACTACAATACCGAAAGTCCAGTACTTCTATATATCGTTCCTTTGGTTAAGCATATCGCTGCGATGTCACAGCAAATGGCTCGGGCAATATCTCGTCGGAGGAGTGGTTTACAAAACTGGTGAAAAAACTCGTTTCCATTAGAGGCTGACAGCTAAATTGATGTATCACAACTGTATGCGAAACCAGACGGGCTTCTTCGATGAATGAAAATTCTCGTTCCATTAGTGAAACTTTTTTCCTGATGAAAACAAACCTATTAGTGAATTCTAAGGGGAACTAATTACCATCTCCCCAGCACGTAAGGTAAATTCAGTTAGCACTCAAGGCCTGAGTGGAGGCGTGGGAGATTGACGTAGTTAGTCCTCCAATGAAGCAGTTTTTTATCCGTCAGCGGAAATTCTTAAAATTATCGACAAATTATAGTATTTATTCTCTGTATAGTCTAGAATAATCGTTTTTTTTATTTTACTCGCGCATAACAAAAAAAATTACTATAAATGCCCGAAAAAATATTTAAGTGCTCATAATTAGGTTCGAATAGGTGACGCCCTTAAAAAATCTTAAATTGGTAAAAGGCATAAAAAGGATACGAAGATCAGGATAAAATACTAAAAAGGTTTTATTGGACTAGCATGGGACTTGATCTAATGATATGGCAAAGTAGTCCATATTAATTACCGAGGCAATATAATGATTGGATGACCAATATTAAGCCCTATATAAACAAAGTTCTATTTAGAATTCATGAAAAGTTCAAAGAAAGCCCGCCACTTTTTAATTATTATTAATAAAATAATGTGAACAGGGCGAACAGGTCAGAGAGTTAGATCCAGCATCTAAATTAGTAAAGTTGGTAAATCAGGTTATTTTTTAGACGAGGCTATCACCGTTATACTGTGAGAAAGATAATAATGACTATCATAGAGTAGGAAAGCAGGTACATCTAGAGCCTTTTAGCATCGCTCTTGCAATGCGATCGCCAAATAAATTGCAATGATCTACATATGGAAATCATTCGCAAATAATTTATTCACTTTTTCTGCAATGGAACGTATTATAAGCTCATGCCTGTGAAGCAGCATATCAAAAGCAACCACGAATTACTAAAACTATTATCTGTATTCATTTGCGATGGTTCACGTCGGGAATCGATATAGATTTTTTAATTAATGTTATGTGAGAATACCGTAGGGAATAAAGATGTTGGATGCATAAGACACGAATACGGATGATGCTGTATTTCTTGTAACTTTTGTACTTGAAGGGGATATGAAGGTATGTTTTAGCATAACTATATAGAAGGAATTAATTCTGATAAAATTTGTATTATTGAAATATTTCTCTTGAAAATAATGCGCATTCGGTTGCGCTGAAATATTAAATACTGGAAGCCCGGGGGATGATCCCACGGTACGGCATCGCTATCTAAAACGCAACGTATTTCCTAGTAGAAGTCTGTTATTTTTTCATTAATAGTGCTAAATTATCATTTTCCGGAGAACGGAGAATTACTAGTAGTGCGATTTGATGAATTTGACGCCATTAGAGAAGTGATACCACCGCGTTGACGTCAAGGCACAGATGTGACGTTTAGAATTACGTGATCAAATTTTTACGCACTTTTGAAAGACCTTTCAACTCTTTTATTCCCGCGATAGACGCATGCTCATAGATATAAAATTTATGAGTTCCTGTTGATATATTTTCCGGGTACACTTAATATTATCAATAAATTTTCTCCTTTTCATTAATATTAGAAATAATATTTCTCCTAAAAAAACATTCTCCTTTGTTTTTATCTATTCTGGCTTTCACGTACTATAGGAATGATCGAGGGTCTCTATACAAAATTAACTTAAAAAATCATTCAGTTATATTTCTGCTGAAGAGTTCATGAATAAAGTTTTTATCCATTAAAAAAATCTGGTCCCAAGTTTTACTTAGAATGAGAAACACTTCGAAGTTATTTCATATTCTTACCTGAATTTATATCCTGGTCCAGAACTTTTTTCCAAAAACTAAAGTGGAAATGAGCTTAAAAACTCGTTTCCCTCCTAAAGAGTACCAAACACCTTGTAAAACGCTTCTTATTCCATCTGCGCTCCCATAATACCTCTCCATTTGATCCCAAGCGAACGGCAGGAAAGAGAAGAAATGGGAGATGAACCAGTTTATTCTGTTTCATGGACACGTATTTTTTTGTGTTTCCTTCTTTCCCTTGCCCGCTACCAGTTCGATCATTTCGTTTTAGAAGTGGGTTGAGAGTTAGGATCATTATAAAGGTCTCGACGAGTAACAGCTATGTGAAGTGACTGGGCGGTAAAAGGCGCCATAACACGGATTGGCAGCTGAGCTCTTGCAACTGTTATTTGTGGGACGCTTCTCTTCTTTCTTCTTCATTTCACGTCTATCTGCTCGTTCCATCGTCAGAAATCGTAGCGTCTTCAAATTTTGAATGACACGCTTCGCTTGTGATTGCTCGCTTACCAACAAAAAGAGGAAACGAATGCAGGTGTAAACTTTTTTATGGTGGCTTTTCCCTTCGGCAACTTGAGCGACGCATTAAGCGGCCACGAGAATTTAATGGGTTTCGTATGGCTGCTCTTGGAGTATTTGGGAAAGCAGAAACTTTTTTCGAATATTTTTCATTAACCGTCAATTTATTTGTTCATAAATCTCATGATTTCCAATGGACTACATGGATTTAAAACGCTAATACGCATTTTACGCTTGCGGAAATACAATGGATTCAACATAGCGATGGTGGGTGTAACAGGAATTGAAATAACGGGAAGAGGCGCAGTTATTTCATAAAATTGTTCAATATTCTTGCCAGATCATAGTTAGCCAACATATTCTGTATTTGAACGTATTGCTAATAAACATGTACTACATCTGGATATAAATAGGATAACAATTAATAAGACTAGTTTTATTAAAAACAGTGTTGCATATTTTGTTGTTTTTTGGATAACATGGTTTTATATCCACATTTTCCGATATGGCTAGCAGTTCTTCCAGGTACGGTAAAAACGGTACATATTTTTTCCCATTCCTTTTTAATCATTCATTTTTTTAACCATTAATTTAGTTTAGCCAATTCTAGTAGGTATTTAAAATCACCTACTTTGTTGTCGCAATTCCTCCGATACTTGATTGCTAAACATTTAATCAAACCGCTCTACTACTTCATTGAGGATAGTAATCAGCGATGGTGGTAGATAATTAACTGAGAGATTACGTATTCAACGAAAGCACAAACATGAGTAAACCTATAATTGTGTTTGTAATCTTATCCGCAAGAGAAATAGTGGTTGTCACAACTGTTAATTAGATACTAGGATAACTTGAATTGAATCTATGGCGAAAGTCAATCCACAAATTGAACTCATGTAGAGCTAAACTCTGAATGGGTTTTCGTGTACCGGCGATCTCAAATGCGCTTTTGTAATTAATTCATGGCTAATGCAAATGAGCCCGCTACTCGCCTTCGCTATCGAATATTTAGCTCTGAATATAATGCGATCATATACACCCGTTATTGAAGACTCTAGGGAGAAGAGCGAGATGTATTTATTTAAACATTCAAATCACTCTGACTAGATAGAAGTAGATTGAGCGAGATTTTTTAAAGCCATAATTGAGACTATTATCAGATAGTATACTCTGTGCTATTATATAACTTTAATTTGATTTTTTCAGCAGTTTTGGTGAAGTTTTGGTGAAATTTTAATGATGAAAAAATGTCCCTCTCATGAATTTACTAAATATGAACATGCCCTCACAAGGTTCTTGTTCAATACCTGAATTTCAAAATAAGTTTAACGGATAGGGTGATACGAGATCAGTTCATGACAGAATGGTTGAATGAATATTCAGTAATGGGGCAAGAATGAATGGAGTTTTCTTTGCTAGTCTCCCCATGTTGATATGAAGTCCATGCTAAAGAAAGAAATAAAATAAAATCACCAAAAATATTGATGAAAAATCAGTCAATGAAGAAGAGGCAGACCAATGGCGTTATTTGACGAATACAACAAGGAAGAAAATTAACTGAATAGTAGTCATTAGAGTTTTAGATAGATATAATTATAGGGAGGAAATTTTTAATGGAGGGAAAGCAATGTATATCAGTAAAACATGAAGACATGTATTTCATTCATGCAAAGTAAATATGCAAGTCTAGGGCAGAGAAAATGAAATAACTTTAAACGGTTTTATAGGCCTTCTAGGCGTGGCGCGGTTGTTCTCTGAATACTGTTCTCTCACTCCCCTTCTTGTGTGGGTGTTTTCCTAAGTTTTTCCGATAAGGATATCACTATGTTATCCCTTGTGTTTTTTCTAAAATGTGTATAATTGTTTCTATACACTTATTTCCTGTATTTTCCTGACAAGGAGTAGGATGGAAGAGGGGACTGTTCCAGCATCAATCTTGCCCCAGTAAGGGTGGAGACTATCATTACTATAGCTCTGGGATACCAACCAGATATCATAGGGAAAACGGTGACTCTTTCAAGTGTTATTCCCTTCACTTCTTGCCTAATATAACCTTTTCGGGAAAATGGAGAGCAAAGATACATCAAGTTTCATTCATTTCCATTCTTGTCATTTCTATTTCAAAAAAACTCTTGATATACCACAACTGGCAACAAAATATCCCACGCGGATGTAGCAGAATTGAGAGCTCATTTTTACGGATGAAACTGAAGAGGGAATACTTAAGCTGAAGAGTTGAAGGTTGTTTGCGATCAAGAAAATTTGAAAGAGACGGTGAAAAGAGGAACTGTTTAAGGTCCGTTTAAGTCTCAGCAAGATAAGTTTGGAACTGACGAAATTTTTATGACGTCCCAAGAGTGCATCATGACTACATTCCAGAAAACTGCATTCACTATCCATATGAAATCCTACTCACTGAATCATTCTCCATCTCCCATGATTTTCTTGCAAAGCTAGACAAAGTGTTCGCCAGAGCATCGCGCAAGTGAAAGGAAACTTTTCTGACCACGCGCGCTCACATTTTCAACTCACCGACCGAAACTCATTAGTTTTTGTGGTCTCACGGAGGGAAAAATCAACTTTCGGAAAATGTTACCTCTGAATCCTTCAATTTATGCTCATTTTCTGGAAAAAATTAATGGCATACCATTATGGCAATGCCTTTTTTTTTCTTCCCATCCGTGAGCGACTTTCCTTCATCGGTAAAACAAAAATATGCATGATTAGTGATTGGGGAAAAAAGGATGAGGATTGAGGATGTTATAGTTATAGTTTATATTGCTAAAAATATCAAACTTTTAAATTATGAAATTCCTAGGATAATTCAAGTAAAGAAGCAACAAATATTATGAAGAGATTTATGGCTATAAACGATTGGACCTTGATGCAATGTTTAAAAACTCAAAACAGAAACCTTGATTCAACTAGGTGTGCTCACTGATGATTGGATTGGCAACTAATCTGACTAGAACAGTTAATTGCAACTATGGATGTTAGTATGCCCAAGAAAATGTCCATTAGATATCTAAGCACTATTACCTGCACTGCATTGTCCTTTATTCGGGATAAAACAAACATTTACGCCTCATATGCCCAACTCAACAATCTCTCTGTTTATTTCTTGGTATGAAATCTTAAAAGCAACCCTAGTTACCTTTGAATCAACGGTATCTTGCGATTAATGACAGCCAGGTATCATGACTGACCCGTAGTATACGTAAATTCTGCATTGATCCGTCGAAGAAGATGTCTGGTAATGAAACATTTAGAAAGTGACAGTGCTCTAGTTGAATTTAAAATACATGAAAGCTCAATAAATGGTAATACGCCAAGAAACTCCAAGGAGACCAAATTTTCCGAAAAAAATAACCTCACTTTGCACTGATGCGAACCGGATCTCTCACTTGTCAGTCAGATGTGCAAGTCCGTTACAGCCCTAATCCAACTAAAAATTAAGATGAATCTTTGCTGACATATCGTCGGTATACGTCGTCATTTGTACGATGCAATCACACCAAAATGCACACCGCTAGGTCAGTCATATTTAAAATAATTGATCCCAATTCATCAGTTTTTAGCTCCTAATTTTTTACATATATAAGGCGAGTGTAAATTTAAACTCATGCACTTCAAACGTATTTAAAGAATTATTCACTTATACGCCAGTCTAGATAATTAAAGACATACGCATCACTTTTTTGCTATAACATTTTTCTGTTCAAAATAGATTCATTATGATTTAACCTCCATTTCGTTCCATGAGGATTGAATATAAGAATCTGACAAGTTTTTAAACTTTTAACAGGGCCATGGTCTCACAATAAAGTCTTTGTTCACTTTCCACAGAATTTTATTTAACCGACCAAGATTTCAACATGAACTGCGTCATTTTCAAGGTACCTTGGCCTTGAAAATGACAAAGTTCATGTCAAAACATTGTTCGGTTGAATAAAATTCTGTGTTATGCTAAAAGCCAGACTTAATTGTAACTGGGCAATGTCAAATAATAGTAAATGTATCAATGTAGCTCTCAACAACAGGAGTTTCTCAGTTCGCAGTTCCTCCAGTACTAGCAGAAATGGACAAGATATAAAAGGCAGAGAGGAAAATAACAAAATTCTCTACGAAATATGCTCATGTACATTTTCAATGAATGGATACAGTTTCGGGAATTTTCGATTTTCTCCGTCCTACTCATATTCTCAATCCGTCGTAGATCTTTTCAGGAAGTAACGAAATCAATCCTTGCTTTTAACTCGCTGCATCGATCCACGCCGAGGAATGCATTAAAAATTGCGATCAGCAATTTCCTTCCGAAACGTTTTCATGACGATGACTAAAAACAGAATCCATGCCCGCATAAAATGAAAGTAATTAGGCCCTCCCTTCTCTGTTTTTTGGTAACCTCCCTGAAGTTTGAGAATAGTTGTTTTTTTATTTCAGAAAGCCCAAGCTGGGATAGCATGATTTTAAAATAGATTAAATCTCAAATTAACTTTGGTTCATCGGGAAATTTGATTCAGGAAACTTTTTCTGCCATCAAATTATTCAAAATCCGTTTACGGACGGAAATTTAAATCAGGCTGAGCAACCTGCGTGGGAATTTCAATTGTTAATTCTGGGCACTCATGAGCTTCTTTTAACGGGTAAATGGTCACGGATAATCCTTATTGAATATTTATCAAGGATCCTTTATCATTCTGAGTGAACTCGTCCATTAATGTGGCTTTAGAATTCCTGCGCGAGTTTTGGGAAGTAATGGGGTACCTCAAAGAGCGGATGGAGAACGTCGCACGCTCCCATTGGTCAGAAACGCGAAAGAAAACAAAATTCGGAAAGTCTCGAATAATTTATCAGACTAACCGCTGTTTTTGTGGAGCCTCACCGACTGGTTCGACTAATTATAAAATGGAGGATGGGAAAAATCTTTGGAAAATTAATTTTTTTCAACTACTCAAAGCATAATTTGGTCTTATGCTTCCATTATTCACTCACTTCTTGTTGTGCGTCACTACTTTCATTCTCCACCCACTTTAAGTGGCTGGAGGGTGATTCTGGGCCATTCAGTACACATTTTAATTAAAATTTTTAAGTAATTTGAAAAAAATTCTGTGACAAAATTTCATTTACGTAAATCTGTTTCAGTGGCGGAAATCACCTTTGCAACAGAAATAAAATGATGCAATAATTGCAATCGTAATCAGCCAAAATGGTAAAAGTGAAATTTTTTCATACTTTTTCATCATTATTGCCCGATGATTCAAAGCATTTTTGTGCAATGTTTCACGCGAATTCATCATTCATTTGTGGTTCACTCCTAAAATTGGTTGACTGCAGCTCTCTAACCTTCCCAATCTAATTCTAGTTCCCTCACCTCCTTATATTTCTTCCTACTATGGGTAGTTTCCTCTGTATTTAGTCCATGAACTTATTCCTGAGTCTTTCTCTTAGGACTTTTCCCTCTATTTTATCTTATTTTCTTAACCAAAGTGTTGTATCTAAGGGTGTGTACAATATATCTTGTTCTTATTTTCTCTATAGTGTTCCATATGATCCTTTCCTCATCTGCACATCAGTACACTCCACCATTTCTTATTTTGTCCATCCATTTTATCTTCAGTATCCTCCTCCAGCACCAGGTTTCGAAGATTCCTAGTCTGTCCTTGCTGTTATTCCAGTGGTCCATGCTTCCGATTCATAGAATGATACTCAAAGTTCAAATTAATTTTATTAGTTTTATTTTTTTTTCTACTGGACTTACTGCTTATTATACTGCTCGTTTCATTTGTTATACTGCTGTTGGGGATAATTATTTATGTTTCTTGTGATATTAGACACGAGGGTTTCTACTACCAATAGGAACCTTCAAAATCTATGCTTAAGGGTATAATAGGTGTGGTTTTATAGCTATTATAGGGAGTAGTCTATTGTCTTGAATTATTTTTCCTTGTCCTTCAATAAGTGGTTTACCTTTTGAGTTGAAAACTTTTGCTTTGGTTGTAAGAACTTTTTGTGCATAAACTGGTGACATATTTTCTTTTTTTCTTATAACTATAGACTGATAACATTATACTTTATAATATCTATTTTCTTCTTTAATTTGTTTAATTTGTTTCGATCTAATTCTATTGTTGTTCAATTTTTACAAGTTAATTTATAACGAGTAAATTTCAATTAAATTCAAATAAATTTTTAAAATTATTATTTATTACAAGTTAATTTCACACGAATATTTTCACATATTGTTTCCTGGTTTGTATTCCTGTCTTCTTTGAGCTCAGTTTTTCCCATGAACACCTTATTTGCTCGGGTAGGTGTCCACTGTATTTCTTCCGTCCTAGGAGATAGAATTTCTGAGTTATGTGTAGGAATTGACTTGCTATAATTTCTTCCCTCTCAGGGTGGCTTCTACAATCAGCTCCTTTCTTCCGCATACTATGATTTTAGTCATCTTTGTATTTATATTCTATGCAAAAACAAAAATCACCACAATCACCTCAAATTCCCTTCCCCAAACTATAAATTCCAGAATCTCCACCCCCATCCAAAGAAATAAAACACCTATAATCCACTCTACTCCTACCTGTTCCTCAGCGAAATCGAACACCATCACAAATATCCCACCCTTTTGGTCCAGGGAGCTGACAAAATAATTCATGAATCAGTGCAACGAAGATGTCTAACTTCCTGATCCAACTCAAATGCAAGAAGGCACATCACACAGTCGATATTTCCGATTTGCGGCACGGAATAAAATTTCATCGCTAAATCATTAGATGTCCGGCGATGTTTCTCAATCCAGGTAGTCTAGTTTGCCATTATCTCCGCTCGAAGCTCTTATCCTACTAAAATACGTGTCGTTTGATTAAACTACGGGTACATATCTAAAATTAATGCAGTGAACTTATAGTGTTTTGTTATCTATTTCTATTCAATTGACGAATAAAGTTGTTAATTTTTTCAACGCCATTGGTTACAAAAATGTAACGATATCATATGACACTATTTTCATAGCGTTAATTACCCCGTGAACTGTAGTATTTGATAAAAAATTATTGCTTTCACGTTAAAGTCGAGGCAATAGTGCAAAAAAAGTAATCATAAGAGCAAATATTTTAAACATAAAAACTGGAGAAAAATGAGATAGAATAGGAAGAATCAGATTTACCGTGAGGAGAGCCTTAATTTGGCGGAACGTATTACTTTGATGTTAATCAGAAGGGGCAATACGAAAAAAATCTGGCAATAAATGAAAAAGATTAGAAAAGTAACGGATGATTCCCATTTGTAGGGTACTAAACTCAGAATCTTGAATACATTATGCCGCAATTGGTGGTACAAATGGTAGGGCATATACAACCAGTGGATGCACGTGAAACCCTAAATTTTGTGAAATAAATTCACAATTTGCGAGAGCCAAGCATGAAACTAAAGGCCTCAGTAAAAGCACCGTCACGCAAAGCCATCATTTGAAGGCTAGATGAGCATGGTGCAGTAATACAGGTTTTTCTAAAGCCATGAATGTGTTGAAAGGCGTGCAAACTTAAAACTAATAAGTGTTACCGAGCGGCTCACCAGAAGAACGAGTATCGTAAGGGTCATTCTATGCGAGATTTGTGAACAATTGCAGTTTCTGGGCGATCTGCCTGCTGCTAAAACGTCTCGCCCCGTCACGTTACATTAGGTGCCAATTACCCGCAGTTAGCCTCGGTAAAAACTCCTTCTCCCTGTGATTATGAATCTGACGAGAGGCGTCGTTAGCCCCACAGGCATCTATCTCCCTTATTTATGCTTAAAAGTAGAGGTGTATCCAAACCAGAAGAGTTAGAGTAAGTATAGAAGCCTTTGAAATTAAACTTAGCTCTTAAACACCATCAAAATCAGAGTGGGGTATTTAATGCATTACCATAAAACTCACTGAAACATTTTTTTATGGTTAATAGAGGTATTTTTAATTTGAGGTTGTAGAAATACTTAATCATTATAAAATTTGATATTGAAAAACTTGACAATCGGAAGAATATTCATAAGTTCGGAATATAAAGGGTATATAACCCAAATTATTTCGACTACAATGGCAAAAAAATTGATATAAAAGTTTTTTTTTGTGAAAATATTGTCGTAGGATTGTTTTAAGGGATCTGTAAACATAAGTCTCACTGAAAACCAATACGTAAAGCTTACTCAATTTAAGATTTCAAGATTGGGAAAAAGAGCGGTGCTAATAGTTTATTTGTGTCTGGAGGATTAAATTTTATACCAAAAACACGCATGTTTATGCCTACGTTGAGAGTCAACCTCCAAACATCAATAAATGATTAACAAGTTTAGAAACAAGCGAATAAGTTGTACATATTAATTGAACTACGTACATAGCATAGGTCTGATGAGTTATTTTATAAAAATAAATATGTCACATTCAGACCCAATAAAAATGGTTAATTTTGTTATTGTAAAACAAATACAACTGCAAATGAATACTGAAATAATGGCCGATAAATTAATGCTTGCTGATTTAATACCCAGGAACTGAATGTATCCCATGCTTTCCACATGTTTATCTGATAATGCCTGCTTTGACAGAATTCAAAATAAATAAACAACTGAAAATATTACACAGCGACCAAGTGATTAAAACTTTTACTGTGACCACGAAAATGTTTTGACAGGTTTTCTTCCTCTTTATGGGAATATAAACTATTCCTACTCGGAAAACTGGAATCTTAGAAAGGAATTACCAATAAATATTTCTCAACGGTAATTTTAGAGAGATGAAATTTTTATTTTTTTAACGTTTCATGAATCAGGCTTTAGAACAGATATCCAATTTTGTTAGTAGGTAGTCCACCATAGTATTTTAACGGACCGTAGGACGAAGGGCGCACGATTACTAAAGGTTTTATGGAGTAATTTAACGGTCCCACTTCTTGCACCCACCTAACTGTTCAAGTTATCATGATGGAGATATATTTCAGTGATTATCCTCTGTGGAATCCCTTTCCTATTTATGTGTTCCACGGTTGGAAATTTTATGGCCAGAGTCTTCTGTAATTAAAGCTATGGGCTACAAAAGGGGATGGTCATTTAACAATTTTACGCTGGAAATCATCCAGGCATATTAAGCTCCATGCGAAATGCCTGCCACCTTAGTTAATTTTTTCCCAATAATTACACCTTATCCGATGCCTCGCTTGTTAATATGGTTAACAACCGTTTGTGACAGATTCCACCAATCGTGGATAACCCAGCTGTATTTATTATTCTTAACCTGCAAAATATTAATGAATTATTTATTACTAAAATGAAATATTCATAGTTAGAGGAAAAATATCTCTCTGGATACCACCGTGATTTGCCACTGAGATACCAATAGGACTGATAAGATTAATGAAGTTCGGAAACTTACTTAAATTAAGGGGCGAATAAGTAAATAATGCGTTTCGGTGCGTTAAGGTATTCATGAATACACGCATCATGAGCAATCGTAAAAATATTTAATAGCTAAAAAATAATAAAGATAGCTTATGTTACAATATTGTATTCTTGTCACAGCTATATAAGAGAGACTTATCAATTTATCTGAGAGATTCTCAATCATCGTTGACCCATGAATCACTCATCACATTAATTTGATTTAACCTTAGGTTACCACTAATTCGCTTCGGCGTGGATGAATTAATAGTAATTGTTAAATCTGAAAAAAAATATCTGGTGGCCAGTTTAAATGCTGCATTTCTCAAAAGAAAATCTCTGAGAATCAGCGATATGTAAAGAGATTTTTTTCTTTAACGCCGTTTCTTTATATTATCTGACATAGTTTATACATAATATTCATTAATTGACGAATTCCTTTTCTTAACAGAAGTTGCTAGCTTGGTCCACAGACTGAAATAATTTTATTTTCAATATATTATGATCCATTCTTTTTATAATTACTCAACCAATTAATGAGAGATAAAGACTTTTTTCTGATGTGCAATGTGAGCAATTACTCTCAAGGAAGCGTGTCATTATATGGAAGCCTTCCCATAATTTACCCCCAGGAAAAAAAACACATCGATTCACAATAATTTTAGTAGAATTTAGAAGGGCTACAGGGGAGAAAAAATACTTGTCATCCTTCGAAGGGAAGACGTGGGCTGCTGATTCTGAAGAACACCGACTAGAACTTGACAGCCTAGCGAGTTGGCTGCGAGCGACGTTCTCGCCTAATTCCACGAAGCTCACAGCCCATCGGGATGTTAATTAAACCGGGGATATAAAAAAGTAAGTTTTCAAGCGATTAAAAATTCCGGGAAAAGTCGATATTCTCCTCGTGACGCTATTTTTCTTTTTCCGTTTTACAGGATGGCGCAAAAATATGCGAAGCATCCCTCGTGGGCAAGTCCGAAATACCCGCGTGGCCCGAAGAGGATTAATTCATGCGTGACGTGTGATGCTCATCCGGTGAAAGCTCCGGCGGTACGGATAATGAAAACTTTTTTCGCTATAAAACTGTTGGCTCACGTTATGTCACGTTATTTCATCATTTGTAAGGTGAACCTTGGAGAAGAGGAGGGAAACTAGATGCTTGGTGAAAGAGAGGAAGAGTCAAATATCATAACTCTGAGTGTAAAGTGGGGAAAATGATGAAAATTGTAAAAAAACTTAACCTTCCACCGTGAAATTATCTGAAGAAATATAGTGTTAACACTTTATATTATAATTAATACCAGTTATACAAGGAGAGAACATGTTCAAAAATGGACGAAGGAAGAATAAGAAATAATGGCAATAAATATAGAGTGAGAGGCTTATTCCTTATGCTTATCTTGGAGACATCCACGTGAGGGCTTGGAAGGCCAAGGTTGTAAAAGGTCGTAACAGGCTTAATGACGAATAATAGCAGAAAGAGGGTGAAGAAGGTCACCATAGGTTTGTTTCTCATCTAGAGGACCGGAATGTTTGTTTTAAAACAAAATATTATGTGGTTAAAGAAATAATGGTAGAATTGCCTGAAGAGTAGAGATGGAGTGCAGAGAAACTGATCGCTAATATTAGCCAAATCTTGGCAAAATATGTTAAGGGGTTCCATATTTTACGTCACATCCGAAGCAGGTAGTAATGAAATACAAAGATAATAACACAATCAAAGATAGGGTATTTAATGAATCATCTTAAAACAAAATGATAAATCCGAATTGTATCCCTCTAGATTAACAATACTTAAACTACCAATTTTTTTAGAACTTCTTTGGATCTAATCTTCCCTCATAATTCCATTAAGTTGCTTCTCTTGTCCTCCATTCCCTGAGATTATCCAGCATTCTACCCTCAAGCACCCTCCCTCTTTAATACGTTCTTGCAATATAAAAAAGATAACTGTGCATTTAATCTTAATTGGAAAAATTATTTAAGTAAACCTATAATAGGAAGAAAGACAGAAAATGATGGCTGTAAATGTGGTGAAGACAAGAGGAGAATATGAAAGATTACATTACTAGTCACACGAGTTTACCTGCCTCCCTACATCCATAATGTTAAAACAGGAAATATGATTATAAAAGGGCAAAAAATGAGAAAATGACCAGGTAACACCACCTCCATGTTAAAATGAATGGTTATCCATTATTCATGCCGTAATCAAGGATAAAATAAAATTAAAGAAAACGACAAAACTGCATTCTTGCAGTAATTTTCCAGGAGACATTAGCTTAGTAGTAGAGCCCAGTCATTAATACCTACGCATACGGTTGCCATACTCAATTAGTACATTCCATATTCTACAGTAGCCCATTTCGAATTTAAATTGTAAAATATTCCAAATGTCACATTAAAAATGTACACAGAAAGAGGATATGAAGAAAATGTACGAGGTAGCAGTATAAGAAGAAATCTATGTGAATATTTTATCAAATGGTAGAAGATACATCTCATTGAGGCATCTTTACTCTTTCCATGAGATATTTATCCCTTTGATAGAAGTCTCTGGCTACGGAAATCTGAATGGCGACATTGTTGACGGAATTTCTCAAAATAAGTGGAAAATAATATAAAGAAATGAGTTTACATGTCACCAAAGCCCAAATGTAATACAAGCCGCACTACAGTCGTACATAGTACCGTGTCTAGGAGTACCCTTTGCTCCACAGGAGGTAGTTTCTTTTAATATTGGAACTATTTAAGTCTAGCCATTGACCCAGCCTAAAAAAATTCATACCCCGATACTCAAGGAGAAATTATAAAAATTGGCATACATATCAGCAGACGAACGAAAGTATGAGGACGGTGAACGGCGCAAATGACATTCGTAGACAGGTCCCATAATGTATTTTCCCAGCACGGTGTGTATGATATGATATTTTCACAAAACTTGAATGACCTCACTTGATTAGATAAAATTATGGCGGTAAACACTTAAGCATGCTTCATTTTAAACAAGCGTTTACTTGCGGAAGTAACCAACATCACATGAAAAAACATCGTAGGATGGAAATATTTTTCAATGAATTATGTCTATGAAATGTGTCCTTGCTAGTACCTTCAATCGTGTAAGAATCATTCACATCACAATAACCCAACACGCAAAAGTGGTCGTATGCAGACACTTTATTCAAGTACTGTATTATACTTTTTAAGTTTCTTCTTACTCGGAGATAGTTTTTGTGCTCATTTGTTCGCAGCGAAGGGCTTGAGTTTTGAGTGATCCGTATTTCACAATTCACTACGCACCACTGATTTATCCTAAATATAAACACAACAGCCGCTCCTAAGGATGTGCATAATTTATTGTGTAACCTTTGGTTATCCTGTCCGGCGCATCTATTAATCTATAATTTAGGCAAGTTGTTTACGCTTAGACGAGTTGGCAACGCTTAGAATTTCCTGAGTCATCGAGTGTTCTTCCAAATACATTCAGCTATCATTGAAATAATGTGCTCACTCACAAGGTAATTAGGTAGCTGAAAAGTAACGCTTAGCTGTCTCTTTCACGCACGTCTGCTGCCGTACTCCTAGGAAGTTGAGAAATAAGACTATTTACATTGACGACAAAGAGAAAATTGTTTCGTAGTTGCAACGTGAGCTCATTAAGTCGATGTGAGTCGAACTATGTACTTTGCATGCAAGAGGCTTATTTACTGAATCACCATGCAAAGACATCCCACGATCGTTAAACTTGCTCATTCATCAAATTCCGCCAGATGGCATCGTTTCGTCCCCTTTCCCTTCCTTAGGGCGTGGCTTGTAACCCATCCGTCAACGTCATCCGCAATTATAGATGCTTTGGAAGCATTTCTCACGATTCTTCACGCGTAGGACAATTATTCTTTTCTCTTTCCACCCAACACGGGAAGGCAAACAAACAAACTAAAAGAAAATCAACAGAAGAAATTGGAAAGGTTAGAGTGAAATGATAAACTGAAAATAATGTATTATTGATTCCCCTAGAGATACATCAATCTTAACTAGTACTTCGAACGATCCGACTCATTTGGGCGTAACGGTTGGCTGCGGACAATGCGCAAGAATTTCGATCGACGCGCAAACAGCCGGGATGGACAAGAGAGATTAAATGCTAATTACTTTTGTGAATTGCAATGGCCAATTTACCCGCTTGCAGGAGTCAAACCATTCACGCTAATGATCCCCGGACTTTCACTTCGCGTAAACAGTTACGGAAATGAATAGGGCGAACTAAGGAGAGGGTGAAATGAATGGAAAAAGCAAAGAAAAATATTCCCTATGTGTTCCATGTGAAATGCTGTTTTGTGCTTGCCCGTCCTAATGCCACCCGTCATTAACGCTGACGTTATCCTGGGAACGGCTGAGTGCGGATTGGCGACGCAGACACGAGTAAATAAGGAGTCAGACAGAATTGATTCTCGTGTGCACTTAGCACACCGTTTTCAGTTTTTCCGGCGGGGAAATTAGTATTCAGCTGCCACGGTTGCGTCTTTCCTTTCTTTTCTGTTACGGTCGCTTCCTCAACCAAAGGAGATGATAAAATACAGAGAGAGGAAATCGAATCAAGATGAAGTATGTGGTGCGTAAAATCTCATTAATAGATACATTTTTTTAGCTTTCCAGATTACGTTACTTGGAATAAAATACGATACGGATTGACCTTTCCCATATTACAAGAAAAGAAATTCGATAGTTGTGAAGCTATGATTATAGTTTTATGTTACGGAGAATATTTATTAACAATTAGGTATTTTTTCTATGGTATGTTAATATGAACAGTTTGATAAGTTCAATGTCAAGGAGTTGACATTATGAAGACTTTTCTACATGGAAAATGTCATATTTATGCTAAAAAAAAGATGCATTGTTGTCATATTTTCACTTGACTCTTTCAAGTATTACACACACTAATAATAAGTTTAATTTTCAGTCACAAACATATTGAATTCAACGGAAAAGGTACTATCTGAATAAACAGTGTTTCTGCAAATTCTTATTGCAGAAAGTTCTTTAAAAATCAACAGAAAACTCTTATTTTATACTTGCTATGCTTAATCAGCGCCTGACATGGGCCGCAAAATGGTCTTAAAAAGATCTCCCACCTGGGTTCAAAAACGCAGAGTGGTAAAATGAGGTGAAAATCGGTTAGAAAGGCAATAACGTTCCTATTACTTCTTAAAATTTATATATTAATTTGAAATTATGATATACCTCCCGATATTTTCTAAAGATCGGCCGGTTTATAAATTGGACGGTTTATCAGTACTTAGAACATGAATCGGGCCTTTCCAAATAGTCCTGAAAACAGCTGTCTTGTGAACGAAGTGGAGTGTCGCATTTACAGCTTACAGTCGTACTACGGCAGATTAGATCACGCCAATAAAATTAGAGAGCTAGATTGTAGAACCGATAGGTATAAATTGTAATTTTTTCCGCGTACCATTCGGGACCATAACAGCTGTGATCGTAGTCATGAATAGTTGGAATAGTGACAATAGGCAGACAGTAGATCTTTCTATTTATATTCTCTACGTTCTCATTTATGCATGATGTAAATATTGATGTTCTTATTAAGCATGATATTTTGAATATGTAGTAGTAGTCTTTGTATCCCTTGCACGTTGGAACGATTGACGATAGAATGTTTGCTGGTTATTAGATTTTTAATTGGCGCTTTGCATGTGTGGTATGCGGGTTTCAATGTAATTTCGGTGTTCTACCGTATCATTCATGCATGCCTGGTGTGGAAGCACCCCCTGCCACACACCCTTTGGGTGGCTTGCAGGGTATGACGTAGATGTAGATGCACAGTTGACTGCGCGCGAGGAGGAATTGCAAATATCACCGAGCAAAAATGGTGTTATAAATCTTCGATAGTTTCGTCTGCTGTGCACCTAAGACTGTACTTCTTAGACAGTTGTTTGAGCGGTTAGCTTCCATCGTACGGTTTCGAAGAGCAGTTTTGAAATTTGCGAGAGAGTGGGAAGAATTTTCTGATGGAACTCGAAGATAGATGGATGTTAGGAGCGATGAAATTTGCATAGTTTACCGCTCACTCCAACTTTGCATTCAGGAGGCGACGCTAGGCACATCACCACCGCTGGTACTCACTCGTTAGCCTTGTGAGGTAAGCAATCCATTATGCAAGGCTCTCTTTGATTAGTGATTCATTAAGGACAAAAATTATCTCCGGGTGAGATTTATCTCGTCGTTTTTTCCAAATAGCAAAAAAATGTATTTATCCCCAATATATCTGGTTCACCCATTTTGAAAGCACAACTTTTTATACAAGCTGTAATTATCTGTTTTTAATTGACACTCCTTAGTTTCCAATGCACTCCAGCTCATGTTCAAGGACTTCATTAAATGAAAACTTCTAGTACCTATTCACATATTTGCTCTATAAAAATGCCACTTAGCTTATTTACTATGTCTAGCTGCAAGTTAAATTACGTTGATTGATTATTATCCTTGTTCTGTCAATGCGGCCTGAATTTTACAATTGAAACTATGTTCAGGTTAATTTATTGATGTAAATACCAATAATTCGGAATTTTTCCTAGCAATATAAAATTGTGATAAATCAGGTACAAATTAACATTCTGCCTGCCCTGTAATTTATGCGAATTCCTAATGCATCATGTGTATATGCAACCTGATGCCGCACGATAGGGATGTTTTAAACTTAATTTTCGCTCACATTATTTGCTAAGTCGATATAACTTTTAATGAATATTCATGATGCATATATATTCCTCTCAATAACTTGGCAAAAATCCTTTTGAGATAAAAAACATACAATTTTTATTTCGTAGTGACATTGATACATCGTGCAGATCAGTGACGAGTTGGATTTATGACGTGTGTATTTAAGCGATACAGAACTTATTAAACGTGTTAGTTTGCTGATGAAACTTTTTTGACGTTTAATTGGTAAAAACATTTCTATTTCAAATTTCAGGGGCAGTTGATTTTCAAATATTGAAATGGCGATTAAATTATTTTGCAATTTTACGACTATGGTGAAAATACGTGTATACATTTCATGGCATTTCTTTCCGAAATAAACCGCAATTTGACACAAGTAGACGGATGTAGCATATTTGTGGATATTGTGAAGAAAAAAAATGAACTAAAACATTCTCCTAAAGTAGTCTTAGAATCACAAATCAAAAATTGCCGTAAGCAAGCTTTATATTTTTTGTGTAAAGTCGTTTTCTGCAATTTTTCCCCAAGACCAAACGAAACTAACTTTTTATGGTACAATGAATCATTATAGTTTAGAGAAAATTATACTCAAATATAATATGCTAGTTATCCTTGCTGACGTTTCCGATTTGTGCTTATCTCCTTGTGCTCCAGTTATTGCTGACATAGTAATGAATGCGTTATTAGATAATGATATTCTCCCTAGACTACCATTTCAGGCTTCCTTTGTTTACAAGTTTGTGGAAGATTTACTTCTAGCCATCCCAGATTATAACAATGTACAAATAATGAAATTGTACAGATACTCAACAGTTTTCATCCCAAATTATCGTTCACCATAGAAAAAGAAAACAATGGCACCATCTCTTTTATTGTTACTCTCATGATGAGAAACTCTGACAGATCCATATCTGTGCATTGGAGACGAAAACCTCAAAAACAGACAGGTGTTTAAATTTCATATCACATTACTCTCTCCGGCAATACATAAACGTAGCTATTTCTATGAAACATAGGGCCATAATGCTCCTTCCCATGCAAAGAATATTAAAATAGTTAAAACATTGTCAGAAGGCATGGATTCCCACATGGCCTAGTTTATCAAAAACATAATGTATGATTGTTTCCATAAATTAATACCTTATGCTAAAACTCCAAGAATGCAACCTCTCACCAACTCCGTTCAACATATTTGGAGGAGGAAATATGTGAAGCACAATAAATTGGACTGAATGGAATTAAGATAAACGGAGAAGAAAAATCACGCTCCACTTTGCAGACGATATCATGGCTCTAGCAGGAAATCACGACGATTTTCAAAGATCAACTAAGGCAATGCAACAACTTCTCTAGGAATACAAAATGGAAATAAATTAGACGTAGAATAACATCCTAGTATGTGGAAGAGAATAGTTGAATGCAGAAGTCACACTAAGAGGAGAGATAAGAGACCTAGTTCCTTCCCTAAGCGATAATGGGGAGGGTAATACTATCAAGCAGAATTCCAGAAGTGTCATATATATTAAAAATGTATCAAAACAAATTGGTAAATTTTTAGGCAAACATAGAATAGGTTTGGATTTAAAAACAGTAAAACCCTAAACACACTCAAATTCACAAGGGACACATTTAACACAATACTCTGTGGAAGTTATCCATTATGGACCAAATAAAACTATTTATTTATCTCCACTTGAGGCATATTAACACGACCCGGGTTTCGATACTTCGTGTCATCTTCAGGTCCTAGTCGAGTTAACCCGAATCGTGCTTAAAAAAACCTCCAGTGGAGTTAAAAAAGTCATTTTAATTGGTCTATACACGAATTTTCCAAAATTATTACCAAACTCAACCCAAAAATGAAGAGTGAGCAGGTGTATATAATTCCCTGCGTAAAGTGTCCACCAATTTTATATGAGAAAAAGGGAAATATTTAAACGATATATAAAACCACACATCAGAAGTATCAAACCAAAAAGTAGCCTGTGTTTTTGCTCAGCATTCGATTATAAAAAATACATGACTTTGATGTTGACAAGGTGGCCATTATAAATTATGAAACTATTTAATATAGCGAAATACTCAGAGGTAGAAGTTTCCGTTCATGCAACAAAAAACTGATGTGGCAAAACTAAGCAAATTGTTCAGCAATTTATTTAACATACCGCTGTTTTAGCCCTTCAATTAATACTTTGATGACATATGTATATGTTTTTTGTACTTGTGTATAAAAATCATTGTTATTGTTATTGCAATACAAACATAAACGTATGGAGGGTGCAGTCAAGTATATATGAAACGTTGGTATGTTTATTGAGTGTGGCTACAAAATTATGTGCCCATTGGAACTAATGTTTATAAATGTTCGATTCCAAGGTAAGTGATACAAGTATATATGTGGTTGATTATTGGAATGAAAACTAATATTTTTGTGAATGCAATTCATGTCCTGTGTGTTAATATTTTAGCCCTGATGTCGGAAGAAAGTATTTTGAAGTCCGCATGGCAATGAAGCTTCAGACGTTTGTAGGTTCAATAAATTAGCTCCCTGAATACATTGTGCAACCCTCTGTGATTACTTAGCTTAAAAATATCCATGAACATATTTAAACGAGCGAATCATTGAAAGTATTATCAGACACTCGAGGTTTTATTACAATTTCAGACCTTCAAGGATAAGGTGCCGGCTATCTTAGGCAATGTACCGCCCCAGTTAACTCTCGTATATAGTTCCTTACGCTATCTTTCTTATCTTCCTTTTGCTTCTCCATGAGATAATTGCTCCCCTCATGTGCTACTTACTGTCTCACTGCCAACAATGTACCTGCAATCAGTCCATGACCCAAGCAATGGGTACTCACCTGAAAAGATAAGAGGGAAAAGAGGCGTGAATAATAAAGAACCGAAGTCTCTCTCTGCTTAAAATAACAAAGAACACCGCGCTCTGGTAGGAAACTGGAGCAATTTACTCGTGGGATCAATGACGGAGATATACCGCAAGGATCCACTCTAGGCCTCACAAATTTAATTGCCACAAATGCAGCTACATGGTGCGACATGGTAATCACTAGAGTAAAAAGAGTTATCAACAGTGACCTAACATAGTACAAACACAACCCGTGGTTCTAACAATTTTGGAATACATGAAGAGGATAAGTAAGTCTGCAGTCAAATCCATTGTAATTACCTGTCTTGTTTCTCCCTTCAAGCAATTAACAATAGAATACATCCTTGTAGTAAAGTTCCCTACACCTTTTCCAATAATTCACTCTACGGGATAAAAAAATAGTCCGCATATTTGCATAGTACAGGTACTTGTGACTAAAAGGCAAGCAAAACTGGACGCTACGGAAGATAAAATGAGGAAGAAGGCGAAAATGTAGCACTTACATTTTTTGTGCCGTTTAGGTTGGTAGTTTGTATTTCAAATGGAAGTGTGGAATACTATAAAAAGAAAGATTTTAATAATGAAATTTTTCGGTTTTCCATCCGAAGTTACCTTGAGTTTACTTATGGATACTCAAAATGTTGACTCAATCGGGTAAAGAGAGTAGAAAAACCGTACAATACAGCATTGCACATACCATTAATACCGATGAGTCATGTTACTACTTGGTGTTTCGCCTTGTCCTTATCTACAGAAAATGGGCAAGCTAGCTCCCAGTTTCCATCGGCTAATCTCGATTCTACAAATAATATTTAAATAAAGAAATAACATATTTGGGATTTATCTAGACAATGTATCCTCAATCTGAGATGATCACGGAAGATCTGGCTCATTAATTCAAAGGTATAGTCGTTAGGCTGCCACGTAGAAATAAGTGTCTAATTGGTATACAGTAAAATATTACTGTCGACAGAGAAGAACATTGTTAACAAATAGAACTAATAATGAATCGAACTTCAATCCAAAAAAACAACAAAAATATTGGCCTCTGTGACAAAGGGCTTTAATCAGTTATGATATTCTCATCAAAATGTACAATGTATATTGACCACAAAATTCCATGTGGAAACATCGAAAAAAAATGAATGAACCTTTCAAATGAGAGCACTTTTAAAAGAATTTTTACAGACTATTGTGCGACTCTCCCATCACTCGCGGAGGCCGACGTTGTGGAAATGTTCCGGGAAAACGAATAAAACAAACAAGGCCGACGAAATGAACCAAGCAGAGCAAAATAAATGGACCAAGTCCGCTTTGATTGCTAATTGGATGGTAAATATTCTTCCATCGGGCTCCCGGCAGTTCAGAACTCCGTGCAGTTTTATTTATTAATGTGCGTTGATTTCGAAGTTTTGCTATGTTTTTTCTCTTCTAAAATTTTCAAAAATGCGGAATGAATAATAAGCTGCCTCAAAAACAGCCTTTTTCAATTCAATGCATGCGGAAACTGTGTTTTTTTCAATTCTTCCTGCAATTCACTTTTTTTTTCAATTTTGAATCCATCGAACGACGGTGTTCATTTCCAATGTGGCGATCTATGAGCATTTCCACGGATTCCCCGTTAACTGTTGCCTAGCTGCGCTACGTGGAGATGGGAGGGGGGATAAAAAGCGTGATTTTTTATACTCTGCTACCTCACCCCTACCCCCACCACTCTGTTGAAAAAGGCCGTCACAGAGACCGCCGATATGACCGCAAACCCCTGAATAATTCGTGTGCCGTTAAATAAAATATTAAAAAAATATATTTAAAAAAATACTAATCCGCGCCGCTGTAACTACACGCGTGCATTCAGATGCGAACATTTGCAGAGTAAAGAAATGGGGTCGGATGCGGACGGAGTGCTGCGGTGAAAAAACAAATGGCCCGTAAGCGCGAGGATGTACAGGGCGAACATGATGAAAATATGTTCGTCGATTTCCATTTGCAACCCTCTTCCCCCCAACAACTCCGCCTGGTCGCACCCTCCCCCCTCCCCCATGGAATACCCCCTCTTTGTGCCCAAAAGTGAAAGAGGACTGCCCTCAACAACCAATATCGCCCAACACTGCCAAACTTTCCCTTGGCTTGCACGATTGGTATTTACTTAAACATTATAACAATTAATACGCATTGCTGAATACAGTTAATATAAACTCTGCCGGAATTTATTGACGATAGCGTCAATATCGCCATGCTGATGATAAAACTGTCAATTGAGTCACTTATAAACAACCATTTCCTCACGTTATATACATTACTTGCTGATAATATCATTTGTAATTTTAATTCATAGGTGATCCTGCGTGGAGGGACATCACATATCGATTTTAAAAACCGCATTATTTGGCAAGGAAAGACCATATAAACAAGATAAAGCCTCCGAGACAGCTATCAAATACAATAAAAAATTCTCTCCTGTATCGGGGGATAGGGGATTGGAACAGTCTACCAGAGGTAGTTTTCCAGCCCTTCCCGCAAAACATAAAGATGTTCATGAGAAGGTTGAATAAAATTGAATTGTACTTAATGGTTTTTTCCTATATTTTTCTTTCATTTCTGTGTATTTGGCATGTATTTGTGTTTTTCTATGGTAAATTTTATGTATTAACTTGGGTAAAACCAATTTATGTTACCATCCGACCAAATGGTCGACTTTTAACGTATATTAATAATAATAATAATAACCGATATTGAGAGACACTTTAAAAATTAACCAACGCCACGATTAGTAAATATTACCATTGAGGTAAACCGTTGCTTATTATAAAATTTACCACGTAAAAAAGAATCTATAAATGCCATCTTCAATTTCGCCGCGTTGATGATAAATTTGTCACTATAGTCACGGATAAATCATCATTCTAATCTTCTTGTGAACTCGAATTTACTCAATATATCTTATTGTTACATTGACACATTTACGTTGAAAATCATCTAATCTCGTCGTCCTTTCTGAAAAAATAATTCCAATCTTTGTTTTGGCGGTAATAAATCACCAACAACACCCCCACGTCAAGTATTTCAATCAAAACACAAAGCATTTATTCCTTAAATGCCGAAGATATTGATCATGTAATCGTATTCACACATCCGTTGCTTTGTGGCTCCCAGCCTGGCAGTCAGCGTTCGTAGTCCGTTCAGTAGTGGAATCTTTCGAATCTCCATGGAGCATATATTTATTTTGTGTGGTATTCATTAATATTTATGTGTTCTGATTATCTATGTCCAAATATTCAAGAAATTCTTGTTTAAACATTGGCTAAATTTCGTTTGGCATGTGAATTTTGTGTCTCCTTTGTATTTTATTTGTGCGACATTTAATCTTTTTCACTTTACCACTTCTTCTACCATTAGTGACTCTAATTATGGACTTCTTAATGTACTCTTGAGTCATAAATGGTCCTGATGCAGTAAAAAATCGAGCGTTGACTCGCGGGTAAGTTGTAATAAAATAAAATACATAAGCACGATCACCATCGTTGGTCGATTAATCCTAAGATTGGTTGAGAGAGCAAAGCTGCAAATTTTCTAGGAAAGTGAATACGGTGGTTTCCCAGTTGCATAATCAGGATATGAAATAAAAAAATCACATCTACATTTACTTATCTACCTGCAAGCTAACAAAGGTAACTGGCAGCGGGTGACTTTTCACCAACATTAACTAGAGTGAGAAATTTAACTTTCACCAACATGTACCACACTATTGGTATGCTAGAAATGCTACAGAAACTACTAAAATAATCCATTATGTAGCTATGTAAACGTGGCATAAGAGTAAGGCAGGGTATATACAAAATATGTTGCTGGCACCACTCGGCCGAATAGTTATCGTCCTAACGACCACGGCCATTCACATTTCATGCATGCATCGATATTCCCAATATTCTAAACATACCGAATCAAATACGGAGGAAAAAAACATGAGTAACGCCATATAGTGTCGTCATATTGCACATGCGTCGCTACCCGTTCCGTCCTCCCGACGACGAGTCAACGAAAATAAAAACAAAATCCCCAGGGGAAATGGTGAAAAAGAGAGAGGGTGCTTTTTATTTCATCTTCCTGCATATTTATTTGCATATTGCGCACCACTCGCCTCGTGCCTTTCAAACGTCCGCACTCGTCGTCCATTTGCCTTTCCCTTTCCGCCGCCACTCGACGAACCCCTCACTTTTCCCCAACCCTTACATATCCCGGTCCTCCGCCCGCTCGCCCGCCCACCCCTGTCTGTGCCACACCCGCATGACGCTCTCGTGGACCTCAACGACCCGGATTCGACCGATTGGGCTTCCCGAAAACGTATAAATTAGTGTCACCGCGGATTTTGGGGCTTTTATTGGCTCGAGAAGTGGAAAGGGATGGGATATGGGCCGACGGAGAGAGATATTGGAGGAGTGGGAGGGAGGGGCGGTGGAACGGGGATGTACACGTGTGCTGTTAGGACAAAACGGCGTTTTCATCTACCATTAGAAATCATGAATGCCATATCAAAAATTCTTAAGAGTGATAAATTCCTACGATAAATTATAATGAAGGAGAGTCTGAGTGGCTTAATAACTAGCGGCATTAGGAGGTAAGCTTGCTATATTATAGCTAAAACAATAAATTAAATGGTATACATCTATGTCATACCCTGCAAGCCACCCAAAGGGTGTGTGACATCCACACCAGGGATGCACGAATTATACGGAAGAATACCGAAACTACATTGGAACCAGCGTATCACACATGCAACTTGCCAATTAAAAATCTACTAACCAAGAAACATTCTATCGTCAAACGTTCCAACATGCAAGGGATACAAAGACTACCACTACAGATCCAAAATATCATGCATATATAATAACATCAACATTTAAATCATGCATAAATAAGGATGTAGAGAATATAAAGGGAAAGATCTATAATATAGCTAATCTCACCTTTCGCACTATTCATGACGACGATCACAGCTGTATTGGTCCCGAATGGTACGCGGAAAAAATGAAATTTTATACCTATCGGGTCTACAATCTATCTCTCTAAATTTATTGGCACAATAAATGATATGGCTATGTTAGATGTTTTAGTCAGATATATTACCGTAAGTCTTAATAAAATTAAATTTAACATGACAGAATAACCATAGAATACATTCTTTAAACCTTTCCGCTATTATTCCAGGAATAATATGATTATGAAGTGCCTAGGAGCCAATAACGGTGAAATTTCAAGGTAACGAATCCCGTCAGCCAATATTCGATAATGAAGAGACAAGTATTACATAGGATTGGATTTATGCCATCAACATTAATTTAGTTATAAAAAATCATTTCAATTAATTTCTACAGACCATTTAATCAGGAAAACTTTGCACTTTTTCTTTTAGATTCCAAGTTAATTAACTTTCATACATTTTATTAGTTAAATAACTATATTAAAATTGTGAATAGTAAGTATTGAACAAGAAGCTGAAAAGGATCAGAAAATTCTAAGAGAAGCAACTGAGAGTTGAAGCAAGATTTTTAAAAATGGTGAATGGCCAGTTATCCTTAGTAATAGGAATGGTGAAGAGATGTGTTCATGGAAACAAAGTGCATGTAACAATCTTAACCTTACTATTCTGGTCTCCTTCACAGGGATTATTTTTCTCTTGGCATGTCTCATACATCTAAAAATACCAATTATTGATACAGTACAAACTTCCTCTACAACAATTATTTCTAATAGATTGATATTGAGGATCGGGTTGCTGTGGTGGGTAGAATACTGGCCGACCATACGGGCGGCCTGGGTTCAAATCCCTGCAGAGGAGGATGTTTCTTAGAGGAAACCCGATACCTACTTGAGTGTCTTGTGGATGACACTTTAAGTTCAGAACTCCGTATGTCCAATGAGACCTTAAACCGTTGTTCCCTGGCGCCTTTCGTTAAGAGCAAACTAGTGTCGACGCCGGGTTTCTATCAACCCTTCCTCCCTTACCTGTCCCCTATGGCACAAATTACCTGAGCTGTCGGTCGTCTCCCTTTAAATCCAATCCAATCCAATATTTCTCAATCTGTTAATACTCATGAAAACATGGCAATATTCGCTCAACGCGTTTGCTAGTAATCTAAAATTTCCGGTTTCCCTTGAGAATACGTGTAAACAGTGCTAGATCAATTATTCGCTTTAAGCACTGTTACCAATTACCACGACGCAGCATGAGTTCATCCATGAGCGAGCATGGGCCTCCGTCGCAGTAAACAATTCACCACGATAGGTGCAAACCCAGCAAAATTAGGTTTGAACCCCACCCCCTAACACGGATGCAGTCCGCCCAAACCCTCCCTCCCAAAATGGGGTTATTCCTCCCCCAATCTCACACCCTTTACCGAGCGCGCCCAAATCCCTTTTCTCCAAGCCCCCACTTCGTACGGCATTCCGGCGGTCCTGTCACCCTGCAACCTCCTGCCCGGCGGTCCGTGAAATCAAATCCCCCCCTCGAGTATTATGGTGGATGGACATTCTTGCTCCCAGGGCATCAAAACTCTTCTCAGGATACCCCCGGGCCCCATGGTGACGCAGCGTGGGAGTAGCGAGCGTTCCGAGCTTCGGGTCTCGCTTAAGGACGCGAGTGAACGGATTCTATCCCTTGTTTACCAATTAAACAGCTTCCTAAAACAAGGCAGGATCCAAATAGAGTATAAAGAGGTTGTTTGAAACCCCCTCTAAATATAAAAGCGTATCAGGCTCAACTTTGTGGAAGCGATAGATATTGATATCCATTTTAAAATGAAAAACAATGATAACTTTCCAAACTGAATTTTTAATGATTGCCGACCATGGTTTCAGCACCTAGTGCCATTATCATTACCTTGATAATGGAACTAGGTGCTGAAACCATGGTCGGAAATCATTAAAAATTCAGTGTGGAAAGTTACCATTGTTTTTCATTTTGAAATGGATATCAACTCCCCCTAAACTTTTAATCTAGTTTTAAAAAATCAGAGAATGAACTGATTTATTATTTAGAAGCTGGTAATGAGTTTCTTCTACACGTGTAGTAACATCTACATCTACGTCTTACCCGGCAAGCCGGTGTGTGGCAGGGGGTGCTTCCACAAGAGACACGCATGAATTATACGGTAGAACACCGAAATTACATTGAAACCAGCGTACCACACATGCAACACGTCAATTAAGAATCTACTAACCAAGAAACATTCTATCGTCAATCGTTCCAACATGCAATGGATACAATGACTACTACTACAGATTCAAAATATCATGCATAAATTAGAATATCAATATTTACATCATGCTTGAATAATAACGTAGAGAATGTAAAGAGAAAAATCTACAATCGAGCTAATAAGTAACTGTTCGCACAATTCATGACGACAATCACAGCTGTTATAGTCTCGAATGGTACGCGGAAAATATTACATTTTATACCTATCGGTTCCTCGATCTATCTCTCTAATTTTTTTGGGGCAATTTAATCTGCCATAATACGAGGGGGTTAATTGTATGTTTTTCACGTCGTCAGAGAAATGTTTTTCCTGAAACTTAGTTAAGAGGTTAAGCCAATAATTTAATCTACGCTGTGATAGCGATTCCCATCCCAATTCTTCTAACAATCCAGACACACTAGCTAACTTATCGTAGCATCGTTTTACAAACCTAAAAGGAAGGCATGATCCAAATAGAGTATGAAGAGGTTGTTCAACACCCCTCTAAAATTTTAATCCAATCTAAAAAATAGGAGAATGTACGGATTTATTAGTTAGAAGCTGGTAATGAGTTTCTTCTACACGTGTAGTGACAAATCCTGATCTATGAAGGATGCTCTCGGGCTATGCTGCGTTTTGTTCATTTTTCAAAAACTGAACGTTTCGCTCCTCGCACTGAAAGCATCTTCTAGAGAATGAGTGGCAACGAACTTCAGCTTGGTCTTATGTTTAAGCATCGATGTCATCCGTTGCTCAATTGTTGGACCGATTTGAATCTTGAGCCGGAGACTTTCGACGATGGGCTTTTGTAGGAGCCAGGAACCAATTCCAAACCCAGCTCAGATTATACCCATCCTCCATATTGAAGTTATTTGGTCTCTTGGCTGTTTCTATGGCCTCACGATTAAGTGCGGATGGTATTCTTACGTCTTGGTCAAAACCCGTGTTTGGTCGAACATTATCTTATGTCCAGAGCATAAAGACAAGTTCTTATGTTTGGGGTGAGGGTAAGCTCACGAGCAAGTCATTGAATTTCCTTCGCTCAATCTAACTCCAAAATTATCTGCACATCATCAAACCACATTGCTCTCTTGAAAAATTTCAGGTCGATTCTCTTGGGGGTTAAACCAGTACTGTATTTTCTTATGTTTGTGAGGAACATTCCTCTACATAAGCTCAAGCGAGAGGTGTTTATTCATTGGTTGTTCAATCCAACGATTGGTTGACTCCAGCCCTCCACCCTTTCCTATTTAATGCTAGTTCCCTTACCTCCTGGTATCTCTTCCTATGTACTTTCCTCATTATTTGGTCCATGAACTTATTCATAGGTCTTCCTCTGGGGATTTTTCCCTCTATTTTGCCTTCAATTATGTTACCAATGATACTAAAAAGATATCGTACTGTCTTTCGTACTACCTTTGAGTATCATTGTTGAAAATGCTGTTCTACAATATCTCGCCGGAGAAAGTGGAGTTTATTCAATCATGTTCTTCACAAACTCACTATATCTCATGGTGTGTCCAATCCATCTTGTTCTTCTTTTCTCTATAGTGTTCCACATGGTCCTCTCCGCTATTACTCTTCCGTAAACTTCATCACCCTATACGAGTGTTGTTATAATCACTATAATAAACAGTTTATTGGCTATGACGGCTTATTGGGTTAATAGTCTACATTTTGGATTATTATAATTGAGGTAGATATTATCAGCGCGCATCATGTATCACTAATTTATTTATTTTCTCTTAATAACTTCTTGGCGATTTCATCATATTCCACATTCTGGCTAAAATATAATTTATGCTGAAATGTACATTAATTTTGACTAACAAACCCTCTGGTTATGACTTACCTCAGTTCATGAAATAATTTCACACTGGCTAGTTTTCATCCGTGCCTTTTCATCAAAATTTTCATCAAAACTACCTTAGATATTTTCCTGCACTAACATATTCTGGATGCGCGTGGTTACTCGCAGCCTTTTTGAATGAAAAATTAACACAAAAGACCTCGAAAATGACTTTCTAATTACTCTGTTGTACTTAACAAAGTTCAAAAAATAGTACGCCCCTCATGATATTTCGAACCCATTGTGCCCATGATATTTTGTTTTGTATTTTTGATATTTTATATTCATTTCACATCTTTAAAAAAAAAATTCAAAAAGTGATGGCTCATTGCATCATTACCGACGGAATACATCCCAGAATTAATGGCGCCTGTCGTCATTTGCAAATGTACTTTGCTTTATCGACTTATTTTTCTATTTTCCCCCTCATTATTTTCACGAGGGCCCCCGCCATGGGGGCGTAAAAAAAACAAATTGGCCACAATCGCTAATTTGCGAGCCGAGTGATGTCGAATTCCAATGAACCAATTCGTTCAGTAGGTAGAGAAATAATGAAAAAGAAATTTGGACCCACCCAAAAGAAAAACCCCTGAGGGGCAGATCCTTGCGAATTCCAACGGAATACGTAAATTAATTGAGTCCTTTCAAAGATTAATTATATAGCTATTGGGTTGGTTCCGGCGGAATATTTTTTATGTTTGGACGAGAGAGGATGCTCCGGGGTGCATGGCGGGGGTTGGAAGGGTGGGTGTGCTTGGATTATTGAAGCAAAGCGTGCGGAGGGAAAGAAGTTACGCCGACACGTAAGGGCCAACACGGACGAGAGTAAATTGAGATGGCTCCCCATACCATCCCCCTACAAGTCTTCTTCCTTCCTACTGCCCACCGGGGCGCACAGGATAATATAATGCGGGTTTCATAATATCCCCGGCCGAAGGAAGGAGCAGGAAGGCACGGCCGAAGCAAGCGGGAGCAGGCCCGATGAGAACAAAGCTGTCGAATCCGGTTCTTCCTTCTCCTTTTATTATTTTTATTTTCTCCAGACACCAGCCACACATTAATCATTCAGATGAAATTTTTCGGACGACCTCAGTGTACGAGCGGAAGCGGCAGCTTAAACTGGTGGGGGAAGAAATGAGTCTCGCATGAAAGGGAAAGAAAAAGCCTTTTTCTGGAAAATACACGCACAGAATTAAACACATTTGGGGGATATTTAGTGGGAGGACTCAGCGGTTTTGTCGTGGAAGCTTCGCAGGTTGTACAAAATAACTGACTAATGTGCTGTGCTTTTCTAAATGTATGTGAATATCTACCGCCACATGGGCAGCGATGACGATCAGCACGTATTTGAACATCATATTAGAACCACATTATATTTCCAGGTCCGACAGAATCAATAAATTAAGAGAGATATTTTGCCGAACGGATAGGTTTGGGAATTCGTTTTTCCCCCGAACAATTAAGGACTTTAATAAATGCTAGGCGGAACTTTTATTTTATTTTATTTTTTTTGTTGACGGCTGGTGTCCTAACACCCCCCGCCACACGCCTTTTGAGGCGGTTTGCGGGGTATTATGTAGATGTAGATGTAGATCTAGAAAACTATAAACTGAGACACATTAGGCCATTAGTGGAGATTATATTTCATAGAGACTGGTGTAATAATTGTATCGTATGACAACACTTCACTCAACGTACGAAGTCCCATCAGACACACGGCAACTCACCAAAAGAAATATTGACGGATATAATTTGCAGCAACAGTCTTTACATCACATGGGGCAACTACTTAACTTAGCGTAGAAAAATAGTAAACCTTTCATGGAGAAAGTAAAAGTGATGGGAGAAAGAAGCTAGATATTGGAGTCGCATTTGCTCCTCATTCCAATAATTATACGAAGAATTTCTGCAGGCACAATTTTCACTGCTGCTAAGTTTGATTCTCAATCCCAACGATTTCACTACCGCTGTACAGTTCTACCAACCATTGGTAAAAAGAAGACAACGTGAACAACTTGCTGAGAACTGTTATATGAATATCATTTAGATTTTTGCATGAGGTCATTGCTAAACCTAGCCTTTTATTAGTGAAGTACTATCTACTAGAGGAGAACTGAGAAACGCTCTCATCCTTAAATTGACTTGTTTTGATGACAAGGACGGACCGCAAGAGCTATACTTACTGGACGGAATGTAAAAACGTTGACGTAGAAAATCATGGTACAAGTATGAGGAAAACCACAAATAGTTTACAAATGTGAAATTCCTGCTAATGCATACAGAACTACCGGCGAAGTTGGTGCCCGAAAGCGAGGAGGTCACAAAGAACTTTTGTACCTAAATTTTTATAATTTCTCAAACTAATTAATTTTATGATTAACATTTTATGAATTACCACTCTAAAGCTTTCTTCATTTGCAACGAAAGCAATGGCGTTTTTGTTGTCACATGTGGGGGCTTGTGAAGGAGGAGGATTAAATAGACTTATGATTCCCAGCTCCTGTTCATCATTTTTTCAATAAGTCTTTTCCTTTTTCCGTTTCGTTAATTCAACATTTTAACCCGCGTTGATTGCGGAGCAAGGTAAACAGAGACGAAAAAATTGCCATCCCGAAAATTCACAATTTGAAGCTGGGTAAAGGCTATTGTTTTAAAGGGAGAAAGATAACCATCGAGAGAGCTCTCTGAAAGTAATTTTCGAGCGAAAGGAATTTTTTTTTTTTTAACTGACGCGAAAATTCGTCGCGGTAGTCCATTTGCACTGATGGAAGCGCTCTTTGATGCCGTTAGTGAAAATAAATTGGAGTTTCAAATCACCTCGTGTAAGATCTGGATTGAATTCAACGTAGATACCTTTTACTTGACAGAATTTACAGTTTTATTAAATGTCGTACAGGAGAAAAAAATGTTTTAAGTATTATACTCATTTCGTGCATGAGAGACACAAAATTAAGCAGTGATTTATCACTAAACGGATTTATAATGAAATGTTAGTTATATAAATAATAGAATTGACTATGGGAGCAAACTATTTTTATTGAATATTTCATTCCCAAGGGAAATTTTCTTTTCGGAAGGGAAATTAGACCTTGAAAATTTATAACGATTCTAGAGTTTTCTATTCCTTCCACGGCATTCTTTATCATTTTTTCCTTAAAAATATCATTGCTCATGTTTCTCTTCATACGTCGAGATAGGTAATTATAATCTATATTGATGGAAAATACTCTGCGAGGAGAGAAGCGGATTTACAATTATAGGATGGCTTTCGTTATTGAGCAAATTTAACCGACTAAACTAGCATCTGACCTCTTCTCCCATTTTAATTAATCCCATGTCTGCATCGAATCCCTGGGAGCTGGGCGAGCCATTTTCGTCACCGGACACTCCCGATTAATTGGAAGCTGACCATCCTGCAAATGGCTTTGTCGAGTGAAATAAAAAGAAAAATCCGTTGAAGCCAACTTCAACAAAAATTTTGGTCACTCACACATTCGACGACGTGGAGGAATTCTGATTTGTACGAACAAAAAGAATGATTCAAGAAAACATTTCCGGCACATGAATTAATTTTTTCCGGTCCATTATTTATGTACGTGGGACATTTGATTATTAAAAGTAACAAATAATGAAGTTAATTCACGGAGTGGATTTAGGAACTGATTAATGGAACGAGTCACGCGTTCTAATCTACATGCCTTGTGCTAATTTATTTATACTCCTACTTCACTCTTGTTTTAACGAGCTATGTTACTGTAGGAGCCGTGATTATATTAAAATTTTAGAAAAAGCCTAGACGGATCTCCGAAAAATAATATGTTACGTTAAAACCCATCAATTTGGTGGACTGATGATGTTACTATCTTTTCCCGTACGTTCAACATATATTGCCAGAGCGGTATTGGTTGAACATGGTATTTAGATAAAAACAATCACAGGCATAATATTAAGGAAATAGACTGCAGAACTGATATATTTAATGTCTTTTTTCCACGAATAATGAAAGACCATATAGTTGCGATGGATCAGAAAGATCTATGAAAATCCAAACCTTACTAGGTAGGCTTTGTACTTGGGAAATATAGCTTTCATCAATATCTGTAATTCACCCCGCATAAAATTTTTGGCATGATTTAGCTTTTGTATTACTTAGAATAGTGTAGGATTATTAATTAATCGCATTATAAATACTAACCACAAGATGTATCTCAAAGAGTGTACTTAAAGTTAGCATGGACGTCTTCGAGGCGCTCTCCCTGTTCTTGGTTTGATCACGCAGTGCTCTCCTGACAGGTATTTGGTCTGTACCTAGGGATTGGGGGAACGCTCGTGGTTATTACTTGGACTGGGACAAGTGGTAGTTACATGCCTAGTCTGGGATCACCCCGTGCCACAAACCTTAATGGTCTCTTGCACGGAACTTCATTAATGTAGATGAAAGGCAAAGCATGGATAAAGAACACCTATGAGAGCATTTCCCAATCATTGCATTAACAATACTGCACTATATAACGACAATGTTGGGTTTATCCACCGCCACCGTGGCTTTGTAAGCACAACTTCGTCTCATGTGCTACAATGTAGACTTGAGGCGTGAACATCTGGTTCGCATAAACCCCCCTTGAAATTCGCCTTGAAGGAAGATGGCTTTCGATAAAATTAAAATAGTAAATAAACAGTTACCCTCCTCAGAGCATGAAAAAACATGGCTGCTAAAAGTCTTTTAATGTTACTTTTATGTAAAAAAGAGATAAAAACTAAAACATGTGGAATATATACATGTATGTGTCTAAAATATACTTTAAACAAAAATGTTTTATAAATGTATGTATCTTTGGTGCGGATTTATTTTGCTCTGTATGCTAATGAATGTAATGTAATATGATGTTGTTATAAAATAAAAACATTGGTAAAAAACACACCTGACCGGCAATTGGGAGATCCGGGTTCAAAACACCGTCAAGTTAAATGATTTATTCATGGCGAATTTCAACCCTGGTGTAACTATGAGAGCATTAAACCTCAGTGTTAAAAAGTGGATAAAAGTATGCACTCGTTTAAAATGGTCCTTTAATAAAACATTTTTAATTAAAAGAAGTATTAAATTTTGCCTTATCTGCTGGGGGATGTGTAGGTAGGTACTCGTAAGTAAAAATGTAGGCGTGCATACACATTTGAGTTTCATTACTCGCATTCGTGGAAGGTTCCGCCCCGCTAAAGTCCTTCCTTCTGGCTCATCACTGCCTTTCTGGTGGTCGCAACAATACCAAGTTGACGATAGCATAAGCAAAAGTACACGCACAACTAAAGGAAACTCCCAACGGCACATCCGGGCAGCCTCCGTCTTGCCACAGCGGGAGAGTTATGGGCTGGCTGAGTGCTGGGGCATTTGGAAAACTCAAATATCCAGTAGGGATGGGGGTTTAGGGAGAGAGGGAGGGGGAGGAGGATTTCTGCTCACAAAAACATCCATTCACTCCCGGTCCGCAAGCAAACAGAACCAGAGCTCCCCGCGGATGCATCACGCGCGATTTCTTTGGACTCGTCCCTCACTATCCCTTCCACCACAGCATCTTTCTTAAGCTAAAACGCCCCTGAAACCCATACTGCGCCCTACTAAAAATCCCTTGGCGCGCACGCACCGACAAACCTCCGCCGAAATCCTTCGGCAATTCTCAACTTTCTCGGAAGCGCCGCTTGGCTGTCTGCAGGGCGGTGGAGGATGAAGTCGAAAGAAATAACAGACCCCCTCGTTTGGATATCTGAAATGCGCCGACGGTCGCAGGATATCCAGCCCACGCATGAATACACACACACATGACCACGAGCAGCGTTGTTCACATAAAGCAGCGCTTAAGGCCCGACCGCCAAAGGTGCGGGCCCCGGCGCGGCGTCGACCGCTTCAAGTCTATCGCCCCCGAAACACGAAAAATGCGTTCTGGTCCATACACATGCGTGCACACACAGACGTGTGCACACGCCCCAGGAACACAAACACAGGGAGCGAGACTAGACCGACCGTCCTGACTGGATCCTTTACGTCCTTTTATCGTTCCCGGCGAAACGCACCAGGTTCCCCAACCCCCCCCCCCCACTGTAAACCCCCTTCCGAGGCGCTCGCCGCCCCCCCCCTTGTTGAAAAAATAATCCTTTTCTTCCCCACCTGCCCACTTCCGGCCACGAGTTGAACAAAAACGTCGACGCCAGAGACGGGGCGCATTCTCCCGCTTCCTCCCTCGCCTCGTTTGCTCTGATTCTTTCTCAGAACACGCGGTTGAAAGGAAATTCAAATCCAAGCGACCATTACGCGGATCCGCAAAGATCCGCCTGTAGTAAGATATATAGTGCAGCTGCTCGCAAGCTCCAATAACAGACCCAACGCTTTCGGAGAGTAGTTTATTATCTGTCGGGTTCAACCATTTGCTGACCAGCGGGATAGGTTTTTTACAAATAATACTAAAAGAGGAAATCTTATTTTTTTCTGTTAACGGAGGGGATATTTTCTTTGCTTGCTCCTATTCAGCTATTTTAATATTTTATAATTTAATACTGAATCTCTGTAAATTTCATCTACTTTTTATTTCACATCACTAACGCTTTTGGAGAGTAGATCATTAACTATAGGGTTCAACCATTCGCTGACCAGCGGGATTAAGTTTTTCATAAATAATACTGAAAGAGGAAATCTTGTTTTTTTTTATGTTAACGGTGGGAATTTTTTCTTTTGATTGCTCCTATTCCGTTAATTTAATATTGAATTATTTAATTCTGAATTTTTTTGTAAATTTCGTTAACACTTTATTTCACATCTGCTTCTGAAATACATTAAAACTGCTTAAATTTTCGTTATTCAAACCTTCAGTTTTTTACAAGTTAAATTTGTCGAACCAAACTCAAAACATTTTTAGTATCACGTATAAAAAAGGTTCATAAACCGATAAAAATTATTTTTTAATACTCGTACTACCTCGAAAGCATTATTTCAAGAATAAATATACACTATATGCCAGACCAAACCTTGGGCAGCAGAGAATGTTACACTACACATTAGAAAGATTAAAACCGAAGGACAAAAATTACAAAATGAATATAAAATTGAAAGTTGAATGCGAGTATATCTCATAAACTTTACAAGCAGAAGGTTAAATGATTGTTATTTAAAGAGAGGTCTTGTCTGTCACATGAAAGATAGGTTTATGAAAGACTTGGGATTCAGCGAAGTAGCAGTTAATTTATTTTTTATTTTCGGTTCCAATGCATTTATCCAATAAATAGGAATCCACAGTCAAGAGTCCTAAAGTGCTGATATACGTTATGAGTTTAGCAGCAAAAGTTATGAAATACTTCAAACGGATGCAAATACAACTTATCCATAGAAATTTATGGATTTTGTTGTTGCTTGCAGCCATGCACGCAACAAGCTTGCTCAGTTGAAACATCATCATTAACTGATATTCTACCTATAGGCAGGTCCCAAACACCAAAACTGTCTCCAATTCGTCCTGTCCCGGAACTCTTCCATGGTTCCCTTATAACTGGATTGGATATTTTGGGAGGATACCGATGGCTAAGGTCATTTGCGCCATAGGGGAAAGGTAATGGTGGATGAGTGGATAGAAACCCGGCGTCGGCATAAGCTTGCTCTTAACGAAGGGCGCCAAGGGGACCACAGCTTATTGTCTCATCCGACAGACGGTGTACTACACTTAAGAGCCCTCCAAAAGGCACTCAAGTAGGGATCGGGTGTCCTCTGAAAAACATCCTCCTCTGCAGGGATTTGAACCCTGGCCGTCTGTATGGTTAGCCAGTACTCTAGCCACCACACTAACCCGATCCCCTCCTTATAACTTCTTCTGAAACATGCTACACTTAAAAAACTTTGTCGAATGCGGTAACTCTTACCTTTGTCATATTTACAGGGTCAAAGGATGATATAGACAACAAAATATGGCACTCCGACACTCAAATTGAATGCGTCAAACCTATGGAGCTATGAATTGGGGAATACAGGCGTTGAAGGTTTATTCACAATTAAATGGAAGAGAGATAATTAAATGCCACTTCCAGAAATCACCACCAATCAAGGCCCTTAAAACCAAGGGCGTAAATCGACTATGTAGTTCGCGGAAAAAAGGATACACATTCATCTTAATTAAAAGTATAAATTAAAAGATTTTATGTACCTTAAGAGCCCACCAGCCAAAAAAGAGAAAGAAGTTTATTCTTAAATTCCTAGAATCTGTTTTGCGAAGTCTACCATTGTGGAGTGCATGGAACGAAATGAAAACGTGAACGAATAACAGCTGGATTTTCCATTCTTATCTCTGTTATTTCATTTCATTTCTAACCGCTTTATTGATGGCTTGTGTCAAGGGCTTCGATGAAAAATTTATACTGACGATTTCATGAGATGTAAATACTTTACGAGAACTGAAATCAGCTACCCTTTCAATCTTTTTCGGGGAAAGAAAAATGTAGTGGTTATGAAATTATCAGCATACGTTATTATAGGAGTATCCATGAAAATATCCGAAGTCCTAAAGGTATACAATTTTTAAATACCGCTTATCTATTTTTGGATATTCCAATATAGTTGCATCAAGAGGTAGAAATAAGGCGTCGATGAGGAATCGGAGCTTGTGTCTTACCAGAAAATAATTAATCTTCGACCGAGGAAGGACGAGAAAATACACAAGCTTTAATAGTTTTCCCCGGTGAGCCTGCTAATTACAGACAAATTTCATTCCGAAGTCTTTGTTCTATGTCCCCACAACTTTTGTTAAGTCGTACGGGTTGGAATGTTTGCTTACCGACTCTACACGCCCAAGCCACTCTACACGCCCAAGCCAATGTTAAACTGACTCAGCGTTATGAATTTGAGAAATTGCTAATATGAGGACGATAGAGGGTTATACTTGGGGAAAATTTCAGAAAAAATATCCAGTAATTTTTTGACGAAATGAAACACAAACAATGGGCCACACATTTTGAAAACTGAGGGAATAGTCACGTAAACTAAATGGCACAATTTTGGAAAAATTGAATGACATTAAATCAGGTGAACATATTTTAATACAAAGAAACCAATAATATATTTTGAACAAACGGGAGATTAATTCATCTTTGGAAGAGGCAAACTTAGGCCCTTAAATTAGTCAATTTCTGGCGTAAGGAATATCAGTTATTATGCTACGTCTGGGAGAAATGACTTTAATGGTTTCCTCACCATCATTTCAAACGCCAACTTGAACCAACCCAACAAAATGACACCGCTCGGAAAATGTTTCAGCTGAGAAGAAAAGGGTGGATTATTAAACTATAGTACATGTAAAGTTACACATGAAAAATTGAATTTCCTTGAAGCTTAATTTCCTTTCAAAATAGCTTCTTTGCATGTATACATTATCCATCTATGCAGAACACCGTTGGGCGAATATCATGCTTATGAGGCTATAGCAGCTGCCATTTAGACTTTTCACTAGGTTAATCGATAGTTATACTAGCTAATTAGTTAGTTTGCTCTATAATACTTGCATCCATACCTACTACATAGTACCAACAGTACGCATTGCATGCTTTATTTCGGAGCATTTATTAAGTTTTAAAAATACTGTTACCAAAATTCTCTCTCACGTTCGTAACAAAGCGATAGAAGAGTTTTTTGTAAACTTTTGCCTCCTTGCAGGTATTATCAGATAATTGCCAACGCGTTAAAAGTCTTAGTCACATTATCTTTAATTGGTTATAGTAATCTGAACAGGAAATGAAAAGAACTCAGCGAATGAAGAAGTAGTAAATGTATGCAAAAGGTACGGTTTTGAAAGCCCTCCGCTAGATGAGGAGGTGCTGCTGACTTTATTTCAGCAAATAAGAAGTTATGAGTATCTAACACCTGATTGTTTATTGATCGTTCACTGGAAAGAATTGTTCATTTAATCAATTTTCGTTCTGATTCTCAACAGGACCCCCCCCCCCTCAATAAACCAAACCAATAAAATATAAAGTTCCCTTTTTATGGCATGCACACAGACTAACAGAGGTGTTGACTCTGTCTTACACCCACAATTGTTTTCTTACCACGAATATCACGAGTTAAATATAAAAAGTCGGACTTAACCGCTCATTTGTTGGTCAGATTTCCTTACAGTAAGGTGCAAGACGGTGATCACTGACCCCCTACCACGCACCGTCGAAATGACCATCAGGTTATTATGTGGACTTACCGAGAATGTTGTTTTCACACACGTGGGCAAAATTGACGGAAATTTCTGACGGAATCCTCGGACAAATTGGTCATCATTTGGGAGGAAAAAGAAAACAAAACTCGCACACACACGTCCAGAGGAGGGTTCCACGGAGCCACGGAGTCGAGAACGAGGAGAATGGAGAGTGAGCGAGAAAGCTCTCTCAATTGCGGACCGGCGTGAGTCACGATCATAACAAAAACAGCGCACTCACTCTCCAGCAGGAAAGATGGACGGAAATGGATTGGGAGAAGGTGGGGGGGAGGAAGATGAGGCGGAGGAAAGAGAGAGAAGAGGATGGGGAGTGTTGGTTGAGGGATACAAAGAAAAAAAAACTTGCGGGCGGAAGAATGGGCCTTCGGCCAGAGGGGAGGATGAGGAGACCTGTTATTATGGATTCTCTCAACGGACAAGCTCCACGTGGGTGGACCCCTGGGTGAATAAGGAAAGGGTTGCCAAGGCAACGGATGCCCGATACACAAGAAGGGACCCCCGCGTGCATAAGAGATGGACGTCAGAGCCTCGTGGGAAGAGAGGAGGGGTTGAAGCGATGAAGATTTGTGTTCCAGATCCTTCAGCAGCAGATGGGAATGGAGGAGGAGTTCGTTAATCAGCAGAATGAGAACAACCGTTCGGCAAGAGGGATGTTTAGAGTTTGAGGGGGTTTGGAAAAGAATGGGGATGGGGTTGGGGAGAAGGGTGGCAGGTTCTCCAAGGGGAGAAAATATGGAGCGGTTTTAAAAAGGGATGGAAACTTGGGGTGAGTGGTTTCCCGGGCCCATTTTTCCCCGGGGCGAGAAGTGCACACTCATGGAACCACGAGACGGGGGAAGAGGGCGCGTTGCTGCGAAGACACGGGACGCGTCATTCATTTTTTTTGCCACCCGAGTCTCCTCTATTCTTCCCTCCGAGTGGAGAGAATGGCGTTATTTTTTGTAAAGAACAGAGCGAACGGTCGAATAAGTCACGGACAAATTCCATTTCAAGTCAATTCGTGCGTGAGCAATTAGGGGTATCGCGAACAGGGGACACGCCATTGAGACTCCGAGTTTCCTGATGACCGTCATTTTCCCCAACAAAGAGCTCGAAATGTCCTCATGCCTTACTGGGAGTGGAAGTGGCATTATCGAGGTCCTCCCCACATAGATAATAACACGGAAGGATGGACATGGCTGATAAAGATATAATTTATGTTCCAAATATGCCATTTATTTATCTTTCACGGAAGACTTACTGGGGTGATAAACAAAAGAATAAACTTACAACGACAGAAGCGATTTCTTAACTTTTCCTGGTCACGAAACAGCCGAATTGACATTTTTAGCCATAGACATTCTCTTTATCCTTGTTTTTAATGCATTCAAACCCACAATATTACCTTCGTTTAATCTGCATTGCTATCATTAGTGTTTAGCGTTTAGCATAACTGTAATTAGTCGGAACAAATAATGAAATAATTTTATGAGACATCAGAAACGAATTTTTACGTACGTTAAAGAAGTTTTCGCGTGCTGTCTAAGATTACCGTGAGAGTCTTAGGGTTTCAAGAAAAAACTTTATTAACCGGCAAGCTGAAAAGTATATTGCTACTTGTTTGAAGATAACAACAAAAATTTATTTTAATTTGGAGTTATTCATCCAGTTGATAAATAAAAAATTTAAGATGTCAACTTTTACAAAACCACTCGATTTATTAAAACAACGACCCAGGTTTCAATGTGCATTCACATCATCTTCAGGTCTGTTTTGACCCAGGTTTCAATGTGCATTCACATCATCTTCAGGTCTGAAGATGATGTGAATGCACATTGAAACCTGGGTCGTTGTTTTAATAAATCGAGTGGTTTTGTAAAAGTTGACATCTTAAATTTTTTAATGATGGAATACCACCAAGTGAGACTGACGAAAGTGAGTGATAGTTGATAAATAGACTGAAAACAAATTGGAAAAATTATCACCAATATATACTGGGTATTTTTCAAACGTTGGACATGTATTTTTCACTTAGAAAGCTATAGTAGTATGTAGGGGCACAAAAAGAGAGTTTAATGAGATAGCCATGAAGGTTTTGTTATTGTTTTTTTATTTGCGGAATCTCTACGACTATTTAAAGAGCATTTTTGCAAAACTGTTTACAAAATCGATACACTATACCAGGGTGCACAGCGATATGAAATCGAAGATAAAATTATACTCTTGTCATGGACCTCCTGGATTTCTGCTAAAAATGCGATCAATTACGAAAGCAGCAGGAAAATATTATCGGATGAAAAAAACATGACTTTTTTAATACTCAAAATGAAAAATACAATTTCGGAGTAACTATTCTCTCGATTTTTCGGTCTCTTAAATTTTACGTTTATTGATGTTTTCACTTTTTTTGTAATTTCACCTTCGTACGCAGTCAACTCTACCCATCGAGTTTTCAGTTGCCAATAACTGGGATATAAAATGCGTATTTTCAACGCTTTTCGCCGAAATAATCCGATTTAACTAAAAAATTCCCAAAAACAACCAAAACATCTCTTTTAAAAAGAAAAATGATGAAACAAATATTTGCTCTTGGTTTCATTTTAATCAAGACAACAAAATATTTAGCCAAGCCTAGGCTGATTGAATTCCAAACACCATATGGAGCAAACAATATATCCATTAGCAATTTACATACAAAGAGTGCTGAAGAGAAAAATAATGCATTTATCGAGAGACCTCTATAGCATCCCATTTCATTACATGACCAAAGCAAACTTATTTTGAAATCGTTAATCATATTTCGAATGAGAATTTACTTTGACCACTAGGTATATAAAAAAAACGTTTACTCATATTTTCTTCTTTATTTTTAATGATAAATAAACGCATTGGATTGCGTTGACAAGGGTAATTAGGTAAACAATCTACATGGCAACGCTAATACTAAATTGTACCATATGTGCTAGAGTAACAGCTTAGTGCTATCTGTATAAACACACTCTTTGTCAATGTCAAGTAAAATATTTGATTGCTTTTTGTTTTGGGTAGATCATCTATCCATTGGTTATTGGGTTTTGATGATTTCTTGCAAATTTTGGAGATGAACGTTTAGGTTTAACAAGCTGGGTCACTTTCTCAGTCATAACAACTAAACATCTGCATTATGGGCGATCTATTATGAAGATGAAGAGTGTAACTCGTATGCATTCCTAACTTCATTTTTCTTACCGGCTTTGATATTTCGTCGTTCATATATCACATGATTACCAAAGATCAGATCTCTTAAAGAAATGGAAACATTCGCTGATTAGTTGACGTGATCGTGACGTCATGGCTCTGTTTCGGGATCACTGAGCGACTGAATAGCAGGGGCGGGTGGATCATCTTTGTTAGTTGCAAAGTCAATCGCTGAGTACAGGAGTGCCGAACATCGCGATGGATAGTGGATTTGTCCAAGTGCTCACGCGAAATCCTCCCGTCGCTGATGCCGTGGTTGTAGAAGAAGTTTTCCCAAAAACGATGAATGCATCAGCGCTGAGATGGGGACGCGAAAAATGGAAATGCACGTTTCATCTGATACCTTAAGGACGCCACTGTCGCAAATGGAAATGTGAACCACGGGCAGAGTATTAATAAATATTTACATATCCTCGCGATGAATTATATGCCCATTCCACGGTGTTAGGTGGCCAAAAAACCTTTCCATTCTTTATAATCAATACTCGTAATTTTGTGATTCCTCATATCATAATTCGGAATGACCCAGGTTTCGACATTCGACGTTATCTTCAGGTTCTTTCTAAATGATTCATTAATGCAGCGAAGATTTGAAGCACATCTCTAGGAAAATTACTAATTTTCTAGGAAAATATCTCAAGAGCTAGATCAATTAGTGTTGGTGATATCGTATTGTTATACAAATATAATTTCCAATATAATTAGTCAAAATTTTAGAAATGAATATTGAGTGAAACCTTACACTATCCAAATAATCTAGGAACGATCACAGTATTCAGATTAAGGAAATAGACTGCAGAACCGATAGATTTAAGATGTACTTTTCTCCACGCACAAAAAGGGACCATAATAGTGTAAATTTCTCGGGCTCGCCACCGGGTAAGATTTTTATAGACAGCCGACGTTTCGGGTTCCGACTCGTCACCCATTCTCAAGGCTAATGATGCTTGTTTAAAAAAGATTGTTTAATTTGGCGCTAGGCGTGGCGGGATTGGTCGAGCCCCGATTGTTGTATTGGAGGACCGTTGACCAGCGGGGACTTAGCTCTGGCGTTCTGAATTCTTCTCAGAATTCTATTCCAAGAGCTGCTGATCGTATAACCAGTATCCCGGTTGAAATTCTTCCTCTCCAACCTTATCTCTATCGCCTCTTTGGTTAAGCGATCCCAAAATTGGCCGGATCGCCAAAGAACAGTCGTGTCATCCCAAATGATCTTATGGTCCCGACTCAGGCTATGCTCAACTACTGCTGATTTTTCCGGTTGACCAAGCCGGAAATGCCTACGGTGTTCCTTCAGACTGGGCGAACTATATCCACTCGTATTTCGTAGATGTAGATGAACAATATCCTCATTAGGTGAAGATGACGTTGAACGTCGAAACCCAGGTCGTTACAAATAAAGATATGTGGAATCACAACGTTACGAGTAATCATTAAAAGGCTAAAAAAATTCCACTAAGTTACGCCTGAAACTACTAATCTTCTCCATTTTTAATCCAAAACACTGTCACCGGGCCACCACGGAATGACCATTGTAGTGCCAGCATGCACCGCACTTTAACCTCACGGAAAGAGGGAAGTTCAGTGTCTTGGGAACAATAGCCATGTGCTCAGCTCTTAAGTATATATGTGTTACTGTAACAAAGAGAACCACGAATCCTTTGAAAAAGAAATGCCTATTTCCGTTTTCCACGACTCGTTGGAGAGGATGTGGAGAAAGGGATTGGGGAGTGTAGGGCGGCGGAGGAGTAGAGTTTAGGATTCCCGGGTGGGGAACTCACTGAGGGGAATGGGAAACGGGAGACGTCTATGTCGGTTGATTACGTGGGTGCGTTTGTGAATGCTCTGCTCTCATCACCACGTTAGATCACGCTGGCGCCTTTGCATCTGTCTGTCTGTGCGTGTGCGTTGGAGAATTAACCAGTAGAGCCTGAAGAGACGAGGAGAAACAAACGGGAGAACGATAAATAATTTGATAATTTCCACACATCCCCTTCGCACTTTTGCCCTTTCCTCTCCGCCTCGACACTCGACATCCCCCTTACCCCGGGGACCCTCGTACCCTGTGTCACGTTCTTTCAATTATTTCAACTCGCGAGTCCACTGGCTTTGAGCGCCACGAATCTCCGTCATGAAAGCATTCGTCTGCATCTACATATTAACCTGCAAGCCACCTCAAGGGTGTTCGGTAGGGGGTGACTTATCGCCAACATGCGCTCTAGTGTATAAATTGACTTTCACCAATATAAACCACACTATTAACATGCTACAAAGGCTACAGAAGCCATTTCCTGAATATTGTCATAGTTATAATCGATTAAAATCCCCAAAAAGTGCCATTTCAGACACATTTTTTGCGACAGAAAACATTCACACGATATATCTTTAAAATCAAGAGACGTACGCAACTTTATATCATACCGAAGATCTTCTTTTGATCTACTTAGCACACGACACTTGAAAAATTAACAATATGTCATTTTATTTTTAGGACCTAATTACTTATCTTTAATGCAACTACGTCAACGTGATACCAGACTCATGCAGGGAACATGAAATACATGCATTTAGCACTAGTTGGCAGATTTACAAACATGCATTAGGGAGCACCGGATTTAATCAGTTATACTTCCTGTCAACTAACCTCCTTCAAAGCCTTCACGCAGCCATTATTTCGTCTTATCGATCGTGGAAAAAACATCTAAAACCTGTCAGTTCAGCTGTCCACTTCCCTAATTTTATTTTCATGATCTGAGTTAAGTGCACTGAAATATTTCCCACATAAAACACCATTAAATATAATTATATAGGCTAAGCTCACATTTTGAGAAACCGCTTCGTAATCAGTCATGACCTTAGCTGTCAGTCATCTATTCAAAACCAGTCAGGCTAACGACTCACAGTTCAAATATTTCATGCCTCGTGATATCATGCCTAATCAGCTTAGCCGAAAGCAGTTTTTCCCAGTAATAAGCTGATCAAAGCACTCTAGCAATTAGCATTATAAAAAAGCTCTCCCAGTATGTCAAAAATGATCAGTTGTTTTATCGGAAACTGTCCAAATGCGTTTCGTCAATATTTGTTACCTGTCCCAGAATAGCATGAGAGGACCTCCAACACTTCCTCTTTGTGATTTTCTTAGAAGACGTTAAGCAGTTGTTTATGGGTCGAGGTTAGTATTTACTATTATTTTCGGTCACTTAGGCTAATGGAGGATGTAAGCATTCGTTGAAAGGTTGCAGATGGTTATTTCTGTACATATCTCAAAGCGATAACTGTACTAACAATTGGCACCTTAGGATTTTTATGACACCACGCCGCGCCGTTGCGGGACGAATTTTGTCTTGTTGACAGCAAATGGATACATTTTCAACAAATTTAATTGATTTACAAGTTTTTTTTCGCTGGAAGGGACAGAAACGGATAAATGTTTTTCTAAATAAGTAAGCTTGCGAGCTTATAAGAAAGAAGATCCAACAAAGCTTTAAGTATCCGAATAATAAAATATATGGAGATTAGAGATGTTATCAAGGTATGACTCTTCTTACAGACATCTTCTCACAAGGCAAAGAACACTTCTTACAGATACGGATGAGTCCAATACTTTTTGCACGCTATTTTGTCTTTACCAGCTTTTAGGGTTTGTCAGATCAGGGTTAAAAACCGAGGTTGCTATACAAAATAACAAGAATGAAAACTTGAATTTAGGCGAGATATGTAAGAAAACTATTATTTGAGATGGATATGCCAGATAAAATGGAGAAGGATCGACCAACTAAGAAATATAGAGACTGTCTGAATAGATACTCGATGGAAACTGAAGGAAGGTGATGCCATGGAAAGATATACGTAGCTGGAGGAGGTTGGTACAAAAACATTTCGGAAAATTTCATCACAGCAAAAGATGAGCTTCGAACTAGATAAATCAGTTCTATGTGTTTACCTTAGGTCTGTGGTTGACGGACGAAAGGCATTATAAGTGGGATATGATGGATGGAAGGCAGAGAGGCGAAAATCCGGGGTGACAACAGTCCCATCACGGAAAGGGAGACAGGGAATGGACTCGCACGCCCTTTCTAACGAAAAAAAAAAAGACCTTTCTAGCTGGAAAATTGTCTACCTGCATCTACAACGAGCTTGTTCTGGGACTTTGATGCTTTTTTGGAGTTTGGAAAATCAAATCAAGGAGATAATCGGCTTTGGGATCGTCTGCGAATGACGAATGAAAGTTTTCATGAATGATATTTGGTGATAAGGTGAGGTGGAGTAGACAAAGGGTGAGGGGTCCATTGGATGCAGACACCTTTCCCCCCCCTCTTCCCCGGACTCCATCTTTAAAATTTTTTAATTTATAATATATAATTGAAGGACAGTATATAAAACAGTAAAAATATTAGTCTCATCAATTCAATATCTTCAACAGATATTTTCACTGCATTTTCGGCCGTTACACTGTAGTGCCATTTGACATTGCCGTCTGACTTGTACCAGCGAACACAGTTTTGCTCCTAACTTTTTGTTTCAATTTCATCCTCCTCCCCCCGTCTTTTGCTTGTAACATCACGCATTGCATGATTACTGCATGTGTCTTTTATCTCTGATCTATTGTGTTGTAGCAAAATTCATTAAAAGAATTAGTTCTTCGGGAATTGAGATCTTACCCATAATGTAGAGCACATTGGTGAAAGTTTCCATTTCAAAAAGTTTCTGCAGGTTCCTGCTTATGCATCAATATCTTAGTTGCGTTAACTTTATTATCGTATATTATAGTGCATGTAGGTGATACCGCACTCCCTGCTGCACACCCTTGAGGCGCCTTGCAGTGTAATACGTAGGTGTACAGGTAGCATCTGCATCTACATCTACGAAATACCGTGCAATCCACCACTAGGATGGGTGGCACGGGTTAATTCCACACCAGGCATACAGCACTCATCCCAGTTCAAATCAGAACCGCGCACGTTCCCCCCGAATTCTAGGTTTTTGGAGGAGAAATGGTGACGTATAATATGGAAGTATATTTAGTGGAGCTCAATTTTTATTGTGGTCGCTTATTGTGCTCGGAAAGAACGAGTTTTTGTACCTATTTGTTCGGTAATGTATCTCCCTCATTTTATCGCTTCTATTAGACCTAGAGATGTAGTGTGGCGCCATGATAATATTCTATATGTCGCTCTGAAAATATCAATTCTGAATTTTTCAAGCTAGCTAAGCCTGGCGTGTAGCCTCCGAGTCTCTAGGGGCTCCAACCCTAACCCCTCTAAAAGTTGTGAGACACTTATTTGTTTGTTTGTAGCAGTTTTTAACGAAACTTGCTGCTTTCCTTTGATTCAGCAAGTACTAGGGATGAGCATCGATGGTCGATGTTTCAGAAATATCGATGGTTGGCGTTCGATGGTCGATGGTATCCCCATCGATAGTATGCCCTCGATGGTATCACACTATCGATGATGCTAGTCGATGGTTACCATTGATATTTTCCTCGAGTGTTTCCATTGAGTGTTGCTAAAATTTCACAATGCCACCGAAGAGTTCATATTGGAGGCACTTTTGTAAACTTTCCGATAAAAGCACGAAGTGTATTCATTGCGGCAAAACCATAAAAACTTCGCAACGTATCACCTTAAAATAAGATTAGTGGAATATCTGATATTGTGAGTATTTTCTGGCTCACAGACATTGTATCAACATTTATGAATCTATTTTAAATGATGTGTTAATGGTTAACTTAAATAAAGATTTTTCGTTGTGAAAGTAGATGATTTTGGTGTGTAATTTAGTACAACATTGACCATGAAATCAATCTAAGAGTATCTTCCATATTATAGATGGTTTAACCATCGATAGACAACTATCGATGGTTCATAATCGATACTTTCTCAACATCGATGGTGCAACTCCGATGGAACATTGATGGCAAATATCGATGGTTTCCTTTCGATGCTCATCTCTAGCAAGTACCCCTATCCACCCGAAACGAAATCCTGACCGCGTCAGAGGTAGAGAGTGAAGAGTGGAAAGCAATGGGGGGAGGGGCATTTGACAACAATCCCATGGGGGGAGGGTGAGTGAGTGTAGTCAACTCACGCGGTAGGAGGAGAACGGAAGGGAAGCCAGAGTTGCTGTGAAAGGAAGTTCTTAATAACGCGCTCGAGGTGAATAGGCGTGGGAAGGATTTTTACGTCGGTCGACTCAGCCAATGCTACGGATCCGAGTTGAATGGAACCCACCCCTGATTCTCTCCCTCTCTCCCATTAAACTATCGAGGGCGATAATGGATCGACTTCAAAAAGGACCGCCGACTGTTAACACCCTTCACCATGGGCCAATTTACAATTATCTATTTTTACACAGAGTCAGCTTGCTTTCTGTGAGTATGACTCCGCCTTCGTCCTCTTCCTTTATCGCACGCCGTGAGGTTCGAATGCCTTTGAGCCCCGAGCGATTAAACTCAGGAGCTTACTTTTCGCTCGTAACTCGAGCACCAGCAAAACGTTTTCCGTTTGACTGAAGGCTGGTTTAAGCATAAAGAGAATGTAACAGATACGTCAAGAACGAAGACGAACAAATGAAGGAAGCAATGCATAAAGCAACGTACAAACGACTTTGCAGTCGCACACCCCAAATTATGCCACTCTTAAATGGAAATAATTTGGGCATAGCCGGATTTGTTATTTTTTCGTATTTGAAAAATTACACCTGTGACTTGACTAAGTTGGGAAATGGGGTGAAAAATTTTTCAAATTATTCTTTTTCTTAAGTTTATGTTTCTTGACATGCCTGGAAACAGTATGTATAAACATTCCTGGGGAGCGTAGCTCTCCATGGACCGGAAGCATGGACCATTGGAAAAGATCACCAGAAGAGACAAGAAATCTTCGAAACTTGGCACTGGAGGAGGATGCTGAAGATAAAATGGACGGACAAAATATGAAATGATGAAGTTTATAGAAGAGTAGAAGAGGAAAGGACCATATGGAACACGCTGCATAAAAGAATAACAAGATGGATTGGATACACCCTGAGACACAATATGTATAAGTCCCCTGAGGAAGGCACAGGAATGAGTAAATGGAACAAATGAAGAGGACAGTACATAGGAAGAGATAACAGGAGATAAGGGTAATAGCATTAGATAGGGAAGAGTGGATGGCTGCAGTCAACCAATCTCAGGATTGAACGACCAATTTATGAATAACATGACATCAAAGTATTAGATGTGTAGTATGGATATCTATTTATGACATTATTACCGTAAATTAATGTATTAAAATATCCTAAAATTCGATTTGCACAAGCATTCGTGGAATATACTTATAAATTAGGATTTAAATTACATTGAATATAGGCGCACATCCATCTAGCGTATTGACTCATTTGTAAACGTTATACAATTTATTTTATTATCTAACGCCAGAATTGTCACAACTAACACCTTTAAATTACTTTTAAGAACAAATAGCATGTCAATGTAAACATTAATTATTTACATTTTAGCAAGTAGTCTTTCTCCCGGAAAGTGATCGGTTGTTTGCAATTTCTTTTCCGACTAACAGTAATGTCATCGGGAATTGACCTAAAAAGATTATATTTTTACGGCAGTTTCAAAAATGCTGCAAACAGACAAAATAAAAGCTACGTAATATATAAAATAAAATGTGAATCTTTGGTCGATAGCTCGCTAATAATTACTACTATCAATCTTAACTACTGTAGAAGTCTGCGCTTACATATTGAAGAGCAACCTAAGCGACTTGACATTCTACTGTTATCGATGCACCTCCCGTTAGCGAAGCCGCCATGACTAAGCCGAGGTGAAAGGGTAAACTTTTTCCTTGTTAGATATCTTTGAATCGTAGTAGTTGTACTGTAGACTCTTTTACTTACTTTTCGGAATTTTCACGGCGGACATACATGAGTCGATTCAACGCTTTTGTAGTCTGAGATTGTTTGTGGCCCACGAGCGATATCGCTATCTGATGGCACCATTATAATGGATCATATCCATCTAGGAAGTCTATTTGAGAGCATATTTCATCTTGAAATGTCAACATTGCTTAATATTCTCTTACGAAATAGGAATAACATTTTACCTTGTTGATTGCATTACACTTTAATGTTTATCTTTGCCTCCCAGACAGTTCGCTCAATAATCCACTCTTTGTAATCAGCTATCAATCATCAGCGAGCTTATGACAGTCAGAATAGAGATAAGTGAATCGAGCAAAAAGTCCTAAAAATAAACTTCCATCCTCTCTTTGGATACAAAGTTTTGATTGATCGCCCATTCCAGCTCGACCTCATTTTTCCTTGTTGTGTGGTATTCAAGAAGACGGATTGGTGAGCAGATATGGGGATGAATAACCCGTCTCGATTTATCATCGTTTGCATTTTAAAAAATATTGGATGGGATAAAAAAACTTCAGCACTAGCTGGATGTAAAAAAATCCATTCCCGGGAAACGACCCTAAAATATGTCCTTGGTATCCTTAATTGTGAAAACTTATTAAAACATTATCAGTAGTATACGCGATTTTCAAACTATTTGACGAGTTTTTTAAGTTAAGTTGGTTTCCGATTCGTTTGTGGGGCTCGGATGTTTTTGCTTACTTATCCTTGGTCACACGGCTCTAGGTGGCGAAAAAACCTCTAGAAATAGTTAAGGACTACATATAACATTTAACGAAGGCACTGTATGTTAAGAACCTCTTAATACACAAATATGTTCATCATTGGCAGTAGCAGTGGCAGTAAAGCTTATAAATATTGAATGAACAAAACATATGCTAAGAAATAACTTCAGATAATAAACAATAATGCTTTGAAATTCTCCACACAGCCGCAAGCCATGCCATTTCTCAAAGTACACAGAGTGATAAATGTTATGATGCTTATTAGAGCCACTCGTTCAGGATTGATGAAGATCCAAGATACATATTCCCTCTATAATATCTGATGCAATATTCCGCCAATGGAAGGAGACCATGCAATGGGTCGAAATATTTTACATTTTGAAAAGTTTATGCTTCATCTCAACCTAATTCTTGATCGGCAGAGTATTCACTTTGAAGTTGTTTGTTCTTAAAAATGTATGAAGCCAAAGCCTTGAAACTGCGAGTTGGAAATTAATTAGACAATTTTAAATGCCATTTATAAACTATAATTTGATGGAAATTCAACTGACTAATGCACCTAAATACGAATTTATGACATAGCAAAGAATTTATAGTTTAATGCAATTTTTCGTGATTACGTAAAAGTATATGAATATTCATTGTAATAATAATATATACAAACTAGTGTGTAACTGCTAAAATTATGTGTTGACAGGAATAAATTCTGAGCCATGAATGAAAAATAGAGTCACAATTATCCGATTTAGGCTTTTTCATAATGTAAGCTACAGTACAACACACAAAATAATACTGATCAGATAGAACTGAAAGTGATAGTGAAATAATATGTAGGTTTTTAGGACGCAGATGATGACGCAACGGTTATCAGCTAGAGTCAAAGTCGAATCTTAAGATTTGACAAGACTTTATGGGACTTTAGGTCTCGTGGTCGGCAGTAAAAGTATATTTTTCTTCTCAATAACCATTCCACTCGGCATTCAGATCTTTTCCTGGGACATTAAATCCCTTTACTGAGTCGGAGAACGTTACCAAAGTCATAAAAATTCGAGCTCCCATCTCAAAGAAGGATTAAAAAATAAGGGTTGCGGAGCTCAATGCAGCCACGATTTTTGTTTCATGGAAACTCTCTTTCCATATTCCTGAACATTCGACGGAATACAATGACTATAAGCCGAGTGACGCAATACTCTGAGATTGGAATTATTGTCAAAACAAGGAAAATACTCGGGAGAAAATTCCGGAAGAAGTCTCGTGAGATCAAACCTTGTTTTCTAAGGAAAACTTTTTACAATATAATTCATCCATGCGATTTCCTTGGGACATAAAAAACACTATTATGCATCGCTAAACCAGTATCAATGAAGCCGCTTTCTATCGGCCATTGATGCAAAAACAATTTGAAGGAAGATGGGAATGTTTCGAAATTGCTTTTGTTTCATCGAAATAAACGCTGTAATTAATCATATTTGAAATTATATATTTCCGAACTGTGTTAAATATAATAGTTATGAAATACTTTTCTATCTAACTTGGCAAATATTCTGTAAATATGTATATAGGAAGTATGTTTTACATATTCGTGATAAGTAAATACATTTTGAAGCCGAATACTGGCGAATTCGACCTTAATGGGATTAAAAAGTATATGTTTTGTATTTGTTACTTTATTTCTTCTTTTTTCTTTTTTTCTTTTATATTTTTGTACTTTTCTTATTTACTAATCTCCTTTTTGTAATACATCCCAGTGTAATATTTATGTCAAATTATATCATGGGCCAGAAAGGCCCACGATAATAAATTAATTGAAATCGAATATTCATATCTTCAAAAAAGAGGCATATCTGCATTTGATTAGCAGTTATATTTATTTTTATAAACGATAATAGTGAAGAGTTTTAGAAGGGGATTGTATCTGTTTGGTTTGCATATATTTTTTCCGGCTAACTTAGATGCTGACGCAGATAACAGAGGTATATAGGACATTGTTCGAGGAATTAGATAATATATATTTTATTTCATTTCCCACTGCTGCATTATGGAATGGCAGCTAAGACTTCGAACTTTATCTACAAAAGCCATTTAGATAGAGATATTTAGATAGAGATATTTAGATAGAGAATTATAGAGCTGAAGCTACAGAATATAATTTTGCACGTCGCTTCCACTTTAGCAGGTTTTCATCACGTGACTAATGGGCTGACTGATTCAACTCCATCATCTCTTGCCGTCTTCGACTGGGTTGGAGGTTGATAAAAGGCGACAGTTATTTTTTTCAGGAATTATGCCCAAGTATTTGCATTGGAAAGGTTTAGAGCTTGAGATTAATCATCGAGTTCCTCAGAAATCCCACTCGTGAGCGTCTTCTCGCTGAAGAAGATTACGAATTGGGTGTACGTGTTGAGAGGCTAATTAGCCGGGAAACGTGAATTTCGCTCCAGTTGATTCACACGTCCGCGAATCGCACTTGTCGTGCCACGACAGACTGAGAAGTGAATTAATGGCATTGCGCCTTGGACGTGTTTCCCCCAGCACGCACCCACGAGTAACCAACCTTCGCCTGCCTCTGAAGACGGATGCTAACTTTAGTGAGACGAAACGCTGCCATGTACCTACAAACAAGGACGTTTAGTTGCCATGCAGCCTCAATCGTTGTATTCAATCTTTTTCATTTGAGGGCTCTGGAAAGGCTAAGGCCCAGTGATGCGCGTACTGATTTCTCACGGATCGGTGTCCATAGGATTGATATTTCCTATTCCACTGGGACATCTACATCTACATAATACCCCGCGAGCCGCCACATGGGCGCGTGGCAGGGGGTGTTAGGTCACCAGCCGTGTAAAGGTGTAAGTTGTTTGGAGATGAAATGGTGACATGAGTTTTAGGAGTGTATTTAGTGGAGCTTAATTTGTATTGTGGTCGCTTGTTGTTCACGGAAAGAACGAGTATTTGTACCTATCTGCTCGGCCGTGTAACTCTCTTATTAAATCGCATATTTCAGGCCTAGAGATATAGTTAGGAGTCATGATTATATTCTCTGTTTCGCTCTGAAATACATCAGTTCTGAATTTATCAAGCAGCCTAAGCCTAGCGTGTAGCCTTCGAGTCTCTAAGGGCTTCCTACTTAATCCCTCTAAACGTTGTGACACATTATATGTACGCTCGTAACAGTTTTTAACGAAGCGCGGTGCTTTCCTTTGTATTTTATTAATTTTTTTGGTTAAATCTATTTGACCAGGGCACCAAATGCTCGCAGCGTATTCGAGCTGTGGCCTAACCAGAGAGAAGTAACATTTGAATATTGGTGTCAAATTGTTGTGAGAAAAAATCATTAGAGAGTCGTACCTAGAAAGAGTTTTGACAAACAAGTGAACCACTGGGGTTCGGAAAATTAATGCCAGGTTCCTACTTTTATGATCCCACCAGCGCAGAATACCAAGCTATAAACTCCTGCCAGATGCATATTAGTGTCGTTAAAATGTATTTCCTTTCCTAATTTATGAGGATTAAATGTGTTTCATTCCTAAAACATCGCCGGTAAACAATTACAAATAGTCTCGGTCATCCATTACATGCAGGCAAATGCTCCAGCCCAGGAGGATTGATCCCAGGGATCCCCACCGTACTTATACCCCTTTCAATGCACTCACCTGCGTTTAGTTACATCTCGATTCAGTTAGGCGACGGTAGGCTGTATTAGGCGAATAGGAATGAAATGAGAATACGCTCTTGTAACAAATTGGATGGGAATCATTTTCCAACCGTTGATTGAAAATTAGCCTCCAAATTTTATCTCCATTTAAAACCTATTTATTTTCAGACGAAATATTCAATATCATACGACTTCCAACATACTACGGTAGATCAGATCATAAAAATAAAATAAGGGAAAATATTGTAGAATGTTAAAAATGTCGTTTTTCCCGCGATCGAAAGGAGACCATAATGGCAGCGTTAACACTTTGAACTTGGTTAGTTGACAGTTGTATAGCTGATTCATTCATATGCACCCTAATGCATATTTCTAAATCTGACAATTAGTGCTAGCACCATGTTTTGCATGCACCCTGGGGATTTAGGTTTTAGATGTAGATGTACCCTGTATGACTTTTGTGTCACGTTTTTATAGTTATATTATGGATTATTTTTGTTGTTTCGGCATTTGTAGTATACAGATAGTTGGTTCTTGTTGTTAAAGTAAATTCCTTCACTTTAGTTCATGTTGGTGATAAGTCACCCCCTGCCAAACACCCTTCATCTACATCTACATCATACCCTGCAAGCCACCCAAAGGGTGTGTGGCAGGGGGTGCTACCACACCAGGCATGCATGAATGATACGGTAGCACGCCAAAATTACATTGAAACCCGTTTACCACACATGCAACGCGCCAATTAAAAATCTACTAACCAAGAAGCATTCTATCGTCAATCGTTCCAACATGCAAGGGGTACAAGGACTACTACTATAGATTCAAAATATCATGCATAATTAAGAACATCAATATTTACATCATGCATTAATAAGGACATCAATGTTTACATTGCATAAATAAGAACACCAATATTTACATCATGCATAGATAAGAACGTAGAAAATATAAAGAAAAAGAACCCTTGAAGTGGTTTACAGGGTATTAAGTAGATATAGATGTACACTAATTGAAATTGGTGTTCCGCCAGTTTGGGGGATTATTTAGTAACTACGGATTAAAAGTACTCAACTGTTCCCCCCCCCCAAAAGGAAATTCCCCTCCCCGGAGAGCTTCCGGAAGAACGTAATGTTCTGAAGGTTACATCAGATTTGTTTCTGTTAAATTCAAGTTTCCTTCACTTATTTGCGTTGTATTTGATAAGTTTTAACGCAGCAGATCAATGTATACTCTTAAACGAGGGCATTCCGGCCACAAGAAACAAGCCACAAAATCAAATACAAAGTCGCCAAATCCAAATACAAAGTCAAATATAAAGATCTTGTTTCCTAATGATTTTGAGAAATCCTACATATGAGGAAATATAATTGGAGTAATTTAGATTCATCTGCTTCAATTTTGTCTCCTAAAATGATCGTACTCCCAGAATAAAATTGTTTCCCTCGTCTCTGGTAGTACATTATAAAATACTGCTCTTAGATTCGGCAACTTTCGGCCTTTCAAAAAGAGAAATATCAGGTGAGATATGGTAGAATTTCGTCATAATGAATAACAGAAATGGAAGTATTTCACTTGGATAAAATTTATTTCGACTATGATGGCCATGACGCACCTGATGATGATGTAGTACATCGATACCATGGTCGAAATACATTTTATCTTCATGGAAAATTGCCATTACTGTTACTTATTTCGCGCCTTGATGATCTTTGTCTAATCACAAGTTATTCTACATTGCGGATTCAGAGGGAAGTTGAGCGACAAAGCTGCGATTGCAACACTATTTCAATCACACTCAACTTTTAATCTGGTGTGCTGTACGGGTGTCGTTTGCGTGTCTTTGCCCGCGATCGGGAAAAACACGGTGGACCGGCCCGCGAAATCGTCAAAGTCAAGATGGCATTTCCATCCCTTCATCCGATTCAACTTTTGCATGAAAGCGGAGAAATCGCGGAAATAAAAAAAGAGAAGGGAAGATGGCGTCATGAGGGATAAGGGGCGTAAAATGATGTGTTTGTGGGGCGCGGGGGAGGGGGGGATGGTCGGGGAGCGATGGCGGTTGGAGATGGGAGGGATCTGAAAAAAAGGGGCGTGATACGTGGGGATTCAAGGCCTTTCACGAATTGAAGGATGAATGGAGAGTCTGATTACGCAAATGGTGCCGTTGGGTGGCCGCTGGGAGGAATAAAAAAAAGAGACAGGGTTTAAGTCCTCAGAGTTGAAAATTGAAGCCTCAGCGCGATAAATCTGACGGTCTGGCAAGTAGATTTTCACCGCCCTCTCCCCCGTATTAGTCGCGCGTGGTTTTCCCATCGTACGCTGGTGTCCCGAAATAGTTTCTGACAAACTTCGCAGAGGATCGTCCGTTTAATTCTAGTAATATATGAACGTGCTACCCTGCAAATCTCCTCAGATGCGTGTGGCAGTGAGTGGTGGAGTACCACTCTTATTTCTTCGTTTCTATCACATATGGAGTGGAGTTAATATAATATCATCCGCATCTCGATCTTCGATTCCTCTTTTAAGAGGCACTGAAAACTTCAATGGGTGTCAAACTCATCACATCAATGTGGAGCCTTGTCATCAGGTGTTTGGAGTAAATTTTTAATCTACAGATTCGCGTAAAACTTGGCATAGGTTTTTTTATTGGATTGGATTTTTAGGGAGGTGACCGACAGCTAAGGTCATTTGCACCATTGGGGATAGGTAAAGGGGGAAGGGTGGATAGAAACTCGACGTCGGCATTAGAAAGGGGGAAGGGCGGATAGAAACTCGACGTCGACTCTTAGCGAAAGGCGCCAAGGGGACCACGGTTTAACGTCTCATCCGACAGACGGAGTACTGTACTTCAAGTGCCCTTCACAAGACACTCAAGTAGAGATTGAGTATGCACTGAAAAGCATCCTCCTCTGCAGGGATTTGAACCCTGGCCGCCCGTATGGTTAGCCAGTACTCTATCCACCACACCAACCCAATCCCCCGGTTTTCTCATTGGTAACATAAATGTATACCAGCGAAAAAAGTTTAATCGAATCGATTTATAGTTTGGAATTCAGAGTATTTTTTTTGGCGAATGAAATATATTTCACGATATCTCGAATAAAGATGCATATATCTCCTCTTTCTTTCTTGTCTTACCCTCTCCTGAGTAGTTTGAGAGACGTTTCAACGCACGGTTTGAGGGAAATTAGTATAAAGTGAAGTCTACGTCTACGTAATACCCTGCGAGCCACCACGAGGGTGTGTGGCAGGAGGTGGCAGGAAGATCACCAAATATGCACTATTGCCATGCAAGCAGGATATTTAAGATAAATGGGAGATATGCTAGATAATAGGGTCACATGCAGCTAGATGGTTAGTATCTACATAATAAGAAAGGGATTATTGGTTGTTATTACATGCATCATGCACTACAGACTGCTCTAACTATATTTCACCTACCTATCCCTTTGCTGCCTATTGTTCTCTCTTATGGTACGCGGGAAAAATGACATTTTAAATTTATCGGTACGACAATCTATCTCTCTAATCTTGTTAATATGATCAAACTTAGCATAATACGCAGGGGTTCTCAATATATATCTAACGTCATCTGTGAACAAATCGGTTTCGAATTTACTTAAAAGGTTTTACCTAAATTTTAACCTGCGTTCTGATAGTAATTCCCATCCTAGTTTCTCATTCTCAAGTCTCATTTACGTACAATATGTAAATTACGAAGAAAGGAAGTTGGTCAAAAAATGTAACACTTTTTTTGTTGGAATCAAAAGAATAAAAAGGAACCTGTTAACAGTTATGCAATTATTTTACAAAATTTTCGCCTGTCGAATAAATTATGTTAAAAAAATGAACTTTCGTCAGCCACAAGCCACTGTTTTCCGCGCCAAAATCCTGTAGACTCGATTTTACACCTTAATAACACCGAGATGGTCATGGTATTTTCACGAAATGCACATCATCACTTAGATAAAATCGTATTTTATTCAGTTTATATGCAATATTATTTAGAAGACAAATCTGGACTAGTTTCCGATGCCAGAGTAAAAAATAAGGTCCCATTTGCTAGGCACTACGGTGACATGCGTTGATTTGATGTCTAATCATTGCTAATCAAAACATTAGACAATAACGAAATTTTTATAAAAAATCTTCCCATTCTACTAGCTATGTATTTATCCTAAATAATTATAGGCATGGTATTCAATGTTTTAGCCTACGCTTTCTAGGCAATTGTACATCATGTCACCACGATACTCAAACTCTTATCTTCCTCAAAATAATTTACAGATTTAATTACGAATCATAATTCTGCTCGGCTAAATTCCTTATTTTACAGAAAATTAGCTGGGCACAATTAGGCATATATGTAACAAACTTTTCCTTCAACATTTTTATCAAATTAATATCCCCCATACTCCTATCGGCTTCTTAATTAAAGTTAAAAAAATCGAGTTTGGTCCGAATCAAGATCAAAGAATCACCTTGTTCTATCTATCTGGAGCCTCTCTGACATTTCCCTGTGCGCCTCATAGACATGTATTCTCTCGGTATGATTCTAATCATATTTTGAACTCCTTGGGGTAAAAATAATTTGATGATGAAAATACGTGACAAGTTTCACAAAGGTGTTAAGAAACGTTGTAAACAAAAATGGCATTACATATTAATTACATGTTTTCAAATCATCACGAAAATATCATAAATAAAACGGGGTCACGTGTCTTCGAATATTTAATTTTTTGTAAAAGTTTAGTTGGGAGCAATTAACAATTCATTACGCAATACCACTGAGGGAAGGAAGAGGAGAAGAGCCTTATTATGCATCACCTTTACCTTAATTCTTCCTCTAATTTGAATATTCCCGGTCTCCCTCAGGTTACAGCGACTCTGGAACTTAATCGCATGCGTAAATCTCTTTGAGACGTTGTGATAGGCAAGCTCTCCAAATGGAACCGCACATGGAAAAGCTATTAAGAGATTTCTTCCCGAGATCAAGTCATCAGATTTCTTGTGAAATTTGAAAGAGGTGCACGGAAAAAAGAACGCCCTGTCTGCCAATCAATCTACCTACCTCATCGATCTGGAACCAGTTTACCTTCATCTTAACGTGGCAACTTAATGGTAATGCTCTATAATTTTAACCAAACTGTAATGAATTCATTTTTCAACGAAGGGAGGGCAACGGCGATTCAAGAATTTTTTCTTAAATTTTACTAATTACAGAAGCGTTTTTATTCAGAACGAAGGCATCGGAAGGCAGAAGAAAATAATTATCTGAATTATTTTTACCTTGCCGGGCACACATCTGCTGTTTTCATGATCAATGAAAGGACACCCCCACTGGTAATTTCCAATCGGTAAAAAATGTATGAAATTTATTATTGGATAATTACAATTTGATAAGCTATCCCCGGTTTCTTTATCAGATGAATTAAGTATGCAATCCCAGGACAAGGTTAAACTACGAACACTCCCCTGACCAAGGCCCAGTAGCCAGAAGCACAATCCTCGGCCAAACTACAAATGTGGTCATATTGATAAGCATCCTTAAATTCAGTACAAGGGTTTAGATACTAATACAGATTAGAATCGCAAATGCTAAAAATACATGAAATATGAAATTATGAAATACTATATCATGCAGAATTCAAGATTATACGATACATTTCTTGCGAAATGATCTGCTTGAATTTATAACTAGTTAGACTTTTGTCATTGCTATCCAAAACATGTTTGAAAAGACTTTAGGGGCTCTAATTAGGGTAGAACAATTCTACTTCTTCCCGGAGGACAAGTATCAGCATTTTCTACTTTTCATCGGTTATGTTGAACTTCGCACTGCCCACACTAATTTTAGGCAGAATTGGCTCAAAAACGAAATGTAAAAATTGCGGTTGAAATGTAGACACGGTAAACGATGGAGAACTACTAGAATGAAAACCAAACTATGGATAAAAATTCAGTATTTTTGGGTAGACGCTGAAAAAAATTTGTAAAATACGAATTAAAGTTTTACTAAAGACTAACGATATGCCGTTTCTAAGCTAGACATGCTTTTTCATACATTAAAATGTACACCTAACCGCAATTGTTTTTTTTTTTTGATAGCAGCATCTAGTTAAACTCGTGTTATTGTATTAATTTGTATCACACAGCCATATGGTACCTCGAATGCCTTACTTCGTAGATGTAGATACAGACTACTGTAGTTTCTATTCCACGAACAACAACACCCAGGCGTTCTTGAGGTTTGCATTCATTTCACTCACGCTTAAGTAATTTAAGGGATAGAAGTCATTCCACTCTCGAGCAAGTTTGGATATCACTCCCTCGCAATATTATCACGAAAACTCAACCACATTCTATCCTCCATTCTCATTTCCAAATGGCCCTCAGGCACGTGTAATTCGGGAAGATTCTTCGCACATTAGCGCACGTTCCTCTCATTAACACGACCAAGAATGATACCATCCACCACCCTACGGAGAGGTTTTCGGGTAGGGAAACTGACAATTATAGGAACGAGGACTCAGAATAAACGTTAGACGAGATCGGGTTGTATTACTATGTCAAAAATCGGGGAAGAAGACCTAGAAAAGTGGTATTCTACGCGGAATTTGCCGTATATCAACTGCCTTTTTATTTGTGTCGCAGGCTAATATATAAATGAGAATGGGTTTTGCAACTACGTCAAAGTAGTACCCTGCGATCCTCTTCTACGGTTTTTGGATGAGAATACTGTATTTAGCTAAATATGTAGCATCCTGTGGACCCTAAGGCACTCATACATATGAATCAATAATGAGAGCCATGTAATAGGGGTAGCGAAACTCGTTGGCACTAGCTTGTGAGGAGCAGGATGGAGATATTAGGCAATCATACGAGATAGTTGGAGTTCAATGGCAGAGATCCCTCCGGGAGTTCTTCGGTATTTTTACTAGCTCAACAACACCTAAATCACACTAAATGACTCTTAATTCCCCGCAAGTGAGTGCCACAAAGTTTTACTATGCCCATAATAAAAATTTATTCTGGGAAAACCATGGCCAAATCAAGGGCCGGGAAGTCCCTAAAGGGCAAATCCCACATTTCAGCAAAGGTAAAACGTAAACAACAATTTCGAGGTCTACTAGTGACAAAGGATTTGAAAAAGAGAGGGGTTTGATTTTCACACCATCTACAGGTCTATATATCCCTAAGTCCCAAGCTCTGAAGGACTTTTTCCACACGATAGTGCTAGGTCAAAAATCTCATCATTGCTCCCAATTTTCCTCAATCAAATAATAGAAGCTATCTAGCACTAATCAGTAAAAATTCATGAGAGTCCATTTAAGGAAATAGACTACAGAACAGGCAGGTTTAACATATTGTTTTTCCCACGGTCGATAAGAGACCATAACAACTGCCTTGAGGCTTTGAAGTGAGTTAGTTGACAGGTAGAGTAGCTCATTAATTGACGTGCTCATGACGCATAGTGCTAACACGATGTCTTGCATGTTCCCTACATGATCTTTTATCACGTTTACTTAGTTGCATAATAGATTAATTTAACAGTTTACGTAGCAATTGTATGCCGTATGGAGAAACCGGAGCTCCCGGGGGGTATCCAGCCCCGACGGGATGCCTCCCCCTAGCGGTCGAACATGGGTGACCAACTGATCTCGGAATTGTCTGTAGACGACTTTGGTACCGAGCGGGGTGTTGTACTCGGTAGAGCACCTGCCACGCTGCGATCTCTTGAGACTCAGCCCTAGCTCGGGGGATTCATCTTGCTTCTTTCTACGCGAGACCCTATATTAAATTTAAGGAGATCCGCTAGATTTGTTAAAGGCCGTTTTGATAAGTGTATAAGTGTTACGAGTTTAATAGAAGAACTAGGATGGGAATTACTATCAGAACGCAGGTTAAAATTTAGGTTAAACCTTTTAAGTAAATTCGAAACCGATTTGATCACAGATGACGTTAGATATATATTGAGAACCCCTGCGTATTATGCTAAGTTTGATCAGATTAACAAGATTAGAGAGATGGATTGTCGTACCGATAAATTTAAAATGTCATTTTTCCCGCGTGCCATAAGAGAGAACATTAGGCAGCGTAGCAAAAGGATAGGTAGGTGAAATATAGTTAGAGCAGTCTGTAGTGCATGATGCATGTAATAACAACCAATAATCCCTTTCTTATTATGTAGATACTAACCATCTAGCTGCATGTGACCATATTATCTAGCATGTCTCCATTAAATATCCTAGTTGCATGGCAATAGTGCTTGTTTGGTGATCTTCATCCCCTGCCACACACCCTCGTGGTGGCTCGCAGGGTGTTACGTAGATGTATATGTAGTATACCTATTGTGTGATGCATGTAAGTGAAAGTTAATTTCTTCACTGCAGTGCATGTTGGTGATAACTCACCCCATACCAAACAACCTTGAGGAGGTGTGAAGGGTAATATCTACAATTAAAAATACCCTGCAAGCCGCCTCAAGCTGGTTGGTTTTATTATTATCACCCAATTAAAGTAAATGACAGTACGACACTAATTACATCATCAAAACCTATAATACTTAAGCTGAGTTCAGAGGAAATACACAAATTTCAATAATATGCAATATACTATAGGTATTCTACCAATGTGAGAGAAGCTAATGCTATTACTATCTTTTTCAACCTAATTATTCACAGAAATATAAGAGCCGTGAAGAAAGCATGAGAAAATAGCTGTTTTTCTAGATTTGATATTATGAAACAACCATTACGGAGTAAATCGACTAATTAGCTGCATCACCTATCGATCAACCTAGTTGCAAGCCTTATCGGCAATTTGGTCCATCTGCATAGCCTATAGCTCTCATCACACGTAGTAATTGAATACATCGATACCAATCTTATGTATGAATACGATTAACCAACCTTCCTTTTTTCAGCTCCACTCCCATCATTCCTAATGGAACAACTGACGAGACGATGTGGATAGCAGTCCTTTTATCGCACTGCCCTTTGAGAGTGGCCCTTCGTCATCTGTAAGGGCTGATGAGGCGGACACGTATGTTCCTCCCAGACTCATCAAAGACGGGTAAATTCGCGGCTGGAAGTCGGGAGACGACTTTCCTGCACCCCGCCCCCCGTCCCCTTCCTCCCCCAATACACCCCTTGGTCTTTCGTGTGATCAACGGGAAAGGGGGCGGGGCGATGGGGAGGGAACAGTGCCTTACACTTCCTACTCTCCCACAACTCCCTCCCAATCCCATACTTAGGAGCGGAGATGACTCATACTGACCAGAGGACTTCACGCCCCCTCCACTCATTCGGCCAACAACACCTGCTCAGCTTGTTATCCACCGACCCAACTTCCTATCTCACTCTCATCTCTAATTATTATTCTACCAATCCTCTCGGCCTTTCCCATATTCTCGCCCCCACCAAAATTTGGCAGCATCTACACAATGAACACGAGACCTTTTACTTGGCTTGTCGACGTAGGCAGTGTAATTAATTACATAAAATCTCCTCCGAATGCTTGAATCTAAATCTATTACGCAGTACTACATCTACATATACACATATACGTCATACTCTGCAAGCCACCCAAAGGGTGTGTGGCTGTGGGTGCTTCCACACCAGGCATGCATGAATTATACGGCAGAATACCGAAATTACATTGGAACCAGCGTACCACAAATGCAACGCGCCCATTAAAATCTACTAACCAAGAAACATTCTACCGTCAATCGTTCCAACATGCAAGGGGTACAAGGACTACTACTACAGATTCTAAATCTCATGCATAAATAAGAACATCAATATTTACATCATGCATAAATAAGAACGTAGAAAATATAAAGAAAAAGATCTACAGTCTAGCTCATGTCACTAGTCGCACTATTCATGACGACGATCACAACTTTATAGTCCGGAATGGTACGCGGTAAAAAATGGCATTTTATACATTTTGGTTCTACAATCTATCTCTCTAATTTTATTGGTGCGATCTACATATACATCTACGTCATACCCTGCAAGCCACCCAAAGGGTGTGTGGCAGGGGGCGCTTCCACACCAGGCATGCATCAATAATACGGCAGAACACCGAAACTACATTGGAACCAGCGTACCACACATGCAACGCGCCCATTAAAATCTACTAACCAAGAAACATTCTACCGTCAATCGTTCCAACATGCAAGGGGTACAAGGACTACTACTACAGATTCTAAATCTCATGCATAAATAAGAGCATCAATATTTACATCATGCATAAATAAGAACGTAAAATATATAAAGAAAGAGATCTACAATCTAGCTAATGTCACTATTTACACTATTCATGACGACGATCACAGCTGTTATGGTCCCGAATGGTACGCGGAAAAAATGACATTTTATATCTATAGGTTCTACAATCTAGCTCTCTAATTTTATTGGCGCGATCTAATCTGCCGTAGTATATACGAGGGGGTTAATAGTATGTGTTTTACGTCGTCAGAGAAATGATTGTCCTGAAATTTAGTTAAGAGGTTAAGCCTATAATTTATTCTACGCTGTGATAGCGATTCCCATCCTAATTCTTCTAACAATCCAGACACACTAGCCAACTTATCGTAGCATCGTTTCACAAACCTAGCTCCTCTTCGCTGCACGCGATCTAACTCTGATATCAACCACTGCTTCTTATTGATCCCATACACTAATAGCATATTCCAAATGAGGCCTAACGATTGAAAAATAACAACGTTCTTTCACTTTCTCATCACATTTTCCGAGTACTCTCTCTTGATTAAGCCTAGCTTCCTGTATGCTTGGCCGCATATTTCCCGAATGTTTTCCGCAAGATATGTCGTTAGTAATTGTGACCCCTAAGTACTTAACAGACTCGGCGTGAATAATTTCCGTATTACGATCTATTCTAATCTTCCGTAGTACGAGGGAGTCAATAGTATGTTCTTTACGTCGCCAGAGAAACGTGTTTCCTGAAACTTAGTTAAGAGGCTAAAACTATGAATCAATCTACGCTGTGATGCGATTCCCATTCTAATTTTCCTAACAATCCAGAGACACTACTAAACTTATCGTAGTATCGTTTTACAAACCTAGCTCCTCTTCACTGTAGCTATTTACAGCACGTCTCGGATTTTCTCCGAATAACATCTGTATATCTGTACATGTTTGTAATCACCACAAATACTAACCTACAGCTGAATTGATATCTACTTAAATCTATGCATGTAATATACGTTGTGCATAACACTTTGCGAGCGAACTCAAGGATGTGTGGCAGGTGGTGAGTCATTATCAGCATGCATTACACAATAAAATACTTAAGTGAAAAACTTCACCTACTAATGCACAAATAAAAACTCGCTAAAACTGGTCAGGAGGCAACAGTCTCTGAAACACACGCTACATTAAATACATGTTAATTTTTATTAATATTTTTACGACTTTCAAAGTGTCCAGAGACACAAGGATTACACTGCCAATATTCCAGACAGCTGTTAGTACCAGGTAGTGGATGAAGATACAGGCATATAGGAGATATAGATGTAGAGTTAGTAAAGTTAAAAGTTCTAATACCTAACGAAAAACCTAGTTAAAAGTCACATTTTCACCTGTTGTGGTCTTAAATCGTTCGTGGGGAAAATGGAACTTAAAACCAGTTTGTTTTGCAGTCTATTTCCCAAAATCCCTTCTCATTATCTACTCTAACGTAGTGCATCGCACTTTGCAAGATGTTAATATCGTCACCAGCAAATTTTTGGTTTGGAACTTGCATAATAGATACAAGATAGTAATTGGTAGATAACATAAATAGTTTCTCTATAATGGAACGTACTCTAATAGTATAGTGCATGTTGGTGGATTACATAGTTTTGGTTACCCTGCAAGCCACCTTAAGGTAATGGGGAAGAGAATGACCTCTCAAAAACATGCAATATACTTTTCTACTATAGTTGATGAAATTTCGACAGGTAAAAAATAAGTAAAAATCTTAAATTCCCTGTCAAGAGATGAAACTTTACCCGCATATACTGCACTATAGACACGCTACTAACATGGCAGAAACTGTGAGTATTTTATATGTCGTATAAATGCACATAGACACAGCACTTGCATCGTGAGCATACGAGATGTTGTATTGATGCCAACACACAAAATTATGAAGTAAGTACCAGGGTACTTTTAAAAAATTAGCTTCCGTACCTAACGAAAAACCGAATTATTACGTCTCAGTGGCAGTTTTTATGGTTGCCAATCGTTTGTGGTAAAGTAAAATTTTAACTGGTCCTTTCTGAAGTCCGATATTTTTTATTGATTATATTTATCGTGTCGGACTCTGTAAAAGTTTTTCAATATCGTTAAAAAACATATCGATTTGGAACTTGCATAAAAATATTTGTCTAAATTTTGAAAAACGGTCTGAAAGCGACTCCCATCCTAGTGATTCAGAGCTAGTAAAATTGACTGAAAGGAATTAAAAAATAAGAGCCAATTTGGAGCCGATCTTTGTCAAAACGGGATGAGAATCGCTCTCACAGCTAAGACTTAAGAATAGGTTTCATCTCCTGAGTACTTTCGAGGCAGCATACTTTTAGGATTATTTTAGGAGCACAAATATGAAAAACTCCGTGCTTCTATGTTTGGCTCCATCACATGCATTAATTCAGAGAGATAGATTGCAGGATCGACAGGTTTAAAACTCTATTTTTCCGCGAACAATATAGCAATAATGTAGCCTTCAATTTTCTTAACAGTAGGACAGAGTCTCTGTAGACTACTATTAGTCTACAATAGACTAATAAAGATATCTTTATTCGTTTATTTAGCATTTTTATCAATGTTTCAGTTTTTCATGAACGTGGCACTAAAATTTTGTAATGTTTCTGTCATATTTTTAAATATTTTTGTGTGTCAGTACTACTGTCGAGGCAATTAGGTGAGACTGATTGTTGCTGAGTACTCGATTTATACTCCTTTAATTAATTAACTTACCACAAGCACTGTAGCCTCATCTGGCTTAGAATATCACGGATGATTTAATTCTCTGCTTGAATTACTATCTTCTAGAATCCAGCAATTAAATACATTAATCATAATCATAATCATAAATCCGTGGTATTATGTCTATCTCTGAAGTGCATACTATACGTTGCAATGTACTCTTGCTTGTATGTTAGTGAGCATAGTCACTCTTGGTTTCTGGGTTTGGCTCTGATTTGCTTTCCTGTGTATTTTGGTCTGCGCCAACCGGCCGGGGGAAAGATTGAGGTTCTGATTCAGACTGGAACGAGTTCGCATCTGTGAAATCACCCCATGCCATGCACACTAGCATTTGTTAGCAAATTTCTTCAAATAATTAGATATATGTTTGTTCATAAGTTGGTTGTGTGTACCACAGCTTCATGGTTGGTGGTATGTACTACAACCACCATTCTGCCAAACATCCTTGAGGTGGCTTGCAGGGTAATACGTAGATGTACATCTGCGTGAGATAGATACGGGGTTGAGTTTGCTCATCCACACCTACTTTTGCTACAATTCATAGGTGTTTTACATAACTTACGAAACACATATTGGACTATCGCCATAATTATGATTGAAGAATAAGTGTAGCTCACACTGAGCAGACTCCAGCTAATTAGTCGGCAAGGTTGCTTTGATGAAGAGGTACCCGTAACACGCTAATTCTACTTCTTCCAATAATTCTAATAGTCGCCTAAATCATACGGGCAAACTTACATCGCCCTAATTGGATGAGCCATAAAATGCAAAGCCAAGGAAAACCAGAAACCCGCGTAAAAGAAACATTTCCTACTCTCCTTCATTGCCGAGCATGGCCATTCGGAACACGGGCAAAAAATTCACTTCAGTAATGTAAAAGTGCTGGAGAGAGAGAAAATCGTTCTCTTCCCAGACTCATAAGAGGCTTGGAAATAATAAAAGACCTAAAAAACTTCAACCGGGAAGACGGCTACGCCCTCGCCTCGACGTGGAAGGGGGTAATTGGACCGCAACGCGGATTGGCAATTAGGAGAAAACTACACATATCGGCGACCAATGAGGTTGCTATTCCTATCAACCAACTACTCCAAAAATTATCTTTACTAATATATAAATGCTGCTCGACGTGATACTTTGGGGAAAGCTACCACTTAATGAGCTCCTGAACGGTTTCAGTTAGGTTTCAATATCTCCTAAAAACATTAAGTTATTTAAAACTATTTTGTGAGAGTGGAAGATAATTTAGAGCTATTCTATGTTTTAGAGAAAGAAATACCCCTGAATATATATTATGGATTTAGATGTTTGGAATTTTTGCCTAGGCTACGCGTTGCCTAAATTTCCAAGTTCACCCAGTTCTTGGCACCACTTCGATTAGAGTGTTTTCAGTTGTTATTGTAAATAGACGTAGTTGTTGGTGCTAACGAGAGACTGGTAAATATTCAATAACAATCGAGGAGATATGAGTTACTTGAATAATATCTTGCTATTATTGTGATCTAAAAGTTACTTTGTAAATGCTAGAAATAGATATTACAGAAAATGTGTAAGAGGTTTATGAAACGTCCATCGTGTGCCGACGACGATGTTTACCAGACTCTGATTATAATTTGAATGCATTAAGCCCGTTCGGCTTACACAAAGAGATAAGAATGCCTTGTTAAAACAGAACTTACTTCGTACCAGGCTGCAAAACAGGGTATGCGTCTACGAGGACCCAAAATAGGAGACTTGGATTTAAAAATAAGAATCTGTTCAAAGCAGCGGTAAGAGCATTCCTTTTTACCTACACTGCAATAATGGCCATTGGGAATACTCATGAAGTCACCTCGCATTATTATTATATTTCCGTATAGTGATATTCACGAAATGCTAAGAAGTTAATTGTGCATTTGTGTAGTGAAATTCAGAGAGGAATTAAATATATCTGTAGACCGGATGATATTAAAAAAGTGTATAATTTCGTCCCGCGTGTAGTACTACATTTTTATTCGCTGCATTATGATAAACTGTAGGTAAAAACCATGCATATTCATGGTAAAACCAGTACGACGTGTTTATTTACAAGCATTCGACGTATTACATTTGAGCTGCCGTCTTTCATCCCTAGGTGGCAGAACTTTCCAAAAAGTTGTTGATTTAGGGAATTCTAGACAACAGTTTTTGGCGATGAGATAACAATTCATAATATATATTCATGGAAATACCTATAAGAAAGTAATATAAAAAATAAAACGTGTTGCAAATCATTATTTTTTAGGACATTCTTTAGCAATTTTGGTAACCATCTTCAAACTTGGAAGCTATTTTTATAAATCATAACTGTAAATGTTTAATTTAAATCTTTTAATCAACTGAGAATTGATTTCATTCTTAATGCTTCGTCCAAACCACTGTTTTCGGGCGTTTTCATGGATATTGCAAAATATTTGCATACAGCATTGAAGGTTTTTCGGGCTCTCGTTGTTTCATTGCCGTGGACTTTAGTTTCAATAATTTTGCAGCAGTTATACTATCGAAAAATGGATCATCGTGGAAGAGACCCCGAGCAAACTTCACCGCCGTTATAACGACCCCGCGAAAGCCTTTGACTCATTCATCATTTGCATCAGCATAAATCGGTAACTAAAGAGTTGCACTCCATGTTTGTGAAACCGAAACTGCTTAAAATTGCCTACCTTCTCTTGATCTATTGCTGGTCTTTCGCGAATCTCCCCGCATAGCAGCCAAAATGCATTGGGAAATACTTCGATCAGAAGACGCATCTTGGATGTGAGTTGAAACGTTGTCCACAAAGCAACAATGTTGGGTAGAATATACGAGAAAACATACATACATACCAATCGGGGTAGGCACAGTCACAAAGTTTCCCCCACAAACACACATTTGTACACCTAACTCTGCTTCAATAATTTCCTCCATACTGACTTATACTTGCAAACCTCTTTTGCCTCATTTACCCCCATACACTGCTTCATACATGCCCTCCTGTTTTTAAGACTCCAAATATTCCTCCTCCTAAGAATTTCCTCAACCACATTCAATCACAACTTTCTCAGCCTACCTCTACCTCTCACACCATTCATTTCAATCCCATATATCTCTTTCGTTATTCGAATCTCATCCATTCTCTCAACATGCCCAAACCAACGAAGCATACTCGTTTCATACATGTCTATTACTGGAGCATCTAACCCACATTCATTTATTACCCATTCATTCCTGACTCTATTCATGCTACTTTTGCTACAAACACTCCTCAGGTAACTCATGTACACACGGCGCTTAGTCTACTCTTAAACGTTTACATTTAGAATAGACATAAACGAGAATAAATGGAAACAAAAAGACATCAGAGTGATTCTTAGAGCTTGGCGGATCTGTTAGCCAACTGTTCGATGGCAGACTTATCTAGGAAGATGGACGCCTCTATTGTCGGACGTACGTCGTGCGTGGGGGTTCGGTCACGTGACCATAGGCGTGCGCGCACGTCTCTGGTTTCCCGAGAGATTTGCCTCCCACTCCAAATACCCTTTCCACCTATCCCTTCCCCTCCCCCCCTCCACCCGCCCCTGTCCATCGGGATTAGATTATGACGGCTAATATATAAGTTCCCAAAAGCCCGCCTGATAACATCCCTTCCCAATTATCTGATTCCTCTCATCCTTCACCAAAATTCCCACCGGAGGAAAACCGGCACTCTTTCACAACGTTTCTCCTCCAACCCCTTCCCCTCCCCCCCCATGCTTCACTAACTCCTCCCCATCCTCTCATTCTGGATGACAAAGAGAAATTGAAACGATGCGAAAGCCTTTTATCAGGGCGCCACGCTGCCCCCGAGTGATCAAGTCGCTTCCGAAACAAATATAATGACGCCGTCCCCATACAAGATGAGTGAAAGAGAAGGAGGGACAGTTTTAATCGGCTGTTTGAGCACAGCGGTGGCTTGTTTCCATCTTTCTGTTCTCTGGGAGAAAAGGGCACAAAGGCAAATGACTCTGAATGTTATACGAAGCCCCGGAACTGTGCACCAACAAACATGAAATAACGTCACGGTCATCCCATACATGATTTCTACACAGGACTTCGACTGTACAAACCCATTGAAATTCACGAGACGTTGAACACATCTACATATTTACCGTTTGGACTCGTTAGAACAGTATAAACCTCAGAAAAATTGCGGAATTAGCACCACAACTGGTTGGAATAAGACCCATCTCACTTTTAGATTGATAAAAATGAGATCGGTAGTTGGTTAAATATAGGCAAGGAATTTAAAAATTGAGCAAAACAACGAATAAAGTAGTTCTAAATACATTATGGCGAGTACGTTACAAATTTGGGTTCGGAATTTATTAATCTGCGTTAACGTACTATCCTTATTTCTTCACATTGTCTTTCCTATCTCAAACAAATGAATACCCAAGGGATGACATATGATTTATTTCAATAACTTTAAATTGCATATGCCAAATTACATGCTGAGCAAATACTGCGCACGAAAAGCCTCAAATTCTGCTGATGTGAATAAAGTAATGGCACAGAAGCTAACTTATTGTCAAGTGAAATGGAAAAACAAGAAATGTCTTCAATAATAAGAGAGAACATTATGAAAAACCTTCGGAGGATATAAAATATGAAGTAAATTATTTTCCCTAACTATAGATAAGAGTGATTACGTGAGAGAAAATGATGAAATAAAGAAATATGGATCATCAAACCCACAAAAAGCGGAGTTAAATTTACTATTTTTCAGTTTTAAAATAGCCACTTGGATGGGACAGCAACAAGCGACTGGCTGAATTGTTCCTTGGTTTATGAAGCACAGATAGGACTTTCTGACAAAGAAACTGAGACATCTAGAGTAATGCACAAGCGCATCCTGTCACTATATGGCATCACTAGGATCTAGGGGTGAAGAAATAATCCCGAGGAGCAATTTAGGTATCCCAGTGTTAAAAAAATTACTTTTTTATAAAATTTAAGAAAAAAACTACATCATTTTCAAATGCCTTCTAGGTAAAATAAAGAAGTAAATATTTCTAATATAGCATATGCAACCAAGAGCATGGCGTAAAAGAAATTTCTGACGTATTTAGTGTAGAATTGATTGCTTATATTCAACATAAAGCCATTACCCTTCAGCACTGGTGTACAGAACCATGGGCACCTGGAAAGTTTTATCCACACCATTCAGGACTTCGTTATAATCCTGATGTCAATTCCTTGAATCCAAGCTCTGTATTGAGCAGTATCAAAAATAAAATGGTGACTAAAACTGGAAGATATTAGTAGCATGGGTACGAATGGATTGAAATCAAGTTTATCAAAGGAGTATGGTGTGAAAGCATGAATGAATTACGTATTCTTGATGAACTTCATTGACAAACTGACTTATCTATATAATCAGTTTTTTCGATATGTATTTCACCTAATTAGTTGATTTCATCTGTAATGCTTTTGTCTCAATTTGCCATGTTCTACTAACAGCACATTTCGCCTTCTTCCTCATAGCATTCTGTCCCTACTGTCATACCATTGAAACAGTTTGGAGCGCAACGTCAAGGGGTAGATGCGTGAAAAACTTGCATTGGAATATCTATCACGAGGCTCATTTTCGACGCCGTGGAATGCTTTATCGCTTGGTAAGCATTGTGAGGAAAGAAGACTAATTTTATTTTGGGTGGAATATAGACGCTTGTGAAGAGCGTACCCGATAACTGTATGAAATATATATGTATTCGATTCTGTAATGTAAAAATATATTTATGATAGAGGATTGAAACGTAGCACCAGATATGTGGACCGATGAAAGCTACCGTGTCTCTTGTGTACGGGGAAATTGCGAAAATATGACTGAAGGTACTTACTGAATTTAGAATATGTTTACGATACAACGCATTGACGGTGCGTTTCTGATATTGAATATATTTACGATACTAATACATATGAATGAAAAATATTTCCGCGGGCGGTGCACTTCCTCAGCATGCGAAGAGGGTAGGGAGAATTCCACGGGGCAGAAGTGGTATTACACTCCTATTTCAGAGAGGCGGGGCAGATACGGAGCATGCATTCTTATGACGACACCAGCTGGATGGAAATACTCGTCGCTATACCCGTCGCATCTGAATAACCGACCATTTCCCCGCTCATTCCCACAACCATCCCTCTCCCAAATCCGGCGTAAATTGCTTTTTGGTTTTTGCGGCAACACTCTCGCTGCAGGTGACAAGCCAAGGCCAAAAATACGCTCCAAGTGAGACGGGAAGGGTGAAAAAAAAAGATTGGGGCGAGTTGCTTTGAGACCGAGGAAAAATTGGAAAGTACGAGGGGGGGAAGGAGGCTACAAGGCAAGGCGGGAAAGAGAGAAAAAAGTGAAAAGACGCCTATTCTCTCGCAGGACATAAAACGGGAGGAGTTCACTGGAATACGATGCCAGATAAATGGGTTTTCTCGCTTCAAGGGGTGGTTTAAAGAGCGGGTGTCGGAGCCTCGGGGGGGGGGGGGGTGAAGGGAGGTACGTTGGCCTGTATGGAGAGGGAAGTGAGATTCCCGTCTCTCAGATGGCGAACCTGCTGATCTTTTTCATCTCACAGTCTCTGGTTCTCCGCTTCCTCTGTGCAAACGGGTTGAAAAAAGTTGAAAGTGTACCGAGTCGTGAAAACGCGCATTTTTCAAGGAGGGGTGGAAGAGCGACGCAAAGGCTTACGGACCTCAGTCCCTGTGTCGCCGTGATGTTCAATGAAGATATCCTGTAGACGCTACATAATAAATAACGACTTATACACTTCCTGTGGAACTCTTCTTTCACATTGGGTGTATGCAGTCACATGTAGTACAGAACAATAGTCGAAGTTTCTATAACGATAGTACCTATGGCTTAGTGAATTTTGATGGAAACTCAACTTCTGACCGGAGTTAGTAGGTTTTTACTGATACATCGATAGTTAGAGTTTCAATAGTATGGTTGGATACAGTGTGGCGATTGTTGGTGAAAACTAACCTCTTGCCAAACACCTTTAATGTGTCTTGTAGAGTACTATGTACATAAAGTTATAAAAGATTTTATTTTTTTATCTTTGACTTGTTGTATTTTTAGCCATTTATCAAGAGACAAATACATGAAAACGTTACTGCAATGAATAAAGAAAGTATCAACATTACATTGCATAAATTTGACAGGAAGCTATTATTTTGCTATCCAGAGGGTCCATGGTTCGATCTTGGGTTATGTTCCTAATCGTGAAGGAGGGAGAAAAAGTATTTTTTAAGACGAGATGATAAATGTGGTGGCAGTAGTGTTGAGCTCTATGATACAAAGTGTTACATGTTGTGAAGTAAGCAATGTAGTTGAAATGATACATCATTGTGTAGGATGGCTTCAAATGAAGAGAGGCGTATCGAAAAAAGCTACAGCAGTGGCTTGAATGTAAGAATACGAAAGGAAAAAATAATATTCTTGACAGAAAATAGCCATTTATTTCTGTCCAGTCTCATGCAATGATTGGCGCAAACATAAATAAGCAGAAATCATAGGGTGCTGCATTTTTCCCGCGCGTAAAGACAAAAACGGAGTCTGGAAAAGTGAACTTATTTTTTTTCATTTCCTCTTGATTTCTGAATGTTCCGTTCGGCCTCAATCGTTGAAACCCGGGAACGGTAATCAAAACAGGAGGCACTTAAAGGGCTGTAAAGCTAAGAGGTTTTATTTGGGTTATATCTAATATCGGCCACTTTTCCTTTGCTTACGGCCGTTAAAGGCAAAGAAAAACACGAGAGAGATCGAAAACGGGATAATCGCTCTGTGTGCACACGAATTACACTCACAAATTACTCCCCTTGATTAATTTTTTTCCATGGAAAAATTAAAATGCACGAGTTGATTCTTGAGAAACTCAGAATCATTTTCTCCAAGGCACTGCAAAGAAAAATGGGCCACACCCGAAAATGTCTCTTTTTGTTTTTTGTCAGAAGTCATGGTTGTGAATGCTGAGCAAGCATCACAACCATATATTGAAGTAAGATTTGCTTTCATCAAGTATTCTGTGATATTGACAATTGGGTCGGAATGTTGACTATCCTAATCACTATTTACGTGTGACGAACCTAATCGCAAGTATGAAAAAATAATATGCCGTGTTAGATGTAAAATGCCTGTGGATATGAGAAAATGGAGGGTATACGCACTAAAATGTCAAAATAATATACCAAAAATTTATCAGTATAATTTACATCACTTATCAGTAGAATACACTAATCATATTTAAGATACCCCACTAATTCTGTCGTAATTGTAAATTTAACATATTTAGAGAAAAATTTGAATATAGAGGCCAGAAAATGAATGCATTTCATTTTCCAAACAAACCGTTGTATGCAGGGAGTAATTAGCATTTCAAGTCTAATTAAAGTAGACCATTGAAACCATTGACAACCATTGAAATTGCGCAATATTCACTGTGAGAATATTGAGACTGCATAGGTAATAAGGAAATAATTACTACAGGTTTCATGACAAAAATTATTTTATTTGTGTATATTCCACACATTTATAACGTATGAATAGCAGAATGATTCTGGGTCATATTAACAAAGACAGACTTTAGTTAAATATTGATTTTATCACTGTATGCGAGCAAAAATTCTCTCTTGCCTTAAAAAATCGAAAAATGAACTAGATAAACTATTTACGATAAGTATATAATATTAATAGCCAACAAAAGGTTTACCCATGGCCAAACATTTATGATACCCTACAACCCAGATGTTTCCTCCAGTGCCACACACCGTATTATTTGCGGTTATTAAGCAACCAATACTGGATTATTGCTAAGTTTTCTTTACTTATGCTATATTACTCTTTTCAGCACTATTTGCCCCAGTAAAGTGGTGAAGTCTAGTGTGAAGTCTAGGAGCATGTAGAATTTATTAATAAAATTAGAAGCATTAACGGGGTGGACTGACGTGCTTGGTTTAGCCGACGTAATATATGCTCCGAGTGCTCAAAATTTCCATCAAAATCGTCAGGACCATTTTCTCACATTGACGGGCCCAATCCTGATTTATGCTCCGCTAAATCCCATAATACCTCTCGGAGGGAAAACCTTACTCGTTCAAACCCTTCTCCTCACGACTGATCCGGGTGATCCGTGTCACTTTAGCATCATTGCTCCTGTGAAATGTCTTGGATATAAAAAAAGAGAGAGATCAGGACGTGAATGCACCGTCATGTTTTCTTTCTTTTTTATATTTTTTCTTCCTCAACTCATTAAACCTTTTTCGTGGCTTGTCTGTTCCTCGATCCACTAGCGTTTTCCCCGTGGGATCCATACAAGCGTGACATCCCTCGCTTTAAATGGACGTGAAATTCAAGGCTAAGTATGCGCGAGACGCAGCAATGGAAAGGGTCTTAAAGTGCTTGTATGCGAGATCAGGATTAGGGTATGGGGTGAAGTAAGGACAGGAGGAGGCGGTAAGGGAACGAAGAGGGGGAAGAAGAATCTTCACTAAACACGTCCCGACAAACCAAACTCGCTCCTATTGTGTTCGAACAATGGGTTTCGTGAAAAAAATTAAAGGCTGGACATGTGGGTGATTAACAATGGGCCCAATTAGACAGGGACTGTAGTTCGTACAAAGGGGAAAAGGAGGGAGGGATTTAAATAGCTCTTGGTTGGGCTAAAAATGGTTTGCTATCACGCTTTCGGGCGGCTTAATCTAAAGCATCCATAATGGAATGACATAATATACGATAAAGAATTGAGAAAGCGACAGGGGAGAGACTTGGGGCGGTAGACGAGGAAAAGGGAGGGAATGTAATTTTGGTCTGAGAGGGACAGGGAGTATTTATCCCCTCTCTTTATTACAAACGGCAGGCTTGTTCCTTCCATAGCTTTGTCTTAAGAGCCAAAAGCATCCCAGAAATGCTGCAAGACCTTAACTGAACCGAACAGAGACTGATTCTCCGACGGCTATCATCTATGTCCATGGATTGTTCCTAGTTTCGCATTGAAGCCTGGTCTCAAAATCTGGGCAGCATATTACGATCCAATCTGTTGCAGTTCATAATCACATATCGCGACCCAGCCAACTCTCTAAATAATGACTCCCGGTTACTATTTCGGCTATACTATGATAAATAAAAGCGATTGCCGAACATTTGCTGAACTCTTAGTTGCCCATGATGATTAATACTTGGATAGTACTTCGCGAAGGGCTTATTTTATTTTTCTCATCTCCTCTGCGGCTTAGGTATTGACGTTAAATTTATATTTATCTCTAGAGAAGTCTCTGAGAATTGAATATGCCATCTATAATTGATTTCAGAAATCCGTTTCGAGCCTTTTGTTTAAGATACAAGGAAGTACTCAAACTCCACTGTTGCATCTGCCGTAAGTTTGTAAGGCCGTTTTTACAGGAAACATTTTCCTCAAGATTTATTGCAGAAACAGATGATCTTGGTGGGAGAAGTAAGAACAGATATTTAGAATTTCGTCAAACTCTTTAAAAAATACATATTTTGAAGAAAAATTGATTGAAATTGAAATTGATCTATGGCAAATAACAGCTTCAAATATTTATACATTTCTTTGTTTAAATATCCTATACCTTTGATGCATGAGACTCTGATGTTTTAATATAAGTTATAACCTTTAATTTGTCATTTCTCCCCTCCAAGAAATGCAAAAGTCCTTAATTGCCGCAGAAAATCGAATATGTTTTACATTTTCTCAAGAGGGAACAAGAAAAATCTTTCTCATGGAACCCCAATTCATCATGCAGTGGAGTGCGAAAAGTTTTAACTGTATCTAAAGCGGTCTCTGACATCTGAATATGATTACTTATTATTACTTTTTGTGCAGTAAACACGTTCGCGTACACAATCATGAGTCAAAGAGCAGCAAAAATAAAAACTGGCCAAACGAGAATTTTTAAAACAGTAAGATTCTCTTTGTAAATGCCTCAAGTTGAACTGGGAAGAGAAAAATCCTAGATCGTGACGCGCGAGGCACTCGGAATTCACGTTCTCCCCGCTGAAAAGTACCCATCAGCACTTTACACTCGGCGGAGTCGACGACGCTATTCGGGGAATTTTTCTGATAAAAAAAGACTGCCGTAAATCACTTCAGATGGGAAAAATATGAGCAGGGATTGTGCCCGATGAATAAATGGGAGGAGAGAAGTGCTCTTACTCATTTAAAAAAAATGCACGCCTCGAAAAACAAACGTTGTAACTGCGTTGTTTCTAAACAGTTCCGCGCAAACTCCATTATTCTGGCTAGTATAAAAGTAAAAAAAAACATTGAAGCAATTCATCACTGAACGCAAGTGCCCAACAAGACTTTGATGGTGAGGTACTGAGAAAGATTTTGTTATTCCGTCGCAAATAAAAAAAGAAACTCAAGATGCGCAATATTTTTTTTAATCAAAGCAATGACAACGCTCTTCAATGCGAATATAAAGAGCATAGAACTTCTTCAAAGAGAGATGAAAGAGGTAAAAATTGAATCGGGAAGGGCTTTGTATAAATGTAAATTAATCCCATTTCCTCCATACTCTTTCTATGAAAGAAGGGATTTCCAGGAAGAAAGCGTCACAGAGGAGTTAAAAAACAGGAGCCGTCGGCGTACAGCATTGTAACCTTCCCGCTTCCCTTCCTCACTCTCCATCACCCTCAGCCTCCTGTGGATCAACCGCGGGGGGTTTAATCGTGGTGATGCAGCGAGGGGAGAGGGTAGAAGGAGATGGGCAGGGGTGGGGACGCAATAAAATCTTCCACGCTGGGCACGAACTGGCGTTTTCGTACATAAAATGCCCAGATTAGCATTTCAGCCGGGGCCATTTCTATAAACAAGTTCGAGCGCTGTGTGGAAGTGAGTAGCAGCGCACGCAAACACAGACGAATAAACAGGAGATGCGGAGGTCCTTAAAACAGGATAGCCAACCCTCTCCGTTTCTCCCTAGACCCTCCAGATATATCAAGATAATCTCTAGAACTCGGTCAGCAAGGTACCGGAAATGTTGCTGTTATCTCAGGATGCCTATAAATCAACTAGTAGAGGGTGTTATGCATCAAGATTGTAGCTATTGCATCGCATTTCAGCCGATTGTTTGATACGACAATTGTTTCATGAGGCAAATCCAGTTGCACAACCACCGTTAAACATGCTCATTTCATCTTATTTCTCAACAATGGTTAAGAAAGGTAAAATTTTGATTGGAGTGATTTTTCTCTGGATAAGTGCATGTGGATGGGTAAGAATGAGTCACGCCCGAGCAAACGAATGGTTAACATTTATCATTTGTGGTATTGCTTCTTACCAAATAAAACAATACCTATGGTAACTTTGTAGTGTATTTACATAGCCATATTTAATTGTAACTTTTACTACACCACAGATATAACTCATTAAACGACTCGGACCCGAACGAATGCAAAGCCGAAAACGACCCATACGCACACAAAACGAGATCCGGGTTTTAATACATTATTATAATCATCCTCAGATGATGATACTAATGTATTTTATATATCTCTGTGGTGTAGTAAAAATTAAAATTAAATATGGCTTTTTTCTTACCATTGGATTTGTGAGTATATAGTCAGAGACGCGAAAAAGCCGTTATTAAATACAACAGAGAAGGTTTCCAGAAAAGGAGAAACACGTTTACGAAAAATTATCAAGAATTGAGACACGTGGATTCCCTAAAGAAGAATCGGTCCATCGCATTTTTATAATCATTGCAGAGAAATAAATGATGAGGTACGCAGTCGTACGCGTGGATGCAAAGTTATACCCCTCCCATTTCCCTTGGAGTACTTACTCTTAGAATAGTAACACATTTTGCGTCCCCAGAAAAGTAGACCTCATAGTAGGCCGTCATTTTCTGTTGTGTATTATATTGGAAATATTCAGATGCTCATATTTTACCTTCCACAGAATTATGATCAGTAACATAACTACGTAAGAATTTTCCATTCATTAACATCAATTTTTACGTTGTACTCAGCTAAATTAACTCATCTTTGAAACTATATGATCGAAAGATTTTGCTTGCCTCTGTAAAATCACCGAATGCCACGCTCATTCTGGAAGTGGCTTGCACGATACTTCTAAGATATGAAAAAAGATGATACTTCTACGCCATGGATCAGCCACCCTGGGGACTGCTTTGCAAAAGGCATTCTAATGCGCAGTTTGATGAAGAGAAATAGCAAAAAAGTGGGCTCAATCCACGCATATTTTAAATTCATTTGTACAGTCGTTCCAGCAACTCACTGCTTAACACGACGCCACTGTAATTGCACTTATATCCATCTATCAGACTGCGCATTTAAACGGGCTCAATTCACGTATTTTTACAAATTCATTTGCACAGTCGATCCAGCAACCCATCGCTTTACACGACGCCATTTTAATGGCCCATACATCCATGCATCAGACTGCGCATTTAAGTGCGTCGCGTAAAAAAGTCTTTAAACTCGTTAAGTTGGCAGCACTTGAGTCAACCCCCTCTCCTCCACTCCCCCTTCCCACCCACTTTATTCCCCCCCCTTCTACCTCCGCCATACACCAACAAGCACCGTAACGTTTCATGCACGGTAAACCCTTTGTGCAAACAGGAATTTATCCATCAGTCGCAGCATCGCGTATCCCCTTCCCTCCACCAGCACTCTACCCCACGTATGTGCATTATGCATACATACGAGTCTGTCGCGGACAGAACGACTCTCACGAGCGAGAAACTGCATTCGGGGCAGTAGTTCGGCCCTGGGGCTAAGGAGGAGGGGTGAGCTCACGAACAGGGCCTTTCGTCCGCGAAGAACGGGATGTATGGTGCCCATTTGGTGCTCGCATCGTGGCGCTTGGGGGGCGGTCGTCGCGGTTCAAGTGGGCTCACGGTGCAGTGGCTGGTGACATCGCGGAAACACTTAACTTTCCTTTCAATCACGGAAGGGGAAATGCACGAGTCCCGTTTTTTTCATTGGTATCGCCAGGAATCCAAATGAATGCGGTGGAATAATAAGCGAAACATTTGCGTCGTTAAATTAAAACAATTGGAATACATCAAGCGAATAGAGGCAAATTCTTCAATGGGAAAGTGAAAAATAGATACTGTGATCTATCCGAACCACATATCGAATTTATATGCATAATATTGCTATTGGCACAAAAAATTGAAAAAAATTGTTTTCTTTTTGTTTTTAATAAATCTTATTACAATTACTAAATAATTATTCTCAAAAACTAAATGTATTGTCACATATTTTGCATCACATCCGTGCACCAAAGTTTTTTGATGGTAGCTCCAAACAGGGAAACCTTTATAGCTGCCTAAAGCTCTCATGCCAAATTTAAAATTTATATATTTTTTAAAACTGTATTTTATCAGTATTAAAGGCATATGAGCAATAAATATCTATCAATCTACTTTTCCGTTAGAATTTTAGATCCAGAACAGGAAGATAAAATTCGCGAGGCAGATGAAATACAATAAATAGCCTCACGAAAGATTAAAAATGAACTAACAGAAAGAGCTATAAAGTAGACATAATGGCTATATTTAGAGCCGTCAGATACCCAAAGGATACACGCAAGGCCAAGTTCATTATAAATTAAAATTCGGGCGAGTTTGAGTCCGTCCAGGAGGATATAAGAAGTCCTATGAAGAGCCAGAGGTGAAGTAATGAATTATCTGAAACGATGGGGAGACTAAAGTATTGAATACATTTTGCGACATAACGGCCTGATGAAAACAATATTGGAAGGAGAAATAAATGGAAATACTAAAGGCAAGACTATATTGCTGGTGATTATGGCGTATGACGAAACTGGTCGTGTTGAATGTAAAACTTTTGTTGAAAACAGAGAACTGTTTTCTTCTTTTAGCAATTGAAAGAGTCTACAAAGTTAGATCTACATCTCATGATTAAATGAGGAAGAATTATCGAGGAAGACAATGAATGGCGTACGAGAAGCATATCACGAAGGACGTCAAATTAAATTATAATGCAGGAATGAAACGGTAGTCGAAAAGGAGGGTGGAATGGAGACTTACTGCTAATTAATCTTCGGACTGATGACCACTGATTAAAATAATGACTGAGGATACATTACATTGCAATTACATCGTCAGCCCATCCTTAGAGCAGATTTAAGCGGCCAAGTGAGAGAGATCCCCTTCCGAAGAGATAATTCTCCCTTCCGACGCGGCATTAACGATTATATTATAGGCAAAGCGTGAACCTAAAACCAGACGCATGGCTATCATACAATTCACATCTGCCTCCCTCCTGTATTTTTCCTCCGCCTTCATGGAGGATTTCCCACCACCCCCTGCCACGTGTCTGTGCGGTGTCTCGAAAAATAATATGTTGACTTTGATATACAAATACATATTTCGTCGATATTTTTAACGTTTTCTGACGGATCAATATTGTGCTTGATTATAAAAATTCATTTGTACTTTTATTTACATTTGTATACACTTGGTAATTAAAAGAAACTATTGTACTTATGCTATTTGATTTAATGTTTCAATTGCGTCTTAGTGTATATTTATGTGTTATTATTACATTTTAGGTTTATAACAATTTTTTAAACGCTTTATGACCAATCAATGTTGTGAATTTACTTATTAATTAAAAAGAGCACCTGCTGACAAACCACAGCCTTAGCAGGACCATACCTGTTATTATATTGAGATACTGAGAATCTTGTCTATATTAAAGAAGTTTTTTTATTTTAGCGTTATTATATTCAATTACTCTAAAAATTATCCACAAACACATTTTGAGTATTGCAAAACTAAAATGATTATATATAATATTTTTTTAAAAGTTTAAAAATAAATTTTTAAAAGCCGCAAAAATTTCGACTTGCCATTAACACCTTGTACACCACCTCTAGACTGCGTTGTAGGCGGTAGATCTTGCACTTTCATTTCATGCCAAAGTTGTCCCTTAAGAGCATGTGAATATGTTCAACCCAGCAAATTGTCTTTAAGCTGTTTCATTTGGGTTAATTTCATCTCCGCAGGGTCAATATATTGTCATTCCGAGGTCAAAATTTATGGTGGATGGGAAATGGGGTGTTATGTGCATAACATGCTGTTTGAGAATTTGGTAACACGGATATAGACGTGTGTTATGGATTTAGTGCATGTATTCTTGGATTAAAAGATAAACATTTCGAGAGAAATTTCATGCCCCAGAAGTCTGGTGGGAAATGCAGTACGACCTACAAAAGCCTCCGGTGAGGAGATACACACTACTCATGCGAACAATCCCATTGTCTTTGACGTGCTCACCGTCGGCAAAGTCAATTAACGGCCAGGTGGAACTATTTATTTACATAGAACTCAATTCAAAAGTATAGTTTTAAACTATTGGGCACCTGAAATCGAACACACACATGATTCTGGCGTATTGCGGATGACTTGGAGCACAATGAACGACCGAGAATGGCTACTTTACGGCCTAATATAATTATAATATATAATTAGATTTCGTGATATTTCCTAGCAGTACCATTAGGTTTTGATATTCTTAGCCTGATGATATCCCCAAAAATACTACAGATTTCAATTACATCTAGTTGTGAGCTATCCATATGTAGTGCGTACTCACGTGAAGAATTTTTCACAAAGTAATCAATAAATTGGCGACTGAGACCATGTTATTTTACATCTCTTAAGCTATTTAATTTGATAATACTAAGGTGATAATTTCCGACTACTATCGCACTCAGAATTCTTTTGTCTTATATTTTCAAATCTATGAAACGAGAACGTTCAAACGCTCTTAATACTTGTGACTACAAACATAGAAACAAACGAAAGAGGACTTGAACGAGCACGTTGTCACGAGAAAACAATAAATTAAATTAATGTAACGAGCCGCAAACATACGCAAGATTGATTGGCAAGAACTTTAAGACCACCAGCTGTGCGGAAGAGGATGACGCCTGTGAAAAATAGATTGTTTTCGCTCCTGAAATGGACTCCTTATCCTGAATTGCGCTTGTAAATACACAGTGATAGACGGAAGAACTAATGAACAAATATATGCATCATTCGTCATTATTTCAAACATTTTGTCTCTGTTATTCGAAGCATTGATGTAGTAAGTGGAAGGGCTGTCTCATCAATTTTGCTATTTAAAATCCTCGAGGGAGAAATTTTTTTTGTCAAATCTATGGAGATCCCTTTGCACTAAACAAAAAAAATATAAATACTTCATAGCTATTAAAGCCCAAAATTGGATTGGAAACAAACTCAGAAGTGATGTAAAAAATGTGTCAGCTCAAAAAATATTTTAAAAGAAAACTCTTTAAATAATATTTTTGTGAACTTCCAACTGTTTACTTGACGAGAGATAGTAGGTAGTTGTGCTCAGGAATGGTGAATGGCATAAAACTCTCTTCGTGCACATGGGACTGTGAATTTATTGAATATGCTCCTTCATTACGGATGCAAAGTTTTGTATCTAACACCAGCTGAAGTGTTGTCAGGACAATTTTTTCAACGATAAGATTCTGTGAATTTACAATGTTGCCTCATGCAATCACTGGTATCCTTAGTAATGATAAATACTTTTCTACACAATCTTTATTTGTAAGACGCGTTTCGCCATTTTACGGCGTCGTCAGGCAAAAAAAGTTTAAAAATAAAAATTAACTAGAAATGTACAAATTATATCTCTTCATCATGAATACTGACGTAAAATAATTCTACAAAGAGACCTGACGTGGCTAAGTTCATGCATACAAGTTTTTACATTGGTCCTGCTACATTTTTGTGATGGGATATTCAATATCATGTTTCTAGTATGTTAATTTTTGCTTATGCATCTTGTAGCTGCTTGGCATATGCATCTTTTGTTTGACAGCGACATAGAGAATATTACCATGACACCTCACTATATTTCTATTTCTGACAGAAGCGATAAAATGAGAGCGATACATTGTCGAACAGATAGGTACAAAAATTCATTCTTTCCGCGCACAATAAGCGACCACAGTAAAAACTGAAATCCACTAGATACACTCCCATAATATTCACTTCCCAAAACCATATCCCTTAAATCTTTACACGGCAGGTGTCCTAACACCCCCTGCTATACGCTCATGCGGCGGCTCGCAGGGTAGTATGCAGATGTAGATGTCACTATTATGTCAATTTCTTTCTTTTTCGCTAATTTCATTGCGATTTTTGGGAATGAATGTGTTAGTATTGTATGACCTCAAAGCCTGAGAGGCCGACAGTACGCTTGCTACTAGTCAATATAGGGATAATTATGAATCTCGCCAACACTTTTCATTCATTTCTAAGGATTCGCGAGAAAAATTTCTTTTTACATTTTTTTATCTAAAAACCATCATGACATCTCATTTGATTCGATTTTCATCCTGAAAATTTTGTATGGCTGTTTCACCAACTCGTAAAAGAGGAAAATTGAATGCGGAGGACGCTGGCTGGCATTGTTTACGCAAATTACTCGGAGTCCCAATCGAGCAGATGGTTTTGCAAACGCTCATTAAGGGCGCCGAATGTAATGAAACGTATTCTATCCTTCCCAGTCAATTTCTGCCCGTCTCGTCTCACCTTATTTCATGTTGTCCCTTGGGTTAGTTTCACTACCATATGAATTGGCTCCCAGTTTGGTCCAAATTGCAGAATCCACTCAACGAGTGTAATTACAAGTGGCATTCGCTAATTCATGAAATTGAACGTCCACAGACCAATTTTCATAATTGCTTCCTCAAAATTGGGCGCAAAAACCACCCGTGGCGTAGAATTAGTTTGACTTTACTTTGGCATAAACACCTCATCGCCTTGTAAAAACCGCATTTTCTTCCATTCACCATCTGCTCCCACATTCTCATCTATGTACTGCCCTGCGAGCCACATCTAGGTACATACCAGGGGGTAAGTTATCACCAACAAGCATTCCGCTGCACCCAATTGAAGTTAACGCAACTCCAACTATTGATGCATTAGCAAGTGCAACATATTCCTGTCACGTAACGTGAAAGTTTGCGCGTCATGTTTGCGAAATAACGTTCAGCCGACAAGTTTGTAAGATAACAAGGAATCTGGCAAGCCGATCTCCTAAAAAAAATTCATTCATTCAGATTTACAAATCAAAATCCATACGCTCAATGGCCTTTCCTACTTTTAAACGGAGGTATTTACAGAGTAAAAAAATTAATGAACTCTCTCTCATCGACAGAAATTCCTTTTACAGTTTTGAGAATTTCTTCCCGCTTTCAAGGTAAAAGGCATGGAAAATCTATAATTAAGACTGGATCAAAGGCGCAATAAAATACTAGTAAAGAACATCATCTTCTTCACAGGTGATAGTTGATTCTTCCCGCTTTCAAGGTAAAAGGCATGGAAAATCTATAATTAAGACTGGATCAAAGGCGCTATAAAATACTAGTAAAGAACATCATCTTCTTCACAGGTGATAGTTGATTCTTCCCGTTTTCGAGGTAAAAGGCATGGAAAAGCTGTAATTCAGACTAGATCAAAGGCGCTATAAAATACTAGTAAAGAAAATCTTCTTCATCTTCTTTAAAATGATATTTGATTCAAACAGGTTGCGACGTATTCTGAAGCATAGAAGTGAAATCTATTCAGAGTATTTCATAGGAACTATTCTTCCTATAACCACTGAAGAGCAATAACGATAATATTGAAAAATAAGTAATGAAGTGCGTCCGTTCTTTTTATTTATCTAAGGGTTTATAGTTTCAGTGATAATTCTAGACAGCACTCCGGAGTCATTAACATTGTAGTAGTAGAGCAATTTTAGGGAAATGATGGTAGATGGAGACAGCGTACCTTGAAAAAAGAATTTTGTAAAATAATTTTAAATGATACGTAATGAAATGTCGCGTATGTTTTCTGAATAATGTAGCTGCTTAACTGGGTTTATGTATTCCTTACATAGTTTTTACATCATTTTTACTCTTTCTATCAGATCTATTGATAAAAGCACAATAAATTGAAAGGAAACAATTGTAAATGCATAGAGAGCGAATGATTTGGTGAAAATGTGTTAATGGAGGCGTATTTGTTCGCAAAAATTGATGAAGTTAAATGAAAATACTTATGTTGCTTACCATTTTACACTTTATTACCAATATCATAGTGTTGGAGGAACCAACATTCTGAACGAGAATTGGGTAAAATAAGTAAATAATGTATTTATAAATAAATTTTTAAGTCCGATACAAAAAAAAACTTGAGCTTCTCACGATTCACACCCAGGAGGTGGTTTTAGATCATTATCAAGACGGAACGTATTTTAGAGACAATTCACTCCCAGCCGCACACAACATAACCGGCTTAAGGTGCATGTGCCATGTGGATGTAGATTATGGCACACACGATGGTTGGTAGTGTGAATGTGGCACGAGCGTGAGAGACAGTGGACCGAAGGCGTCGGGGTTGTGGTTCACGAGGGAGCCACAGAGGGGGCGCGCGCGATGTGTGATACGGCCCTCGAGTCCCGACTCCCTCGGCTGAATGTAATTTATAGGTTAGCCTATCCAGTTCGGACGATAGCGAGAGATTTAGGAGGGTTGGGAGGGAGATGTGGAGAGGGTTGGGAACTGCTAAAGGTGCCCTCCGCGATCAATCATGCCGAATTGATGATGAGCAGCCCCCCACCCCTTTCCCTCCTTCCCCTCCCGCCCGCCATTGGATACGCTTGTAGTTGCATCTGCACCTCCCTTGTTTGTGGCTCCGCTGGCGGATCCCACTTGCGTTGTTTCGTGAGGAGCCTCCGGAAGTGGGGGGGGGGGGTGCGAGTGAGGGGGGAGGACTGGACTAGAATAGGGGAGGGAGTCGAAGCAGATAAAAAAGTTGTTGATGGACGTCCGAGCACCATCTTGTGCACACCGGTGCATGGCTTCCCTCCCCTACCCCCTTCTCTGGCCGGCTTTGAAAAATACTTCCCCTGTTTTGAGAGTAAACTTTCGGTCGTGTACTTTCCAGTTGCGTCTGTTTACCAAATTTACGCGAGCGCATCGCTCATTCGCTCCAGTCACGTCCACGTGAATACCCCCGCGACGTGATCCTAGAATGTTTCCACAGCGACTGGCGTTTAGTGAATTCGTTTTGAAAAATCACAATAGAGGAAATGTGTTTAGACTACGGTCTGGAAGAAAGGTCATGAGCTATCTTTCCATTACTTCGATTAGAGCACTTTATTCTGACAAAAGCTCAGTTGGTCAATCTTCTATAAATGGTTGCAAGAAGGTAAAGTCCACGAATGCAATCCGAGGGTCGCGGGTTCGAGTCCCGCCTTTGTGGTTATTTCGCCAATCAGGACATAGGTATTTGTGTCCATCCGTTAATACTTGTTGAAGCATTTGATGGATAAGGCTATTAGAGCTGTTTTCGAGAGTGCGGAAAAAACAAAACTAACAAAACGCATCGGATTCTGAGTTACGCAAACAATCGAAGTAAGTTTCGTTCTACATTCACGCATACAGCTACGTTATACTTTGCGAGCAGCCAAGAGATGGTTTATTAGATGGTGTTAAGAAATCTGCCATTAAAACTGTAGGAATTTTCATTAATTTTGGGAAATGAAAGGAGAAAATATCCATAAGTGCTTGGTGGAGTATTGTCTTGCATATTGTTTCTTAACGTTATTTTCACGTTGGAGAAAAGACAGCGGAGGATAAGTGAAGGATCAGATGCTCTAGAAAGAGTTCATAGGAAAACGCTGTTTGATAAATGAATAATCACAAATTTTTTTTTATAACTAAGAAATATTTTAGCTGATTATCACCCCAAAAATTCATGTTTAGAAAGAATAGATGAGACGCCGTCTACCACTAAAGTCATCGGGCAGATGAACTTCATAAATACGTTCAACAAACTACATTAAAACTCTGCTTGTAAGCTCCCAAGAATCCTCCAAGTAATTCACCCGTACTGGTATATTTTTTATCATAAAAGATCTACATGTAGATCAGGAAAGAAATTTCTCCCCGACGACGACTTGGTAGTAAGGTACTAGATCCCACTTTCTCTGCCTTATTTTGTTTGGCCATCTTGAAAACACTGTACTGCGTAAAATATATGTCAAACCATAAATATTATCATGAATTATGATCATTACAATTTCAACGTATACATTCCATTTTCAAATAAATGGGAAACAGGAGAAATTCCATAAAAAAATTAGCTTAGAAACACATAAAGAAAAGACTAAACATAGTACAATTGGAGGATGAGGTGCTCTAGAAAGAGTTCAGAGGAAAATGCTATTTGATAAATGAATAATCGCCAATGCTTTTTTATAGCTAAGAAATATTTTAGCTGATTATCACCCCAAAACTTCATGTTTAGAAAGAATAGATGAGGCGCCGTCTAACACTAAACTCGAGCAGATGAATTTCATAAATACGTTCAAAAACTCCACTAAAACTCTGCTTATAACATTCCAAGAATCCTCCAAGTAATTCAATCGTAGGGGCACATTTTTTATCATGGAAGATCTACTAGTAGATCAGGAAATAAAATTCCTCCGGACGTCCAAGACCATTTTTTTTCAAGTGAAAATAAACTATAGAGAACGATTTTTTATTCCAGGCATCTTGACACGGCTCTCAGATATGCTCCAATCACTGTAACAAGAAAAACTTGACTTAGAAGTTGCGCAAAAAATTGATTGCTAATGGCATTATAAATTTAGAGGAAAGTATTGACCAAGATCGCAAAGGAATAGCGTGATGGCATTGGTGCGGATTCCCAGAGAGATAAAAAGCTAATTTAATGAGACTCGCAATCATATAATATTTTCCTGTGCGTCAGCAGCAACATAAACGACATCGAGGAATTAAGTCTCGTTATCTGTGGCAGTTATCCTTGTTGACAAGAAACCAGCAAAGGAAATAATTAGAAGTGAATTATATAATGAAAAAGAAACCGTTGAGCGGACATATATGAATTGTTGCTCACTGCTCATTGCCAGTGAATGGTTGTGAACATAGCTCACTGTTGCAATTTATTGAGAATGAACTATCAATTTATTGTTCTGATTCATTATTCCACACTGCATCATTATAGCAATAAATGGTATATTTAAGTGCTATAGTCGGAAAAATTTCAAAACTACAAACTCATTTATGGTTATATACAGATTTGAAATCTTAACAGAGAGAAGAAAATAAAAGCAGTGGCTTTCTTTGTTTAAAGCAGTGAATTCAGAGGAAATAATTTACTGAGCGAATGGGCATTTTTTTATCGTTCCAGTTAGACCCTGAAGATATTTTAATCAGGCAATAAATAGGTGTGAAATAAATCTTTTTTTACAAAGTTTAACGATGTTTGGCACACGGTCAGTAATATTACAATGAAATAAATTTTGGATCAAATGAGAAGCCTCTAAATGTATACAAAAGTTTGTTGCATTAGAGGATGCAAAAAAATTTATATTTATTTCTAATATATTTGGTGTTAATTAAGTAGTAAGGTATTGGATCCCACTTTCTCTGCCTTATATTGTTTGGCCATCTTGAAAAGATTTTTCCACGCAAAATATATTGTAAACCATAAATGTTATCATGAATTATGGTCATTACAATTTCAACGTTCACATTCCATTTTCAAAGAAAAGGGAAACGGGAGATATCCTTTGAAAGCATTTACTTCGAAACACGAAAGATAAGGCTAAACATAGTATATTTTCGCTTTCATTTACATGAACATTATCTTCACCTACTGATCACTAAAGGGCGCCGTTCTCTCTGGCGGCAGGATGGGTTCCTCAGCTAAATTCAGCGTCGTGGGTTTGAATTTTATTTGAACAATATTTCCACCCTTCAGGACACAGAAGTGTTTGTTCCTACTGTAACAATCGCAGAAAACAGCTAACGTAAAGGACCTTATCGGCTGTTTTACATGATGAGGAAATAATATTAAGGTAAATAGCTTCTTCATGCCGACCATTACTAACAGTAAATCTTGAAAATCTGCGTTACTATCCGATATTTACGAGTCGGGCATAAAAAATTTCGTAAACACAGGTAAAACTTCACATTTTTACAGTTTTGCGTAGATAAGATTTGAAGTGTTTCGAAGCATGTGCCGATGCGTCAAGTTTGGAGAAAATTCATTCCCTGCCCTATTGTCTTCTACATAAAAAGTCTGTCAGTCAAATAAAGCTTTATTTTTGCGCCATAAAATAATTTATTAGCTACACACTTCTTACGAATTCTTGAATTTAAAAAAATATCAATATTATTGAAATTTGATTTACATCAAGACTAGAGAAAAAGTCACTCAATTTATCTTTAGGGGTGGAAATTCCTTCCTGCACATTGATAATACTTTAGTAAAAGTAAAGTGCTGACTCCGCTCTTGGCATCTTCCATGATGTACTGGTACTTCTGAAGAATTTCCACGAGGCCAACTGTGCGTGCTGGTAAGGGCCTACTCGCCCGAATAAATCCTACTCTGAAGCAAGCTTCCTTATCTCCCGGCTCGTCTTGTGTCATCTTCGGCCTCGAGGGGGGGGGAGGTTTGGAATAGGAACAAATGGGACTCACTGATGGCGATTTAGGGGCCAACTGTCACGAGTGGTCCACCCTCGTAAAGTGGCCTCCCGTAATATCGGCCGTTTTTCAGCTTAATTCGAGATTGACCTCGAGATAAAGTGTAATGGGACTCCGACGCGGACGCAGACAAATCGTTAAAAGTCCTGGATCTAAAGTATGAACGCTTTTAGGACGGAGAAATAACTTTGGTCGCCTCCATAAACGCACAAAGTTTGCAACATGTGCGAACAAACTCGGATGGTTATAATTCACGGCAGCCTTAATTAACGGAAGAAAAATTTTTCAGCCCCTTCGCCACTTACGCGAGTACGAGATTAAACACAGGATGGAAGGCGAATGAAAAAAGAGGGCTTGAACAAGTACGTCCGACTTAAAAATAAAAATTCCTGACTAAGGTCACAGGAGGAATACATTTGGAAATGATCGTTCAAATTAGGTTGGAACATGTAGCCTTGTAGATAACGCTATAGAAGACGTCAATTTGTGTATTTTATACTCCCCGTATCAGAAAGAAGCCCTATAGTGAATGTCAGCAGGCATATGATTCTTCATCTGAAATACCTTTCTTAATTTCATTCGTCATTCTGTCGGTTACTATCTTTGTCATTCGATTACCTCACCTCTTTATATCTTTTTAAATATTTTTTAGCATCCAAGTAGATAAACCTATCAAGTGAGCCTATCAAGTAGAACCTATCAAGTAGATAAACCTATCAACCCTCATACCTTTCATTCTCGCGCCAATACTGATGAAAACCTGTATCATGGCCGTCTTAGTTCTTCTTTATTCGGAAACTACTAATCCTTAAGCATTGATATCGTTGAATTAATCAAAGGAAACTAATAGCTTAATTTAAATTACAAAATTCACATCTGAGCAATTGATAACAAACTTTTAGAGCTTATTTATCAAGAAGGAGGATTGATAAATATCTAAATTGACCAAAACATTGAACTTGCATAGCTTGTGATAGTTAAGTGCTTGATATAAATGGTAACTATACAGCCAAAAAATCAATAAAGAGTGATTTTGTCTTCAACTTCAACGTTTGTTGATTCTATCGTCAGATTTGAAGCTTTATATGATGAAAATTGTACTCTTGAGATAAAGGAGACTTAAAGCAAAGAATGGACGAGAAAAGTTGGACTAATCATCATTTTTATAAGTAATTGCAGCCTCTCCATACCTTTCTGTGAGCTTAACAAATCAATGACTTAAAAAAGAGTGAAATGGCTGCATGGATCCACCTTGGTATCTTTTTCTCCAATAATTTACGGTTAATAAACTCGTGAAGTAATATGAATAACGCTGAATTTTGACGAGAGATCTTCGGAACAGAAGAACCCTCACACCAAACATTTCATGTCACTAATGATGATTTCAGCTTTCGGGTGTTGCGCTATTTCCGAATGAAGCATTAAGAAAATCTAAAATACAGAACATCGAGAGACATTCTATTGTGATAAGGCAGGAATGGTGCCAATGCTTCAGAATGTATTCCCGAGATAGTCGTTGTGGGAGATAACGGCTCACATTTGGTGGCCAGTCTTAATTATTATGGCGCGTAAATCGTAATATTGGTTGGGCAAGCAAATTCACCCGGCTAGCCTTTTCGTTCATCGTAATAACCGCGTTGTGATATAAATCCTGAGAATCCCGAGTTAATGGCTCCGAAGTCCCGTCGACCCTTGAAGTCAAAACCGTTTTAGATTACTCAAGTTGGCTAACGACTGCCGTCATTAACGAACACAGCCATAGGAGTCGAAGTGTATCTGATACTCTTTTGCGTTTTATTCATCTTGGTGATGAGGACGTGATCAAAGCCAGTAACTCGGTTCTGATTACTCCTTCCCATCATTTTTTCTACTTGCCATGGGTAAAAGTCCCATTTACTAAACTATTCATACGTTATCATTACACAATGAGGAAATACGTCATGAGCAATTAGGAAATAAGGATGTAAGAAAAGGCCACATGAGAAACGAGATGAAGATATTAGGTTTGCTTGATTAATGAAAACATACTTGAAATTTATAAAAAACATTATATAAATCATAAAACCCGGGGTTTTTGCTATTCATATAATATTTTAAATACATGTGACCCGCACCTTTTTAAGAAAAAGAAAGCAATTACTTTTGCAAATGATCTCAATATAATCAAATATTTTGGCTAGAGAACATTTTGCGTTGGGAAGAGAGAGGGAAATGACCGTGAAATTATAATAAATAACAACTGTCACGTAAATTTAAGATCAGTCTGTCAAATGATAAGACAGTCGCCATTTATCATAGCTACATTCATAAATAGAATTACATTGGAATTAAGAATCAGATAGATAGATGAAGGGAAGAAAAATTCATACCATACGACACTTAATCTGACAGTGATAACAGACTATATTAGTTGCTATTAAATTCTCGGTAAAACTACTCTTATCAATAATCTTTTTTATAATAATCATGTTCCATTTTCGATTTGATTCTATTTTGCGCTGAAATCTCGTTGAGCTCTAATGTAATTTTAATAACCCTTTGCAACACTTGAGCACGCAAAGCCATTATATGTCAATCTCTTGCATCCTTAATATTTGATTATCGGAATGGAACCACTCCAATCGTCCATAAATCCTTATCATTACGCCATGTGAAAAGTGCTTCAAACTGAAGTGGGTTCACACCATTCGACGCATTTAGGCAAGGGCTCGCTGATAATCATGCTAAGGGCTATACGTTAATCTGGACCGCAAAATAGCAATCAATGTGGCTCTCGTGCTCGAAATGGAATTCAACCCAACGGCCAACGCATTACCATCCACGCTATCCTCAGCGGTGGAGATTCGGTATCATTACCCCATTGATTATTAGTGGTCACGCAAATGATGAGTGAGCGGCACTACGCTAAGAACTAAGTACGTAATTCAATGCTTGATGCTAAATTTGGATGAAAGTCAATAATGGCATCCATTGGAATGAGTCTATGATAACTATGGCAGTATTCGTTTAAATTATGTTTAAATTCGTAATGTATACTATTACAAGTTTCTGGAGAAAACAAAATATTTTTGCAAACAATATATATACAGCAGAAATCCCCGTTGCAAACACTAGAGCTGGGAGTAATAGAGAGAAAATGACTATAGGTTTCTAATGATAAAGCAGAGGAGAAAAAATTAATCGATTTGAGTGATGCAATGATAAGTAAAATTAGGCATAAGCATACCAAAGTAACTGCTGATTAAAAAGGAATGTCAGTGGAAATTCATTGTAACTAAAATTTAAGAATTTTGGATACATTTTAACGCGATATTGGCATTTTTAGGTACTCAAATGTGAGCATCAAAATTTTACTACGGCTTTGATTTTTCATTGCTTTCTATAGAATTGACTCCTTAGGTTAGTCGAACCGAAGTGATGAGTTCCTTCGCTTTAGTTAAATTTTTCATTGCCGACAGAATATCGTATTCCCTATCTACATGTAATGTATACTACTATACGTTTTTATGAGAGGAACTCCATGATTTCTGAAAAAAATTAAATTCTGGATCTTATCGTGCGTGCATTACTATACAAGGTACAATATAAAAAAAAGATATAGCATTTTGAATTTATAAATAAAAAATTTCACATTTCATCTGTGAAATTCAATCATTAGGAGTAAACATTTTTGCTGAAATGGAATGGGCTCGCTGGTTAAGGGTCAATTTTGAGAAAGTTTATTCGTTAACAGTTAATTATGTCTATTTACGTCATTTTATGTGACGCATTCAAACAAATAATGCCCAGAGACGACCGAAACACCTGGATTTTCTCCTTTTAACCGTCATCCTCGTATTTTTGCTGCATTCTCAGACCTAAAAGAGCCACAAACAGATAGATTAGACCGACAACAAGGAGTCCTTCACAACCCTGCCATTTCTGCCAGTCACCCATCATGCCATTAAACACTATTATCGTAGACAGGGTGGACCAGAGGCCATTAAGAAGGCTTCAAATGCACCACGACGCTCACGCAATGTTTGGCAAAATGATGATTCATCCAGACTTCTTTCCTGGCAGTTTATTTCACTTATCTGTATCTCATGATAAGTGGCCCCCTTCATAAAATGGTAGATCAGAGCACAATAAATTCAGGGAATGCGTGCGAGTGTATGTCACCAAAAGTTTTGAACTACCTCCCCCACACGATCGCTCTACCATCAGCCAGTTCAAGAAATCCACTGTTTAAACACAGTGTCACCCAATAAACGTTTTTCAAAACGTTACACTAAAATAAAAATTTTAGTCCTCTTTTCAAAGAAAATGCTTACGTGTGTATGTTGCTGTAATGACTGTGAAAAAGCTATTATTACTTTAGATTTCTTTCCAAGGAAAATCTGCAATTTCAACTTATCTTGGATGGACTCAAATACGTCAAGTGTTAAGCCAATGCAAAGGTTATTACGGAGGTGGCTATTTCTTTTTTTCTCCTATTATTTGAACTTTATATATTTGAAATTTTCTCTTTGCCTCACAAACCTTCATGACCTGCTTTAAGCCCATTTATTCTAATACTTACAGTTTGTTCGGGGAGAGAATGAGGAAATTCAGTCCACGTAACGATTCAATTGTTTCCCTAAGAATGCTCTCACTCGTACGGGATTTAGGGCGGAAAGCGCATTACGGGATTTGAGGTTGAAGTGAGTGCCTAACCTCTTCGAGTTTCCAAATAGTTGCGAAAATTTCAAACGATAAAACTTGAGCGCGGAAATAGAAATACTTGCTCCCCTATTCCGTGGATCTTCACGTTCCAAAGGACGATCGTACAGCGCGTAATCAAGGCAACCACACAGAAAGAGAATTCCAAAGTTCGCTCCAGCTGCATCTGAGTTGCTACTTTACCAAGAACCTGGCGCGTGATTAGGTTATCTTTGCGCATGCATTAGAGCGTTCCGGTAGTTAAGAAGATACACAGACAAAAGTCACTCTTAAAACGTAAAAATACACTGTCGATCTTTATCTCATTCGTTGATTCAAAGAATGAATTCGATAAGAATAATAAAAGTTGAATGCTTGCTCTTGAATAAGATCAATAATCTAAAACCGTGGAGTAGTATTTCGTGGAATTCAACGATTATAATTAATGATCAAAACAATTGTAATGGCTTTTATCGGTGAAAACAAGGAAAACCATACGTCAAAAATAGGACTTGTTGCCCTTAGTGGACAGCACTCGTGAAAAGGTCTCAAAAACTTTTATTGAATGGATTTTCCCTCATTGAGATAAAGCCTTTTTCTAACGCTCAACAACATAAAACGATAACATGAGTACGATATGATAAAAATGATGACATAAAACGAAAACACGAAAACGTTTTGATAGGGCTACATAAATTTACGAAGCGAAGGAGAAAATGCAGTGGCCAAATTGGAGTTGTTAGCATCAGAAAAATTTGATGCCAACGAATGTGATGATGCAGTATAATATCAAGAAATAATGGATCGTCTCACCAATGCAGGAAAACTATGACTGAAAGATGGTAGATATAAAAAATCGGCCGATGAAATGGGGAGATTTAGCTTTATAAAAATTATGACTGTTTTAATTGCAAAGAATAGGAAATAATATAAATGATGACATGGGGAAGTACCTCCTACTAACGAAAATTAAATTGGTCGAGGAAATACCAACGAATTAAGGTAGTTTGAGCGAAATATCATGTTACTTAGAAATCAATGAATTTAGTCTTATTCTAAAGAAAAATATCTCACCCTTCTAATGACACCAAAAATTCAACCCCTTACCTCATTACTTTCCGAGATATTTGATGAAAAATACCAGCCCTTTTACATGGGAAATGGTACGTGTATGCACTTTAGAGACATATAATTTACAAAACAAGATATTTCTAACTCAAAGATGTCGTAGAAAACTAACAGCGTGTAGTTTGTGTGTTTTCTCATCTATTTTTGGAAATGAATCATATTGTCACCGCAATAGGTTCTTTGTTATCACAAAAAACCTTCCATTTTGAAGGAGTTTCAAACGCACCGCGCGAAAAAATTGAGTCGTTTAAGACTTACTTAGATATTTTCATTTAATTACTTACCATTTCTGTCATGAAAAACTATATTATTGCACCATTAATAATGCAAAATTTAATTCACGTGTCCTATAGCTAGTGAAATTAAAACGTATAGTTCAAATATGGTCTCTATTATGACTAGGGAACTATCTTGTTCGGACTACCTTAAGTGTGACAAAACCTATGAAAATGAAACGGAATTAGGTAAATCTGGGAGGCATATTACACTAATGTTGAAAGCACACCGATCGGAATTGGCGCCCAAACGAGAAATGAGGTCAAAATGAAAGAATTCTCTAATTACTTCTTGGGGTGTCAAAAAAACTGATTATACTTAAATGATTAGCCACTGGCAATTCCAATATTTAACCAATGACAATAACTCAACGCTTCTGAAAGATCACATATAATGGTTCCCGTATTTTGCACCAACAACCAATTATCCTCGGAAAAAAACCCATGGCATTTAATTATCCTGGCACCCGCTTACTCTTCCAAACAAAATACGAAATGACCCGTACTTCTTTCGTACGTATTGTTTCTTGATCGCTAATTCATAAAGAAGGTTTTACCTCAACTTTCCTTTCTCCTCCTCCAACCGACATTTGACGAGTACGTTAATTGCATCTGATGGCCGGGATGGAGGAGAAGACATGTGGGTCAGGTTGGAAACTAATCGAACGCCGGTATGAGATGGAAGGAGAGCTACCACAAAATAAAAAAAGAATTAAACCTAATGGTGGCTTGGCACATGGAAATTACTTCCACTGCAGCAGCCTTTTTAGTCTCTAACAAGTTGAACTTCGATTTGTAAGGGCGAATGTCTACGGCAGTTGTGGTCCCTAGTAGTAGCAATCAATCACGATTCGCACTTTTACGGGAAATAGACTGGCTTCTCTGTGCAAGTAGCACTTCTTTTTTGCAATTATGCTCTTGAAATTAGATGATATCTTGAGCTGGGATCTCAGTTCCTTCCTGCATGTTGTCGTCAGCGTTATCCAGAATTAAAAATACTCTATAAAGACAATTCTCCATGGTAGTTTCCTATATTCACACTCAATCTAGTATAAATAGTTATTAAAATAATCCGACAACATTTAATGTACGGCGATCACGTTTTCACTCTCATGAGTGCATATGAAAAGAAACGATAACGCAGCCGCACGCGCTATGGGAACCGTGATCACGCCTCACGGGATTCTCATAATCCCTAGCGGAAATAAATTTGTCGGAGAATGACTTATTGCGGACAAAGAAAATACATTTATGCTTCGGTCGAGAGGTTAGAGTGTGTTACACTTTTCCAAAGAGAAATAATTGTAACTAATTATGTGCATTTTATGGGAATGGGAATTCTTCTACATCTCCATCTACTTACTACCCTTCAAGCCTCCACAAGGGTGTTTGGCATGGCGACTTATCACCAACATGAACTAGAGTGAAGAAATTAACTTTCACCAAGATGCACCATACTATGGATTTACTACAAATATTACAGAAACTACTAAAATAACCCATGATGTAGCTACGAAAACGTGGCCCAAGAGTCATGCAGGGAACATGCAAATGTTAGCATTACTCGGCAGATTTAAAAACATGCATCAGGGATCATACCAATTAATCAACTATACTAACTGTTAACTGACCTACTTCTAAGTCTTAATGCAGCCATTGTGGTCTCTTATTGATAGCGGGAAAAACGACATTTTAAACGTTTCTTTTCAACAATCTATTTTCCTTATTTTATTCTCATGATCTAATCTATCTCCATGGCATTTACGTATCTTGGTTCTTTTGGAATGGGAGTCACTATCAGACCTTTGGTTAAATTTTTGACTTGATATTTTACACAAGTTTCGGACTAATTTATTTTCTGACTATGTAAAGAAGATTTTTTTAAAACTCAACATGATAAAGTCGAGAAGATCATGAGAATTAATGTTGAGAAATAGATTACAGAACAGACAGGTTAAAAATGTAATTTTTCCCGCGAACGACGGAGATCATGATAGCCATTGAGACTTTTAACAAGGTTGGTACCAAAGTAGTGCAGTTAATTTCCTCATTTTCTCCGTAGTGATAATTTCGTAACCTGCTTTTTAGTATTCGTAGCGCGCCTTGCATGTTTCCTCTACATTGTTTTCATCACTGAGCACGTGGTTGTAAAATGCACTGCTACAAATAATTTTCCTAACTTTGGTGTCATACCTATAGTTCAGAGCATATTGTAGAAATTTCAACTCCCGTCAAGTACCAATTAGAAGGTTATCACCAACAAACTAACAGTTGTAGTATTATTAGCTTCATTAGAATATGTACAGTGTATTGCATATTGGTGATAACTCACCTCCTACTACACGCCCTTGAGTTAGGTTGCGGGGTTTTATGTAAGCCTGATAACAAGAACATAGAACGCGTGCAGAGAAGGTCATCACGATACGTAATAGGCTGTTTCGATTGTCTCGTTAGTATCATTAACCTCTAGCAACTACGGGGTGGGAAACGCCGTTCAGACCGCCGATTAAAATTTCATCTTGTTCTACTATGATATTTCAAAACCACTTTTTTTTCCGAAAGGATCATTGGTATCTTACGAACTCCAGCATACTAAGGTAGATCAGATCATAGAAATAAAACTGGAGAAATAGACTGTAGAACAGATAGGTTTAAAACTTCTTTCCCGTGATCGATAAGAGAATATTTCGACTTTAAATGGGAATTGGTCGACAGGAAGTCTAGCTGATTTTCTCCCTCTCCCTGAAGCTTATTTTTTTTTAATCTACCGCAAAGTACTAGCGTCACGCATGACCCTTGCATGACTCTTTTATCTCGTGTACATAGTTGGGTTATAAAATCGTTTTTTTAGAGTTGGTAGCATTGCTACAATGAATAAACTTTAAGTTACTTGGTACTTTTTCACAGTGCTTAATTCTTTGTTGACCGGTTTTTTCGCGTAGTCAACATTACCAGGTCTGAATTCGATGCTAGATTCGACAAATTCGATGAATGCTAAATATTATGGTAATATTTTTTACTTCGTGCAATCCATTCTGAAAAATATTCAAAATTACTGGGTACTTTTTCACGATGTACCTTTTCTAGTACTTCACTTAGCACTTTATCAAACCTGATGATGTCACCTGTGCGACGAAACCAGTCGACTAAGAATTAATCACTGTGAAAAATTGCCAAGTAATTTTGAATTTTACTCAGAATGGATTTTCACAAAGTGAAGCCTGTCACCATTGAATTTATCAGTGCTATTGTGTAGCGCACGGTGTTGAAAGTTACATGTACGATATAGGGCATGTTATTAATAACTAACCCCCAGCCAAACACCCCTGAGTTGGCTTGCAGGGTAGTATGTAGATGTATACATAGATATTACTTCACTTGCTACGTCAATTGACATCAACTTCCATGCACTAAAGTAACCCCAAGAAAAAATAAGGAAAAAATGCTTCATGCTTGTCAGCGCGAAGAAGCGGAGTATGGCCTGGGATCCATTTCAAGTCCCCTGCCCGACTCACTTCGACGTAATTAGCATTATGGACGAACTTCCCTTGAGTAGATCCCCAAGTGGGAGGTACGGTAACACAACAGGCCTTGGACGCGCGGCAAACAGGCGAAACGTGACCTGGTTGCTAGTGAGCGATTCCCCATTTCCCCAAATAAAGCCCTGGGAAAGAAAAGGAAGAAAAAGAGGCGGAGGAGTTTAAATGGAAGAGAGGGTTGAAAAAAGGCCCCGCAGAGAGAGAGAGGCTATGAGGGGAACAAACAACCCCACCAGTATGCGTGTCCCGGTTCTGTACCAAATGTGGCGGACTGCGGTGGAGTTGAACGCGCCGAAAGAGCGTCTACTTCAGGAAGTACAGGGGAGGACACACGAATGCCGGCAAACGTGATCACACAAACAGAAGAAGTTTAAAGACCGCCGCCGCCATTCCCTGTCGAAGTAACATCTTCCGCGCGCCCCGTTAGAGACGGGGGTTGGGAGAGGTCGATTCTCCTCGGTCGAAAAGAATACTCCTTGGTCGTCCAATTCTAACCTCTTAACTAAATTTAAGGAAAAACATTTCTCTGAAGGCGTAAAAATATACTATTAACGCCATGTACTACGACAGATTAGATCGTGCCAATAAAATTAGAGGGATAGATTATAGAACCGATAGGTATAAAATGTCTTTTTTTCCGCGTGCCATTCGGAACCATAACAGCTGTGATCGTCGTCATGAATAGTACAAATAGTGACATTAGCTAGACTGTAGATCTTTTTCTATATATTCTCGACGTTCTTATTTTTGCATGATGTAAATATTTATGTTCTTATTTATGCAAGATGTAAGTATTGATGTTCTCATTTATGCATGATATTTTGAATCTGTAGTAGTGGTCTTCGCATCCCTTGCATGTTGGAACGATTGACGATAGAATGTTTCTTGCTTAGTAGATTTTTAATAGGCACGTTGCATATGTGGTACTCTAGTTTAAATGTAGTTTCGGTGGCCTGCCGTATAATTCATGAATGTCAGGTAAGGAAGCACCCCCTGCCACACACCCTTTTGGTGGCTTGCAGGGTATGACGTAGATGTGTAGATGTAGATGTACTGCAGCCCTCCACCCTTCCCTACCTAATGCTAGTTCCCTCACCTCCTGGTAACTCTTTCTATGTACTTATTCCAGGGCCTTTCTCTGGGAACTTTTCCCTCTAGTTTACCTTCAATTATGCTCTTCACAAATCCATTGTGTCTCAGGGTATGTCCAATCCATCTTCTTATTCGATTTTGTATGGCGTTTCATATTGTCCTTTCCTCTTCTATTCTTCTCTACACTTCATCGTTTCTTATTTTTTCCGTCCATTTTATCTCCAGCACCAGGTGTTGAAGGTTTATAGTCTTTTCTGGTCAGCTTATCCATTAGACCATGCTTCCGATCCGTATAGTTCTATGCTCAACACAGATGTTATCACATTCTTTTTCCTGGTTTGTAGTTCTATCTTCTTGGAGCACAGCAGTTGTCTTTTGCCCATGAACGCCTTCTTAGCTAGAGCTCTTCTCCGCAAACAGAGTATAGTACTCTATTACACAAATACTCCACCTTTCTCACGCAGGCGATACCATAGAAAAGTTCAAGCATCAAAAATTTTATTTTTAGTCTTTCCGTAACGTTCGATCCGCTTATTTTTTTATTTAATACCTATCTTTCATAAAAAGAAGTATAGGTACTCAAAAATTGAGTCACCGTCGGGAGATAAGGTCCATTGTGTGTGTGTGTGAAGCGGTTGAGTACGCGTCTTGTTTATTTACTCTCTCGTCGCCGCCTCTACCGCGTCTAGATAGCGAGGCCATCCAGTAAACAAGGGAAAGGCATAAAAAAAGAGTGAAATGTTTCCGCGGTCATCAATCATTTGATAACGGGCTCCGTTGGTATTGGATGGGTATGGTCTCGGCTGTGAAGCGGCGTGGGCGATCAAATAAGTCCCCACTGCCTTCTTCGACCCCGCCCCCTCCTCCAAACCCCCCCAGCTAGTATCCCAGGTAAAAATGAAACGCTGTGGTGCGGGCGAACAAACAGTACGCCTTATCCCGAAAAAGTAAGAACGAGGAAAATTAATTAGCTGAATCAATATGGCCGCGTCCGAAAAAAAAGAAGTGGGCGAGTGCGCATGTCGCCGGCGTTGAATGAGGTATTAAGTTTTGTCGTGGCCGGTGGAAATGTTCCGTATTTCTACATCTACATCTAAGTAATACCCCGCGAGCCGCCGCCTGGGCGTGTGGCAGGGGATGTTAGGTCACCAGCCGTGTAAAGGTTCAAGTTTTTTGGAGACGAAATGGTGACATGAATTATAGGAGTGTGTTTAATGTAGCTTAATTTTTATTCTGGTCGCTTATTGTTTGCGGAAAGAATGAGTTTTTGCACCTATCTGTTCGGCAGTGTATCTCTCTAATTTTATCGCGTCTGTCAGATCTAGAGATGTAGTGAGGAGTCATGATAATATTCTCTCTGTCGCTTTGAAAACTATCAGTTCTGAATTTTTCAAGCAAACTAACCCTAGCGTGAAGCCTCCGAGTCTCTTGGGGCTCCCACCTTAATCCCTCAAAAAGTTGTGAGATACTACATGTACGCTCGTAGCAGTTTTTAAGGAAGCGCGCTGCTTTCCTTTGTATTTTATTATTTTTTGGTTAAATTTATTTGACCAGGATCCCAAATGCTCGCGGCGTATTCGATGTGTGGCCTAACCATAGCCAAGAAGCAGCTCTCTTTGACTTTCCATCCGAGGACCTTCATATTATAAGTTTAACAAATCCTAGTTTCCTTAATGCTGCACTGCAAATGTTTTGTATGTACACGAAAATAAATGAAACATACTTATTACAGTGCAGCACGGGCAGGAATTTGAAAGCTATATCTATATCTACATATAACCCTTCAAGCAACCTCATAGGTGTGTGGCAGGGGGTGAGTTATCCACAACATGCACTTTAATGTACTAGTAACGTTCACTTACATGTACTACTCTATAGGTAAGCTACCAATGCTACAGAAGACATTTCCAACGGTAACTGAGTAGATGCGTCATTATACTAAGAGGGCACAGTAAAATATGAGTAGGACACCTATTTGAAGCATCTATAGGTAATCATGCTAACTTTGGGTAAAGTGGAGATGGCTCACGAATAATAGTAAGGTCACGGTGTATTTTATAATGGACCGCTCAATACCAAAATATGATGACTACAGCCCTACACCTTTCCCCATCTAATGCTATATCCCTTACTCCCTGTTAGTTATTCTTGTTCACTTTCCTCTTTGTTTGGTCCATGCAGGTTTTTATCCCTTGGTCTATCTGTTGGGACAGTTCTCTATATGTATCCTTCGAGCATATTTCTCGTGAAAGTGTTGTGACTCAGATTGTGCCCAATCCATCTAGTACTCATTTTTCTACTCCGTGTATCATTAGGTCTATTCCCTCTCTACTATATTACTCTTTTTTCTCCCCGTTTCTTATTTTAATCTTCCCTTTGATCAATTATTTTGCATCCGTATACCATTTCAACTTTAGGAAAAATTACTTACCATCACAACCTTTACGGGTTCAACTTTGTCTACATGTCCATCAATGTATAAAAGTATTCCGACAGAGATAAACATTTCACCATAAACAGAGGACTTATTCAATGTAAAATAAAGTAGTAGACCTTCTACGTTATAAGTACTGTCCATCCTCTAGTCTACGATATTATATCTTTGAAGTCATTGGCATGAGGTATATCTAGGACACTAGCCATGAGTTAACAAATCCTTGAAAATATTAGTTTGAGGTCCAGGAGCTCGCAGCCCTATCTACATCTACAAATTACCCAGCAGGCCACCTCAAGGATGTTTGGCAGGGAATGACTTATCGCCAACATGAACCACAATGAATAAATTTACTTTCACCAACAAACGCCACACTATCGGTATGCCACAAATGCTACAGAAAAATAACTAACTGCTATCGTTACTTTAATCTTCCTTGAGTAGAACAAAAAGATGCCTGTAATATTTTCTTCTTTCTTTGATTAAGGCCATCTATGGGCATCCAAAAATGACTGCTTTTGGCCTTCGCCTGGCAATCGGGGGAACGCGCTCGGTTCGGATTTAAACTGGCATGAGTGCTGCATGCCTGGTGTGGAATCACCCCGCGCCACACACCCTAGTGGTGGCTTGCACGGTATTTCGTAGATGTAGATGTAGATGAAAAATACATTCCAGGGATTTCTGTTATTTTTTTCTTTTCTTTTTACCAAAAATGCATTCTAGTGATTTCTTTTTTTCTCTTCTTTTTACCAAGTTTCATTATTTTCCTCTCTTACTCTTTCCTCCCCTCTGTCCATACGCCACCTCTTTTCTTCAAATCCTCTCCTGAATACCCTCTTTCTCATCTGTATTTTCCCAAGTTCATTTCGGCTTCTCTTATGTACTTCTCTCTTAATGTGTCTTGACTTGTATGAGCCACGTCAAAAGTTTCTGTGTTTTAGGCAAAAAAGCCAAATACACATTTTTCCAGTTCTTTCTCATCCATTATCTTAATGTACTTGTAGAGAGCTACTTTTTCATTGATCAATTTTTCTACTATTTAGCTGTTTTTCCATAAAACTCCTAGCTGCTGCCACATATTTGAGGTAATTGCATTTTTAACAAGCAGGGTGTTTTGTCGGGGCAATGGGACGGAGGAGAAAGGTAGGACAAATGGTCTCGGTGGAAATCAGTGACTGAATATCTCGCATGGGGTTGGATTAATGCTGAAATTAAAAGCAGAGTCCTTTACCTTTAGACAAATCTTTCCCATTGATTCGATGTATATTATCATTGCCGACATCAATACGCACACAGCATAACCGAGAAATATCACTTGGAAAATGAGTTAACTTGAGCCTACTCATTCTATACCCCTAAGCTTAGTGTATAATTGTTGTAAAATGATACAGAAAGGATATGGTACTGTCTACTTTATTTACAAACTCGTACTACACGTGTTTCGACTGAATATCAGTCATCATCAGGTACGACTAATGTTGACTAGCCTTGAAGCTGCATAAAATCCTAGCTGCTACCACATATTTGAGGTAATGGCATTTTTAACCAGCAGGGTGTTTAGTCGGGGTAATAGGACGGAGGGAAAAGTAGAACAAATGGTTTGGGTGAAAATCAGCGACTGAATATCTCACATGGGGTTGATGGTGTGTCGAACAAACCTTGTTTTGAACCGTCCAACGAAATAAAATTGGAACTTCCTTCGAGAAACGAGTACAGGGTCAAAGACTGGATACTCGGCGACGTTTGTCTTGGTCAAAACGGATTCAGTTCCGGAAATATTTCGTTTGAGGAGGGGAATTTTGTAGGACGAGACGACATCTGGAATTTAATGATCGTCGGCGACCTCATTGAAGTGAGACTTTATAAAAAGAAGCTAAACACGGATCGTCTGCCGGTTAATACTGGATCAAATGCACCATTGAATTGGTGAAACGTCCTGGTTTTTTTTAAGTTAAACTTTTTTGTTCGCGTTGTGACCAGCTTAATAGTTGCAAGCATCACATATAGGACACTGACTTTTTTACCACCACTTAAAAGTTCCAAATTTCTTTTTGAAAAAAGAAATCAAACAAAAGAAGCAATATGGACATTTTATGATTAACAACTACCATGTAGCAATACTTTTTTAATGCAGAAATTGCGATTTAATAAATTGATTGATGTGGTGCGATCACTTCCAGTCGCATCAAATGTGTGTTTATTCCGAGTTCTCCTGGATTGTTATAGCGGTCAAATGTGTGAAATATAGTAACTTTTCTACTCTTAAAGCATGCTTTTAATGTAAGGTCTTGAATATAGAATAAACCTGAAACCTCAAGACAGGCCTAAGTCACAGAGTAATGAAAGTCAGCGCTCATACTTCAAGGCTGTTACTGATAAGCATTTTAACTACCGTATGTAAAACTTTAGAGCATGCTACATTCAAAATAGTGAGTTTTCTGTCTTGTTAATACATAACCATGAGTAGACACAAAAGAGCTATTTGGACAAGTCACCAACTAAGAGTAAACTCAAGTGTCCCTAGTTAAAAGCCATTTTGATGTAAGTTAACCAAATTGTGATCACATATCTCAATCCCTCGTTTCCCCTATAAAAAATCTCCATTTATACGAAAACCTAAAAATGTTTCGACTCATTTGAAAAATTAAAAAAAATGAAAACTCAATGAACCATGATCATTACTCCATCTTCCAAATGTTTATACATTTCAGTTATCACTCACATATTTCCTTTACGAGTGCCGGAATAGTTTTTTACCTGTAAGTTGTTCCTGTAAGTTAACTTGTAAGTGTAAGGTTGTTCATTAAAATGAAAGGGCTCAACAGAGGCGGAATATTGTCCGTACCGAGAAACGTGGAGAGGTTGAAAGTTCAAATCCTAATTGGTAGCGTTTGTCATTTCCACGGTAAACATCATGACAGGATCCACGACGTGGTATGAAAACCAACACCAGGTGTATGTCTCAGGTTACGGGATGAATGTATTTGAATAAATTCATTATCCGCAACTGGCGTAGAGTGCTGAGAAATGTATGTATTTTCAAAATTTATGAATGACCTTTTCGCATCTTACACGAGCGATGAGGAGAATTGTGAATAACGTGCGTCGACACCAAGTTTCAACACTCGGCGATGAAGGGTGGAGTTTTCGAACTAAAAAAAATTTAAAAAACCTTCATCTACATCTATATACTAGCCGCCGCATGGGCGTGAGGGATGGGGATTTAGAGCACCAGACGTGTAAAGATATAATGGATAAGGTTTTGGGAGGTGCAATGATTACGTGTATTATGGAAGTGGAGCTAAGTTTGTATTGTGGTCGCTTATTATGCGCGGAAAGAACAAGTTTTTGTACCAATCTATTCAACGATGTATCCCTCATAGTTCATCGCTTCCGTCAGACCTAGAGATGTAATGAGACGCCATTACAATATTATCTATGTCGCTCTGAAACACGCCAGTTCTCAATTTCTCAACCAAGCTAAGCCTAGCGTGTAGCCTCCGAGTCTCTAGGGGTCTTCCGTTGTATCTGGGCCTAAGTAAGAAAAAAAAAGTATGAGGCTATATTTTTTTAATTCTCAATTCCTGGTGAGTTCTTACAGCCATTTAGGAGACAAGATACACAGCATTAGGATTGACTGAAGTTTTCTTTTTGAGGTAGCAAGTATGACACGGATATTATTTTGATCCTTTTGCCCCTTACCAAGGACCAGAAACAATGAGCGACTCCGTAGACAAACACGATCTTGCGGGTGGACTATAGAGGTGGGAAGGGCTTGTGAGTACATGAGCCATGCTCCTAGCGAGACGTGAGTAAACTTGTTTCCCATACAAACTGACGAAAGAAAAAATAACATATATAAAATAATTTCCAACGGAAAAAAAGTTAACGTTCAGCTCCATTTAGGTCCGCAATATTTATTTCCTAAAAAAAAGTGGCTTAGTAAAAATTCAAATTAATATTTTAATACTGAAAATAGAATAAAAAAATGAAAATGAAAAAAATCATGACTTCCTCCGTTCACAAAGTCGTTAAGTTTCGAGTTTTAGAACGGTGAACGACGGGAAGTGGAGGAGGAGCCTGGGAAAAGAAACTGAAATTACGCGAAAAATGAAATGCGACCTATAAAATACTTCTCCAAGTCGACCAAATCTCCGAAAGCGAGTTCATAAATATCGTCCCCACGTTTTTATTCTTCTTTTTATCCGGAAACAAAACAAGTGAAAATAAATTCTGGGAGAAAAAAATAAAATTCTCGGTGGGCTGGAAAAAAAAAGAATGGCATTAACGCGGACAGGGTTTCTGGGATGGAAGAGAGGGTGGGTTTAACACGTGGTAAAGGGAGTCGTGTTGCGGGTCGCGCGGACTGTTGTGTACCACCGGAGCGAAACGACCGAGGAAACTCAAGTGTGTATGTTACGTGCTGTGAGTTAACGAGTGCTCGGTTGTAGAGGTGAGAGACCCGGGTTCGAGCATACAGCGTCTAGAAGTTGGGTAGAAAGAGTTTACGCAGAATGCTGAAAGAGTTTACATAGACTAAAAACAGAAGATTACGCAGGTTTAAAATCTCATTTTTCCCGCAATCAGTTAGAGGAAATAATAGCTGACAATCCGACTAATAATTTGGTTCATCTATAGGCTGCATAGTTTATTAGTTGATCATGTCCCTTATGCTTGCTTCTTAATCTGAAACGTAGATCTAATAGAACGCTCCGCGATATACATGACTTATGCGATTGAATATCATGCATTTGTGCAAGCAAAAATAACAAATATTTTCTCTAATATTTAAGGTGCACATATACTGCAGTGTAAACAGGTAAAATTCTATCTACTGACCGCAGTTTTTAGGCTTTTGACATAGCAGTAATTGTTTTAGTTGCATTCACTTTAATATGAAGGGTATACAGTCGAGATGCTGGCCAAATCTAACCCCCAGCTACATACCTTTTGAGAGGTTTATAGGGTAATATATGCATATACATCCACAAAATACCGTGAAAACTACCACTAGGGTATATAGTACCGGGTTATTCCACACCAGGCATCCAGCACTCGTAGATCCGCGCACGTTTCCCGGATGCCAGACGCAGGCCAAAATCGGTCAGGAGAAATGCGCGGTCAGACAGAGACTAGGAGAGTGCTACGTATTAAAACATGCTACCATGCAGCACTAGTTATGATACAACTACTGATTGGTATCATTTATGCGATTGATAAGTAGTAATACAAGTTTTTCAATCTTGCAAAAGCTAAATCATGCAGGAAATTACATACGGGGTGAGTTGTTAGTAATTATTGTTTAGTAACTATGTTAAGCTTAAGTAAAAACACTATCTAGTTGGTTGGTTGAAGTTTCATATGACCGATTGGTTGAAGGGTTGAAGTTTCATATGACCGATATATCGCTATTATTGTGGTCCCTAGTTGTACGTGGAAAAAAATTACCTTTTAAATCTTTTGTTTTTCTGTCTATTTTGTTAATCTTATACAGATACACATGAGAAATGTAAGGGGATATATCAATCACTGTCTAGCTGGAACCCAAAGCCTCGTGTATAGAAAATATTACGTGAAACTGTACTGCAAACATTTAAAAAATACCTAAAAAATTATATCGGGGCTAGCCATGGTCTTTACCATGGCTATTTTTGCCCATATAGATTATTCCAAAAAGTAGCGTGGTTAGCGGCTGATATTTTGGCTATTCTACCATATTAGACCTTTTTTTCTCTCAATGAGACCAAATCAATGACTTTTTAGGATACACTGAAACGTACAAGCCACTAATAAAGACAATATATATGTATACGACTTGCCTAACATACGTTACCAGCAATTTGAGTCAACTTCTTTCAATGAACCAACCATTAACAACCGCAAGATATGGAGACAAGAGAAATGCCGACCTCTTCTATCTGCAAGGATAGGGTGGGAGTCGGGCAGGGTTTTAAGTATCGGGCAGGAAATGGAGGAGATAGGGGTATAGACGTTACATCTATCAAGATCCGCAGCAGGATGGAAGGACGGTTACTGAAGGATGGGGTCATTAGACGTCTGTTGCCATGAAGTCCATCTCCTTCGTTCCCACAGGCACGGGAGTCGTTGTATTAGTCGATACATAGTGGGTGTGGTGGGAAAATGTTAAAAATTGACGGGAGACTTATCGACGGATACGAAACGCGAAAACTGAGAGTAAAAGATGAGCAATACTCTCCAAAACTTAAGTGACCTAATGAAACAATTATTGGGAAACTTAAGTTTTTTTTCAATATGCGAAATAATTGACCCCACTATCCGAAATCACGTAGATAACCTGCTGATAACATCAGAAGTGACTTTTTTCACTGTAAGCCGCGGTTAATCCAACCAAAGCCCTATTGCGTCAGAGATTTTTCAGATAAAATCAACTTCGGTCCGTAGAAATTGTAAGTTTCAGAAGCTTGATAGATTCTCTTTTTATACACCTACCTACTAGTAATAGTAATTATTTTTCTCTTTCGCCAGAGAAAAAGTAGTCAAAATATGGAATTGAAATACTTCTCACCTAAATTTTATTGAAATGCGTCATTCACAGAGTTTCCTAGGCAGAGTGTTCATCACATAAAAATATAAGCAGGCTTGGATAAGAAGAAAGAAACATTTTTTATTTCGAATTTCAGTGGGAAATTATGCAAAAATTCCGTCGATTATAAAAATATCGTCTCCAGCTACAGCCATTTCATTCAATTCCATTGAAATTAAGTCGGAGCTAATTAGTAATAAATCTAACCCAAATATTTTAGCGTTATGCATCTTTTCATATTTTGTGCAAAGACAGCCATCTACAAGAAAACAGTACAACAAATAAAAGCCTCATCACGTTTCATTTGACGATATTTTTTTAGTTTCGGCAGTGAAGGAGATAGTAGTTCTGAAGGCATATTTCCCCGATTGATCAGATAAATGTTCTCAAATAATAAACTTGCAAATGCATTACGATACTAGAGCACCGATAGTTCAAACACTTTCAAATGAAATTTTATAGACATAGAATGAGACTGAATTTTCACTGCACCAATGCTATTCCTCCTAAACCGTGATGATATCCCAGCCATTACCACCTCTACTTAATTGATCAATATTCACTCACAAGGGTCCACATTACTCGTAAAGGTAAATTAAATTAAGTAAGGTAATTTAAATTAAATAAGGCTAAACTTCAGGAAAATCATTTCTCTGACGACGTAAAAAACATACTATTAACCCCCTCGTATTACGGCAGATTAGATCGCGCCAATAAAATTAGAGAGCTAGATTGTAGAACCGATAGGTATAAAATGTCATTTTTTCCGCGTACCGTTCGGGACTATACATCTTCATCTACGTCATACCCTGCAAGCCACCCAAGGGTGTGTGGCAAGGGGTGCTTCCACGCCAGGCATGCATGAATGATACGGTAGAACACCGAAATTACATTGAAACCCGCGTACCACACATGAAAAGCGCCAATTAAAAATCTACTAACCAAGAATGTCAAGAATGTCCTAACAGCTGTGATTGTCGTCATGAATTGTGCGAACAGTTACATTTGATAGATTGTAGATTTTTCTCTTTACATTCTCTACGTTATTATTCATGCATGATGTAAATATTGATATTCTGATTTATACATGATATTTTGAATCTGTAGTAGTAGTCTTTGTATCCTTTGCATGTTGGAACGATTGACGATAGAATGTTTCTTGGTTATTAGATTTTTAATTGGCGCTTTGCATGTGTGATACGCGGGTTTCAATGTAATTTCGGTGTTCTACCGTATCATTCATGCATGCCTGGTGTGGAAGCTCCCCCTGCCACTCACCCTTTGGGTGGCTTGCAGGGTATGACGTAGATGTAGATGTAAAAGTCATTAGCGTATATGCGCAGAAAACAAGGGAGTGGAATGAAGATGATGGCACTCTTGTAACCGTATACCAACGATATTAACCTGTTTTTTGTTAAAATAACTCGTCGTGTTGTATCTCTTTAGCGTGGTGCGTCCTGCTTGAAACGACGGAGCATTGTGTAGCGAGGGGCGTCCGCAGTAGACGTTGTCGCCTTTCAGAGAATTAGGGCGGAAGACTGCGGAGTTTCATGCCCAAATTGCCATAAGCCAGTACTTATAAAATCCTCGTCTGGAGGCAAACATTTTAGATTATCCCTAGCTGTTTAGATATCCCATCCTATTGAGATCTCTGTCGAAAACTAAGATTTTTAGTCATGACCATATTAGCTTCCGTTTAAAAATTACAGAAAGTTATCATCTGTATCTACATCTACGAAATACCGTACAAGCCACCACTATGGTGTGTGGCACGGGGTGATTTCACACCAGGAATGCAGCACTCTTCCCAGTTCCAATCACAACCGCTAATGTTCCTCCGAATGCCAGGCGCAGGCCAAAAGCAGTCAGGATATAGTGCGCAGTCAGATAACAAACCAGGAGAGCGATACGTAGAGAAACTTGCTATCATGTAGTACACTACTAAAGAAAAACTACTGGTTAGTATTAATAATGCAACTGATAAATAGCACTACAAGGTACTAAAACATGCAAGAGTATATCATGCCGGAGATCGCATGCGAGGTTAGTATCTAAAATTCATGTTAATATATTTAGCACTACTGAAAAAACCTGTTTAACCTAACCAGTATCCTAGAACTGATCTATTGCAACTATTATGGTCCCATATTGCACGTAGAAAAAATGGCATCTTAAATCTATCGGTTCTGCAGTCTATTTCCTTATCGTTATATTCCTGTGATCGTTCTTACCATAACAGTTCATAACAGTTTGGCTCTAGCAAAATATTTTCAACGTCGGACAAATAATAGTCTACATCAAACTTTCGTAATCAAGTGCATAGACATATTTTCCACTCTATACATACATGTATTTTCCTATACCCCCGCGCCCCCCTACCAAACAAAGTCTTATATTGCATAACTGCTTCCCCACCCCAACCCAATACCTTTTCTGTCTTACCTGTGACTTCCCCCTCCCTCACCTCTACCCTTTTCCCCCATCGCCCCTACCTATCGAAATTCATGTATATATAGAGTGGAAAATATGTATATGCATCTGATGATGCTGCACTGCGGCGAAACCGGTCTGAATAAATTTTTTACCATGTGGAATTGCAGAGGTAATTCTTCTATCGCTGAGACGGAGATGGTTAAGATTGGAAAGGGGGATGGGTGGCCGAACTAATGAGAAAAAGGGTCCCGTAGGGGAGAGGGAGGATCCTGGAGGACTCTATGGGACGTGCTGCAACGTGCACCAGACAGTCAGTCGTATAGGCGTGGAATATATTAACAATCAATGAAACCACGAATAATAATGCACCGGCAATAACCTGTCAATACCTGTGAGGGGTTGATATTTCATCACTATGCACTACACTATAGGTACTCCACCAGTATTAGAAGATCCAATTATATTAATGTATTTTCTGCAACTAAATAAATTCACAAAAATTTAAGAACTATGCGAATAACATTCAGAACAAACTGTTTTTGTAACATTCCAAAATACAAAGCAAGGATTAGGGATAAGATTAACAAATTAGCCATATTACATTTCAAAAACCCTAATTAGATGTCTCAATGTCAGATATCACGGTACTTTATCACTCACAAGAATATTACCTTTCATTTGAAACCAGTTCTAGAGGCTATTTAGGTCATATTATTCTCACGTAAATGTAAGAAACACCGTGTAACCCACCACCATGGAGTGTGGCACGGGGTGATTCCACAACAGGTCTAGGACAACTCTTGTCCAAATTCAAATCATAACCTCGCACGTTCTTTCGGTCGACAGACGAGAACCAGAGAGGAGACAAGACAACAGAGCAATTCTTGTCTCTAACATACCCTGCATACATATTACCCAGCAAGCCACCAAAAGGGTGTTTGGAAGGGGGTGCTTTATCACCAACATGCCCAATAGCGTAAAAATTAACTTTCATAAATATGCATCATATTATAGGTATGCTACAAGTGCTACAGAAACTATTGAATTAATCTATCATGCAACTACATAAACAAGGTAAATAATAAATTCAAGAAAAATGCATAAGATGATGATAGTACTATTTGACAGATTAAAAAACAAGCAATATCATTCAACAATTCTAATGAAACCATGGACCGTTTTAAGTCGGGTCTCGTAAAATTTCATTGATTACGTCAGGCAATGAGTCGGCTTGGAACTTAATTAAAGAATTTTGAAGAAAGCTACAAAATCATTAAAAGTTTGCGAGGAAAGTCTCACTTTTTTATGGAGGGGGATAACATGGTGATGGAAGTGAGTGCAAGGCCTTTTACTGAAACTGAACGGGTTGACGAGAGACTGCGACATTGGTGAGGGCATAGGGGTTGGACAAGAGACAGGATATGACTGCGGAGTCAGACTTTTTCGTGAGAGAGACATGGGGTGGGTTTGAATGGAGAAAGAGGCGGTCCAAGTCGGGGTGTCCAGGAGCGCTTAGTAAGGGGTGGATGGGGCGCTGCGAGGATGACGGGGAGTTCAGGGGGAGGCATTGAAGAATGGCCGTTAATGAGCAGTTAAGCTCTAAAACCTTCGGGAGGAAAAGGCGGTGATTAATTATTGCGAGCTGTCGCTGCGAATTGAGGAAATTTTTTCCCCCTTACGCCAGCGTTTTGAAATCCGATTCTGAGTGACCAACGTGTCTCATGCCGTTTCTCTTTTTTCTCGCTAACACCGGACGGGGGATTATATTTCCATCCCCCAGCCCTGGAAGGCTCGAGTAATTTGTATTCATTAATTTGCTTTTCAATTTAAATCCTTCGAGGCCAGGGGAAATCCTGTAATAATTATGTTTCATTAAGGAACCCATTGAACAAATAACAAATTCCCTTGATTTGGCTGAATTTTTTGGAATTAGATCACACAAACACAGTGGAATGGGCAAGGTAACGTCAACTGGAGGAATACCAAATCTTTTTTTAAGGGCTCTCCTCGTCAGATTAGCGATGGTGATATCTGGCTTAATAATGAGGAATTTGGTTCGTGTTTAAAATGGTTAAGCAAAACTTGAAAGTTATTTTTTGTTGATTTTAAATATCAAATTACATCATAGCTTTGTTATAATAAATCTTCAAATTTTCTAGAAACTTTCGAAGGCGTTAGACAAGGATGTTACCAAAACTATGAAGTTTTAGTCGCAATACTGGAAGTATACACAAGATCACTCTCACTAAGAGGTTATTGGCACACCCTCAAGATTCCAGCGTATTATCTCTATCCAATCGAAGGGAGAAAAATATATTAAATTTTTTACAAAAGTTTGATGAGACTATTTTTTGCCAGACTTTCGAAATATTTTGCTCTAGGCAAACTATTATGGTAGGAACGATCACAGGAATGAAATTAAAGAATTTGAATGCAGAACCGATAGATTTAAGATGTTATATTTTTCACGTACAATATAGGACCATAATAGTTGTGATAGATTAGTTATAGGGTACTGACTAGGTGAAATAGGGTTTTCAGTAGTCCCAAATATATTAACATGAAATGTAGATACTAACCTTGCATGTTATCGCCGGCATGATATAATCCTGCATGTCTTAGTTCACTGAAGTGCAATTTTTTTGTCGCATTAATAATACTAACCAGTTGTTATATCTACATCTACATTAAGGTAATACCCTGCGAGCCACCATGAGGGTGTGTGGCAGGGGGTGTAGATCAATAACATGCACTATTGACATACAACTAGGATATTTAATGGAGACATGCTAGAGAACAGGGTCACATGCAGCTAGATGGTTAGTATCGTATGCATCATGCACTACAGACTACTCTAACTATATTTCACCTACCTATCCCTTTGCTACGCTGCCTATTGTTCTCTCTTATAGTACGAGGGAAAATGACATTTTAAATCTATCGGTACGACAATCTATCTCTCTAATCTTGTTAATATGATCAAACCTAGCATAATATGCAGTGGTTCTTAATATATATCTAACGTCATCTGTGAACAACTCTGTTTCGAATTTACTTAAAAGGTTTAACCTAAATTTTAACCTGCGTTCTGATAGTAATTCCCATCCTAGTTCTTCTATTAAGCTCGTAACACTAATACAATTATCATAACGGCCTTTAACAAACCTAGCAGATCTCCTTTGCACGCGCTCTAATTCTTTTATCATACTTTCCTCGTACGGATCCCATATACTAGCGGCATATTCTAAATGAGGCCTGACAAGTGTAAAATAGCTTCTTTCTCGTACTCTCTCATCGCATTTGCCTAGAACCCTTTTTACGAATCCTAATCTACGGTTTGCTACACTAGTTATTTCCCTGATGTGTTTCCCCCATGACATGTCTTCAGTGAGGGTGACGCTTAAGTATTTAATAGATTCTACGTTAGATATTTTCTTTTCTTTTATGCTATGATAATTCCGGTAAAGCCATTCTTTTTCCAAAAGTTCAATATCGCGCATTTCTTCAAATTGAATTCTTGCTGTCATCTATCACACCAATCATCAATCGCATCTAAATCATTAGCTAAGGACTGACTGTCATCTTCATTTCTAAATTCCTTATACACTACTGCATCATCGGCAAAAGACGGAGCTAGCTATTTTTTACTACTGTATTCAAGTCATTTACGTAGGGAAGAAATAAAATTGGGCCTATCACGCTTCCCTGGGGAACACCCGATGTAATCCGATATCATTCGTGTAAGACTATCTCATGAGTGAGATTGGAATGAGTACAAAAATAATGCGCCGTACGTCGAGATGTCTAAGAACTCAACTTAATTGTGAACATCGATTCAATTTCACCAAATTAACTATGCAAGGAATTGGACTTACTTTCTTACTTCTTTGTTTTGAATTGTAAAGACTTTTGATAAAGTAACTTAGCGAATTAATTGACTTCCCTGTAGTGATTTTCTATTTATTTACTAATTAGTATATACAAAAACGGCAAGTGTTGAATGCTAACCATGCACTCGCAATATTTTAAAGTATATTTATATTAATTTTTTTTAAGTGATAAAATGTAATGAAGCGTATGATAAGTGAATATGACTCCTAGTATGTGAGTGCAGTTTTTCCAAATCCCGTTAGAATCTCTCTCGCAGGATATGGCATACACTAAATAGTTGTTGCAGAAAACTAATCGCCCACTGTACGTACTCAATCTTTTATGTAAATTTTAAACATTTATTTTCAGACGCAGGTTTCAATATCTTACAAACTCCAACATACTACGGTAGACAAATCATGAGAATAAAATAAGGGAAGTAGATTGTAAAACAGAAAGGTTTAAAAATGTCGTTTTTCCCGCGATCAATAAGAGACCATGATGGCTGCGTTAAGATAAGGTTAGTTGACCGGTAGTGTAGCTTATTAGTTTATGTGGCCCCTAATGCATGTTCCTAAATCTGCCGAGTAGTGCTACACCATGTTCTGCATGCTCCTTACATGACTCTTGATCACATTTTCATAGTTATATTATAGGTTATTTTAGTGGTGTCTGTAGTGTTTGTATCATATCCAAAGTGTCCTGAATGTTGTTGAATGCTAATTTCGTTACTCTAGTGCATGTTGGAGATAAGTAATCCCCTGCCAAACACCCTTGTGGTGGCCTGCAAAGTAGATGTAGATGTAATAAGATGTCAAGTTGATCCTCCGATTTAAAGGATTGGTGGCCTGCAGGGTAATAAGTAGAAGTACTTGAGGTGGCTTGCAAGGCACAATAAATACGTAGATTGCAGTTTTAGACACGACTGAGGTACGATAGGTGCATGTAGGTTCACATCTACGGCCAAATATGGCTCTACAGCAGAGGTTGCTGGTTTCTGGAATGATTCACTGTGATTGAAGTCCCCGAGACGGCTCGCTAAAAGCTCCCCCACGGGCTCTAATAATAATTTTTCGGCCGCACGGAAGGAAACGTCCCTCTTTTGCGAGGCTTGCTTCAAGATTGGAGGAAGTGTGGTGGGCAGTATAAGCAGTGACACATCCATCCCGTTCGAACAAATCTCCTCAATCCTCGCCTGTCTGCCCGGGCGCCACCTGGCGTTCTACACGTGCATGATTCATGCGCCATCGCTAAGCTTTCTACGTCCTAGGTGGCCTCGCCGTCGGGGATCGGAGATAAAAACCCCATGGGAGACGGACGTACCTACCGCCACACATCCTCACACTCGCGGTTGCTCGCAAACGGGAGAGTGGAAAAACAGAAAAAGAAATCGAATTACGGGCGAGGGGACGAGGAGGAAAGGGGACAAGATAAGCGAGGAGCGACATATTCGTGGAGAATGCAATTCATCACGAGGGAGGGGAGCTCTGTCGCCCTCGGTGCGCTGTGACAGTGTCACGTATCCACCACGCATGCGTCGATGCACTTCCGATAATCCTCCGGGTGAAATTTTCATGGATTCCCCATTCGACTGACTGACGACGGGATAGAACGAGAGTCCGCTGCGCCTTCACCTCCTGCCCATTCCCCTTTACCTCTTAATCACGCCCATTGATCTGTGTGAGAGCGGTCTAGCGAGTTGCGGTACTTGCCTCTTTCGAATTAATGGAATCTTACATCAGCGGAGTTGCTTCGCCGTTCCATTTTCATGCAGCCTGCACTCATGAGCCAGTTAGCCGGTTTGAAAGATAAAGCACGCGTGATAGTAGCTCATCTTGAATCGATTAACTAATGAGCTTCATTCCAAAATGTGAAATTATTAATTTTTACGTGGCTCATTCCAATGGCTGAGGCTAGTAATAACTCTATTAATTCAAATTTGGTGCAAAGTTTCCTTTAAGACTTGGCCAGTTTATCTTGCACGCAATAAGAAATTATTTATATTACGACGTTAAGTAATAAAACTCGGAACTCTATTCCATAAACAACTAATGCGGTCAAACGTTTTTATGGCCCATGCAAAAAAAATTCCCACCCTTTGCAGGCATCCAGAATGAGATGAAAAACTAGTCGTAATCACAGTCCTTTATTTTTCAGAAATTTTTGTCGCATTGGCTGTACGCGGAGAGCAAACTGAGGTTATGTAAAATAAAATGGAATCATTAATTTTAAGCTAATTCATTGGCAAGCAAAGAGTGTATTTTACAATGCATTTCAGACCATAAGCGCTAAACCACCATGTATTTACAACATAAAGCATTTATAGTAGTTTGAGCAAAATATCATTTTACCTAGAAATCAATGAATGTGATCTCATTTTAAAGAAAAATATATCAACCTTCCATTGAAACAAACAATTCAATCCCTTACTACATTACTTTTGGAGATATTTTCCAAAAAATTCCAGCCCTTTTATATGGGAAGTGGTACGTGTATGCACTCCAGCGAGGCCCTATATTAAAAATGAGGCATTTCCTACACTTAGATCTCGTCAAAAAATCAATAGTGTGTAGTTTGTGTGTTTTCTCAACTATATTTGAAAATTTTTCATATTGTCACCGCAGTAAATTCTTCGGAATCACAATAAACCTTCCGTTTTGATGGAGTTTCAAACGTACCGCGTGAAAAAAATGAGTCAAGTTAAAGACTTATTTAGATATTTTTATTTAATTACTTACAATTTCTGCCCTATAAAAAATTGTATTATTGTACCATTAAAAATGCAATATTTAATTCGCGTGTCCTACAGCTGGCGAAATTAAAACTTATAATTCAAATATGGTCTCTATAAGGATCAGGGAACTATCTCGCTCGCACTACCTTACGACTAGGCCAGTTCATCTGGCACGCAGTCAGAAACTATTTATATTATGAGGTTAAATAATACAATTCGGAGCTCTATTCCAAAAAAATAATACGGTCAAACGTTTTTATGGCCCATGCAAAAACATTTCCCACATTTTACAGGTAATGAGAATGGGATGAAAAATAATTCGTAATCACAGTACTTAATTCTCAGAAATTTTCGTCGCATTGTCTGTACGCGGAGATCGAACTGAGGTTAATTAAGAAAATAAAGGAACCATTAATATTAAGAGAATTTATTGGCAAGCAAAGAGTGTTATTTATGATGCATTTCAAACCATAAGCGTTAAATCGTCATGTATTTACAACAATAAGTATTGAAGTTCAGGGATGCAGTTTGTGGTAAACTATTTCGAATTTTGAAAAACGATTAAAATGTTTTTAAACATTTTTATACACATTTTTAACATGATTATAATTATATTGCACCAAAAGTTTTTATGCAGTTGCCATAAGAGTTATATTGTTGTAACAACCAAGTGTTTTTTACAAAAAAACTATTAAATTGGTTATTTTTACAAAAAGATGTTGAAATATTATTCAAAACTACAGCTTAAGCCTCTTCAATAAGGTCTCTATTGACCGTGCTCACGGATTCCATATAGTTTATGTAGAGTTGCTCAATATTCATTGTATTCTATTAATTGAAATAAATTGTACTTAACTGAGATATATACTACTATTGATAAACTGTAACATCTACATCTACGTAATACCCTGCGAGCCACCACGAGGGTGCGTGGCAGGGGGTGAAGATCACCAAACATGCACTGTTGACATGCAACTAGGATATTTAATGGAGACATGCTAGATAATAGGGTCACATGGAGCTAGATGGTTAGTATCTACTTAATAAGAGAGGAATTATTGGTTGTTATTACATGCATCATGCACTACAGACTACTCTAACTATATTTCACCTACCTATCCCTTTGCTACGCTGCCTATTGTTCTCTCTTATGGTACGCGGGAAAAATGACATTTTAAAGCTATCGGTACGACAATCTATCTCTCTAATCTTGTTAATATGATCAAACCTAGCATAATACGCAGTGGTTCTTAATATATATCTAACGTCATCTATGAACAAATCGGTTTCGAATTTACTTAAAAGGTTTAACCTATATTTTAACCTGCGTTCTGATAGTAATTCCCATCCTAGTTCTTCTATTAAACTCGTAACACTTACAAATTTATCATAACGGCCTTTAACAAACCTAGCGGATCTCCTTTGCACGCGCTCTAATTATTTTATCATACCTTCCTCGTACGGATCCCATATACTAGCGGCATATTCTAAATGAGGCCTGACAAGTGAAAAATAGCTTCTTTCTCGTACTCTCTCATCGCATTTGCCTAGAACCCTTTTTACGAATCCTAATCTACGGTTTGCTACACTAGTTATTTCCCTGATGTGTTTCCCCCATGACATGTCGTCAGTGATGGTGACGCCTAAGTATTTAATAGATTCTACGTTAGATATTTTCTTTTCTTTGATGCAATAATTATTCCGGGGAAAACCATTCTTTTTCAAAAAGCTCATTACTGCGCATTTCTTTAAATTTAATTCTAGCCGCCAACTATCGCACCAATCATCAATCGCATCTAAATCCTTAGCTGAAGACTGAATGTCCTCTTACCTTAACCTTAGCTTAAGACTGAATTTCCTTATACAGTACTGCATCGTCGGCAAAAAGACGGAGCTTGCTATTTTTTACTACTGTATTCAAGTCATTTACGTAGAGAAGAAATAAAATTGGGCCTATCACGCTTCCTTGGGAAACATTCGATATAACTTTTACTTTGCCTGATCTAACACCATCTAATACCACCCTTTGAACGCGTTCATGTGAGAAGTCTCCTATTCAGCCTACTATGTTACTGTCTATCCATATGATGCTAACTTCGCGAGTAACTTACAGTGGGGAACCTTGTCAAACGCTTTTTTTAAGTCAAGAAACGCGGCGTCTACTTGTGTGTTACCTTCTCCGGAAACTAAAATATCATGAACAAAAAGACCTAATTGAGTTTTGCAAGACCGTCCCTTTCTGAACCCATGCTTATTTGTTATCAATAAATCCTGGCTGTCGAGTTGTCCCATTATTGATGTAACTATTATGTGCTCTATAATTTTACATCCGTGTGATAAGATGATATTTTCATATTGTGTAAGGACACTACTGGTATGTATAGTTGAATAGCCCTTTGTATATTTTATTTTGTTATATTTTCATGTAACTTCCAAAAAACACCATATCCAAGGAATGGCAACCCCATCATAGGAACTTTCTATCAGGGGTGCCTAATTTCACTCTTCTGTTTAATTTATTATTTTTGTGTTTCTTGTTGGAGTGGAATAAATATTTATAATTATTATTCTATTATTTTCCAGCCTAGAATTATTGTATATAATACAAGCAACATCTTCTGGATGAAGAGTCATTAACGTTACATTTTCAATACACTGCGCCGATGTCCAACGCATGCAAAATTCAGGTCGAAATTCAAAGCAGAAAGCGATTTGAAGGAATCCGACCACAGTTGACGTCGCAGACTAATTAAAGCTGACTTGAATGCAAAGCGCGGATGGTTGAAAAGTGGACATGAATTCAGCGGAGAGGAGTTGAATCGCACTATAAGGCGCCCGGGGCGAGATTTTCCCCATTCCAGCGGACCTTCCCTTTTATATCCCCTCGGTTTTAACTCACGGTGACGCGCCTCTCCGCCGCGAGAGAAGTCACGGTGACTAAATCCGTTTGGGGAGGAGGATTTTCGCTGTCACGAAGGTTGGAAATGTCTTATACCCGTTGCATCCTTTTTTCTTTCCCCCCCGCCCCCCCACTTGCCTCTCCATCCTGAACCTTATCCTCCGAGGAGCGCAGTCGTAAACTGAGAAGCGGAGGAAAGTGTCGGATGTGAGGATTACGAGAAAAGACAAACAGCGAAGGGAACTTTCTACACCATGACTCACGCCTTCTCCACCACGCTAATTTTTACCGCAGGGTGCAGTGTGGTGCGTGACGAGTCATTCCCTTAATCAATCATTTTTTCATCTCATAATGCGTGTAAGATGAACAGAGGCATGTATTTCGGTACACATTGTATAAAGGACGACATTTCAACCATTGAATGACATGAATATATAAGCTAATTAGATTGAGTATTGTAAATTATTATCTTGATTTTCAAACATGCCCGGACTCACAGCTGCACTACGTTAGGCAATCTAACTTATTAAAAACATAACTACTGACTCGTGAATATTTTGTGAGTTAGAATAAACAATAAGTATTTGAATCATAAACTCAAAACCTCCGGGACCATAAACTGGCTTAAGCGTTTACTAAGAGAAGACGAGTAGTCATGTTTTAATGGAGGATTCAGAGCGACTTCAGGGCCAGAGAAAACTCAAATATAACAGCACTTAATATAAAAATAAACAGTCTGCATTAGGGTGGTCGTTTATCCATACTATGAAATGAAAAAAGAGACTTTGATCCTAAGAGATGTCTTTTAGCATTCTAAACATTTGAGAGAAATTATACACATGCTTTCACAGCACTAAAATACGCCCCAGGAGATTACATAGAAGAAACTCATTTAGGATTGAATATGGGATAACAGCTAATAATTTAATTGTAAATTCATTCTCAGAATGTTACCAAATGATCAATTGTACGGCCAAAGATTTCCTAAAATTCATTCCACGAAATACTACAACCTAGAGGATTGGATTTACTCAAGTCAGTATGAAGTATGATTCAGATGAAAGAAGAAAGAAACAACAACCTGAAGAAAATAGCAAGAAATTGGTCAATCTAACGAAACAGGGTATAATTCACCACACGAATCAAGTGACAAGCTTTTAAATGTGCAGAATTTGTGCATACTTCTAACGGATCAAGGAATAGCATTGGGAATGGAATATTTGTCTGTATCATTATCAGCTGCTCATGCTGTTTCTTTGCTAATCTCAATTCTGCAATGATTTCCCATTATCAATGATACACATTTTGGCACTTTTTACCACATCATTCATGCAGCGATTACATATATTTCACGTTTACAACCTTTTATGTCTAATCATGCAGCGATTACATATATAGATATGTAGCAATGAATGCCCTATGTTTCAGTAGTATTAGTTTGTTATGTTGCGTCAACGACTTAGGTCATTGAGAACCGCGTCTTAACGTTAGTGAAAGGTAGCTGGTATTAGAAAATAAATCTTTATGAAATTGATGTAAAATCTAGCTAATACTCAAAAGCTTCTAATAAGTGGATATTATATGCTAAGCGACTGAAATATTCGGGTCGTTCCCTAAGACGCAAACCATGTCCCCAGATATTTCAGCTCATGTCACCGTTCCTGGAAGGGTTTGCAATATGATAGTATGAGCACTACTCTTAGTTCTCTTTTAGAATATACCGCTAGTATATGGGATCCGTACGAGGAAGGTATGATAAAAGAATTAGAGGGCGTGCAAAGGAGATCTGCTAGGTTTGTTAAAGGCCGTATTGATAATTGTATAAGTTTTCCGAGCTTAATAGAAGAACTACGATATTTTTGCTGCTGATATATTACTACGCTATTTTTGAGACTATCAGAACGCAGGTTAAAATTAAGGTCAAACCTTTTAAGTAAATTTGAAACAGAGTTGTTCACAGATGACGTTAGATATATATTGAGAACCCCTGAGTATTATGCTAGGTTTTATCAGATTAACAAGAATAGAGAGATAGATTGTCGTACCGATAGCTTTAAAATGTCATTTTTCCCGCGTACCATAAGAGAGAACAATAGGCAGCGTAGCAAAGGGATAGGTAGGTGAAATATAGTTAGAGTAGTCTGTAGTGCATGCTGCATGTAATAACAACCAATAATCCCTTTCTTATTATGTAGATACTAACCATCTAGCTCCATGTGACCCTATTATCTTGTATGTCTCCCTTAAATATTCTACTTGCATGTCAACAGTGCATGTTTGGTGATCTTCACCCCCTGCCACACACCCTCGTGGTGGCTCGCAGGGTATCACGTAGATGTAGATATATTACTGAAGTAGCATTGAGGAGAATGTTTATCAACAGTAAAAAATTAGGAGTGGGTGAGGGCGCACTGTCCTATTATAATTCGAGTGATAACTACTCCCTGTAATTGGTTTCCTCAAGTAAATGTCCATGTTTTAACCATAAACAATATTACTAACTCAATAATGTGCATTTCCTAAGTAATTTTAAAGATGAATATGTTTGTGACCGATAAAGACAGATTTGTTACACCTTTTATAACTTACTCTTTTTTTTTTTAATATATTTTTTTTTATATATTTAAAATTTTATAACTATAGCCAAAAATTAAGTCCTGATCAGTTGTTAGATGGTTTTAGTGGGGTAAATACTTTATATTACTTGGTTTATTGATTCAACACAGTTCATGGCGCGATTAAATCTGCTGCAACACCGGCACTGGGGAGAACGTGCATGCAAATTAAGTCAGCATTAACTCCAATTAAATAAGAAATAACTTCCTCTGCGCAGGATAATGCGCATTTTCGAGGGTCGGACCCCACGCTCAAAAGGATGACCCCGATATGTGCTCAAGCGCATATTTCCTTTTTTCAGACTGAGCTAAGCAAAACTCATTATGAATACCATTCAAAACGGCCCATGGGAAATCTCTTTAGTAACGCTCTTCGAATTAGGCCGGTGTCGCAAACCATAAACGGGGTATAGGTATGCGCGGAATAGTGACATGAGATTTTATTTTAAAATAATGAGCAAACGTGAGGTAATTAGAGGAGCCACTTTCGCGGCCGACTCTGTAATGAATTGCTTCGCAGCGCGGATGGTTTGCTGCGGGCTTATGCACGCGACCGCACAAACGCATTAATCGAAACGATGGAACAGTTAACTGTAGGAGGATGAGTGTTAAATTACTGGCAAGTTCCCATTTTGCTTTGGAGCAGTTCTTTTTTGACGGAGAACTTCGAAATAATGAGAGTACAAAAGAAAGACTCGATTAGGGAACAGACGATGGGAAAATATTTAGGCTTACCGTGAGGAACTAAATGGATTCTCCAAATCTCTTTCCGTTCTAATCCTTTTCGTTCATGAATACAATCATGCCTGCAATGTAGCGAATAATTACGTAACTTTTTGTATCATATTTTTGCACGAAAATGAAAGACAGTGGTAGCAGTCATTGAAACTTATAACTGGGTTTTTCTACATTTGGTGTTGCTAGTTGGTCGATATGCACGCTACTGCTTTTTTTCCAATCTACCACGCAGTACTCACAGCTAGTCTCGCATGTTTTCTGATTAATTATTGCTTCTGTATGTCTGTGTTAGTTGTCAAATACTGTGATACATTCCACAATGTTTGTAGCATGACAATAGTGGAGTGCATATTGATTAAATAAGGGTTGAACTTCGCAATGAAAATATAATTTCACTAAACCAGGATCCGATATCGGATCTCACGATTGCTGGTCCGGTGTGTTCACCAGTTGCACCACCAAGCCATCTTCTCTCAAGGCGAATTTCGAGGGGCGGGATTAATGTGAACTAGATATTCGCGACGCAAATTCACATAGTGACACATGAGACGATATTTGTGCTTACAGAGCCACTGTCACGGTAGATGACCCCAACATTATCGTTTAAATAACGACGAAATTGACGAATTTCCAATCATTGGATTTACAAATGTTATGATACGAAATCACTCGCAGGGGTGCATGTACACCAAGGGTTGAAATTTGGAAAGGATTGAAAAGGGTTGAAGGGTTTTCATGGAAAATTTTAACCATTTCTATATGCATCCCTGCGAATGGCTTCATATAATATTATTTGTGAATACATAAATGCAATGATTCGAAATTAATATCGATTAAATGGTGACTTCCTTGATAGGTGTGCAAACGTTTTTACCATTTCATCGGTTACATTACCTTTGTGTATGTTGCTTCTTATTACTTTCATGTACTCTACGCCAAACACACTTGGTGTAGTTCACATGGTTTTATGCACATGATGACATTAAGTTAATGATATAGATGAATACTGCTTTGAGCGTAGAACGTTAGAGTTAACCATCTCCTCACTTGATCTTCTTCATTTATTTTAGTTAGTGAGAGAGAAGTGAGGCACATCCACGAGTTAACCTATTTTTTCGTAGAAATTTGTTAAACCTTTGAGGTCATTCAATGGAAGACAATATAAAACAATGAGAATGCTATTCGGTTATACTTTGTATTCTGATGAATAAGCACAAAGAATGACTTGCAGCTTTGCTGCGGATCCCATAGGAACGAACTTGCGGTAGATGAAAACAACTGGTCAAAATGGAAATTTTCCACAGATGGCATAAAAAGGTAATAAACATTTAGGGGGTAAATTTAATACCAAGTTATTATGTAAGAAATATATTTAGAGTTCAACTATTACATATTAAAATCGTGTAAAGAATCGTGGAGAAACTCACGAATTTCATCAATAGTTTGAAAAATAACGACTTCTAATGAAATTGACCTAATGAGTTTAAAATAAAATTTTGAAATGTATAGATATGTAGTATAGATGTACAATTATCATCAGTTATTTAATTTACTTATTAGGTTTCAAATTATAAAACCTCATTACTAATCACGCTTGCATTGAAATTATTTAATGATACCAAATGAAATGCATTGAATATTCACAACAAAAAAATTGTAATTAATACAGAATGAATTGAGATCTCTTGTTCATAGACTTAATAATTAACGAAACTGCCGATTTTAAATGGTCTCAAAATCTACTAATAGGAAGCTTATGACTGGCTATGTGCTTCATATAAACCGTAAAATTGGAGCAAACAAATCGCATAAGTTCTTTTACGATATGATAGTTTCCAACATAATTAAGTGGCAATCAATGTCCAACGAAATGACAACTCTAAATGCCTACCTTGCCAATCACATTTTATTTAGGTTGATCTAGTTTTAAAGTATTTATGCACCATTATCATGGCACGTAAATACGGTGAAACCAATACAGCGTAGAGGAGTAGGAAAAAAATTAATTTTGTTGGAAATGCACATATGTTCTGATTTTATTAGACTTTTAGAATGAATGTGGTATTGTTTGAGAATACATTATCTGCATCTACATCTACAAAATAACATACAAGCCACCACCAGGGTGTATGGCATGGGTGATTCCACACAAGGCATGAAACCGAGCTGTAATCCGAACAGCGCACGCTCCCTTGGAACACCAGGCGCAGGCCAAAAGCAGTCAGGATGACAAAACGCGGTCAAACTAGAAACTAGAAGAGTTCTATGTGTACGAACACGCTGTTATGCAGTATATTACTTAAGATACGAGTACTGGTTATAATTAATACGACCGATAAATAGTACTACATCATGCAAGAGCTTTATCATTCCGGAAATTGCATGCGAAGTTTGTAGGTAATAATGATCTTAAGATATTTAGCACAAGTGCAAAAACCTATTTTATCTTATCAGGGTCAAATTATCCTAGAATCTTGATCTATTGCAATAATTATGGTTCCTTTTTGTACGTGGAAAATAATTACATTTTTTAAATCTATTTTATGTCTATTTCCGTAATCTTATGCCTCTATGATCGTTTCTACCATAATAGTTTCTACTTATAATTCCACAACACATATCAATGCCAAATTAAGCCTATTCTTCAATGGCTTTCTCACTATTTCCGTGCTGAATTAAATCTAGGACTCGTGTGAAAACGCCTGAAATCAATGGCCCCGTGAGACAACTCTCACTAATCCTTGTTAGCGACGGCGAATTAAGAATTTCCAAATGAATCGCCGCAACTATCGCGTGGGGACGTGGATTGATGGAAAAGCCGGTTGCGTGTACATACATACGTACATACTTCCCTCACATGCGTCACACGTTAAAACACTATCCCAGCCGCTCTCGCACTTTCCCTCTATTGTCAGCCACTTTCTGGCGATTGAAATATTTTGCCCGCGCGTGAAAGGCATAACTCCCTCCCTCAGCTGACAGGGACGTCCGACCCCGGGGTGGAGCAAGTGAATTTACGGCCATAACTTAAATACCGTAAGCGTTTCAAACAACACCCCCCAGGGCCAGATAGGGAGGGGGGGCTTGCGTCACGGTTTTGCACTCTACGGGGTAAAAATGAAAGAAGCGAGCGCTCAAGGAATTTATATGCATGCGAACATATTTTGTTTCACTACATCTATCTCTTGGGCAGAAGGCAAGAGAGTGAGAAGGGAATTGTTAGTCGAGGGTTTCAAACAGAGTGCGGCCAAGAGTCCACCAACAGAGAATGCCGAGCGTTTGTCTCTGACTTAAATTGAACTGTCTTGCCCCAAACGGAACCACTTTATCACTCAATCGCCGCAACAGACACAGGCGTTTCCAGTCCTCAATTTTGGCTAGGTACTCATTCTAACTCCGTCTTAAACGCGATTCGAAACGAACAAATCAAGTAGAACGAAGTAAGACTAGTTTCAGATTCAGATCGAATATGTGTCAGTATAAAAGGTCATTAATTCCGCGTACCATTCGGGACCATAGCAGCTGTGATCATCGTCATGAATACTGCGAATAGTCACATTAAGAAGACTTTACATATTTCTATTTATATTCTCCCTTTTCTTATTTATGCATGATGTAAATATTGATGTTCTAATTTATGCATGATATTTCGAATCTGTATTAGTAGTCTTTGTATTCCTTGCATGTCGGAACGATTGACGATAGAATGTTTCTTGGATGGTGGATTTTTAATTGCTCAATGTAGTTTCAGTGTTCTGCCGTATAATTCATGGATGCCTAGTGTGGAAGCACCCCCTGCCACACACCCTTTGGGTGGATTGCAGGGTGAGATGTAGATGAATACAGCTACATTTGTTAAAAATTGTTACGATAAACATATGAGTGTTACAAAATTGTCGAGGGAATTAGGATGGGAACCTTAATCGAATCGAAGGGAAAAATATAGGTTAAATCTTTTGCGAAAGTTTGATGTAGACTATTTTTTGCCAGACGTTCAAAATATTTTGCTAGAGCCAATATATTATATTAGGAACGATCACAGGAATAAAATTAAGGAAATCGACTGCAAAACCGATAGATTAAAGATATCGTTTTACCCACGTACAGTAAGGGACCATAATAGATGCGATAGATAAGTTCTTGGACACTAACTAAGTTAAATAGGTTTTTTTCAGTAGTCCTAAATCTCTTAACATGAATTGTAGATAATAACTTCACATGCAAACTCCGGTATGATATATTCCTGCATGTTCTAGTACCTTGTAGTGCTATTTATTTGTCACATTAATAATACTAACCAGTAGTTATATCTTGAGTAGTGTATTGTATGGTAGTGTGTTCTTCTACGTATCACGCGCCTAGTTTGTGGTCTGGCTGCGTACCTTTGCCCTGACTGCTTTTGGCCTGCGGCTGGCATTCGGGGGAATGCTCTGATTTGAACTGGGATGAGTGCTGCATGCCTGGAGTGAAATCACCCCGTGCCACACACCTTAGTGGTGGCTTGCATGGTATTTTGTACATGTAGATGAAACAACGTAAAGGCCAAATACTTATTCAACTATCTAGAAAAATCCACTTTTTTTCATTTTCCTGAATGTTCAGAGATATTGTAAATGGACAGAAAATAAATTGAATCAATAGATGACCTGATTAAAAATCCTTAAATTGCGTAAAGTAAAATAGATTTAGTATCTACATTTTTGTGGTCATAAAAAATTGCTTCTCAGATTCTGAAAATTCCACCAATATTCTGAAAAACTGAAACATAACTTAAAAATTACAAAACGGGCAAATTCCATAAATACAAATTTATTACACGACATGGGTTTCGCTTTCTACAGCATCATCTGGTCATCGTGTGATCCTGCGTCATCTGATGCGTCGTGCATCGTGCGTCACCTGATGACGCATTATTACATCTACATCTACGTCAAACCCTGCAAGCCACCCATAGGGTGTGTGGCAGGGGGTGCTTACAGACCAGGCATGCATGGACGATACGGTAGTACACCGAAATTACTATGAAACCCGCGTACCACACATGTAAAGCTCCAATTAAAAATCTACTAACCAAGAAACATTCCATCGTCAATCGTTACAACATGCAAGGGATACAAAGACTACTACTACATATTCAAAATATCATGCATAAATAAGAACATCAATATTTACATCTAGAACACAATATTTACAACCTCTTTTCGTCAGCTTATACCATCAACCGATGCCCCATCCCCTCTGTTAATACCCACTCCAATCTGGGCGTAATTTTCGATTGTATGGTCACATTTGTTGATCGCACAAGAAATGTATCGCGAAAGGCAATGGCTTCGGTTGGCCTCCTTTATCGGCATGCGGACCGAAGCGATCCTCTTGTCTTGCGAACTGTTCTCTTCGACTGTATCCTCCATATCCTAATATACTGTTCCCCCATCTGGTCAACCACCTGCCCCTCTACATTGTAACTCCTCAACCACCCCATCAATTTCTTTCTAGCTGTTCTTCGTCACCTTAACTCTTCTCTCAGGAATTTATCCTGTGAAGAAGTTTTTTTTCACCCTTGACATTCGCGACCTGCGTCAACGCCGCTTAATTGCAGACACGAAATTATTGTATAATGTGTTTAATGGTTCTTTTCGGAAAAATGACCTTTTATTTTTTTCACTCCGCGTGCCTCCTTGTTTCACCCGTAACACCAACCCCGTACACGTGGCATAATTCCGTCTCTTTGTATCTCAACCCTCTCTTTTCTACAGGCTAACCTCCGTATTCAATTCCCTTGCAGCGAAATATCCCGCCGTCGACCTTTTCTCTTCAACTACCTGCTTTACACACCGGGGTTGAAATTCGCCATGAAAAAATCATTTGACTTGACCGGGATTCGAACCCGGATCTCCCAATTGCCGGTCAGGTGTGTTGTTCCAATTATTTTATTTTATAAAGCCAGTTACACCACCAAGCCCCCAAGCTCCATGTGACCCTATTATCTAGCATATCTCCCTTAAATTTCCTACTTGCATGTCAATAGTGCATGTTTGGTGATCTTCACCCCCTGCCACACACCCTCGTGGTGGCTCGCATGGTATCACATAGATGTAGACGTAGAAGCTATCTTCCTTCAAGGCGAATTTCGAGGGGGGTTTATGCGAACTAGATGTTCAGGCCTCAAGTCTGCATTGTAGCACAAGAGACGAAGTCGTGCTTATAAATCCACTGTCGCGGTGGATAAACCCAAAATTGTCGTTATTAAAACGACGAAATTGACAAATTTCCAAACATTGCATTTAAAAAATGATGTACGAAGTCACTCGCACGGGTACATATACACCAGGGTTGAAACCCCCCCTTCTTTAACTCCGTTGTTTTGCCAATACACTTTGTTCCCTAAGAACCTTATCCGTTACAATTTGTGTGACTTGTTTTTGTTTGCTTTTATTTGTTAATTTTTAATATACATGTATTATATCAACTGATGCAAAAGACCATTGTGCTGTTTTGGGGGTTATAATTAAAATATTAATAAAAAATCTCCATGCAATTTCCGGAATGATATAGCTCTTGTAGAACCGTGCCTTGTAGAACTATTTATCCGTCGCAGTAATTACAACCAGCAGTCGCATCTTATGCAGTATACTGTATTGTAGCATATTCGTTCATATGGCACTCTCCAAGTTTCTGGTCTGACCGCACACTGTTGTCCTGACGGATTTTGGCCAGCGCCTAGCATTCGGGGGAATGTGCACGGTTTGGATTTCCACTGGGATGAGTGCTGCATGTCTGGTGTGGAATCACACCGTACCACATACCCTAGTGGTGGCTTGCACGGTATTTCGTAGAAGCAGGCGAAAATTTACCTGGCAGCAGGTGAATTACAACTACTAACGGGCATTACACAATGCAATATCAATATTATAGAAGCTATGAATAATAATGTATTATGCATGTGCATGAATACACAAAGAGAAAAGAGTTACGCAGGCAGTTTTAAAAAGGTCTAATGGAACTTTGCTCACTTCTTACACAGGGAATATAAGTCTCCTCTTCCAAATCGCAAGATTTGACCACGCAGGTAAAGTAAAAAAGAGAGAAAAAATAACCGATACTTAAGTTTAAGTCTTCATTTCCTCGTAAAGTAGTTGTATAAACAGGGAGTTGGTTAGGCGTCCATTATTTAAATGGATCAAAATAAACAGCTGTAGGACATTTACTTCATTCACAGTTATACAAACGTAGTGATAAATTAAAATTTCAGGAGCCGTCGATTTTTTCATTTTCTCACCGAAAAAAATTGTCAGATATAGATCCACACAGTTTTATTTCATTAACCGACCTTATTACAGGTAGTTTCAACTTAAAAATAACGGTTACTAGTTGAAACCTGGCTCTTCAAATAAAGATTTCGCGTCGATAAATGCAATTGGCTTTTTTTATTGTAAAATATAGCTACTTAACTGAGAGCTTCAGCCGCAGGCTTCTACAGCAGCTCGTAGTAAACAGCGTAGGTGTAGAAGACAGTGTCTCTGTAGTTTCAGGACGCATCTCAGGGTTTGAGACGAGTCAGGATTAGTTCTGGACAGAGCGGCGGAGAAGCGAGAGAGGCTTAGGGGGGGTCCGAAGGGTTGGGGGGGGGAGGCCGAGGAGGGATTTGCAGGTGGGTATTATGGTCACGGGGGAAGAGGTGGGCACCTGAGATCCATCGCCAAGGTCCACATCACCGTGGCGCAAGGGATTGGATCACCGAGGCCGAGGTGTAAGGTGACAAGAAGGCATGCGCAGCCTCGCTCTGCGAATGAGAAGGGAGGACAATAAACCTCAAGACGCGGGCCATGGGAGACCACCGCGGCCCCGAAATATCTTGTTACAAACTTATATCTCGAGCTGTTCCACTTGCCACTCTCCCGGGAGATCATGAATTATCCGCCATCCTATCTCCTCACATTCGCATGCCTTCTTCACACAGCACTCTCCCCCTTCCCCTACTTCCCCAGGGGCTCCCTATTCCGACACGCCCCCTATTCCTATCCAAATCCCTTACATTTGCATCCTTATCTTAAATTGTTGTCTCAAATGAGAGCTAGAGCACTAACAATGAAGATCGGTGCTGTGCATTTTGTTTTCGTAGTATAATATGCAATAATAAATATGGTTTCCGTAGCATTCGTTGCTCGCATACAGTGTAGTGCACGTTAGTGAAGGTTACTTGTATATTATAGTGTATATTGGTGATTACTCATTTCCTGCCAAACACCCTTACGGAGACTTGTAGGGTAATATCCACATCTACGAAATATCGTGCAAGCCACCACTAGGGTGTGTGGTACGGGGTGATTCCACACCAGGCATGCAGCACTCATCCCAGTTCAAAGGAGAAACGCGCACGTTCTCCCGAATGCCAGGCGCAGCCCAAAAGCAGTCAGGACAACGGTAAGCAGTCAGACCAGAAACTAGGAGAGTGATACGTAGAATAAAATGCTACCATGCAGTACACTACTTAAGATATTACTACTGTTTAGTATTATTAATGTGACAGATAAATAGCGCCACAAGGTACTTAGACATGCAGGAATGTGTCAAACCGGAGATTGCATGGGAAGTTAGTATCTACAATTCATGTTAAGATACTGAGCACAATTGAAAACAAACCCATTTAACCTAGTCAGTATTCTAGAATTGATCTATCACAACTATTATATTACCTTATTGTGCATGGAAAAAATGACATCTTAAATCTATCGGTTCTGCAGTCTATTTCCTTAATCTTACGCCTGTGATCTTTTCCACCATAATATTTTTGCTCTAAAAAATTTGTTGAGCGTCAGGCAAAAACAAGTCTCATCAAACTTTCGTAGAAGATTTAACCTTTATTTTTCCCTTCGATTGGATAGAGGTTCTCACCCTAATTCTCTCAGCAATTTTGTAACACTACTATGTGTAATAGTGCATGTTTGGTGATCTTCACCCCCTGCCACACACTCTCGTGGTGACTCGCAGGGTATCACGTAGATGTATGTTTAACATAACAATTTTTAACAAATTTAGCTGCCCTCCGCTGTATTCGATCTATATCTGAAACTAGTCCTACTTCGCAGGGGTTCCATACATGTAGTTTTAGATGTAGATATGTATATTAAGTATGTAGAATTATATATATCTGCCAAGTGTCTTTACTTAGAAGTCACTTGTTCTACGAGCTTTCTGGAACAACTAGGATAGGAGTCACTTTCAGACCTACGTTTAAAATATAGACTGAATATTTTAGGAAATATTCGAGAATATAAAATGTATTTTCAGGAAATCAGTTACGTACGCGCATTGTTTATTCTCAAATAACCACAGGTAATGTTTCTACTAATTGTCTAAATATTTTAATTTAATTAAAAAAAAATTTAATGGTTATCTCGAAGGTTTTGAAACACCAAGCACAAATTTTTTTATTTAAGTCTGATGTGACGTTGAAGCATATGTATTTTAGAAGCTAACATGTGCTAATTAGAGCCTAGTACAATCTTAAAAGTGCTTAAATATATACGTCATACCCTGCAAGTCACCCAAAGGGTGTGTGGCATGTGGTGCTTCCAGACCAGGCATGCATGAATTATACGGCAGAACACCGAAACTGCATTGAAACCAGCGTACCACACATGCAACGCGCCCATTAAAATCTATTAACCTAGAAACATTCTATCGTCAATCATTTCTACATGCAAGGGATACAAAGACTACTACTACAGATTCAAAATATTATGCATAAATAAGAACATCAATATTTACATCATTCATAAGGACGTAGAAAAAATAAAGAAAAAGATCTACAGTCTATATAATGTCACTATTTGCACTATTCATGACAACAATCACAGCGGTTATGGTCCGAATTGGTATGCTTAATGAAGTTTAGCTCGAATATAGTAAATCTATCCAATTATCTTACTGCTTATTCCAGCTTTCTATCGAGTACCTTTTCAGATTTTACATCTCTCAGACGCGTCGGATGTTAATGAATGTATCTGATGATGGCTCTAAAAGCCATCATTAAATCTAACAAGATCTTTTTCATTTACTCTTCTTTTTTGAATTTGCAATGTCGTTAACCCCGAGATGTACGAGTCATTCCTGAACCTGTTCTTTTGAAGCCAAGTTGGTTGTACGAGAAGTAGGTAAAATGCTTAGAAAAAGATCCCAATAATACCAGTTTATGCACAGCAAAAAACAGTTGAGGGGTCGGTTTGCGGCATGTTACATCGGAAATCAGCTCAAAGATTCATTCATTAATTCAAGCAAAGGTACGATTTGTTTGGCTGACACTAAATTCTCTCCAATGCGCAAAATGAAATGAGAAAAATGCATTCGCCATCGCCTTCCACAAGAATGAGTTTCTTACCTTGAATTTTTTTGATTGAATAATCGCTACGTTACAATACCTTTACATAAACTATGAGCTATTCCTTCAGAATCACTAAGTTTACTTTCCTCTTACCTACTTACTTTTTGATTATTTACTTTTTGCTTTACTTAAAAGACTTATTTGCTATTCTAACTTTCTTAACGATCCCATAACCGGAAGTTATGACGGTAATTATATACTATCTGAGAGGTAAGCTTTGTTTAGTATATTCGGCTTGAGAGCGTTGCCATTTTTACCCATTTGCAAAGAATCAAATTTTAATGACATCTACATCTAAATACTATCCTGCTCCATCCCCAGGGTGTTTGGCTGGGGGCATGGCAAAGTAACTGATGGCATCTCCGTATTGCTTAAGCCTCAGGATTGCAATGGAGTTTATATTTAGTGAACAGTCAGTGGCTTGAATCAATCTTTCACTCCTTTATAACAATCCCTTTTCTTCGCCCGTGGCCCTGTCGGCCTCTTCTTCTAGCATTCCTCGCTTCAAAGAAACTCCCAGATAAAGACACTCTGGCCTGGTCCCACGTCCGTAAAAATCGCACAACCCTGACATGCATGCGAGCACTGGGAACGCTTTAACACGCGATAAATATTCCCCTCGTATATCCAGCAAGTTTCCGGTTGGCGTGTATTCGTCAAGAGCATGCTATCTCCCCCGTTTTATTGTTACTGCGCGCAAGATTTATGCCCCGTAAGGAGCATTTCTACCTCCACGGCACGTTGTGGCACATGGGCACTTCACATCTCCATGCACATTGTTTCCCAGCCGCGAGCTTCAAGACTTGTTTCACCCCGTCCAGAATAAGTAATTCTGGCATGGGATTAAGAAAAAGAAGTATGAAAATCCAATGAAATCTCCCTTTGGAGTTGCTAAAGTTTTTAAATATTTTCTATACCTGTAGTTGGCCAAATGGGAATAGAGAAGTAGTCACTACAGTTGCCTGATAGATAACTTGGTATTTAGCAGACCAGAATAAAATTTTCACCAAGGATAAATTTTAAAAAGTATGTAATAGAGATATCGATAGACAGTGGTAACAATTTTTCAGAGCAACACCATGGAGGCTCGCGAGGTCAAGATGAAAATTATAACTTTTCAATTATTTCCCTTTTAAAAATAAAAAAAATAGAAACATTACGCAGCTATTAGACTTTGATGCATAAAAATTACCTTTTTTGATCCATCCTAACGTGTACCCATCGATCTTTGTTTTTATTTTGAATGACCTTCCCTTTCACGATCTAATCTAATACATACTATCTAATAGTTAAGATTTGTCTAAAAATGCGCCTAGTTTTGCTCACACGCTGCTTCCAACCTTTCCATCTTTTGCTCCTCCGTAAACTCACTCTTTCATTTCACCCTGGAAATTGGGATATCCGGGTTCTACTCTCGGTCAAGTGGGAATATTTTTCTTATTTTCCCGCGCAGTGAGAGTTGCTGATCGATACCCGTGCATTTCTCAGGCTGTTCTTTTTCGGGCGCAACTGCAGCGTTGCTGGATTCGCCCGAGGCCGTTCGTTCGACGAGATGATTCTTGTCTCTCATTCTCTCTCCGTCTCTACCTCATACCCTCTCTCTCTCTCTTCTCTCCTCCTGTTTCTCTTCGTTCCTGTTCCCCGTCACGCCGAACGACAAAAGAAGGATCGATGGCGGTCGTTCTGGGAGGTGGACCACCTCGGTGAATGTACCTGCGTGCCCAGAAAAGCCGGAGAAACTTGCTCCTCATCTACAACCACATAATCCACTGCAAATCTGCGCAACTGAATTCGTTGAAATCATTAGGATAAAACCTCTATCTGATCGAAGGGAAAAAATACGTACCAATCACACCGTTCCCTTCCGGGGTAGGCAAAGTCACAAGGTTTCACTCATAAATACATATTTGTACACCTAACTCTGCTCCAATAATTTCTTCCATACTGAACTATCCTATTCAACCACTATTGACGCATGAGTAATTATCGGATAACGAAATACAGGAGGGTAAATTACACAAAAATGCGCTACAGTACTGTTCTAGCTATGCTACCAACATAAGATGAATAATTTGCATTGGTATTTTACTATCTCATACACGGAAAGAGGTACAAGACGTATGCAGGAAAAAGGCAAGACAAGCTGTTGGCAATACGTGGTGAATAAGAATGCAAGTAGTAGAGAGCAAGTTAGTCAACTTCCTTCGTTGCTGATCGACAAACCAACTTAAAGGTCTCATTGGCAACCATGATGGTCTCGAACAGTTCGTGGGAAAAAAATGACATTTTGAACCGATCCGTTCTGCAGTTCCAATCGATCGATCGATCAATTCCCAAATTTCATTCACATGATCTCACCCAGATCCTCAACCTCGTTTCCTCTCCATTCTGGCTAATTCCACGTCTGAAATCTAACTCGCAAGCCACTGCTGGGGCGTGTTGCTGGAGACTTTGGGAGACCGGCCAAGAAATAGGTGAGGGAATAGAGAAAAGAGATGGGAAGAGAAAGAAATCTATAATGAATTGCATGATAGCGGTGCTTTTAAGCGTCCCTCTCAACTCATATTAAATGCCCGCTATCCTCTGCTTTTAGAAATAAGGAGCATTCATATCTATTAGTTCAGCATTGAATCTCTGAAAAAGTTTAAGGAAGATTATATCATGAGTATAAAAATGGTAAATTGACCAGAGATAAGATAGTTTTACGATACCCTTTTTCCCTTGACCAATAAAGGAGACCACAAAAGCTGCCGACTAGACTTTTAACCAAGTTTATCCAAACTAAAAATATCAATAAACTGTTTCAAATCTCCGAATAGAAGGCTTACATGGAATATTGCCTTGGAAGTGTTTTACAATGGAACTCTCAAAGCCGTATCGTTTCAAGACGTTTGTCTCTATACCATCTCTCTGTCTTTTCGAGTCTTCATTACTGGTATTTTATTTTTTTATCACTTCCATTGATAGAATCGCTTCGCCAAAACTGTCATTTTTATTCAAGAGTCATAAAAAAATTAGTACGCATGAAAACGATAAATTGCATGGGTTACGCCCGGTTTAACCCAAAGGACTTGGCAGAATGTTTGTTTCGAATTCTTAAAAGTTCTCGTAATGATACGCATAATATTTCGGGTGACGAGCAAATGCGGGGGCTTAAGAGAAAAATACTCTTCAGCATGTCCTTTTTGGCAATCTGAGAAGGGATCCGGCAGGGCCAGGAGAGGGCAACAAATAAAGAGAAGAGAAAGATGATTCGAAAGAATACCGCGTCCGAAGATCTCTCTCAGGGCATTGTAAGGGCTAACCTACGCCAGAAAGGAAGGAAGGAGTGTTAGGGAGGGAGGCCGTCATTTCGTAAAAATGGCAAAAGAGGGCGTTCTTATTCAGGGCTGCATGCGAAAGGGATAAAAGCTTTCTCCGTGACGTCCGAACGACTCGGAGGAAACGAATATAAATAAAAAAAAGGAAAGACCGTAGAGGAGAGTGGCCCTGGACTGCATTTAAAATACCACTACGGAAGTTGGGTTGGAGCGGTCGTGAAAATCTTCCCTTGCAAAAAAAGGCTTTTGCGAAAAGTGCGTGAGATATCACTCAAGAAAAAATAAAAGGAAACATAATAAAAACCCTCTCCCCTTCCATCACTCTTTCCTCTCATGTCCAACCTCACCAAAACGATACGAATAAAGCTGTTTGGGGCGTTTCCTTGGTAACAGAAAGGCTGTATTGTCGGTTGTGCGCGCGAGTAGTATGCAAATGGAATCTGCGAAGATGCGAGCGTCACAAAGAGGTGAGATGGGGCCGAAATAAACGTAGCGTGAATTGTTGTCATATCGGAATCCGTATATTGAATTTTACGGTCCATCACATAGTCTATTGGAATATATTATAGCACATATACGTCGGGTACAGGCGTTTGGGAGAATAAGGATATTTTCCAACGGCTGAATGACTTTACGCCAAAAATATTGAGGTAAAAGAGTTTCATTGGAAATGCCTTTGAGAACATTTTGGAAATTACGATCATATCCCTTAAAACCTGGCATTCTGAACCGATTTACTTTGCAGTGACGGAATGAATCGGTGGCTATGGACCATGACTCACAAAAATTCTAAGTGTTTTACCTCTCGTTAAAACACTACTTAATGATAAAATTCGAAGTTATACGGCTATAAATATTTTTAAAATTATTTATTGCACATACATGGAGTTAATTATCCGTTAATATAAAATATTTTAATTGTTGAAGGGACCACTTCACGAATACAATATAATCTTGCAGGCCCTTTCCACTATAAATAAAACATTTAGTCATTCTGACTTAATGTAAAATCCTTAGAGCATCCGTAATCAGTTGCATTGAAGGATCTAGGGAAGTAAACAATATCAACTGGGGGAGAAAAACGAAAATTTATGACTTTTAGACTACAACAACGTCTCATTTCACCCGCCTCGTAGTCACCGCAGACATAACTTTGTCGCAGATGGCGTACCTAGCCCATGTAAAATTGAAACAGTGATGCTCAAAAAACTAACGACATTCGATTTTTAAAGATTGTCGTCGTGCATGGCAAATAAACGGTCCGATTTTAACGCCTACAAGCCGCAAGAAAGAACAATTTTAGACGGACACAGTTTATTATCCTGTATACATTCACATCTCACTCACTACATCAATTAGTCACTGCTCCAACTAGAGGGAAAAATACACTTGATCTTTTAGCGACAAATATTCCACACATGGCTGTAAACATAGGTACGGATAAGGGAATAAGCGACCACAAGATAGTTAAAGCTAATTTTTCCGTGAGCATGATCAAGAAACATAATCCACAAAGAAAAATCTACTTATATAATAAGGCTGACTACGAAGGTATGAAACGAGAGTTGCAAAAGTCATTTACTAATTTTAAAAAAATAAGTATCAACAGTAATACTGAGGTTTTGTGGAATACTTTCCTCAACGTTACACGATCAGTAGTTAGCAAATACATACCAAGTAAATGGAAAAGAGCCAATGCAGAGCCTAGGTGGTATAACGCGGAGGTTAGAAAAACATTAAAGCACCAAAGAACATGTCATGCTAGGTTAAAAAGGGCAAAAATTAACAAATCCTCCGAAGAACTATACACAGTCACCGAAAATTACAAAATATCTAAACTCTTAGCAAAAAAAGCGTGCCGAAGGGCGTTAGCTGATTTCAAAAGTAAATTACTGGGAGAACAATTGAACGATAATCCCAAGGCATTTTGGTCGTATGTTAGGGACACTCAAGGAAATAAATCAACAGTACACACGCTTAAGAATATCAAAGGGGAAAAGATAACCAACAGTCTACAAAAAGCCAATTCGTTAAACTCATTCTTCAAAAGCATTTTCAGTACTTATACACCACATCTTTTCGATCCGCAGCCAGTTCGTTCCCAAACATGTATGCCTGAAATTATTATAAATTGTCGCGGCATAGAACAGCAGCTAAAAAATATTAACCCCAACAAATCCCCCGGTCCAGATCAAATACCTGCTCGCGTATATAAAACAATGGCATCAGACATAGCGCCTTACTTAGAATTAATATTTACCAAATCTTTAGTAGATCATGTAGTGCCTAAGGACTGGAGAGTAGCAAATGTCACACCTATATTCAAAAGCGGCGACAGGGAAGACCCTAGTAACTATAGGTCTATTTCTCTCACATCCATTTCCTGTAAGGTATTTGAACACATAATCGTAAGCTCCATTATGAGTCATTTAGATAGGGAGGAATTGTTAATAAATAACCAACACGGATTTCGAAAGGGTAGATCTTGCGAAACCCAATTGGCCCTCTTCGTTCATGACATCTTGCTCTCGGGTGAAAATAATGTCCAAGTTGACGCGATATTCCTCGATTTTAGGAAAGCTTTTGATAAGGTACCTCACGTTAAGTTGCTCTCAAAACTAGAAGCATATGGAATAGATAAAAACATTATTAGTTGGATTAATCAATTCTTACATGGGCGGGAACAAAGGGTTGTCATAGACGGTATCATGTCAAACACAGTTAGCGTTACATCGGGTGTTCCTCAGGGAAGTGTAATTGGTCCACTTTTATTTCTCTTGAACATTAATGATATTAGTAACGTCGTTAAAAGTAAGCTTAGACTCTTCGCAGACGACGCGGTTGTGTATAGGGATATAAACAATTCCGAAGATAGCGACTCGTTAACAATCGACCTACTTGCTATTCATGCTTGGTGCGAAAAGTGGCAGATGGAACTAAACATAAAAAAGTGCGTAGCAGTCAGCTTTTGGAAAAAGAAAAATAGGTCATTTAGGGAATACAGAATTAAAAATACAGAAATTATTCTCGCCGAGTCTGTTAAGTACTTAGGAGTCACAATTAGTCACGACCTATCTTGGGGAAAACATGTTAGGGAAATATGCGGTGAAGCATATAGGAAGCTAGGCTTTATCAAGAGAGTACTCGGAAAATGTGATGAGAAAGTGAAAGAACGTTATTTTTCAATCGTTAGGCCTCATCTGGAATATGCTGTTAGTGTATGGGATCCATACGAAACGGGGTTGATATCAGAGTTAGATCGCGTCCAGCGAAGAGGAGCTAGGTTTGTGAAACGATGCTACGATAAGTTGGCTAGTGTGTCTGGACTGTTAGAAGAATTAGGATGGGAATCGCTATCACAGCGTAGATTACATTATAGGCTTAACCTCCTAAATAAATTTCAGGAAAATCATTTTACTGACGACGTAAAAAACATACTATTAACCCCTTCGTACTACGGCAGATTAGATCGCGCCAATAAAATTAGAGAGATAGATTGTAGAACCGATAGGTATAAAATGTCATTTTTTCCGCGTACCATTCGGGACCATAACAGCTGTGATCGTCGTCATGAATAGTTCGAGTATTGACAATAGGCAGGCAGTTAATCTTTCTCATTATATTCTCCTCTTTCTTATTTATGCATGATGTAAATAATGATGTTCTTATTTATGCATGATATTTTGAATCTGTAGTAGTAGTCTTTGTATCCCTTGCATGTTAGAACGATTGGAGATACAATGTTTCTTGGGTATTAGATTTGTAATTGGCGCTTTGCATGTGTGGTAAGCGGGTTTTTAATGTAATGTCGGTGTTCTAACATATCATTCATGCATGCCTGGTGCGAAAGCACCCCCTGCCACACACCCTTTGGGTGGCTTGCAGGGTATGACGTAGATGTAGATGTAGATGTATTATCGTAAATCCGCATTGTTTCATGATATTTATCTTTACTTATGCTACATTTGATTGCAAAATCAAATACAAATATTCACTTGCCGCAGTATGATATAGCATCTTTCAGTAATATTAGAAACACGGCACAAACTATCACCAAGATTTGTGCGGTCTATTTTTTTTTATTGTTGAGCGGCGTCTTTTTCTTTAATTATAAGTTATAAGTTTCTTTAACCATAAATTACAGGCTTAATCTGTTAACTAAATTTCAGCAAAAACATTTCCCTGGTGACGTAAAAAACATACTATTAACCCCCTTGTACTACGGCAGATTAGTTTGCGCAAATAAAATCAGAGCGATAGATTGAAGAATCCATAAGTAAAAAATGTCATTTTTTCCGCGTACCATTCGGAACAATAACAGCTGTGATTGTCGTCATGAATAGTGCAAATAGTGACATTATCTAGACTGTAGATCTTTTTCTTTATTTTTTCTACGTCCTTATTTATGCATGATGTAAATATTGATGTTCTTATTTATGCATGATATTTTGAATCTGTAGTAGTAGTCTATGTATCCCTTGCATGTTGAAACGATTGGCGATAGAATGTTTCTTGGATGGTCGATTTTTAATTGTTCAATGTAGTTTCAGTGTTCTGCCGTATAATTCATGGATGCCTGGTGTGGAAGCACCCCCTGCCACACTCCCTTTGGGTGGATTGCAGGGTGAGATGTAGATGAATACAGCTACATTTGTTAAAAATTGTTACGATAGAATGTTTCTTGGTTAGTAGATTTTAATGGGCGCGTTGCATGTGTGGTACGCTGGTTTCAATGTAATTTCGGTGTTCTGACGTATAATTCATGCATGCCTGGTGTGGAAGCACCCCATGCCACACACCCTTTGGGTGGCATGCCGGGTATGACGTAGATGTAAGTTTCGCAAGAACACCTTTGCCCGCGAGTGATGCTCACCAGGTAGCCACGAGCCGAAAAGATTCATCGATCCCATCTCGCCCGCATCGCCGACATAAACTTTCCCATCACGACGGCGATGCGCGCATAATCGCTCACAGGAAGCTCTAATTACGACCGCCTCCAATATCTTCAGATCGCACTTGATTCTCGGGCCGCCCTTTATCGATGTGCCCAAGCAATCGCACTTTCGCAGGCTTCATTATCTTCCATTGCTCCCATTCCCCCTTCCCCACGACCAACTTCCTTCCCCTCCACCCCCCAACACCCCTTCCCTCCACCAAGATTTCGTCTCCTATCGATCTGAATCGGTTTCCGTTATCGGCTTCCAGTCATACCACCGCCCTCTCCCACCCCCACCCAAGGCTCGACTTACCCGAACCCCCGCCCAAGTAATGCTTACCCCTCCACCCCCACAGCAACTTCTCGCCGTCTAAAATTTCCGATTCTCGCACGACCAAATCTGGTACACTCGTAGGTAGCCGTCGGCACCTAGACGTAGTTAGCGACTACGCCCTCCAACGGAGAGTAAGTTATGTAGACTTCATGTATTAAGTGATTTATAAGTGGATATATTTTCTAATGACTTCTTAAGAATATTGCAGTTCCTGAAACTAAACCCGGTCAATTGCACCATGAAACTAAAATTTCAGAAGGAAACTGCAGAAAGAGACGTTATAAGAATACATTTTCCACGAACCGTCAGACAAAATGAAAACTGATAAGAATGTATAAATAATAGGCTGCTGATTGTATAAATAATACATAATAGACTCTATGATAATTGCGTTGTGAAAGTGCTGCAAGATTTTTTTATCAATAGTGTTCTTACAAGCACTATTGGCGCATCTCGTACGCTTGTTTTACTTCGAAATTGTTGCCTCTCGGCTCAAATACATATTTTATCATCTACATCTACATACTACCCCGCGATCCGCCGCATGGACGTGTGGCAGGGGGTGGTAGGTCAACAGCCGTGTAAAGATGTAAAATTTTTGGAGGTGAAATGGTGACATGTATACTATGGGAGTGTATTTAGAGGAGATCAGTTTTTATTGTGGTCGCTTATTGTGCGCAGAAAGAACGAGTTTTTGTACCTATCTGTTCGGCAGAGTATCTGTCTTATTTGATCGCATCTGTCAGATCTTGAAATGTAGTGAGACGTCATGATAATAATAAGTCTTTTAACATGTGTGCAGTACGCTAATTTGCATTAATGTTCTTGAAAGACACCATTCACAACTGAAGGACATGGATCGCTACAGGAAAAGGTCTCATGGACCACTGCTGTCCGTAAGATACAGATTGTTCTGTTTTTGTCATACCATATTCAGCTCCCAGCTTCTATAACATTAGTATTATATTGTGAAGTGTATTTCTGGTTGATAACTCCCCACTGCCACACAACCTCGAGGTACACGGATATTACCTGTGAGGCAAATGTATGTTTATAAGGTCTTACGGTCGTTTTACCTCCGTAGTGGGAATAGCCCAAAGGTATTGGAAAAACCTCATGCCTACGACCTACGATCCAACCTGTTTTATGTTTTGCCAAAGCCAAACTTAACATTGTACAAACTTTGTTTTATCTATATGGGGCCCAATCTTTTTAATTGTTTGCCTCAAAAAATCAAGTCTATAAAGCATGTAAAATCTTTTCCGAAGCAGGTTAAACTTTGGCTGTTAACTGCAACAAATTTGATATATGATATTTTCCAGAAATTGTTGTAACAATCTTTTGGGAATCCCTGTTTATAAATAAAACTCTAGTACTAATTCAATTTGTTATATCTCTAGTTTGTATCAATTGTTTGCCCCTACGAATTAAATAAACCAATCATATTAAATCTTTCCTTAAGCTGGTTAACCTCTGATTGTTGAATTTTTTTCTGTATTAACTTTTATACTGTCACTTCTGTAGTGATCATTTTGCTATATGTGTTGCATCTGTCCTGAAGGTGCTCCCGACAACAGGCAATGCCTTAGGGGTCACCTAAAGCTCCGGTCAACTATTTTTGCAAAGTGATTATGTAATCTTGGATCATGTTTAAAGGGGCAACAAAATTATCATTATTATTATTACTAGGTAGATGCTTCTCTAGGCCTAAATTTTTTATACTCATACCCACATACAACCTTCGTATAAATAGCCACCCCTGGCAGCTGTCGACAACGAGACGTCGTCCGAGACGGCCCTGTCTTGGAGAGTTTTCGCTCGGTATTGGAAGAAAAGGAGTGGTGGGAAGGGAGGGCGGAAGGGAATAAAAAAGGGGCAGAAGGCCTACGCCCTTAGGGAACGTCCCATGTCCCTCGTGTGTGTGTGTGTGTGTGACTTGTAGCATGCGAGCGTCTGTGTGGGTTGAGAAATACGTACCCTACTTCGTGAACCGGGATGTATGCCCCGGCTTTACAGTCTGGGGGCGTCGGACTTGGGGACGTCGTGTGTGAGTGGGTGGTGGCTGAAACTTTTCACTCGGATGACGTGAGAGGGGACAAGGTGTACAGTACAGAGGGGTTGGTTTTACGTGTCCTCCACCCATTCCACCCTCTCCCTCATCCACCCCTCCCTCCCTCCTCGCATCTTTCCCCTCACAGACCTCACCACTCCCCTCTCACGACACCACCGCCCCGGAGTCACCAGGGTGTTAAAGGGAGGAGGGTGTGAAAGGGCATGAGGGTGTGAGAGCTACAAAAAAAATAGGGCGGGTGTTCCTTCAGCCCTGCCTCCTTATCTCTCAGGACCAGGGGCGACGTTCAGGGTAAGGGAAAGAGGGGAATTCTGGGAAAAGTTTCACGACATAGCCTCGGGGCAGGTGTCTGTGCGGGTACATACTGGGTGCGTGGTGTTGTGTGCGGAGAAGATGGCGTGTTTGAGGGGAAGATATGTAAGGTCGCGTCCCCCACTTCCCTCCCACATTGAAAAGGACCGTTCATTCCCTCTGCTTACCCTCACTTCTTTTCGTTCTCCTTCTTAGTACACCCGCACCCCTATTGCCACCAGCCATCACCCCCTCCGTTAAGGTGACATCTATCGCCGAGAGACCCTTTTATTTCATCCGGGATCGTCTCTTAGCAGTTTTATCTACGGCCGCCTCATACCCTTCCGCTAAGCCCAGGCCTTTAACTCCGCTCTTCCCACCGCCAAGAGTGAGTTCCCACCCTTCAAACCCCAAACCCCTCTCCTTCTCCCAGCTATCCCTCACGATTTTTATGGGTCACCGGAGATATTATTCCATTGCTTTAAAGCCCCATACTCCTCCAATTTACGCTGCGTTCCCCTTTATTTGCTTCACTCGTCTCTCTCTCTCTGTCTCTCTTCTCTTTTTTACCGAAAAAAGAGAATAGGAAAGGAGGTAATTCATTCGATTTTTACTTCACCCAAGTTGGGTTGGTTGAAAGAGATGCGAACCGTTTTCTGTCCCTTATATTTTCCCCACTATCTCCCTCTCTTTCTCTCCCTATTTCATTCGGATTACGTTTTCCTTAGCGCTGTTCCCCAGCGGTCCGATTGCTTTATTCGTACCTCGATTTTTACAAATGGAGCTCCATTATCCTCGGAGGGATTTACGATAACGTTTCCTTAAAGCCGCTCCCGCAGCGCAGTTCTTTCAAATTTTCGGACTGGATGCGAGTTCGTTACTTACAGAGGATAATCCGGAATCCAGCAATTTGTTATTAAGGTTTTAAATGTTTTACTTCGTTTGAACGGCGCATACCGGGTGGAAAATTGGTCGTTCGAAACAAGGAAAAGAAAAAGAAGGTACATTTGATACCACTGCCCCTATTAACCAAGCCTATATTCCAGTAATTTCCGCACTAGTTTAAATTAAGTTTTCTTTAACGACGAATGATTTGATAGAAATTCATGGAATACGTAAAAACGAATCTTCGAGAATAATATACTGCTAAGACCAGCAGAACTTCTTCATTCCTTTAAATTTGAAGCATTTCTTCAGGTACCATTAATAAAATTAGAATATTATTTCAAATAATAAGATCAAGGTTTCTACAGAAGATCAAGGATACTTACAGTGTCCTTGAAAAAGATTTAAAGGAAAGAAAACGAACGTGAATCACGTTGCAGACCGGATTTTTTTGCTTATATTTCACCTGAGTGTATAAATTTTGCCCTACAGCCTTTCCTCAGTCATCTATGAGAGGATAAAATATGCCAAGCATGAACATGTCAGGCATAAAATAGTGTAAACAAGTGATAAATTTATGTTGATGAGTACATAATTTTTGAATTAACGTTTATTGCTATTTTTCTAGCATTGCTGTGCTTTGCATACTGACTTATTACGGATGGCAAACAATGATCTACATTTACAAATTCAAAATTGCGCATAAAAATGTTGAAGTTACTTCATATACCTGCGCTAGACTCGTTGAAAAATTATTCTGATTCTCGATAAGGGTTGGTCTCTGACTTTTTTCGGTATTACCGTTCATCAGTGCTGCTACTTAAAACAAATAACTTCCCGTATATTTGCACTCCACCTATTTCCTGAAGGCAGGGATGTATTGTAAATATGATGGAGATAATTAAGACCACTTTTGTTTACAAGCATAGCTATTTGTTATAATGCGGGAGAGATTGGCTCTGATGAAACGAGATAGGAGTTAATTTGAAATGATAGCAGCTTTGACTAATAGTTTATGAACCGAATAGATAAACACTCCAATGATTCTTCTCTACCGATATTAGAGTTTTTTAAACGAACCAAACTAATGTCTTAGTTCGTGGAAAGTTGAGCACTTGTCTATAATTACACTTCATTAATTCTATTCAACTGGGACAGTGAGATTTACTGCATTGCGAATAGTCATGAGCGGATAGTTAGACCTTAGACCATTAGCATTTTAAAAAATAAGGATGGGTAAAAGTTTTTCTTTATTCATCATAAAGATCACCAATTTTCATCCAGAAAACCACTACATATTTTCAAGTACATAAATGACAAAGCGCCCTATTTTTAATCAGCAAAATTAGCAGAGTAAGAATTTTCGTCAAGGTAATGAATAAATCCTCAGATGAGAACCGCTGATATTAAAAAAGATATTACTTCAAGCTATGATGTGGCGGGAATTTGCCCATGAGTTAGCTGCACCCTGTAAGAGCATTTCTTTGTTGAAGGAAATGTATTCACGAGCGAAGCATAATTCAAAACCTTTCCTACCACCGTGACCCTCATAACTCAACCAAAACGTTGAATTACTCTCGTGGTATGAAAGTGAGTTTGGTTGTGAGCCCAAAGCCTGGGACTCTAATACCCCTGCGTCCATCTTTCCAGCATTGTGTCCGGACTTCACCAGCTCTACCGTCGACTAGTGCTATTCTTCTTCTCCGCCAAGGGAAAAGACAGGGAGAGGAAAAAAACACAGTCCGATGCCCCAGATTCAGACGTTTTCCCTTTTCCAATCTCTTTTAGTGTATGTGGCGGTAACATTAGCGGCAAGAATAGTTCATTTTATTAATTAATTAGGAATTATTTATTCCTTCAGTTTTAAATGTTTGCATGAAAGCAAAATAATTTCAAGTTTCTATAATTTTGTGACAATTTTTGCCTGTCAGCGTGTTTGTAAAGGTATAAAGATATGGCCCTAATTAGTAAAAATAAAATAACTCGATAGTAATTTCCACACTGTTTTAATAAAAACCGACCATGACATCGGTATCTTTATATTGGTACACTTTATGCCAGTATCAAGGTATCACCTTGATAATGAGATAAATGTAGAAACCACGGTGTTTTTATCAAAATTGTATGGAAATTACTATCGAGTTACTTCATTTTTACCAGTATGGATATACAATATTTCCGCAAAGTTATGCCCGAAACTCTTTCATGTAGACGTGACTTATGTTGCTTGATGGATTCAATTTTTACTTATGCTTAATAAATTAATGCAGTCATTTATCAATGATGACTTACGCTGTCACGCATGATTTCATTTCTGGACGAGTATTCTGAAATCCATCAAATGAATGAGCTAATTATACTAATCAGCAGTTGTATGTTCACCCGTGTACTACACGTTAGCATGTTTGTTAAAGTAGTCCTCTCTTGATTTCTGATTTGACCAAGCAATGATCTCCCGACTGCTTTCTGGTCATCACAATCGGCTAGAGGAGTGTGCGAAATTTTTGTTGGAATTTGTTCGTCCATTGCATGTTTGATGCGGAATCACCCCGTACCACACAACCTGGTGGTGGGCTGCACGGCATTTGTTGATGTGGATGTAGATTCCATTTTTCCTACCACACTATCATAATTTTTCTCTTAAAAATATCACATTTGCAACACAATCGTCACATTCGTTAAAAACTGCTACGAACGACCATACAGTGTTACATAACTGTTCGAGGGATTAAGGTGGGAGCCCCTAGAGACTCGGAGGCTGCATGTTAGGCATAGGCTGCTTGAGATATTCAGGACTGGTGTGTTTCAGAGCGACGTAGAGAATATTATCATAACGCCTCACAACATTTCTAGGTCTGACAGATGCGATAAAATAAGAGATACTCTGCCGAACAGATAGGTACAAAAAGCTCTTTCTTTCCGCGCACAATAAGCGACCACAATAAAAACTGAGCTCCTCTAAATACACTCCCATGGTACATGTCACCATTTCACCTCCAAAAATCTTACATCTTTACACGGCTGGTGACCTACTACCCCCTGCGACACGCCCAAGCGGGGGTAGTATGCAGATGTAGATGTAGATAGGTAGCAGATGGACATAGGCATTTATAACGTCCATTCGACAATTTAATTACCATCATAGTAATACACGGTAATTACAGATATGGAGGATGATTTCTTGAGCACTCCACCGGATAAGAAATCCTACGCGCGTCGAAATTCCGATGAACGAATTGCTACTCATCATTATGTCTACCGCATGGACATTTATGAGTGAGTAGTTCTTCTAAACTAGATTTGATATTTCGTTTGGTGCCAAAATCAGAGAGGACTTGTAGATCATACATCACATCTTTAAAAAACTCCCTAGTCAGTTTTTCGTTTGCAAGTTATTTTGATAATCGGTGATTGGTTTGGTGAAAGTCTTCAAAAATGAAATACGTAGATAATGAAAGTAAGACATTTACTGTTTCCTCATCCAGCGAAAATAAAAAAAAATGCTGACCATGAATAAGAAATTGGTCCTCATCGAAGGAAAGCTTTAGATTTCGGTTCTTGAACAAAAAAGCAGTCAGTGAGAGAGCTGACGTGACAATTATCGATACATTAAAACTCATCTGCGACAGTTTTCATATCGAAAAAATACTTAACCACCGGCAAAATAACTGGGTCATGATTTGGTGAGAACTCGCTCCATCCTAAGTCCCCATTGTGTGGCTTGCAGAACACAATGCAGACAGACGTATATCCTTCTCCCTCCATTTCAAAGTCTCCACCTTTGGTTCTCTTCCGCTTCACTGTTCCTCCAGAGACGAGGGAACGCGAATGAGTAAGGCGAATGCCCGTAAACATTCCTTACCGACTTAGTGTCTGAAGCCCGACACCCATAGACACACACACACACACACCTAAGGGGACCGTTCCATTGCGACTGTTTATCCGGCGCGCGTCGGTTGCCATCCCAGTCACTCCTGATTTCTGGAGCGCTTGAGGGAGAGGGGGGTATAGGGATGAGGGGCGGTTGGCTCGGATGGAATCGCAAGGGGTGGGAAGACGTGTGAGGGTTGTGCATAGGGACGGGATTAAGTCTCCTTCCGTGTGTCCTATCCAGCATACGAAAAAGTTTCGTCCCAGGCTCCGCGCTGAAATTATCGTTTTCCATTTGTCCTCTCGAGGTCCCCGAGCGAGTAAATTCTGGGACAGGGCTCCGGAATCGCAGCATTATTGTGCTTCCTGGACTCTTTGCTTCTTTTTTCTTAAGGCAAACATCTGCAGCACGTTCAACGTCGGCAGAATAACAAATGGCAAGATGAGACAAAGTCTCGCATGGAAGAACAGAGCAGTAGTACTAGTTGTAATGCGAGGTAAATAACTAAAGTTTGAACGTGTTCGCTGCTCTAATAAAAAATAAACCACGGTTAAGGACTCATAATTTTGAGCACATAATTATTGTGACAATATGAGACTCTCATACCAATCTCTAAAATATTTGGTTGGTGCCAAAAATCCTTTAACATACGCCCTCAAGACGGCTTGCAGTTTACACCGTGGATGTAGATGAACTAAGGTACACAAAAAATAAATTTCAAAAATTTGCAAATTTATTAGCTTGAAACTTTTGCAGGCAATAGAATATTCTTTACGAAGACCACAGGATATTCTTAAATTAGTTAACCAAGATAAAGTTTCAAAAATTTGCAAACTTCATGGAACTTACGACATTAATAACCTTTATGAAACCATACTAAGTTTCTATTCTTATGTAACGATGAGATATCATATAGTTAGGTCTGATTCTATTGATTTCACCAAATGAGGTATTTTACACCAAAAAGAGATGGTGGGTACGTTGAAAGGGGAAGGATTTCTAATATAATAGAGGAGAGATTCTCGGACAAAAGGTTTTGCAGACATAAGAATGGAGAACATACATAAAGTTATAAAGAAGGAAGGAAGGGTGGCTGAAGGTGCAGATTCATTCACTGACACACACCATTGAGTTGGCTTGCAGGACAACAAGTAGGTTTATGAAGATACATACAGATTCATTCAGACATAACTGAAGCCAGTACGATGTCCATTTGCTGGCGGCAAATATGTCCATTTCAAACAGCCCATAACTTACCTACACCATTCTCTACGCACCACCTAAAGGACTTGCAGGAGTAAAATAGGTAGATATAGCAGTCCTTGAGGCCTCATTGAGAGAAGGGTAAGTCTGCATAATTTGAACCACCTACCTTCAATCTAACTTCGTCAAAATTCGTAAGAAGAAGTAAATGGGTATAATTTCGTCTGAATTTCCAATTACATGTCCAAAACTCCCGTAATAACACGCCATAAATAAGAAAATGTTTTAAGCATACTATTTGTGTATGATTTCCATTACTGCATGTTTGGTGAGCTCCAACGTCACAACAGACATGCAAGCTAAACGTGAAGAATTGTTTTTATTATATAAAAAATTATTCAAAATTTGCACACAATGACCCACCAATACTGCTCCAGATACCACTACATTTAATGAATTGATGCCACTACACAATGAATTTATGTATTAATATTCACTTTATGACGTCTGTGCGAGAATAGACGAGATAATATGTCAGGCCATTTCCAAGATTCAACCGTGACTAGTGTCTTGTAAGTGTTCCTACTTCACTTCTACAGTTAGCTACTTCTTTTTACTCTAGGAGCTATGATTTTTATTTCATGGCCCTCCATGCTGTCCTCTCAATGCACCGTAAATTTTTGAACTCTTTTTACGTACGGCAGGTAGGAACAATTTTAAAAATAAATGTTACAGTCGACTCGGAAAAGTCTCCATAACTCTTCACCCGAAGGAAAAGCACCCGTTCTTTTCCAATCTCTAGAATGAGGTCGCTTACTCGTTAAGTGCCTCGGGGGATGGAGCATTTAGGCAACTCAGTGGAAGGAAAAAGGGAGCACATTATGTAAAGCATCCATCCCAGATCCTTGCATGAATCTCCATGAATCGTACTAGCCCTCGCCAAAGTTTCCTCAAAGAATGAGGAAAAATATATTTGCAAATGAGGAGGGGAAATTGCCTTCGCATTAACATTCTTGAGAGATTTGGTGAATAAGAAGATGATGTTAAGAATGTCAAGGTGACGAGAATTAAATGAGAATATACATAACGTCGTTTCAATAAATTTTTCCTATAGTTCTCTTAAAATGACCTTTTATTATCAAAATATCATGAATACTGTGAAAATTATACTTTTTGAGTTACTCACAGTCAACTTTAACGAAACAAAAAGTAAAAGCTTACTTTGTGACGCATTTTCGTTCAAGTTTGAGTACATCGATTTGAATTTTTTTTACCACAAATAATTTTGCAAATGGAAAGAATCGCTCCTAATTTACAAGGAAACTTAAATTGGCTTGAAATTTCAAAGAATGTTACATATTTCTTAATTCACCGTCAAAATTGAATAATTATATTCTGAACGTAATGTCATTTTTGCAATAAAATTATTTAGAAGCTACTATTGGTCAAAGTTATCTGAAAAAATTGACCAGACTTCATCCATATGCATCCGAAATTTTTAAAGAGAAATCATTTTGTGAGAACACGAATCTTTTTGGCGATTAAATTACTTCGTTCATTATTCATTGTCAGATTAAATCATTTGACCTGAAACGGTCCTCATACAACTTTTGAAATTTGTGAAATAAGTTTTTGCCATCACGTTTCTACCCACAAAATATTATTCATTCAATTTTACATATTATGTTCTCTACTTCCTCTAGTTTAAACTTTCCGGTCATTGATTGTCTAAACTACCATTTGACCCCGCGATGCAAAAAAATTGAGATCATCCTCCTTGAATATAAGATATAGTGCTGGCACTAACTATGTGGTGACTCTGAATTTACATCTCCAGGAGATACTTGCATACTTCACCTTTCTTGAATTTACTTTATCTAGGCTTACGCATTCTATTATTCATCCAATACTTTTGTTGCTTCATAACTTGCAATCTTAGAGTGTTTACGTTTCTTCCTCTTGAGTTCTGATTAATCTCGAGACATGATAGCCATTGTAATTTCACGGTTCTTTCCGATTACGAGTATCAAATAACTGGTTTCTCCTCTTGTCGATAAAAAGGTCAGAGATTGTTACTTGTTGTCGTTTGGCAACTCGGATCAATTATTCTAGTCCTTATCGGTTTCAACTGATGAATGAATGCTTATCTTCGACGAGCTAAAGCTTCCGAGATCTCTACTATCCACTTATACGTAATATTTCATCTCACAATTGAGTAGCGGGGGTGATAAATTTTATCGTCTCCTATTATCTTGAGGACGTCTAGAATGAGATGGAGGAGTTGCATAATGGCGGCTGGGTCTTGTTTCAAAATAAAGTTTATCACGAAGTCGAGACCTAACTTATGAATTTAGAGCGTTCAAAGATCACTGGACAACCATTTGTTAAATACTTCAAGTACTGCCTTGAAAGTGGATAGTGTTATCTCGCTAAGAAATAGCTAATCCATTCATGTCCTATTTCTTCAAACTAATGCCAGAATATTAAAGCCCTACGTATTCATTATAAATCGTGATAAAGTTATAGGATTGTCTACAAGATTTAACCCATACTTCGTTTCGGAGATTTTCTTGTATTGGGTTTATCCGACAAGGAAAGTTTAAAGAATGTTAAGATAGATTGATGTATTGCAAGCTTAATATTATTTCGGGTTGTGATAATGAATATACATCCATTATAGCCTTTTTGGTTAACTTGTGTCGTATTTAACATTTTGAGTTACATTGCGAATTTATATAGGTATGAATAAATTCCTCTATACTACCTTAGTGCTTTGTACACTCCAAAAAATAATAATTCTGTTTTTATTCCATATTCAAAATGACGACAGCCATCATAGTAGAGGGAATTTTACTATCTGAATATTGCCAAGACAAAGCCAAATCATTAATATTAATATGCATTCACCTTCGATCAGTTAGAGATTACAACCATGTTTTCTTCAACAAGTCGGTCACACTACCTAAACCTATCGTAATATCATTTTGAAAGCCTAGTTTCTATTCCCATAACTCTATTACTGAGAGAAATGTGTGTACAAATATTATTTTTAAACCACCGATTGTTTTTTACATCTAACAAACGATAGCGCTGCAATCAAAGTTTACTCATCCCTATCTTCGGAACGACTTTGTGTTACGTCTTAAAACTTCTTCGCTCCCACCCGAGCTTCCACCGCCCTTCCTCTTAAGACAGGCGTGCCATGAGCGATATAAAAAAGAATATCTCACACTTCCTCCAGGAAAACCTGAAGCACACTTGATGAGTGAACAAGAAGGGTTTTGCAACTTCGTCCCTTTTCACACTCCCCTTTAAAAGCACATAAAAAATAAAGCCTTCGGATAGCAAACCCCCTCCACTTCCGTCCTCGACCAACGCCCCCCTCACGTCATTCCGCCCCTCCCCCCCGATTCCTTACTTTACATGCAAACCCTTTCCGACATTTTCTCTATCCCCAAGTCCCTCATCAAGTTTCCCACCAGGGTTTTTTAGATCTGCGTCGAACCAACCCCCTAGGGTCTGGGAGCCTGAGATGGAGGAGTATAGTTGAAAATATCTTGAGAGAGAGATAGCGGAATCAGGTATGCTATAGTACGATGCGTAACTAATTTAGGCCTACATATCGTTTACCTGCATCTATACAAGAAATTTTCCAACCACCTCAAGGGTTTATGGCAGTGAGTTTTCATCAACATGCACTGCGATTTACGCCACAAAATTCGATAACATTTCGACTTTTTGTTCATTTGCATAAATCTGAAAATATTTATCAGATGGAGAGATATTTCGTCAAAATGTCCATCACATGTTATGGAAGCTGCCTTACCAATTCAATACAAACTATGAATATCACTGTGTTTTGCGACTACATAAATGCAGGTACAATATTTATGCAGGAAGCATGCGAGACGTGAAGTCAGCGCCACGTTGCAGATAAAGAGGACTATTCAAAACCTGCATTCGAGATCAAACTCAAGCCGTACTACCTATCAACAAACTGATTGTGAAGTCTAAACGGCAGCTTCTATGGTCTCGTATCGTGCATGAGAAAAATTACATTATAAACCTATCCGTTCCGTAGTGTATTTCCCTAACTTAATTCTTAGGATTTAATCTACCACAGAATGCTTGATGCTATTTTATCTGTAACCTGACGTCTAGATTCAAGCAATGTTTAGAATGCCCTTTAAATATATTTATTCATGCAATGTTTAAATACAAACATCCGAGTACGTCCAATCGTGAAATGGTATGTACTTCACACATATCTACATCTCAATCATTTTCAATTTTCGTAAAATCCCTTAGCCACCTAAAGGGTGAGTGGTAGAGGGTTTTCCCCTTGCCAGGCATGCGCTAACCTCTAAATTAATAACCATGCAGTCATTAATAAAATATCACTTTAAAATTACTAACAAATAAGGAAAGATATTTTACTTACCGTTTAGTTTTTACCTGTATAAACTCATGACGAATTGCCATTGTAGCTAGTACAATGATCTCAGTGGTTTCAAATTATAAACTTCAATATATAATAAATTCTCAGGCTTCACTTGGAGGAACAACATTGCAATATTTTGTAAATAAATTCACTTTTTAATATTCCACAATGGTTTTTAACTAAAACCTTCGAGTGCAACTAATTCCAACATCAAGTAAAACTTCAACTTGTTCCAACTTCAATGAAACTATGACCTTCAAGTTCAAGTAATAAAACTCAAATCCCAATGAGAAATGAAATCAGTAATGAAGAGCATAAAAAGAACACCAGCAACTGTTACGGAGGCTTCAACGGTGATTTGTTGAGTTCCGTATATATTATTCAGGACCTGACGATGCTAGGTGCAGAATAAAACGACGCAATCAACTTATCTTTCCTTTAACATTTCTCTCTGATGTTGAATGTGATCCAAAGTCGAAAAGCCGCTCCGAGTTTCAAATGCTTATATCATCTTTGAAGGATCAGTACAACTCAAATGGACATAAGATATGAGTTCAATTTTTTAACTCGCGTGGGAAGAAGTTAGCTATGCCTGTCCCCATTCCTCGGCAATCCACTTAAACTGTAATGATACATTCTAACAAATTTTATTACTCATGGCTGCACGAGTTATATCAAGCCTGCTTGATAAGACTTCCAAGTACTAGATACTTATTTTAGGTGGGACCCTGCTTATGAAAAAAACAGTGCCGATATCACATGTATACTAAGGCAAATAGGAGTTCACCCGCTAAATGGGGCAAGCTTTCGTCGAAGGCTATCGCGCCATCGTCGTGTCAAATAAAAATGGGTTTTAAAATAAAATGGCTTCAGAGTCCGAGGCTCGCCCGAAAAACCTCCCACACTCCACGTCAGATTGTTCTTATTTTAGTTTTACGCCCACCTTTTGAAAGAGTCATCGAATATATCAAAATGCACTGAAGTCTTTCAGAGCTAGCGAGCGGAAATGAATTTGCACTCAAGTGATCCTCGGCGAGCACGCTCGTCATAATTTAGGATTATCTATCATAAAAGTGGAATTTCAGAAATGCATGGGATTGATCTGCATTGGTCACTGGGCGAATAATTTGAATTTTGTGCACACGATGTCATTAATCAGTGTTTACTTCATGAGACTTCCGCATTTACTCATGTAGATTTAAGAGTAGGTATTTCTCCATTTTCTGACCGATTAGTCTGACCGATGAAAGACTACCTCCGACTATCTAGCCAAGCCAGTAAATAATTTACCATTTTTGAGGTCAAATGTCAATGAATTGACAGCATAAGATCATATTTTTCTCTGTTGCTGATGAACGATGGAGGACTGCGTTCGCCAAGGAATGCGTTATATTTACGTTTACTATTCAGTTCCTTCGATTCCCAAGTTTCCTTCTGGGAGTTACCACAGGCTAATACGCTCACTATAACCGTATAGCTGTAATAAAATATTCCACGAGGGCAATTGAATAGTATAAATATCGCATAACTAACGCAAAAAAACGATTATATGCTATATTTTCACTTCGAATTTTTCTCGATTTATAGATTTAACTGAATATTGTTGAATAGAAAAATAGACCAAATTATACTAGCATTAAATTGTAATCAAAGAAATGAGATACTTCTATGACGTAATTGCAGTCAAAGATAACGTAATATTTGGCTTACATTACCATAAAAACAAATATTTAGCGGAAAATTTAGATTTTGAACAGTTTAATGAATCAAATTTCCAAATTCAAACAGTTTAATATCAGATGTAGGGAATTAACTGGAAAGAAGATACATTTCCTCAATTCCCTGCCAAAGGAATAAGAGAATATGAGTTTATGGTACGAGAACAAAACATTTCATTAAGCAAATCATTCCCCAATAATATTAAGGCGTTATTATACATTTTGTGATTAGGTACCATAATAGTTACGATAGATCAATTCTAAGATATTTTGACTATGACCAGGCAACATAGATTTTTGCACTTATGTTAAATATTTTAACATCATAATTATTCATTTGCCTCACATGTAGTTTCCGGCCTGATATAACAGTGTATGATTTAGTACCTTGTATATATCTTTCGCAGTAATAATACTAAGCAGTAATTGTATCTTAAGTTGTATAGTGCCTAGTAGCATGGTCTTGTCTTGAGCAATCTCCTAGATTCTGGTTTGATCGGGCATTGTTGTCCTAACTGCTTTTGGCCTGCGTCTGGCATCCGGGGGAATGTGCGCGGTTCTGATTTCAGCTGGGATGAGGGTTTTATACCTGGTGTAGAATCGCTCCGTGCCACACACCCTAGTGGTGGCTTGCACGGTATTTCATAGATGTAGGTATATAATTCCTTTGAATATAGACTGGATATTTTTTGGAATGTTTTGCTAAGGATATTCTTATCGAGAAAATTAACGGAATGACAAACAAACCTCGATTACACTGCTGATAAATTAACCCAAAACGCGAAATATAATGGAAGTAATCTACCCGCAAATTCGGCTCTCCAATAAAATGGGCATAATTGGACTTAGGAACATATATTTTGATCAACATTATAGTTTCCCTACTATATATTTGTCTCTTCTGATCCATTTCCTCGCGGAAGTATCGCTCATCTGAGCTTTTGTGCGGAATATGATCCTTTCAAACCATTCAGTCAACGCCAGCAGCCGGAAACTGACACGAGGGTTGGAATAATAATATTTCCCGACGAATGGAAAAACATTGCGATTCATTCCAAATCCTCTCGGTTGGTTAGGCACGGGATTCGGTCGGTTATTGTCTTTCGCATCTCCCCGAAAATATTAGCGTCAGCTTTCCGCTGACCGCGGGAGCGTGACGAGGGAGCATTGGGGGCGAATACAATCCCTGCCACTCACCCCTCGGGGGAGGGCAGGACCGGGAGGCATGAAATGGGGATTTACGGAGCACGTCTCTTGTGGTGGTTGGGGGGGAGGTTTGAAAAAAATCCGAGAACGCCTCAAAAACTGAGGGGTTGAGTGAAAATAAAGGAAACCGTAGCGGAGATTTTGGAATGTGGACGAGAGTGCGCGTCGATAGAATTGAGAGCTGTTCGATTTGGAAAGGGGTGAATGTTTGTGCGTGAGGGTGAGTTCCGTTAAAAGGTTGAGTGGCACTTTGAGGGTGGGGAGAGGAGGATTGGCGGGATGCTGGCAAGGGAACTGCTTCCAGCATCCCAGCGTGGACCACGATCAAGCCGTATTCCTTCATTCTTGTCTTTGAGCAGTTCATCCATTCATTCGCAGAGAAATCCACTCAGGAAAAATTATTCGCCTTGACCGAAACTTAAACCAGGGTCCATCAATTTCCCACCGAGTACATTAGCCAGTACATTAGTGAAATGGAGCTGGAACTGAAGAAGAGAATCGTGAAGTGTTTTGTTTGGAGGGTGTTTTTATATGGTGGGGAAACGTGGAAGATGACAGAAAAGGATAGAAAAAGGATAGAGAGTTTAGAATTAAATTGTGGATTTGGAGTAAAGTGTTCAACACCAAGTGGTCTGATAGGGTTAGGAATGAAGAGGTGTTGTAGAGAATGAAAAAAGAAGGAAAGCTCTTAAAGACCATTGAAGATAGGAAGAAGAGCTGGATGGGACATGAATTGATAATAAAATGTTTGTTACGTGATGTACTGGAAGGAATGGTGGATGGAAACCGCAAAAGAGAAAGAAAGAAAAGGAGGATGATTGATGGCCTGAAATTTATCTTGAAATTGTTTTTTATTCGAAGTGGCAATTTGCCAAAAATATCTCAGAAATCACATTCTTATTCACTTAGAAATAATTCTCATTATGTTTTGCCGAAGCCCTATCTTAGTCTGTATAAACTATCATTCATTTATATAGGGTCAAAGGCATTCAATATGTTACCTTCTCATGTCAAGAATGCAAAGATGTTAAGTTGATTTTTAAATAGACTAAAAACTTGGCTATTAAATATAGAAAATGTATGTTTCATTTTTTCTTTGCTAAGTTCTTGATTGTACTGGATACTAAAATACATGTGTGTGGTTCTTAAGTTGTCTTGAAACATGACCATTGTATGTAGAAAATGTTTGTATCCAGCGGCGATGTTGTCGTGGGCGATGTTGCCTGTATCCAGCGATTATCGTCCTGTGTGGACGTAGCTTAACATCGCTAAGCTTTAAGGGGGTTAAGGGCAAATCGGATGAAGTTATTAAAATATTATTAGATTCCAAACATGTTGCAGTCATTAACGGCACTTACACTTGAATATACGGCACATCAACATCATATTAATATTTGTAACGTGCTAATATCAAAACACTACACTCAGCTGAGGGTTCATACGGTAATCGTCCGTGATATGCATCTACATCTGCATTTTACCAAGCAAGCCACCCAAAGACTGAGTTATTTCCCGAACTTACATTTTTGAAACCAACTTCTATTTATTTACCCTCGGAAAGGCATCAAACTTGAAAAGATAATTCTGACTGCTATTCAAACTACTTTCTGATAGCCATCCCAATTCTCGTTAAAGGAAGGCCTGAACAGTAATTTTTCAAATTTTTATTGATACATCTTGCCCGTCAGTGCTACAAACGCTTCGTTTCTGCAATGAAAGACCTGAAAACATCTTAGTTTATAGATTTAGTCTAAATTTTCACTCATCCTCTAGTCATACAATAAGTCACAACATGCGACATGCCACAATATTGAACAATATTCCTTCTCAGTTGGTAAAGAAAGATCGAGCTAATTCTTACAGACTTACTATTGAGCATTTTAATTTGTGAGGAATCACCCCAAAGTACCACTCAAGACCACCGAAAGAGGAAGTAAGAATATCTGCCAAGCATCCCGCTCGTGTGCTTTGGGGAGCGCTTATCCTTGGAGACCTTCCACTTCGCATTTCCGCTGCCTCCACACATTTTCATGCTTGGCCCGGGAGGAGGAGGGATAATCAAGCCGTTGACGCTCTCGGCATAGTCCCGCAATCGTTATCTCCCCCCAATCATTCTCCGCCAGGCTCTCCTCTGCTCTTCCCTACGTGCCCACCCTCTCAAACATTAAACTGCCTCAATAATGAAATTCCATCCTCGTAACAACAGCGGAGGAATAACTAAAGCTCTGAGAATCTTAAAAATAAAAAAAAAGTTTCTACCTTATTCCGGCCACGGTTTAAGGTTTTTAAAAAAAAGGACGCGATTCTACCCGAGGTTGTCTCTTTCATCAACTTTCTTCTTTTTCCCGGGGAAAAAAAAGTTTAAGCTACAGTTTTGGAGCTTATGGCCGGGAGAGTTGAGGAAGAAAAAGTTTTCCCCAACAGATAGGACGTAGCGTACGAGTAGAGGAGGAGACATGTTAAGAGATGAGTGGATGAAGAAATAGAAGGGGGAAATGGTGTTTTTTTACGCTGCTTCGACGACAGTGCCCTGGCCAGTACGACAAAAATAACATTTTCTTATTTCTACGTAGGCGGATTGGCTCTAAAAAATGAACTAAGATAAAATTGCATGCGTAAGCAGCGAAATTACTACCTCGGGGTAAAGCACCATCGCACAAACTGAGAAAAGGCCTAGTCACTGGAAAAAGTTTTCTTATTTCTCCATCTAATATGTTCATTATTTAAGTATCTGCTTTAAAATTTAGACTAGACTAGGATATTTTCAAAGGACGGAACTTTACGGAACTAGCCACGCAGTAACTACTAACTAACTAACAGGGAAATAACTAGTGTAGCAAACCGTAGATTAGGGTTCGTAAAAAGGATTCTAGGCAAATACGATGAGAGAGTACGAGAAAGAAGCTATTTTACACTGGTAAGGCCTCATTTAGAATATGCCGCAAGTATATGGGATCCGTACGAGGAAGGTATGATAAAAGAATTAGAGCGTGTGCAAAGGAGATCCGCTATATTTGTTAAGGGCCGTTATGATAATTGTATAAGTGTTACGAGCTTAATAGAAGAACTGGGATGGGAATTACTATCAGAGCGCAGGTTAACATTTAGGTTAAACCTTTTAAGTTAATTCGAAACAGAGTTGTTCACAGATGACGTTAGATATATATTGAGAACCCCTGCGTATTATGCTAGGTTTGATCATATAAACAAGATTAGAGAGATAGATTGTGGTACCGATAGATTTAAAATGTCATTTTTCCCGCGTACCATAAGAGAGAACAATAGGCAGCGTAGCAAAGGGATAGGTGGGTGAAATACAGTTAGTCTGTAGTGCATGATGCATGTAATAACAACCAATAATCCATTTCATATTATGTAGATACTAACCATCTAGCTGCATGTGACCCTATTATCTAGCATATCTCCCTTAAATCTTAAATGTCCTACTTGCATGTCAATAGTGCATGTTTGGTGATCTTCACCCCCTGCCACACCCTCGTGGTGGATCGCAGGGTATCACGTAGATGTAGATGTAAAGATAATATTGCTTGCGTAAGCAGCGAAATTACTACCTCGGGGTAAATTACACAGTCGCACAAACTGAGAAAAGGACAAGTCTTTGGAACAATTTCTTCTTATTTTTCCATCTAATATCTTCATTATTTAATTACCTGCTTTAAAATTTAGACTAGACTAGGATATTTTCAAAGAACTACGGAACTAGCCGCGTAGTAACTTTTACGGAGTCACCCACTATTGATCACACAATTGTGTGAAATGCACAATAGAAAAATCATTCGCCTGGACTGGGAATCGAACCCAGATCCCTAGATTTCGCGCCGAGTGCTCTAACCAATTGTAGCATTCTTCTCTAACGAATTCTAGCTTTGCCCCGTGGACTGTAGCGCTTAGCGCTCGCATATGGTACCTCTTGCATTAAATTCACGGTACCCGTGAGGGCAACTTGCTCCTTAAAGCCCCGAGGAGATTCACGGTGGAAGAGGACGCCTGGGTAGCTTAATTATTGCTCTAATATTAAAATTGACTTTCTTATTTATGTATGATATTTTGAATCTGTAGTAGTAGTCTTTGTATCCTTTGTAAGTTGGAACGATTGACGATTGACTGTTTCTTGGTCAGTAGATTTTTAATTGGCGCTTTGCATGTGTGGTACGCTGGTTTCGATGTAGTTTCGGTATTCTACCGTATAATTCATGCATGCCTGGTGTGGAAGCACCCCTTGCCACACACTCTATGGGTGGCTTGCAGGGTATGGCGTAGATGTAATTGGTTGGAGTACTCGGCGCGAAATCGAGGGATCTGGATTCGATTCCCAGTCTAGGTGAATGATTTTTTTAAATGTGAATTTCACACAGACTAGGACAAACTGAGCAACTCTTGGCTAAGACTATATCTTACAGTTTATAAAAGTTCATTCCAAACTTCTCCACTAAATTAGTTAAAACACATTTGTGACGATATGCATACTTGCATACTTAGCGATTACAGTCCGATAGATTTTAAAATATATTTCACATCAATCTACTACGACTTTAGAGCTGATATTTATCACTTAGTCATTCAGTGAAATGGGATACTGATGCTAATGTATACCTCAGCAAAGTTGACTGATTTTTCATTCAGCAGGAAATGAGAAACTTAACATTCGCACGAGCATTGGGGACATCATCGACAATAAAAATGGATTGGGCCAACCATTTTCGTGGCAGGACACGGAATCGTCTGAGCATAGACTGGCATTCCATTTTATATTCATGGGCCCTTGGGATTACGCAGGAAGGCATCAATTCAAATGAAGCCGACCGATATAAATCTTGGAGCGTGAAAAAAACTTAAAGGAGGCATGCAACTGAAATCGCACGAACGCTTAGTCACTCAATAAACATCAAAAAGAAATCCAAGTTAAAGAATGATTGAATAGGGTTGGCAACGAGAGGCGAACTAAAGGAATGAATGGAAGAAGGGGAGGCAGAAGGGTGATATTATATTGAACGAAGATGGAGAAGGCGCAAATTTGGGATAGGTAGCTACATGTACATAATGCACAGCAAGCCGCCGCAAGGCTACGTTGCAAGGGATTCTGAAGCACCAACCATAATGAAAAAGAGAAAATGGTTGGTATCAACATCCTTGAAGTACTATACAAGATATCTCAAGGGTGTGTGGCGAAGGATGATTCCACACTAGGCGGGCAACGCTGTCCCAGTTCAAGATCGAATGTTACACGCTCCCCCGGCACTTAGGGGATAACCAAAAGCAGCCAGTAAAAAAACAAGGCAAAAATAAAAATGATTGCAACTTTGACGAGCAGGAACCGCATATTTCAACTAATTAATATCACCAACAACAGCTATTAACTCATGGTAACTGCAAGATGCTAATTTACACAGAGAATCAAACTATGTATTTGGCACACTTCAAGCAGGTTGAATGAGTTAGAAACTATGAGAACCCAACTACAACAGAAAAAAGTCTCGTCTGCCAATCAACATCTGGCCTCGTATTCATATCTCAAGTCCTGTACACTGGCCCCTGGCATGCAAAAATTTTTACAAAATTCCCGGCACAGATAACTTAAAATTGCAAGAGGGATAGGAATACGAAGCGGAATCGTCGTTTGAAGGACTGGAGATTCGATTTTTCTTGTGGCTATGAATGGTGCGCGGAAAGAAATAATTATTATACCTATCTTCCTGTAGTTACCTCTAATTCTCTCACCTAACTCAAGCAAAGGCAATGAAATATGGTTAAATTATCCTTCGCTGGAGACTCATGTCAATATCTTTCTCAATCAGTCTCTTTAGTAATCATCAATCAGCTGATCTCTTAGGTGAGCGAGCCAACGCAGTGTGAGGCCCCCAACGAGACATGACAATTTTTTGTACAATCTAAGTTTACAAATCTCAAATGTTACTTCAAGCAAAATAAAAATTCACCCCGCCAGACTGAAACCTGTGACATACTTAGTTATTTTTCTGGTAAAAGTGTTACCTCCGAGTTATTTTTCTTGTAAAAGTGTTAGCTTGGAGTCTCTAAAGGCCGCTTTACACGGTACACTTTACTGTACAAGCGAATGTATCAACTCTTTCATTAAGAAAATTGTACCGCGTAAAGCGGCAAATTGTATGATTGTCTGAATGACTGAACGGAAAATAGAATTCTGCTCTAATTCCATTCATTTTCTTTTACAATCTACGATACATTCGTTTGTGTAATAAAATGTACCGGGTAAGGCTGCCTTAGTATATCTCTCGCCCCAGTTCTTCCAATATTTTTGTCACACTTTCTCGGAAAAAGGCGCAGCTGCTATTCGTATCTTGTGGAGCTCGAGGAATAAATCCATCTGTCCTGGGTTCCAGATACTTGCGGCGCACTCAAGGTATGAGGAGGGCGTGGGTGAACGAAGCGAGGATATCGGAAAAACCGAATCGATAGCATGAAAAATGAAATTGCATCAATGGCGAGTCAGCATGGGATGGGTGTGGATTCTTTTGGGAATAAAAACTTTGATGGCGCACAGTGGAAGTAGGTTATGGAGGAGGGAAGCATTTCCGGACTTCTCTTGCTCCCCGAAGGGCGGAGAGACTACTTCGTGCTGGGAATAAGAAATATGAATTCCCCGGCATTCCTGCATGTCTACATCGACACTACACATTTTTATCACGTCAGGGACGTCTGGCAAGGGGTAAAAACCCACCAAAACCTGAATTACACCATCTGCAACAAAATCTATAGGAGCTAAAGGTTTGTATTGATCATAAAATATGTAATTGAGCAAAGAGGCAAGAATTTTGAAAGTAAAGTAAGCGTACGAGAGGCGACGATAGTACTTGTAAGAACACTATTGATAAAAAATCTTGCAGCACTTTCACTATGCAATTATCAAACAGCCTATTATATATTATTGTTACAATCAGCAGCCCATTATTTATACAATCTTATCAGTTTTCATAGTGTCTGACGGTTCGTGGAAAATGTCTTTTTATAACTTCCTATTCTGCAGTCTCTTTCTCAAATTTTAGGTTCATGGTGCATTGATTAAGTTTAGTGTCAAGGTCTTCAAAATTCTTAAAAAGTCGTCAGAAAATATATCCGCTTAAAAAAAACACTTAAAGATGAAGTCTACATTTTAACTTAGAATCTAATAATGACTATCATTTTCGTTGTTATAGCAGGCTTGTGATGTTCATAAAATAAATTTAATGGCATTAAGCATAGTAATCATAAATGATTTATTATTGCTGGGATTCTTAACATATGATGACCAGTAAGAAGTGCAACAATGAAATATCAAACTTTTGTATAACTCCTCAGGAGTTCGTCCGTTCTGAGGCTACACATTCGCTCATTCTAAATTTGCCAAGTAGTTCAAACACCATATATTGCATGTTCCCTGCATGACTCTTGTGTCACGTTTCCATAGTTACAACATAGATATATAACAAATAGAATACATATCAAAGAGAATAATTTGATTTGATTGATATACATAACAAAGAGAATACTTTGATTATGTCTTACTGTTGGCGTATAATTTACATGTTATATTTTGTGCCAGGAGAGTATTTTACTATGTACATTAATACATATCTCACCAATATCACTACACTTAATCGATAGGAGGGAAGAGATATAAGGAAATAGGGTACTGTGGACACGGCCTCCTCAGACGTCCCTACTAGCTTCACTCGAATCACTATTTGCGAACAGCAAAAACTTTTTCGGATTAGCCTGTCCCTCCTTTTTCTTCATGGCTCTTTTCTTGCCTTCTTCCATTCGCCCTCATCTTGTCCTTTTATTCACTCTCCGCTCCACAAGTAACGGCGGAGTCCCGAAAACCGTGACATCACGCCGTGTTTCGGGTCCTAACCACAGCGGGGAGTAAAAACTCGATGCATTATAAAGTCAATGTAAGCCGGCCAGCTTTATTTCTCTCTGTTTTCCTGCGCTCATTTCAGGACGCCTCTCGGATGGATTATATCGAAATTTAAAGGCTTCGCTGTCTCTCTCGCTGGAAAGACTACACGCCTTCTAATCCGCTTTTTAAATTCCCCTGCGGTTGGGCCAAGGAGGTCGGGTCAATACATAGCGTAGCTGCCTTTCAAAAATAAGAGTGGAATACACAGCACCCATTGCGGAGACCGGACTGTTAAAAAAATACGAGAAGCTTCAGATAGTGTCTCCCGGCCCGCACAAGAAGAATTACTCGGGTGAAATAAAACTTTATTATTACCGGTCAGATAAATATCTCTGTCATTTTAAACATTTTTTTACAGTAAAATACAACTTGCAGGAAAATTCATCCCATTTCATCTTTCCACAAAGCACTCATCTCTAAATCAACACTTTGCCTATTTTACCGGCGTTTACCATGGTGCTTTTTTCGGAGATTTATTGAGGAAATGTGATAAACTTTTCTAGAATGATTGATGAGCAAACACTTGCAAAACTTCTTCAAAAGAATGTGTTCAAGTTTTTTAATGCCTTGATCCATGATAAATAACGGCAGGTATCTCTGATATCTTGATGATCTCAGGGATGTAGCCTCCCAGAAAACTATAATCAGATGATATTATTTCTAAACTTTTCTTGATTCCAAATGTCTGTTTTGAACAATAGAACAATGAAATGCCATCAGCGTTCTGAGAGTATTTTCTTTCAACCTCGCAGTGAGACAAAAAAACTCGTAAGCATAAGCTCAATGAAGCCTAAAAGGATAAGCTGACTACTATCTCGGACTAGGCCATCAAACTCATACAATCCTTCATATCTTAAGTTCATTAAGTATCATCGCTTATTCATTGTAATCGAAGCAAATTCAAGATATGATTCAATATGAAGGATAATTTAAGATATGTTGGGGTTACGTCGTTCTGAAGATACACTTTTTTCATATAAGGTTGCATATAACTGTTAGTGGGGCTGAATTGAGAGTTTGAACTAAATTAAAAACGTAAAAAGATATTAGTTTTTTTACGAAGTGTAGCTTTGCGTAGTTCAGGGTGACAAATTTTGAAGGGGAATTAATAAGGCTCACAGGCTGAGATCAGAGTATATAATTGAAAGAAAAATATTACGTGGATGGAACCGTCAGATTAAAGATGATGAAACATACATGGATGAAGATAAAGCCTAAGAATGAAAGAGGCACAGAGAAGGCTAAGTTGGAGGAAAGTAAAGTAGACGATGGATAAGTAAGAACAACGTTTTTATAGATACAAACTGTTAAATAGAACACACAGGTAAGGAAAATAAACAATTACCAGGTTAATATAGAGATATCCCGTTAAATGTTTTAATTAAAATGCAACATCTTATGATCTGAAAAGAGCTGAAATTAAAGCATCCAAAATTATGAGTTCCATTGATGATTATTACAAGAAACTGATTCCAAATCTTTACAGATTTTGCTTCGTTATCTTTGATCTTCCCTGATTGTACTCTCATCACAGTTACCCAACCAGAATACAAAGATCGCATTAATGATGACATCGATATATGCGTTCTATAATAACTGCCTGTTGGGAAGAAAACTCCAATGGCAACCGTTGAGAACTGTCATAGAGGAATTAAATAAAACATCAGCATAGCAATTTTATGTACTACGGGTGAGTTTTGAGGATAAGTGCTCACCGATTTATACTTCTCCGGCGTGGAAACTCTTCATGACTCAGCAACGAGTATTCTCGGAGCCATGGAAGATTTATTCGCCCAAAGAGCCCAACTCCAGCTTACTATAGAAATCAGAATATGACAATAAACTAAGAGAAGTAGATTGTAGAACAGAAAGGTTTCAAATATCGTTTTTTTCCGCGATCAATATGAGACCATAATGGCTGCGTTTAGGCTTAGAAGTAGGTTAGTTGACAGGTTGTATAGCTAATCTATTCATATACCTCCTAATGCATGTTTCCAAATCTGCCAAGTAGTGCTAACACCATGTTATGGACGTTTTCTGCGTGACTCTTGCATCACATAACGTAGTTGCATTATAGATTAATTTAATAGTTTCTCCATCATTTTTAGCATACCTATAGTGTGATGCATATTGGTGAAAGTTAGTTTTACACTGAAGTGTATGTTGGTGATAATTCACCCCGTCAAATACCCTTGAGATATCTTGCAGGGCAATATATAGATGTAGACGTAAGTAAAGAGGAACTTCACTTCAATAAAACCCTGCAAGGCACCTCTAGAGCCTACGACAGGGGATGAGTTATCATCAGCACGTTCTGCACCATACCCAAATGAAGTAAAAAGAAAATAATGCCTATAAGTTCATCGGCAAGACCTGCTAGTACTCGCCAATAGCTGAAGTTTCACGTACATACACAACACAATTGGTATTTATCTAGGTTTTAAAAAATATTTGTTACTTTAGGGGAATTAAATAAATAACTGCTTCGCCGTGCGTGTTGTGAGGAGACGTGCGAGGGGGCAGGGGAGATAACTAAAAGGCTTTGATGACAGGAAGGGATGCGGAAAAATATCAAGTCGGATGGATATTTCCACTTCCACCAAAAATCTTCCCCTTTACTTCGTCACGGCTCTTAGCCTCCCTTTCCCCGAATATCCCCACCCCCTTCTCCCCCCGTCCTCACTCCCTCTTCCCCCATCCCCCGGCCTTCTTCTACGCCCGTCAGCCAACTCGCGAGGAATAAAAATGGTAATGGGACGGATTAAAGCAGACAAGTTTCAATCTCATGCGACGAGGAGGCCGTGTCGAGATGAAAGGGGGTGGGAGGAGGGGAGGAGAGTTGTGCGTAGAGTGGAGTGGGGATCGGGTTAGGGGGGAGGGAAGGAGAGGTTTTTGACGTGGAGTTGAGCCGTAGGGAAAGGATGGTTTAAGAAAGAGAACTCAGGGGCATAGAGAAGGGGGTGAGAGTGAAGAACCGGGATAAGATAGAAGGAAAGGTAGCAGGAGACACGGTGGCGTGGAATAAATTATAAGAGAGAGACCCAAGATGCGATCCGCCACAAAGAAGAGGACTTAGCGTGCATGCGAGCAAAAGTTGAGATTCTAACTTGCTTGACGTCTAATTTCCTCTTCACCCTTAATCTCGAATTTATTTTCAGTACTAGGAGCCTAAGTGTATTTTTTATTGCCTGCTCACCTTGGCTCAAATTACAACCCATGGATTAGGCGGTGGGCAAGTGGGTCTCTAAGACTTCGTCGGAGCCTTTCGCGATTTCCAGTTTTTACGCCTGTAAAGAACGTTTGATCTATACCAGAATCATAGTTTGAAGTTTCTCATCCTCAGGTTTATTCAACCCTTTCAACGCTAAGGGATAAATTGCGGTTCCTTCCCGGTGACGAAGTTCAGTTTTTGGCATATTCATATTCAGCACGATGAAATAAGACAAATGTGACAAAAAGTTTAATTTTTTGACTCCTATTCTATGTAGTTATAGCTATTTAAACTTTCCACATTCCTGAATGTCCTGCGCCAACTGGCAGGACTGTTATTTGGGTTGCATATTTTATGAAAAATTCCCCGCGGTCGATTTTATGAATGAATATCAAACCTTCCTTGCCGTTAAGCTCATAAATTCCCAATTTTATCCGGTTTATAAACTCGTGTTACACTTGAAACTCATTAAATCCTCTCTGTTGTAAAATATTGCGCTGATATCAATAAAATTATATAGAACGCGAATTATTTTGAAAATTTCAAAAACAATTCCTCCTTTGGAAGTATACAAGTTATACAATTGCCTTCTTTCTTAGTAGTTCAATTTTGAAAATAACCGAATACGTATCTGTTAGAAACTCAAGAAATGGATTGCTTGCGTCTTTTATGCCTATCCTCACATTCGGATATCAAGGTCATCAGAAACTAGTGATCATAGTACATTTTATAGGATCATAGTACATACTACCCTGTGAACCGCCGCATGGGCGTGTAGCAGAGGGTGTTAGGCCACCAGCCGAGTGAAGATGTAAGGTTTGGAAGGTGACATGGTGACATGTACTTTGGGAGTGTATTTAGTCGAGCTCAGATTTTACTGTGGTTACTTATTGCGCACGGAAAAAACGAGTTTTTGTATCTATCTGTTCGGCAGAGTATCTCTCTTATTTTATCGCATCTGTCAGACCGAGAGATGTAATGAGGCGTCTTGATAATATTTTCTGTGTTAATCTATGATCAAGGACGCCAATGAAGTAAATGATAACGATAAGAACCATTGTTGTATATGCTCTCTTAACTTTTTCATTTCTGTGTATGATTCTTATTAAACTATTTAAGCTACGAGACTGTGATTACGCAATCATTTTTGCTTGTAGCGTTGTCCATCGTGAATGAATACAAAGATGGTTAGAGGCAGTATTTCACATAAAATCTTCTTCAACGTTCGTTAAGTACTTCAAAAAATGGTTCCCGAATGCATTGTCCAACCAGAATGAGTAAAATGATAGATATAAGCCACATATCATGTAATATGTTGATGTTATGATAATTGTATAAGTGTTACGAGTTTAATAGTAGAACAAGGATGGGATTTACTATCAAAACGCAGGTTAAAATTTAGGTTAAACCTTTTAAGTAAATTCGAAACCGATTTGTTCACAGATGACGTTAGATATATATTGAGATCCCCTGCGTATTATGCTAAGTTTGATCATATTAACAAGATTAGTGGCGTAGATAATGTAGAGAGATAGATTGTCGTACCGATAGATTTAAAATGTCATTTTTCCCTCGGACCATAAGAGAGAACAATAGGCAGCGTAGCATAGGGATAGGTAGGTGAAATATTGTTAGAGTGGTCTGTAGTGCATGATGCATGAAATAACAACCAATAATCCCTTTCTTATTATGTAGATACTAACCATCTAGCTGCATGTGACCCTATTTTCTAGCATGTCTCCCTTAAATATCCTACTTGCATGTCAATAGTGCATGTTTGGTAATCTTCACCCCCTGCCACACACCCTCGTGGTGGCTCGCAGAGTATTACGTAGATGTAGATGTACTATCTAACGCATACATTTCTTAGTTGCACATTCAGTAAAACCTTTCATGACTTATTACTAGGTAATGTTTGTGCTTCACCTCGTTCTTATGGTGTCATTCCATACCGCATTCCCTTGAGATGTTTCGCAGGTTACCTTAAGAATGTATAAATTGAAAATGAAAACGTGGAGTTCGTCGCAAGGTGCAATTATTGGAACTCTGAAACACGAAAGACAGCTTAATGGTTCAATATAACAAGGAAATGAGTATATCTTACAGAAATGTTTGACAAGCCGTTTTTCCCTTGAAAATAAGTGTTTAAAGGTGTCTTTTAAATAGGAAGGATGGATTTTTTTCATCAGTAAGCTAGTAATTAGAATGAATAAATAAAAGACATTTTTAAAATCAAACTAATACTAAATACTAAAATAATAGGTTTCGTACACGCGACTAAATTCTCGGAGTAACAATATCACTATTGACAAAATAAAGTGAGAATTTTTCTCAAATGGCCGTAGCTATTGGCACCGCCCGTCAACTCGACTATCAACCTTGTGTTGTCAATGTCTTTTCCCTTCAGTTCGCTGAAGATGGCCACCTTGTTGCCAAAATACGCGTATACGACGCACACCCTCGTCTTTTCGTGTTTTATTCCTTTGACCAAGTTCATCTCGAGCCTGATTCTCCCTGAAGTTGGACCCTGTTGAATGTGTGAGTGAGTGATTTTGTAAGTGCTTGTGAGAGTGATTGCTCTGTGTGTTTGTGATAATAACTAAGGCATACTTAACGGGGTCTCTAAAGCCCTGTGAAGGATCCCAATTGGGTTGAGTGTGTGCGTCTGTGGATGGTCACTGGCGAGGAATTAGTGTGCCTATATACCTTCACAAGGGTATTCTGGTCAAGAGGCCGTCGTTGGTCACTGACGTTACCGTTAAACCAGCACAGTTAATATTTTATTTTATATCTTTTTACAAGTGGTGCCAATATTTACGACCATCGGAGAAAAATTCTCTCATTTTTTCAATTCTACGAGACCGCAGAACTCAAGTTTCCTTGATTTTAATAGCACTATGTATAACGTATTTATTCATTATCAGACGTTGAATAAAAAATATTTTATAAAACCTTAGAGATATGACGTCCATTCGTGATGGATGCGTCACGCCTTGCTGGATACGATCCATATGGTGTGTTTTCACGTATATGACTCATAGGTCCAAAAAATTCAGTGGTATTTCACAAAGCACATGATATAGTGAAAACGCACACCGTCTCGCACTCCCTCGAGACGGCTAACAGGGATCAAAATGCATGTAAGCACATTCATGTAGACGAAAGCATGACTTTCCTGAATTTAACGTGGGGGAACGCACCAACCCGTCCTCATAAGGCATTCCGTTCGATCGATGACTCCGATGATTAATCCGGAGCGATGAACTGATGTCGAAAGCAAAGGAGCAAATGCAAACATGCTCGCATGTACTCACCGTGCCATCATTTGCGTTAAAATCGATCCGCTGTGCGCAAGAGGTGGAGAAAGACAAAGGGAATGGCTGGAGAGGAGGAGGGAGGGATAAAGGGGGAGGTGGAAAGCGAGGAGAGGGAGAAAGACGGATTCAGAGTCCGGAGTCGATGGCATTCACGGGTAAACGCACGTGGGTGGGCCAGACTTGTGGAGAGAGACCCCCGCGAGGGACTTTCGAAGAGCAGGAAGTCAGCCGCGAAGTCTGGGGCGAGGGGGAGCAAGGGCGAGAGAAAGAGAGGATTTCGTCGGAATCCACGGGAAGGAATAAAAGGAGTGGAAGGCATGAGAGGGGATTTTTTTAAAGCGTCGACAGCAGAGCGGTGATGAGAGAGGAGAATGGAGGAAAAATAGAAAGGGTTGAATGAGCCGTCAATATCTGCGTAATGCCCCGCGAACCACCCCAAGGGGTGTACGGCATGGGGTGAATTTTAACCAAAGCATGAGCAGCGTAGTGTGCAGCAAAAGTATATACATTTACATTTCGCCTTGCAATCCACCTCTAAAGTCGAGCGACAGAGGGTGGGTATAATGCACCAAACCATATCCTTAAAAATTCAACGAAACTTCGGCGAAAATTAGCAAAAACAAACAAATACCTGCCATGAGGTGAAATTTAAAAAAACCTGTACTTCACTAAAGGGATGTGATCATTAATACAGAAACTGTGAGTTATAGAGTATAAGACATCTATCTTAACGCATACTGGTGCAAAAGTTTAACAGAAAGCATACGAGACGTTCTGTGAGAAGATTGAAAACGAGCACCATTTTCCAATCAAATTTCATGGCAAGCATTTAAGGAACTTCCTGAGCAATTTCTATAAACCCCCCTTTTAAAAACCTTCCCGAATAAGGATTGAATAATTCAAATGCATATAAAAATGCAGGTATTAGATCTTCGAAGTTAAACATTAACCGACGTTCAAAAAAATCAGGAACCATTAGTTTTCATATTTATACACTAGTACTGAATAAACAAATTATTTTATTTGTAGCCATGAAGCAGCATTTGGATTCCACAATTACTAGGAGTCACAAACTTGGCGCCTTACATATGTAAAATATCAGCTTTGAAGTCCCTTTAGAAGTTCATGATAATTTGATATAGAACACAAGGTGTGTCTACATATATATTTCAGTCAATGTAAAATAAAATAACCAGGGCATGTAAACAGTAAAAATGGGAGAATGAAGGAACATTAGGAAGAGTCGTTGAAAAAATCTATCACTGTGTTTTTTTTAATTTTTCTTATTATCCAATGTCGATTATACAACCTCTGAAAGTTACGTTTTGTATTGAAAATATGTGACGGTCAATTTTAGAAATATGTGACAGGTGTTTCGGCTCTAGCCGCAGGATTACGACTTCCCCTCGGACTGGAAGCTTTCGCTTATCTCCAAGGGAAAGAAGAAGTGGGAAGGAAGGAATGGGAAGGGAAGGTTAGCGAGCCAACAGCCCCTTCGAGGCAGACACCAACGAGGCGGATTGAGGTCAAAGGGACCTCAATTGGGCCTCCGCCTCCCCGAAGTACTCATATTAGTTAGGTTACCCAAACAACGTGAGACGAGTAGCCATCAGTCTCGCTTTTGCGAAAACTTTCAGCACATCTTTGAGAGCCGGAGGAGCCAGTTGCCCAAATAATTGGGATTAGGTGTCCTCCTGGCTCCCTTTCCGGGTAGACACCGTACGGTCTGCCGGAGTACGTCATCAAATCAGGGACCACCGGACCCATGGAGGGTCAATTCGGACCAATTCTGGTCAAAGCGTGGGTACATCCGTTATCTCAATACTCCTCATCTACCCAAATATGTGACACTAAGCATGACACCTTAGCATTATTGATTCCTCAAATAAGTCACTACTTATCACAATAGCCATCTTTCCCCTGTGGCGTATCTTGTCCACTTTCTCTTCGACTTTTTATTGAAGAGCGTATTTCTGCGGTATTTTTGCGAGCACAAATTACTTTTCTATGCATTTGAGTAAATTAAGTAATCGACAGTTAGGGTTCATACACGAGAAATGGGGAAGGAGGAAGAAAAACTGGGTAAGGCTGAATGAAACATGAGAACAGATGAACGCGGAGAGAGTGCGAGCATAAAATATACACAGAAAACATATCTGTTGAAAAATGAGTGTTGCGTAGCGGAGGGTCGCGGGAGGGCAATCGACCACCGGAGGCGTTTTTGGAGAAAAGCAGACGGGGAAATGCTTGCGTTGAACCCTTCCCTGCTCAGAACCTCAATTCTGTCGGTTTCTTGGACCCGGGCACTAATTCCGTGAAAATTTTACTCCAATTCGGAGTGGCATCGCCTCGGGCATCTTTTATACTCTTGTATTTGTACTCTTGTCCCGAGGATCGATCGTGGACCACTGGTTTGGAGCCGAGTGGAGGGCATAAACCAGAGGTTGCGTCGCTTCTGCACGGACATTGGAGCCTCCTTCGTCGACCTTCGGCCGGCAATCCGATCGTGTCGGACCCCTCTGAACCGTTCTGGTGTCCATTACACGGCCGAGGCAGCTAGCTGTGTAGCGAGTAGCATACTCGATCACTGTAGACCTTTTTTAGGATAGAGGGTAAGGCAGAGAGTAGGTCAGCTAATGGGTCGAATCAGGTACCATCGCGAACAATATTTAATAGAAAAAATATCCAAGAAAGTGTCAAGTCTAAAGAGAACAGTAAGAGGCCAGTTTCAAAAAATAGCAGTAATGTAACTTTGAATATACCTAAGAAAGCAAGTTGTAATGAGAATACACATTCCGGGAATACGCTCACTGATAAATCCTTTTCTGTCGTGGTAGTAAATTGCCGTAGCTTAAGGAATAAAGTAGCTGACTTCTACCATCTAATTGAAACTACTGACGCAGACTTAATTATAGGGACGGAAAGTTGGTTGTGTAACGAAATCGCAGATAATGAAGTATTCCCAAAAAATTTCACAGTTTATAGAAAAGATAGAGTGGAAAGGACCGGGGGAGGAGTTTTTATTGCCGTGAAGGATTGTTATATTAGTAGGAGGGAGTCATTTTCCGACGACCAGGTAGAAAGCGTATGGTGCTCCATTCAAAATCCTAAAACCAAAACAATCTAGGTGTGCGCATATTACAGACCACCAGATACCCATATAACCTCAATATTAGGACTAGAAAGTCAACTCAGTAAATTAACCACTCAAAAAAACGACTGTCATATTATAATCGGTGGGGATTTCAATCTTCCGTCCATAGACTGGGACACGTACAGTTTTATCACTGGGGGAAAGACAAAGACCTTTGTGAGTCACTCCTGTATACATTCACATCTCACTCACTACATCAATTAGTCACTGCTCCAACTAGAGGGAAAAATACACTTGATCTTTTAGCGACAAATAATCCACACATGGCTGTAAACATAGGTACGGATAAGGGAATAAGCGACCACAAGATAGTTAAAGCTAATTTTTCCGTGAGCATGATCAAGAAACATAATCCACAAAGAAAAATCTACTTATATAATAAGGCTGACTACGAAGGTATGAAACGAGAGTTCCAAAAGTCATTTACTAATTTTCAAAAAATAAGTATCAACAGTAATACTGAGGTTTTGTGGAATACTTTCCTCAACGTTACACGATCAGTAGTTAGCAAATACATACCAAGTAAATGGAAAAGAGCCAATGCAGAGCCTAGGTGGTATAACGCGGAGGTTAGAAAAACATTAAAGCACCAAAGAACATGTCATGCTAGGTTAAAAAGGGCAAAAATTAACAAATCCTCCGAAGAACTATACACAGTCACCGAAAATTACAAAATATCTAAACTCTTAGCAAAAAAAGTGTGCCGAAGGGCGTTAGCTGATTTCAAAAGTAAATTACTGGGAGAACAATTGAACGATAATCCCAAGGCATTTTGGTCGTATGTTAGGGACACTCAAGGAAATAAATCAACAGTGCACACGCTTAAGAATATCAAAGGGGAAAAGATAACCAACAGTCTACAAAAAGCCAATTCGTTAAACTCATTCTTCAAAAGCATTTTCAGTACTTATACACCACATCTTTTCGATCCGCAGCCAGTTCGTTCCCAAACATGTATGCCTGAAATTATTATAAATTGTCGCGGCATAGAACAGCAGCTAAAAAATATTAACCCCAACAAATCCCCCGGTCCAGATCAAATACCTGCTCGCGTATATAAAACAATGGCATCAGACATAGCGCCTTACTTAGAATTAATATTTACCAAATCTTTAGTAGATCATGTAGTGCCTAAGGACTGGAGAGTAGCAAATGTCACACCTATATTCAAAAGCGGCGACAGGGAAGACCCTAGTAACTATAGGTCTATTTCTCTCACATCCATTTCCTGTAAGGTATTTGAACACATAATCGTAAGCTCCATTATGAGTCATTTAGATAGGGAGGAATTGTTAATAAATAACCAACACGGATTTCGAAAGGGTAGATCTTGCGAAACCCAATTGGCCCTCTTCGTTCATGACATCTTGCTCTCGGGTGAAAATAATGTCCAAGTTGACGCGATATTCCTCGATTTTAGGAAAGCTTTTGATAAGGTACCTCATGTTAAGTGCTCTCAAAACTAGAAGCATATGGAATAGATAAAAACATTATTAGTTGGATTAATCAATTCTTACATGGGCGGGAACAAAGGGTTGTCATAGACGGTATCATGTCAAACACAGTTAGCGTTACATCGGGTGTTCCTCAGGGAAGTGTAATTGGTCCACTTTTATTTCTCTTGTACATTAATGATATTAGTAACGTCGTTAAAAGTAAGCTTAGACTCTTCGCAGACGACGCGGTTGTGTATAGGGATATAAACAATTCCGAAGATAGCGACTCGTTAACAATCGACCTACTTGCTATTCATGCTTGGTGCGAAAAGTGGCAGATGGAACTAAACATAAAAAAGTGCGTAGCAGTCAGCTTTTGGAAAAAGTAAAATTGGCCAGTTAGGGCTTACAGAATTAAAAATACAGAAATTATTCACGCCGAGTCTGTTAAGTACTTAGGAGTCACAATTAGTCACGACCTATCTTGGGGAAAACATATTAGGGAAATATGCGGTCAAGCATATAGGAAGCTAGGCTTTATCAAGAGAGTACTCGGAAAATGTGAAGAGAAAGTGAAAGAACGTTGTTATTTTTCAATCGTTAGGCCTCATCTGGAATATGCTGTTAGTGTATGGGATCCATACGAAACGGGCTTGATATCAGAGTTAGATCGCATACAGCGAAGAGGAGCTAGGTTTGTGAAACGATGCTACGATAAGTTGGCTAGTGTGTCTGGACTGTTAGAAGAATTAGGATGGGAATCGCTATCACAGCGTAGATTAAATTATAGGCTTAACCTCCTAAATAAATTTCAGGAAAATCATTTTACTGACGACGTAAAAAATATACTATTAACCCCTTCGTACTACGGCAGATTAGATCGCGCCAATAAAATTAGAGAGATAGATTGTAGAACCGATAGGTATAAAATGTCATTTTTTCCGCGTACCATTCGGGACCATAACAGCTGTGATCGTCGTCATGAATAGTTCGAGTATTGACAATAGGCAGGCAGTTAATCTTTCTCATTATATTCTCCTCTTTCTTATTTATGCATGATGTAAATAATGATGTTCTTATTTATGCATGATATTTTGAATCTGAAGTAGTAGTCTTTGTATCCCTTGCATGTTAGAACGATTGGAGAATGTTTCTTGGGTATTAGATTTGTAATTAGCGCTTTGCATGTGTGGTACGCGGGTTTTAATGTAATGTCGGTGTTCTACCATATCATTCATGCATGCCTGGTGCGAAAGCACCCCCTGCCACACACCCTTTGGGTGGCTTGCAGGGTATGACGTAGATGTAGATGTAGATGTATAACGTACACCCGCTGAAGAATACAAACGGGCGGTTAAAACGGAGTAAAACATTCAATGGCGGCTGCGTTCAAACCATGAAAATAAATATGAGTGGGCGAGAACATTAACTTTCCCTCTCCCGTAACACTCTTAAGTCTCTTATGAAAAGTGAAATCAACGCTAAAGGCCGTTTTATACAAACCTTATTTGAGTACTGAATATAAAGCCAAAATCACCATACAATAATTCCAATCCACATCTGCATACTAACCCGCAAGCCATGTCAAAAGTGTATGTTGTAAGGGGATGAGTTATCACCAACCTGTACTACTATACCATCTGACGAAAATAATAAAGCTACCACTTGTGGTGGGTCCAGTTAACACAAATGGTATTGTGCTCGACTTCCGTTCCGAGGGTCGCAGATTCGAGGCCAAGTGACGGAAAAAATTTTCCTGGATGTCCAACCAAATTTTGTACGCTACCCAATTTGACCCCACAAGCTAAGATGGCATTGATAACGCCGATAAATAAGATCGGACCGGCATCAACAGTCAAAGCTTCGCGTGAGAATAAAGTTCACGGAAGGAGAAGAAGAGGTTCACGGCCGAGGTACTGCGATTCTGAAGGCAAAGGGGAAACCACCGCATTAGTCTTCCTAGAACATGCAGTCCTGCAGCTACATATGACGTGATGACATCCCTCGCAGTAAAATATTCCGGAGGTAAAATTGCCCCCCAATCTCTGGGTGCGACTACTGGGAGGGGTACATCAGTCACTTGTGGTGAGCCAGCAAAACCAAAAAATGCCAGTAGTAGGTGAAAATTCCTCACTATGAATTACACCATTGGTGTGCCAGCAATTACAGTTAACATATTTGGATAAAAATATTTCATAACCAGTAAAATACAAAGAGATAGGTATAAGCGTCAGGAAGCAACTAATTAGCCACGCAACGAAAATCTCATTAAAAGTCTCGTTGGCAGCCATTGTAGTCTCTTATCTCTCGCCGGAAAAATGACATTTAAGCCTGTCTGTTCAGCAGCCAACTCCATGATTTTATTTTCCTTGATCTTATCTCCCGTACTCTGCCGGGTTTTGTAAAATGATAATGACGTTATGAGGAAATTGATCGGATTCGGGCTTCCATAAAAGATTAAGTTTAGATTTTAATCAGCCCTCTAAAAGTAATTCTCATCCCAGTACCGTGTAAAAGGCTCTATCTCATTCGATAATACGTCGAATTCTTGCATACCTCATTATTTTATGATCAACCATTTTTGTCTGAAGTAAGGTGATAATTTCTTATTTAATTTTGTGTAATTTTCTCTAATTCTATTTGCAATGTGCTATCTGTTTTTGCAAATGACCTCGGATGAATTTCATACAGACGAGTATTTTTTTAGCTAAACAAATTTTCAACCTAATTTCAATATTTTAAAACAGAGAAAATGAGAAACTCTTTTTCATTCGAGTATCGCATTCAGTTACTAAAGACAGACGAAAAGAGAGTAGCAAGGAAAAAATTATTTAAGGGATCAAAAATAGAGCGCTTTTGTAGAGTACAAAAAGTGTATATTTCGGTCTGGTTCTCAAAATTGTAAAGTATATCGTATGAGCGGGTACTGTTGACACTTCCAAGTTAGATTTTCAGTGATGAGGAAAGCGTCTAGTAATAATGCAAAGACGGTGGATGAACTTTCAAAGAAAATAACTACAGCTACAAACGTGCAATTCTAGGTAGAGATATTTCGGGTAATATGGCATAAGAATAGATTTTTCCACTTTTCTTCCATGATTTATTATCAGGTTCCCTCACTACATTGGCCAATGAGTCCACCTCGCATGAAAAACATTGCACGGTCAACATAATTAGGGTAATCTTGGCAGAATTTGAAATAAATAAACATAATTAACGTATCTAAAACATTTTTCTTTCATATTTGAAAATCAATGTTGATACACGATGTTACAACATTATTTCGTTGCCCATAGCTAAAACATTGCTGATGTCCAGACATCCACTTTTAAGCGCTCCATGGATAGACTTGACAATATGTTGATATCAATTATTCAAGTTCAAATTGTTAGCTTTGCACCACTTAAATAACGCTCACGTTTAAATAAACTTGTAATAATCAATGAAATTATTCAAAATATACCTACTCCAAAAATATATGCGATTTTGAAAAAAATTCATGACTGTTCCAGATTTCAAATTAAATTATGGACAATATTGACGAATTTTCATAATTTTTGCCATCACTTAAGAAAAAAATCAATAACAAAGTGAAACGGTCACTTAATGATTTCACTAAACTTAACCAATACCAAAATTTCAGGACCCATTTTTTTCCATAAATTAAAATAACAGCACTTTTTCCGTTAATTAACTGTGGAATTTAAAGGTGGCATCATTCAATTAAAAACGAATCGATTTCATTTTTAATTCTGGCACCCATGATTACTATTGACTGAGGAAAATTAAAGTTGTACGAAATAATTAAAGAAATGGTAAAACGGTGGAAGCATCTATGGAGGTCCACTTCGGGAGAAAGAGACAAAAACATACTGCGATCTTTGCTTATAATCACTCTGGACAGTGTTTATGTCATTATATAACTCTCATCATAAAGCTGGGTGGTCCCAAGCTTTGACTAAGTATGGCTATTACTTCTAGAAGCTTAATTTAAGTGGACAAAATAAATGCGTTCCTTCCAAAAATCTCATTAGAGACTTATAGCCGCTCTTATAACGGACTGGAGGCATTAGAATGATAAGTTGAGTAGCTCAATGTAGGAGGTACTTAATATTATATGCATACATTAAAATAGATCACGAGTAATGCGGAGAATATTCTAGAACAATGACAAGTAGATTGATTGCTGCCTGTTAGATATTCCGTGATGGATTTCACGACGGAAAGCTATGAAACATAATATCTAGCTGGTTGTGTAAAGTGTACAAGTGATTGTGAAAGTCATAAGTATTATTCGAATGAAAAGTGATCGCTTATGTAAATAAATTTCACTCGCCGAAAATAAGTAGTCGTTCCTCAAATTTCTTTTCAATCTTTATTGTATTTCCGTTAAGCTGAGTATCCTCATCGTGGAAGAGTAACTATACAAATGACAGTTTTCCTCACAGTACACGCTAAATACTCAAACATGAACACGAAATTAGTTCGTTCATGAGAATGGGTCGCCCATAAAGAAGGTTGAGTGTTAGGTACATAAATAATGACGTCGGACGCAATAAGTAATGGATTGTTCATAAATGTTTATGGCTTTTCGGGCAGGATAGGATGGATGGGTAGATCTTTAATTATTATTGGAGCAGTTGAAAACGTAAGTGGCGTAAATCAGTTTGTTGCCGTTTGTTAGTTAGGAGCTCAGAATATTCCTAAGCTACGTTCTGCTTTGTACATAAGTGATCTAAGTCTGCCCTCTGTGTCTGGCTTTTTCATGATAGTAGTACTATAAGTTTAAAATGTTAGTTTTAATGTAAGCCTTATTTTCCAAAAAAGTGACATTTTTGTTTTATATCATTCTTGAACTCAGCGTCACAGAACTGTCTACTTGTCCCACCTAAAGATTCAACTTTCCTCACATTACAACTCATTTCAGCGGATAATATTTCCTATCACTTTTCCTCATCTTCTATCTTAGCCTTGAAAACATCAAATTGAAATTCCTGAAGTGGCTTCCGATGGATAAATGCAGGAAATCGAAATTCATAGGCAGACTCAACCGCGAGCAGTCACTTCGACCTCGCTTACCCCTGAATTCATTCGGATATTTCACAGATTAGTTGGGTTGAGTGTAAAATTCATTCCGAGGAAATCTAAGCCGATTTTGAGCGGGGGACTTGTGAGCCTCGACCGAGCCTCATATCGGCTGATTAATGCGGAATCCGAGATCCCCTCGGCCACCAGAAGTAGTCGAGGCAATGGGGCCCGTGGCTATCTAAGCACCACGCCCTGAGGCTGGCTCTGTCAACGGCGTGAAACAACGTAAATGGAGGTTGCTCAGCGATGGAAGGGGAGCCGAGGGGAATAGGGATGCGATGGGTACGGAGCATTCGGATGGAAGAATGGGGAAATGAGAATAATGGCGGGGACTGAGGGAAGAAATAACGCTGGAACTGAAGATAAGTGATGGAGTTGGATGTGTGAGGGAAGGAGAGGTATCTGGGAAAGAAGGGAATGGGACGGGATTACCAACAGAACGGGGTTGAGGACTTTGGAAGTAGAGGGATACGTAGGGGAGACCATTGGGTTTCGAAGAGTGGTTTAGGGTATGAGTGGGAGTGGTAAAAGCTCCGGGGAAGAGTATCATGAGGCTGAAACGCTGGAAAGGGACGCAAGACAAGAGTTTTAAGGGTTAAAAAAGGGTTTAGGGGTGAGGGTGGATTGCCGCATTAATATTCCGGAGGCAAGCGAGGATGAAATACATTTTTCCGAGAATGATGGAGTGGAAGGGATGGCTGACAGAGTTTTACATATACTTCTTCTGTACATACTCCTCATTCACTAGGGATGCATTACCAAAAGGCACTCGTACGAGATACTAATTCGGGGCATATAAAGTAGACGGTCAGAAGATTACGGCTTTAATAAGAAACGAGGGCATATCGAGAAATCCCCTTAGTATTTGAATTTGGATACCACTAAGATCTCAGATTTGATGCAAATATTTCCCGAGTTCCTTTTTTGGCTGTTGAAATAACGGAGACATTTCAGGAAAATCCCTTCCCTGTCGACTGAAGGATTCCAAGCTAGTGGTTCCACAAAACTGAACATTAATCAAATGATATTCCTAGGACGGCAAGAACACAAGTTCCCTTTATTCCATGTTATATATTAATTGAATAATTTTTAATCAATGCTGTATTTCATATTACAAAGGAATATTGCCCTGAAAGAACAAAGCCATGAATCTCACGATTTTTTGGTTTATTTCACACCAAAATGATAAATTAAAATATCAAATAAACGTTCATATTCATCATCAGTCCTTAAAATTAAGTTAAAGGGCATAGACATTAATGGCTCTTAACGAGGATCTTTATGATGAAAAAAAACACTTTCTAAGATTCCAACCTTGCCTAAATGACCGATTGATTTCAATACGTAGGACATCATAACCAAATACAGCATAATAGATCACTTCAAACACCATGATAATATTGATTAGAAGGTGATATCGATTGGCCCTTTTAACGAGTACGAAATTTTATAAGGTGTTTCTTTTCGTCATGATGAAAATCAAGCTCGTTTCTACTGATTATAATTATGCATTGATTTCCTTGACATAATAGCATTTTATTCCAATAAAATTTGCTGGCCATTATTGCGAGAAAATATTCAAGATATGTAATACGATTTACCATGAATGAAAATACGCGAATCATTTTATTAAAGGTTGACTTATAATACTTTTTTCTACACTATCGTTCAAAAATAAACCTTTTTTATGGCTTTTACCATAAACTTAATTCCTTATATTTATGTACAATTCATTTTTTTAAGGAATGCTATAACCTCCTTATATCACCTATTCAACGAAATATGTGCAAGGGAGTATGACACAGCGTGATTCCATACGAGGCATGCAATGCTCAAAACAGTACAAGATAAAAAAAGTACGTTCACCCCAGAAATCTGTGGAGTGATGCGTTGAAAAATATGCTAAAATTGAGTACACAAACCTCTAATTAACGTTACTTGTACATCACGGATACAAGACGTTAATTTATGTAGAAAATAAAACTTCGCGTGGCCTTTTCAAGCAAGCTAAGGCGATAGGAATGTGATAAGTTACTCAACGTAAGTACAGAGTGAAGACTACCCAACGGTATTCAGTCTCATGTTATTACCTTGATAGTAACATAATCAAAGCATGAAGTCTTTCACTAAATAATAGTTTCACCTACATCTACGAAATACCGTGCAAGCCACCACTAGGGTGTGTGGCACAGGGTGATTCCACACTAGGCATGCAGCACTCATCCCAATCCAAATCAGAACTGGGCACGTTCCCCCGAATGACAGACGCAGGCAAAAAGCAGTCAGGGCAAAGGTACGCATTCAGACCACAAACTAGGGGCGTGACACATAGAAGAATATACTACCATGCAATACACTACTCAAGATATAACTACAGGTTAGTATTATTAATGCGACAAATAAATAGCACTACAAGGTACTAGAACATGCATGGGTATATTATACCGGAGATTGCATGTGAAGTTATTATCTACAATTCATGTTAAGATACTGAGCACTGCTGAAAAAATCTTTTTAACTTAGTCAGTATCCTAGAACTGATCTATCACAACTATTATGGTCCCATATTTTACGTGGAAAAAAATGACATTTTTAATCTATCGATTCTGCATTCTATTTACTTAATCTTATTCCTGTGATCGCTCCTATTGGTTAATGTCGCTCTACTTCTCGTTGCACCATCTTTTACAAAATATACATTATTTGGTCCATTTATTGAAATCAACGCTATAGTTTGGTACATCTATCAAATTAATTTTAAAAAAATTCGTCGTGCGGCATATTCTGACGGAGTGTGAGGAATACCGGTTCGTGCGCAACAGGCTACAGTTAGCGGGAGACAGACGAATCCGATGCCCTTAATCGCATTTTAATGTTTTTTAATGAAACGGGCCCGTTTATTAGTATTTTAAGGATATAAATGTTATTTTATCATTGATTTATGGTTATATCAGTTATTTTATTACACTTCCAAGTTCAACTCATAATTTTATAAATATGAGTTGTAGTGATGCAGAATGACCATACCGTCGACGCAATCTGCATAAATTAATACTACTACTAAATATTTTTTCTGAATACCTTTACACGCTTACACGTGTTGGGCTTGTACTGATGGGTGAGAACAAATCAACACAAATTATTCATTCTCGACCATTAATCTCCATTTTTCCCTTCCACCGCCATGAGCTATGTCTCATCTGTGATACAAAAACTCGCGTAAAATATCTACGTACACATTTAGGTTCATAAATATCCTCAAAGGAGAGGGGGGGAGAAATTCAGAGGGTACACGGAGAAAAAAGTGTAGTCAAAACTACCACACTGATCCTGGTTGAAACCCTCTTGGGTAGAATACCGGGAATCACGGTTAAAATTACCAGAATCCTCGCTCGTGACCAGACCCTGTCTTTCCAGAAGTTTGGTAGCGGCTGCCTGGTTAATTTTACTAGACAACCGCTTACCTAGTTTCCCCAACGACGTGAGTGCCGCCGCGCCAAGCTGTCGCCGTGCCATAACCCTTGATCAGCGCGGCGCGAGGACAAAAATTGTTACATATGATACATTAATAAACTCTTCTCGGGCTCTGCACCAGGTGATTGGCTTCATGTTTGCCGGCGTTTCGGAAAACGACTTGCTTTCCATTTTCAAGGCGTGTTACTCTGTCCGTATCAGATTGTAAACTGAACTGAATTGACCGTTGGTCGGGCCCAACAATTGAGCTCAGGTGCCATCTGATTGGCTGAGGTTTGGATTTTGCCCTTGAATTATTTTCTGATTTTTCCTTATGTTTTTAATGCAATTTATTACAGGTGTCCATGTATTGCTCAAATGAAAGCCAGAGTCACGATTGATTGATTGATATACGGTGCAGAGCCCGAGAAGAGTTTATTATGATACATTGTTGATCAGCCGTGACGGCTGGCCCAACGGTTGTTGGACTCAGTAGCCTCAGAGGCACCTTGTCGGTAGAAGCGAGAGGACGGTTAATAGTGAGTCCATTATGACTGCTCCCTTGGATTTTATATTCATGGACTCGGAAGTACTGTAAGTCACACCTCATTTGTATTGTCTATGTATTGCATGAAAATGTCACAAATAATAAATGTCCATTACATTACCACTGTATTATTTTGTATTAATACATCCACTGCATCCCTTGCAATTTATAACTCTGTAGATCGCCTATAAAGTACAGGTATACTGACAACAAACTATTATAGCATTCCTAAAAAAAGTATTTCTTACTGGACAGGGATATTACAACAACCAGAAAGTGTAATAATTCTAAACAAATGTGTAGTGATTCTAAACAGAAAGCGTAGTAATTCTGACTAGAAAGTGTAGTTATTCTAACCAGAAAGTGTATAATTCTAACAAGATTTATTTAACTACACGGCGTAGTACTTTTAGCCAGGAAACGAGTTGGTTCATATTTTACTACACTGTATAGTAAAAATAACTAGGATCCTAGTTGTTCTAACTATAATTTTTTTTCCGTGTAAAGGGTAAGTAATTCAAAATTTAAGCGAACTGATGAGAAAAAAGAAGGGCAGGTTTTTTTTAATGAAACGGTTCATTCCCTGGAGGGAAGATGAAATTAATGCTAGAGTTACGAAAAATCTCATTCTTTTCGTCCCTAATTGAAATTCCTTTTCATGTATTTTTCAATGGGGCCGAATGAAAACCCGAAAGGCTATCTAATTGAATTGAAAGTTGAACTAACTCTAGTTACAACTACTTTTCTTTTATTAAACGAGAATCGATTTGAATTTGAAAAGGGGGGATGGCGGAAAATGGTGAAATGGAATTTTGTAATACGGTAATTAATTCCGGCATAAGCGAATCCGGAGCTAAAGTTCACCGCGATGGGAAACAGTTTCGTGGGAAAGAAATTAAAGCTCACGCGTGGCTGAGCCCTCGGATTTATTCATAGCTCGGAATAGCTCTGTTCGCTCGTGTACTCATAAAGCTTAGTTTGCGAATTTGAGTTTAATATTTTTTTTACAAAATTAAAATTTCCCTCGGAGTTAACTGCCACGTTAATGAATGGCATTTCTCATTTAAAGAGGGCGAGGTAAATGACGAATTACCTCGGTTATGACAAAATATTATTTGGGGCTCAGTAAAGAATTCTCATCTCCGGTAGTTGCGCTGCAGTATTTTATTTTACAAACTTTTACTTTAAGCAAACCATATTTATAGAGTGAAATTAAAAACTATTGCTCATGGCATGAAATATGACTTTGAGCTTTGTTTGTATAATAAAGAACATTTTTAATGGTTTGACACTCATTTTAATTTAGCATAAACTTTCAAATAGGAATGGATGATGTATTGGAAGGTACTGTAAAAATCATAATAAGTCATACCAAAATAACGGATACCAAGCAAGCATGAAGCAATTTCATGTTTCCATCCTTGTACTGTGAATTGTAAGAATATTTCGCCATATTTCACTATAAAAGTACGAATTGGAGAGCCGTTAATAATGATTTAAAATGATAGTAATTGTTCAAAAAATTATTCATCAAAATAATAGTCATGAAAACTACATAAAAATGTTGGTTCAACTAGTATCTCAGCAAGCTGAACAGAATTATAATGCTTTATATGGCATTGCAGTAAGTTTTAACGGCACGTCTGTGTTCATTTCGCCAAATTATGCATCTTTTTAATTGCAGACAGATAGTAAGAGCACGTCTCGTGCAACAACTTAAATTTCTTAAATCTAATTACTTTCCAACTCAAATGCATCTGCATACTCAGTAATACCCAGTTAACCACTTAAAAGTCACCAGTAATTTTGAAACCTTTTAACTCGGTCCCTTTTGTGTTACATATTAGGATCGTACGTACACACTGTGCTCACTAAATTATTAACAGGGGAGAGAGCGCAATGAAAATCCATGGGAAGAAGAAAAAGTTGAAACTGTTTCATAGGATTAAAATAAACCCCAAAGTATGGCTTTCGAAATGCAGAAACTAATATGAATAGCATAAACATACGTGGAGAAGAAGGGTTGAAAAAATAGAAACACTTTACTTTAATTCCCATACTGAGCACCTAACCTCAATTATAAAGGCCTGAAGGATAAGTATCTTAATTATATCCTATGCTGCGTATGCCAAGAGATATATAACATTAAAATTACTGAATTAGTAAAGAATGGAATATTTTGGATCCGAAAGCACAAATTTCAGACATAAATGAGGGTTAAAGAAGGATGGAATGCTAAATAAATCACCAGTCTTTTAGCCATTCAAAGGTATGTTTCACCTTATATCTAGTCTCTCCGCAATTTAATACTACCAAAGAGGAAATACTTGCACTGATTTCAATGCTTTTCTTATGGGTACTAAACGTAAATAAATCAGTGGTAGAGAAATTCTCTCTCCAAAATGTTTTTGGCTGTTTTTATTTCATTTTTGACCAGTTCTACATACTTTCAGCTGCCCATTAATGTAAATTTCATTCCCAAAACTTCAGTTCAAGTAATCCGGAAAGCAAAAAAAGAAACTTTGCAAATATTCGGTCCTTAAATCTTCGTCTTAAGTTTCTATTACTTCTAAGACTAAAATTAAACATTATAGGCTAACAAATTGCTTTCAAAATTTTTAGGAACTCTATAATCTTTTCGCTTCGTTTTAAGTACAACATGTATTCCTCTTAAGTTGCAACTTCCTCATAGGTATCCTCATGGACCTTCCGACAAGCTCACTTGAATGAAATTGAAATGTCGACTCTACCGCCCTGTGCAGGCGTTACAGGCTGATGGAAATATTTAGGTAATTAAGTAGTTCAATGGTTTATATTGGTTAAGATAAAATCTATAAACAACTGTGAATTCAGAATTCCTTATCAATCCACATAAGCGCTTTGTTGTACATCCCCTCTAGGACAGCAAATCCAAAACTTTCATGAGCCAACGATTACCGATTGATCCCAGAAATAACCCAGTCTTTTCAAAACCAAAAGCGCCATCTAATTATCCTCAGTGCAAATTCATCGTCTTGGCAAAATTGGTGAAAGATTCCCCCTCTCTTTCCAAACCCCTCTGCGTTGATTTAGAGGCCATTAACGATTCTAGGATCTTCAATAACTGCTCCAAGAAATTTCATAAGACCTTTCATCGAAAACGGGGCGAGAAGGGGTGGGGAAGAACGTTCGGATGCCGAAGGAAATTGAAATGGGTGGTTATGAGGGAGGACCAGGGCCGGCCGAGTCAGAATTGCCTCGGATTCGGCATTTGCTTCGTATCGGGAAATTGATTATGGGAGTTGGGAAGGAAGAGTGGAAGTGACGCCGTGAGATTGGAAAAAGGGGGCGCCCCGTGTACACTGGCAGCCAGATGGAGCTTAAAGGCCAGTTTTACGATTGACATCATTTTCAAGAGTTTACCTTGAATGATTTTTCACGTATTCGACTTCAGTGTACCATATACTGTCAACGCGAAAGTCCGTCAATTGTCGTCTGTCTTCGGTTACAATGTGGCAGACGGTGCCTCCATGAAGTTCTACACAACGCTATCGAAAATGATATGCATATAACAGCAGTTGTGAAGGAATAAAAAGGTACGTTAAACGTTGCTTAAGGGCTGTGAACTGAATTAACATGATTTTGACTTCCTTATCAATTAGGAAAAGAGGAAGAAAGTATTTGTCGTTCAGCAGAAAATGTTTGAATTGTACGGCCAAGGTTTCCTTGAAGACTGCAGAGCAGCATTTACAAGATGGCGCAATAAATAGATTTTTTTGTGGAATTGCTGTGTTTTTTCCCCTCATTCTGCCATGAAAATATTCCTAAGATTGTCTCATTCCTTACATAGATTAAAAAAATGGCATAACCGATAGAGTTGCAAAATTTGCTTTGCAAATGACTATTCACTCGAATTCAAATTTGACACTTCAATAGTATGCTGACGCCTAAAATAAAAACCTATACTCGATAAATCGCTGTGATTAAACAATTGGCAACGAGGAAAATATGACAAGATGGGTTACATCATCTCTGATAAATAGAGAGAAAAGCTAGATTTTAAAAATGTTGATAGCCATAAATATAGGATCCACACCTACAGTATACCATCCCAGCTGCTTCAACATACACTAAACTATATATTATTCACGCCGAGTCTATTAAGTACTTAGGGGTCACAATTACTCACGACCTATCTTGGGGAAAACATATTAGGGAAATATGCAGTCAAGCATATAGGAAGCTAGGCTTTATCAAGAGAGTACTCGGAAAATGTGATGAGAAAGTGAAAGAACGTTGTTATTTTTCAATCGTTAGGCCTCATCTGGAATATGCTGTTAGTGTATGGGATCCATACGAAACGGGGTTGATATCAGAGTTAGATCGCGTACAGCGAAGAGGAGCTAGGTTTGTGAAACGATGCTACGATAAGTTGGCTAGTGTGTCTGGACTGTTAGAAGAATTAGGATGGGAATCGCTATCACAGCGTAGATAAAATCATAGGCTTAACCTCCTAACTAAATTTCAGGAAAAACATTTCTCTGACGACATGAAAAACATACAATTAAACCCTTCGTACTACAGAAGATTATATCGCGCCAATAAAATTAGAGAGATAGATTGTAGAACCGATAGGTATAAAATGTCATTTTTTTCCACGTACCATTCGGGACCATAACAGCTGTGATCGTCGTCATGCATTGTGTAAATAGTGACATTAGCTAGATTGTAGATCTCTTTCATTATGTATTTTACGTTCTTATTTATGCATGATGTAAATATTGATGCTCTTATTTATGCATGAGATTTTGAATCTGTAGTAGTAGTCCATGTACCCCTTGCATGTTGGAACGATTGACGATAGAATGTTTCTTGGTTAGTAGATTTTAGTGGGCGCGTTGCATGTGTGGTACGCTGGTTCCAATGTAGTTTCGGTGTTCTGCCGTATTATTGATGCATGCCTGGTGTGGAAGCACCCCCTGCCACACACCATTTGGGTGGCTTTCAGGGTATGACTTAGGTGTAGATTTAGTTGTATACTGTACCCCGCTAAAGCTCCTTGGTAAATGAAGCTGCTTGGCAAAGGCCAGCCGTTAAGTAGAATGACCGCATTGTTAAAAGAATATACGCTTAGAATCTCCAACTGATCTAAGAGAAAAATATAGGTCAAATACTTTCCAAAAATACAAATCAGCCTATTATTTACCGGAAATTCAGCATATTTTACGTTCTTATAACGTAGCCCAGAGGCCGAGGGTGCCGTGTGGAGCTTCGCCTTGAACATGGACAGTATTGCATATCTAGCTTGGAATTACCACATGACAGACTCCATATAGATGAGTTACATGGAATATCGTGAATGAGGAGGTACATACTAAACCAAGTGGTATTTCTACGAAATACCATGCAAGTCACCACCAGGATGTGAGGCACGGGGTGATTCCACACCAGACATGAAGCCCTCATTCCAGCTGAAATCCGAACCGCGCACATTCCCCCGGAACGCCAGGCCGACAGGACAACAGTGCGCGGTCAGACCAGAAACTAGGAGAGTGCTACGTACAAGTGCATGCTACCATTCAGTGCACTACTTAAGATACAAGATATCATACAACTATTGGTTAGTTTAATTATGTGACAGATAAATAGACTACAATGTACTAAAGCACACAAGAGTGTATCATGCCGTAAATTACATGCGAGGTTAGTAACTAATAATTTGCCAAACTGCTGATTGAAGGACCCAAACCGGGACTGGCAAGAAGACTTCTACTGTTAAATAGAAGTCAATTGCGCACGATAGTGGGATTCTTTACTGGACACTATCAGGTTATGAAGCACCTCCATCTTTTGAAGTTTGCGCACTCCGCCAGATGTAGATGGTGCAAAGAAGAGGACGAAACAATATCTTACTTTCTCTACGTTTGTCCTGCTCTGATGAGGACTAGAATCAGGCACCTGGAGTCTCCTTTTATGGAACCAGTCAAAATCAGGGGTATCCCCATAGAGGACATGCTGACCTTCAGCAAGGCCATCGGACTCTTTGGGTGATTCAGCAATGGTGGTTAGCACAAAGGAGCAATAGATCTAGGTAACCCAGTTCCTCCTTGGAGATACGCCAACCAACTTCAATCTAATCTAATCTAATCTAGTAACTATTTATGGTATCGCAGGGTATCACGTAGATGTATGGTGTTAAGATACTTAGCCCAAGGGCATAGACCTATGTTACCTAGTCAGGGTCAAAGTTTCCTTGAACTGATCTATCGCGACTATTATGGTCCCTTATTGTAAGTGGAAAAAATGACAAAATCTATCGGTTGTGCAGTCTATTTCCTTAATCTTATGCCTGTGATCGTTTCTACTATAATAGTTTGGCTCTAGTAAAACGTTTTGAATGTCCGGATAAAAATTTTCTACATCAAACTTTACAAAAAATGTAATATATATTTTTCCCTTCAATCGGATAGGTGTTCCCACCCTAATTCCCTCAACAATCGACCTGTAAGGAGGGGTTAGGTTCCAGGTTTTATGTAAAAGATTTTTAGCATCTTGGTGGGAGAGAGTCCGATAGGGTTGGATTTGTGGAATAGAGAAACCATACTTATTTCTCTCAAATTCCCAAAAATCCTCGGGGATGTTATAATATTGCGGTCGTTTCCCCGTGCGCTATTTCGCCAGATAAGCCCTCATCGGCGAGACGCCGACTTCAAATGAGTTTTTCGCCGCTCGGAGGAATTTTATCGGAATTCAAATCGCGTCGCTTGTTCGTTCTCGAATCCGCGTTGGAACCTCGTTATGGCATTTGAGAGCGGTAGAAATTCTCTTAACTTGCCTCGTTTCCACCCTCGGTCTCACGTCCTCATAAAATGGTAAAGTAAATGTGGTTTGACCCTTTATAGCATCCTTTCCCTCTTCGCGGCAAATACAGAAGATAGCCGAGAAATATGCAAATTGGTTGGCGCTAAAAAAAACAGAGACCATTTTTCCACATAAATACCACCCTGAAAGTAGACAAGTAGTATTTTTGAGATTAAATTGAGGCTATTCAATATACCCAAAAATGATAAGCAATGGACGTAAATCTTTCTGCTGCATGTTAATTCTCGACATGACTGGTTATAAAGCTGTGAAGCATCGATGTGATCATGAGGAAATCGACCTGGGATGAAAGAGAAATTGATTGGAAACGCCAACTCATCGAACACACCAATGTTAGGAATCGAGTGAAAAATCGCTCTCATTTTCATTAGTATGATCCCTCGTACATAAGAGCACAATATGAAAATAATGTCTCTCTCTGACTTAGGATTCAAATTCACAAAATTCCGCATACGCTCCACAATAATTGTGGTCATCATCTTAAGCATAACTGTAATATCAAAATGATTGAAATATATAAAATGTAGTTAGCAAAAATGGTTACACAAAATTAGTTGCACAACTACAAGTTAAAGTTTCAGGCTTTGCTTTGTGGAAAAGCGACATGAAAAGAGAACTTACTTTGTACTTTCCACACTGTTTTATTGTTTCCGACCATGGTTTCGACAATTTTTCTTATTATTAAGGTGAAATTATAGTGGTTATACCAATCAAGGAGAATTTTTAGTGGCACCCTGATATTTGCACAACACTTATCCAAAGAAATAGTTTCTGCAGGATAACGGAGGAGCGTTTATAGCCATTTCAATCGAGCTATTCCCAATGAAAGCAAAGAAATTTCATTTGTAATAAAGAAGCAATGATATGACCTCGCAATTATGACACACTGGTCTCCCAATGACGATTGTTTCATTCGCAACCATAATTTTTGTTTTATCCGTTAGAAACGACTTATATAATTGAGTTGAGGAAATGAATTCAGTTTTAATCTCGTGAAAAAATATGAAACATCACAATGGGTGCTTATAGAATTCCTTCCGGAAGCGCTGAGATTTAAAATTAACAAAGCACAAAGAGATTCTGAGCCTTCCACTAAAAGCTCTCTGAACAAAACAAAATGTGTCGCACGACGGGTACTAGGATGAATTTACAGATTAGACGGTTCCAGGCCAGATCCAATGTATTCCCTTAATTTTATATTTCCAGTGTGAGAAGTACATAAAAGTTGAGCTCCTGCTACTTTACCCCCTAGATATCCTTTTTTAATGCTTTTAAAAATAAATGTTATTAGCTCTTAAACTACTATTTACAGTTGATTATTATATCTACAATAATGTTTTAAGTGTTCATTCGGTGCCATGATCCTTCTTTTTTCATCTTAATCCGTCCATTTCCTCCACTTGCATCACATAATTAATAATCCAATTTTCTTTCATCCCCCATTTCTTGCTCGACACACTTCATCCCTGCCCTCGTCCTGGTTCTGGTAATTCATCCGGTCCTCCTCTTCTTCAGGCTTCTGGCCCTTGGTCTTTTCAGCATTTCCTTACAAGCATTTTACAGGTTTGTATTGATTCCAAATGGTCATTTCATTAGCTTTAGAAGAATATTGGTAATTTCATGCTGGTGGTAACTCACCTCCTGCCATAAATCCTTGTAACTGGATTGAATTTTTGGGGAGGCGACCGACTGCTAAGGTCATTTGTACCATAGGGGATAGGTAAGGGAAGAAAGGTGGATAGAAACCCGGCGTCGGTACTAGCCTGCTCTTAACAAAAGGCGCCAAGAGTACATCTACATCTACGTCATACCCTGCAAGCCACCCAAAGGGTGTGTGGCAGGGGGTGCTTTCGCACCAGGCATGCATGAATGATATGGTAGAACACCGACGTTACATTAAAACCCACGTACCACACATGCAAAGCGCCAATTAAAAATCTAATACCCAAGAAATATTCTATCGTCAATCGTTCCAACATGCAAGGGATACAAAGACTACTACTACAGATTCAAAATATCATGCATAAATAAGAACATCAATATTTACATCATGCATAAATAAGAGAGTAGAGAATATAATGAGAAAGATTTACTGTCTGCCTATTGTCAATACTCGAAATATTCATGACGACGCTGTTCACAGCTGTTATGGTCCCGAATGGTACGCGGAAAAAATGACATTTTATACCTATCGGTTCTACAATCTAGCTCTCTAATTTTATTTTTATTGGCGCGATAGGTAGGGTAGCACGGTTTTAGGGTACCACGGCTTAACGTCTCATCCGACAGACGGAGTAATTTATATACAGATGGAGTACATGTATGCACAGTACTCCGTCTGCATACTTGAAGTATACTTGAAGTTCCCTCCACAAGGCACTCAAGTAGACATCGGGTTTCCTCTGAAAAACATCCACCCCTGCAGGGATTTGAACCCTGGCCGCCCATATAGTTAGCCAGTACTCTAGCCACCACACCAACTCGATCCCCATTATTGTGACTACTTGAGGGTATTTTTAAGACATAGATGCAGCATATCCAGAATGAATAAGCACCTCTCTTTCACTTTTTCTTCCGAGGAACTTGCTACACACCACCACGCCAAGTACCCCACGCTGAGGATATATCCTAAAAAAACGGAGAAGACAAACGAGAGAGAGAGAGATTGAAAACTTTCAGGCATGTCTATGTTCGTGTCCAGTCTGCGCTTTGTCAATGAGAAAGTCACCGGACGAGTTTTCACTTTTCAGAGAGGAACGCACCGAATGAGCTCCAGTGCACTCGGCGTCGCGTCGCCATTTTCCCGCATCCGCCCGACCATCTATTCGTCTTCGGATGCCGAACGCCATATCAGGGGGGAAGGATCTCCCGCGTCGAATGTGTAAAGAACCCCGTGCCTCAGAAAGAAAGTCGATTGGGGAACGAACATCTCCTTCCTCTCAGCACCGACTCTATCACGACCGAGCGATCTAAATCCATTCCTCGAGACTTTTGGGCCGTTCCCTTTTTCCGTGATCCCCGACATGTACAAAAAATACATATATATATATATATATATATATATATATATATATATATATATATATATATATATATATAATATATATATATATATATATACCCGAGCATGTATGCACGTATGTACGTGTGGAGGCGAATATATCGGGTCGAGATGGTGGCCGGAAGCAATATTCGGATCACATAATGCGCCGATGAGGTGAGGATGCCCTTTGCAATACGCAAGGTGGTGAAGAAGGAGTGGATGTCGGGATTGTGGTGAGGGAGGAGATTCCCAAAAAAACCCCTCGGAGCTGGAATGAGCGGAGATAAGCCTCGGGTTACCTCGCGTCCGTCTGAACTACGGCGAGACAGACGTGATGAGGGGAATGTGGGCGAAGGGCTAGTTTTATTGCAGGGGAAAGGGGAAAATAGGACATTGAATGCAACCACATCAAAGGCATATGGGCGATATGCTTTCTAAGATGGGTGTTCAAGCAATTAAATTCTCTGGAAACGAGTCAAATTATTTTTTTTAATTATATAAAGTGATACATATTCCAAATCTACACATTACCCTGCAAGTCACCTCAAGGGTGTTTGATTTATCACAAAAATGCACTACAATGCAGAAATTTACTTTCATCAACACACATCAAACTATAGGTATGCTACAAATGCTACAGAAACTACTAAATTAATCTATTATGCAACTAGGTAAAGGTGGCAGAAGAGTCATGCAGGGAACATGCAAAACTAGGTGTTAGCTATACTCTGCAGATTTAGAAACATGCATTAGGGAGCACATCAATTATACAGCTACACAATCAGATATTATACAGAACTATTTTTTATTTCCACTAATTCTGGCATGCTGCAGTGTACCACAGGGATGAATAAAGACCGTAGGCTTACCAGATGGATGGTATCGATGAAGTCCTCTCGGGTATGATTCTAGGTTAGGTTTGCCATGGACAACGTTTCGATGAGTAACTCGACAGTCTTTTTCAGTGATAAACTGAAAGAAACTCTCATTTATATAATTTTTCAAAAAAATTTTTTGGCCTGAGGAAGATGATTGGGTAAGTGATCGAAACGTTGGTTAAGGAAAGCCCGATCTAGTGCCACACCCGAGAAGACCTCATCCATTACTACAGGGATTTACCATATTTTATGTCGAGCGAAGCAAGATTAGATAAATGTTAACTCTGGGCTACAAAACATAATTCTTTCATTCATCTTAACGGTAATATTTATTAGAATTTACAAACTCAACAGCTGGAGAATAAATCTTCTTTGCTGAGATACAATACAGTCCACAATGTTACAAAATGCAGTGGCATTGGTTAACTTGGATACCGGGTTACCTCACCGAATTATTCCTAGCACATGTTTGGTAGCATTTAGCTCCAGCCTTTGCTCCACCAAAAACATAATGAAATATTTGAAACTTATTCTCAATACACAATGTAGTTATTTCAAGTTGGATAAAAACACTGCAATTTTTTTCTCTCAAATTAAGTAAACGATAAATTTTAAGTATTTAAATACTTTCGAAGATGAATGATGCACAATTTAGGGAAAAACTTGAAATTTTTAATGTATCTCTCGGGAATAACGAGATGACAAAGGCTCTATGTGATCCACTTGAGCAGTTCCGTAATGCTATCTTTCAAAATTAATATTAATCTCGAACGTTAAATTTTTATGACTTTCAAACAGTCAATAAATCCAACACTCATGTTAGTGATTGCATTACGGACTCTTCTTGGAAGATTATTTAAAATAACCGCGCCAAATGCAACCTTCATGTGCACACCATACACCTTCAACGATTACATTTCTGTGCTTATTTGAACCTCCATTGATTCCTCGTCCATCAAACTTTTGTGCCTCAATGTCCCTTTAATCTATATTCTAACAGCCGTCATCCTCGAGAAAGGCATTCTACGCTCGCCTAGCTTTTTGCTGAAAAGTTGACACCTCAAATCTGAAAAGCCATGTAACACATGGATGGGTGAAACAAGGACTTTTGAAGCTATCATTAGAGTAGATGAGAAAATAACCAAGGAAAAATGGCACACACTGTAACAATGGGTACTCAAGGAATATAACAGAAGAAACAATAGAGGAAAAAGTCCCTAGAGGAAGGAAGTAGAATAAATCATGGGTCTATAAAGAGGTAAGCACAGCAGATGGACTTCTGCGGAGTAAGGACACTAGTATATACTAGATGAGGCAAGATGGAGGACAGCAATCAACCAAATATGGTTGAACGAACAATCAATAACGAAATCCTGTTGAAACTAATTCAACAGGCAGATTACCCTAATAGACTAAAAATAAATTACTCATTCAAGTAAGTCTTACCGTTTGTCAGTCACTACAGTTTAAAAGACTTCCAGATGACCTAGGACACAAAATTTTGTAATACTATGGCATGTGCCCTAGAATCAACCGTATAAATAGTAAAAAGACCTATAAAAATTTTAATGGGTTGTTTTAGCCTAAATTATTAACTCTTTATCTCATAAGAATTTTAGGTAGAATATGTTCGATAGCTCCTGTATCATACATTTCATGCTAAGTACATTTTACATTATTAAGAGAATTCAGTAAGAAACCATTAAAAATCAGTGTGCCTTACATAGAGAATGCTGAACTCTAATGGGTTAAATAATTCCATAATATAACTTTACTTTTTTCATCCTCCCATTGCGTTTTGACGATCAACCTTATGGTCTTTATTGGTATAAATAATACTACGTAGACAAATAAGTCAAACTCTTAGGTAAACACCCAGTAGACGAAAAATGCAACTACTCACGTAACTCATAGAAGCCATGAGGTAAGAAGGCAACTACTTCCATTTATTACCTTGCTAGCCACCACATGGATGTTTGGCAGAAGGTGACTTATCATCAACATCCACATCTACGAAGTATCGTGCATGCCACCACTAGCATGTGTGGCACGATGTGATTCTACGCTAGACATGTAGCATTCGTCCCAGTATAAATAAGAACTTCGCATGTTCCACTGGTCACTAATTTCAGAACATGAAACAGTCAAGAAAACAATACCTATTCAAACCAGGCATTATAACAATGCTGCGAAGACAGGCATGTCAACAAGCAGTGAGCAAGTTAAAATACAACTACCTGTTATTATTGTGAATTTCATTGATAAATAGTACTAGAAGGTGCAAAATAATGCAGAAAGCAAAGCAATTCCGGATATTTACAGGGAGGTGAGTTGTTAATAGTGACGGTGAGTCATTAAGCATAATGGCAAAGTCTAGCTGGTGAGTGTGGAGTTTCGCAGGACCGATATATAGAGACTATTATGGTCCCCCATTGTATGTGGACAAAGACACTTCAATTCTATCGGTTCTGCAGTCTGATTACAGTGAAACCTCTCCTAAGGACCACTCCTATCAAGCGGCCACCCCAAAAAAACACAATTATGAAGTGGAACCGTCGGTGATCGCTAAATACAGGTTTGAATGCACTTAATCTTATGTCTGCGATCGTTTCTACCAAAATTCTTTGGCTCAAGCAAATATATTGAACGTCCAGCAAAAAATAGTCAGCCTCAAAGTTGCGTAAAAGATTAAACCTAGGTTTTTCCCCTCCATTAGTTACAGCTTAGCAATCGGATTCTTTCAATAATTCGGTAACAGTACTAAGTTAAGGTAGTCCGAGTAAAAAATCATTTTACTTAGAAATCAATGAATTTGGTCTCATTTAGAGAAAAATATCTCTCTCTTCTAATGACACCAAAAATTTAACCCCTTATATCCTTACTTTGGAGATATTTCCTAAAAAATATCTGCCCTTTTACATGGAAAATGGTACGTGTGTACACTCAATAGAGACATTATTTACAAAATGAGGTATTTATAACACTTAGATGTCGTAAAAAAAACTTACAGTGCGTAGTTTGTATGTTTTCTCAACTACATTTGAAAATATATTATATTGTCACCACGGTAGGTTCTTGGGTATCACAAAAAACCTTCCGTTTTGAAGGAGTTTCAAACGCACCGCGCGAAAATTATGAGTCAAGTTAAAGACTTATTTATACATTATAATATAATTACTTATCATTTTTTTCATATAAAACTATATTATTGCACCAATAATAATTCAATATTTAATTGATTTGTCCTATAGCTGATGGAATTAAAATGTATACTTCGTATCTACATCTACATCTACGAAATACCGTGCAAGCCACCACTAGGGAGTGTGGCACGGGGTGATTCCACACCAGGCATGCAGCACTCATTCTAGCCCAATCAGAACCGTGCGCATTCCCCGGAATGCCAAGCACAGGCCAAAGCAGTCAGGACAACGGTACGTAATCAGACTAAAAACTAGGAGAGTGATATGAAGAAGAACATGCTACCATGCAGCAAAGTACTCAAGATATAACTGCTGGTTAGTATTATTAATGTGACATATAAATAGCACTACAAGGTACTAAGACATGCAGGAGTATATCATGCCGGAGATTGTATGAGAGGTTAGTATCTACAATTCATGTTAGGATATTTAGCACTACTGGAAAAACCTATTTAACCTAGTCAGTATCCTAGAACTGATCTATCACAACTATTATGGTCCCTTATTGTACGTGGAAAAAATGAATTTCTAAATCTATTGGTTCTGCAGTCTATTTCCTTAATCTTATTCCTGTGATCGTTCCTACCATCACAGTTTGGCTCTGGCAAAATATTTTCAACGTTCGGCAAAAAATAGTCTACATCAAACTTTCGTAAAAGATTTTACCTATATTTCTTCCTTCGATATATGACTAGGGAACTATCTCGCTCAGACCACCTTAATCGCAGCAATGTTTAACTAACCTTGCCACTCTCCGTTGTATTCGATCTATTTCTGAAATTAAGCGTAGTTAGTAAGGGTCTCGTTTGTGGGCTTAAGGAACCGGATCGCTGCGAGTAGAAAACGTGGGCTACCGGTAGACCGTAGTAAAAGAAAGGAAAGAAAAATCACGCTTGGCGGAAAGAATGAGACTCGAGAGCGGGTACAGAGAGAGGGAAAGAGAAGAGAAGAAGGAGAAGATTGAAGATAGGCGGGCGTCTCAAAGATTTGGAGAAAGGAAGAGATTAAGCGAGGGAGTGGGCTCGGCATATTGAAGTCTCCGCGAGGGAGGTGGAGTGGAGTGGAGAGGGGGGTTCCAATCCGGTGATTCCGATCTCCCAAGGCCCCCTCAGCAATATCACGCCAGCCAAGGCTCAACCCTCTTCACAAGAGTACGGAGAGAGATCCTACCCCGTCTCTCTCCCTCTCCCTCCCGCTCAGCCTCTCGCCAACATCCGCTGAATTCGTTATGGGTACTATCGTCTCATCCTCCCCCGCGGCGAGCAGCGGGGGTGTGGAAAAGTCTGGGATGGGGGTGATTTTGAGGGTTGGAGGGAATGGGTTTCTAAGGAGGATGGGGATAAGGGAAACCCCTGAGCGAGAGACAACGAGGAAGGCGAGCGAGAGAGCCATCTGGCAGACGTATGTGAAACGACGCGGCCTGTCCCCCGCCTATCGGGACATCGAGACGACCTCCTCCACTTCCTCTCTTTTCTGATAGGTCGGAGATTCCGTCGTCTTTCGGCGCTTCAATCCTTCCACCACGACCACGCCCTCTTTTAAAGGGTTCTAGGGTCGTATTTGGGGACCCAGACGTGGACTACCTCAGTTCGAAGGTCGCAAGTTCGGGATAACGTGATGGCAAATATTAAAAAGTATTTCATTTGACAACTAATCCGACTATCCTGATACGAGAAAACGAGAAATATATAAAAAGCTACACAAACTTGATATTTCAAGTAGGCTGTAGATCTGTTAAGATAGTCCGAGTGTGATAGTTCCCTAGTCATAATAGAGACCATATTCGAATTATACGTTTTAATTTCATCAGCTATAGGACACATCAATTAAATATTTCATTATTAATGGTGCATAATATAGTTTTATGTGACAGAAATGGTAAGTAATTAATGAAAACATCTAAATAAGTCTTTAACTTGACTCATAATTTTCGCGCGGTGCGTTTGATAATCCTTCAAAACGGAAGGTTTTTTGTGATACCCAAGAACCTACCGTGGTAACAATATAATATATTTTCAAATTTAGTTGAGAAAACATACAAACTACGCACTGTGAGTTATTTTTACGACATCTCAGTGTTATAAATACCTTATTTTGTAAATAATGTCTCTCTTGAGTGCACACACGTATCATTTTCCATGTAAAAGGGCAGATATTTTTTAGCAAATATCTCCAAAGTAACAAGGGGTTGAATTTTTGGTGTCATTAGAAGGAAGAGATATTTTTCTCTAAAATGAGACCAAAATCATTAATTTCTAAGTAAAATGATTTTTTACTCGGACTACCTTAAGGCCGCTTTACACGGTACATTTTATCGTACAAACCTATCTTTCGTAGAGTGTACAAGAAACCTAATGGAATTAGAGCAGGTTCTATTTACCGTTAAATCATTCAAATAATCATACAATTTGCCACTTACACGGAACAATTCCCTTCATGAAGGAATTCGTATATTCGTTTGTACAATAAAATGTACCGTGTGAAGCGGCCTTTATAAAAAGTCATTTTTCCCGCGATTGATTAGAGATCATGATGGCTGCCCATGGAGTTATGAAGTAGGAGAATCAACAGGTAGAGTAGCTGACTATCGATTTGATCACTTATGCTTGTTTCTTAAAGTGCAACGTCGAACTAACGTCACGTTTTGCACGATTCCTGCATGAATCTCGTATCTCGTTTACATAGTGGAAACACACATTAAGGACGATGGATGTAGTAGTAATTTACTGAGGTAAGTACATGATCTCGGTAAGATCGGTAAGGTATCACGCATTCGACCGGAATATTGTGATGTGAAAGGCTAAGGGAAACCACCTTTTCTGACTCCCTAGAAGATTCAGCCTTGCATTCATTTGGCATAACGGCATTCTTCCTGGAGAAACACTATTGAACTAAAATGTTGCCCTAATAGGACGTCCGTAGGAGAACAACTGATAGTAGTATATCAGAGTGGACAAATTTAGGGTCGGTTCATGTGCACTAACGACAACATTAGTTTCCCACGCACAAGGGTCCGGATATGAATCATCCTAGCGAGCCGACGAATATTGTAATGGGTGAAATCAGGACAGTACTTCGTACACAGAACTGGGATGTGCTCTCCTATCCGTCGCTCATCGATTCAGGTAATTATTTCATTCCACTTTCATCAACAGCTTTATAATCTCACTTATGCTCTGTTATTGCTTAGTTTTACATTTACAAAATCTAGGATCTAACAATAAAATATTGAGGATTATAATATGTTTGCGTGGTAAACTTTCGCTGAATACTTTTTCAAAACGCTTGCAAGTGTCCTCCCAAATGGCTGCACAAAAACATGCCGTATTTAAGTGTACAGGCAAAGAATTAAAAACATATTGGCAGTTGAGGCGCTCGAACTTTCTATAAACGATGTTCAAATAAAGTCTCGGTGGAATGAAAAGTCGCCATTATTTTTCAAAATGATTACTGTCATATAACGGTAACCATATATAGTAAACCAATCGCAGCGAATTTAAGTATTTAGGTTTATAGACGTTTCACGTTTTAAAGCTACTTTTGAGTTATAATGCGGTTGGAATGAAATGGGTGCAGTAGAAAATTGCCGGGAGGAAACTCCGTTTAGACGTATAGAGTAATAACCGAATACTCTTGCGGCTGCCTTTTGAGACCAGTTTTGGAATCCGATAAATAGCGTATTTTTGTCCCAACGTCACAAATTGCGGACGCGAGCAATTTTCACTCATACCCATTTATGGAGCGAAGGCAATAGGAATTCCACCTAAAAATGAACGTATACTATAAGATGGAGTGGAGAATTCGTGACTAAATTCATTGAAAACAAATTCTCAAAAACAAAACAATGCCGCAGCATGTATGGAAATACGGCCATTATTTTAAAACCATCGCATAGTAAAATCAAAGGCATACTGCTGTCATAAATGGGATATTTAGATGATTCGACGAGTAACTCCAGTAATTGCCTCGCGTTTACGGAATTAAACGAAGGAAATATACGCTCATCCCTCATGTAGTCGCCGAGGAATTTTTAATGTTACTTAACGATATCGTTCATCAGCTATTATGGGTCTTGCACATAATCCTTTATGTGGGGACGTTAACTGGGACATAGCAAGAGGTTTTTATCGATTATTCTACTGAGCTCCACTGTGCACACACGTGCAAACGCTAAGGGCGCACTGGAAGCTTAAAATTTTATACGTCCCGCCCGTTTTAATTCTTGGCATCAAAGCGTATTTCTGAAAGCTTTACGACATGGTATGGTCATAATTTCTTCTTCTTTTTTTCTACCTACCATTCACGGGCTATTTGACAACGGCACACGGTTGATAATGGACGGAGGCAATTTTAAATTTCATGAGGCGCATCTGAGGAGATCTCAGGACCCCGAAAAACGCAAGAATCCTCCGGGTCGGAATGAGCTAAAAAATAAAGAAGAGGTGAGCCGTTCACTTGTGAAATATTCACTTCCTTTTACTTTCCTGGCTCTCATCACGCCTTCCTCGCGTATTCATCTCCTCAGCTATCCTCTTCATATACCTTTCCTATCCGCTCCGCTCGTCCTGCATTCGCTGAATTCACGGATCCTCAAGCATTCCCGGCATGTACCGGGAGCTGAGGAATTTCTGAGGCGGAAATTCTTGCCAGGGTTAGGTTAGGGGTTTCGGTCGAAAGGACGGACTTGGAGACGAGCATGTGGAAGACCGGGAAAATGGGATGGGATTAGGTAATCCATCTAGGTGAGATGCGATGTGGTAAAGGCAGGAGAGAAGGCACGGGTGAAAAAAGTGGTAATCCGCGGCCGGCCCGAATTAACCCAGCCGTGCAGCGTGCAGGGCCGGCGATACGATGCATATTAATGACACCCCAGGGAGAAATTCGTCCACGGTGAACATATTGTTGCGTGGAAAATTCGAAATCATGCTTTTCCGGGCGGGATAGAATCGAGGCAGACCCATGGGATGGGGATATAGGTGGGTATATAAATAGGCTGCCGTTATGGCGATAGGCGAGTCGGAAGCTGCCCCAACGATTATACCCGCATTAAATTCATGTCGAAAGCCGCTTAATCGAGAGAAAATCTGCCGTCGGGTCGATGGGATACAAAATGTTTGGCTCGTAGGGCCATAACTTACTGATTATGACCAGAGAGGAGAGAGGTAACTCACGATCTGACCCATCCACTTATCGTTTGGATGCATAGTAGATGCTTGTCTCTCCAACTCTGAAACTAAATGAAGGCTTCCACGAAGCATGCTATTTTCTCGTAACCAGTTTCTCATGTGTGTAAAAATATTCATGGTTCGTGAATTGATGTAGCGTTTTTTTTTAATAAATCAATTTAGACGGGAAACTGAGCAGTAGACTTTCCATTTTAAGATCACCAACTGGGCATTTCAATTCCAGGCTTGGTGCTTTCTAGGGTAAAATAGCCCAGAATTACAGCTACATCCACATCATGGGAAAAGCAAGAAGAAAGCTATAAAAAAGTACGTATGAAAATACGGCATCGTGTTATTTCAGTCATTGGACCATCTTCGTCTTCAAGTAACTGCATATACGCTTTGCAAGACCATAGAAATGTCGTCATGCAAAGTCTTCCGGATATTATGTCCGAAATGTCATTCTCCTATGAGTCCCAAAACCAAAATAGTTGACAATTTTCCAAAAATTAGCGGATTTATATGCTCAGAATTTTGTATTCATAGAGTGAATTCTTTTATGATCGTGACGCAATATCCAGTAAGTTAATTCTACAGAACGCACTTTATGAGTTGATCCACATCAAAAATTTATCCCCTAGTGTGTCATTACCACTCTATATCAATTTTATACATGTGTAACATTTAATCACGTGAGATAAACCAAATAAAAGGTAAGTAGAAATAACGTTGTACAGTTCATTATCTGTCAACAAAATGTTTCAGAATGGAATTTAAAAGAGACTTATTCGATTGCTTTGGACAAATTAAGCATTAGTTATTCAAGGCCAGAGATTTAGCACTATCTTAATCCTCCGTGGCAAAGTAGGCACTCGAATAACTTCAACAGCTACAGTGCAGTAAGCATACAAAATGACTTTATTATACAACAAATTAATTGAAGACTAGATTCGCACGATTCCTAAAATTTGCTTGCAACTTTTTTAAAACAATGGAACGAAATTTTTTTTTACTTCAAAATGTTTTTTAATGAAAAACTCCGACAGAGGAGCCTCCATGACTTATGGAGGCTTTCGAAGAGAGGTAATAGCATTTCAAAACAATCATCCCTTAAATTATTTAATATGTTTAAAAATAATTTCGATTCGTCTAGTTTAAACGACCAAGTGCCTTTTCATTCCAGAAATCCTTTAATTGAATCCAATTTATAGCGCCAAAAATCAATTAACTAGTCTTAAAGATAGACTGATTCCCTCTAGTTTTTGCAGCACGCTATTTTTGAGACTATCAGAACGCAGGTTAACATTTAGGTTAAACCCTTTTAAGTAAATTCGAAACCGATTTGTTCACAGATGACGTTAGATATATATTGAGAACCCCTGCTTATTATGCTTGGTTTGATAATATTAACAAGATTAGAGAGATAAATTGTCGTACCGATAGATTTAAAATGTCATTTTTCCCTCGTACGATAAGAGAGAACAATAGGCAGCGTAGCAAAGGGATAGGTAGGTGAAATATAGAGTAGACTGTAGTGCATGATGCATGTAATAACAACCAATAATCCCTTTCTTATTATGTAGATACTAACCACCTAGCTGCATGTGACCCTGTTCTCTTGCATGTATCCATTTAATACCCTTGTTGCATGTCAATAGTGCATGTTTGGTGATATTCACCCCCTGCCACACACTAAATGTATGCATTGATGTTGCCGGCCCTTATTATTTAGATAACTCATAAACTATGGCAGCATTCTGAGTGATTGGCATTTGCTCATGTATCTACCTGAGCTATTTCTCAATCCTGGGATTCAAAAGTTCTAAACAGACGATTTTTTTTAGATGCTCAAAAGGTGGGACTCATTCTCCACAACATAAAGTAACAAAAACCTATGGTTACCTCACATACCACGCATGACAGATAATAGGTGACAAAGGAAATTTAGCCATCGATATAAATTAGGCCATAAGGGAAACCTAATATTAAATGATAAGACAATATAGGAGATTATTTTTTAGGATTAACTATTACTAACTTCAAGGAGCTAGCAAAAGATAGAAATATTTTGAGGGTATTGGTGGCTAAAACCCATAAACGGTAGTAACGCCTAAGGAAAATAGAAAAACTTCAGCCATACGCTAATCTCTAAGCGCCATTGCGTTACTCCTCTGCGGATCGACAAAACGATAGAGCAGCATTCATGTTGAAGATTGTGGTTAAAGATTAAGTATTCCAAACTGGGTAAAAAATGTTAACGACCATGGGAACTAAAATATATGTTACTTTGTGAAACAGCCACTACTTATATCGTTTGCATTCATGTTTCGCTCGGCGATAATCCGTCTCTTTTAAAGAAAAAAAACGCTCATCTTGAAAACTTCATGTTACGCTCCAACTAGACCGAGGGCGACGTGGGAGAATTAATTCTTCGAACGTCGAACGGGTATTCCCTCCTTTTGTTCGACTCCGGAATATCAAGTGGAAAGGCGCTCCCTGGAAACGCACACCTGATTCCGGGAAAATTTCACCATTTTCTGAAGACGTCGCTTGCGCTGTAAAAGGAAGCCAGGCGTAAGCACTTCGTCATTGTGCCCTGTCAAAGGGCCACTCCATCATTCCACGAAAGGAGAGGGAATTTATCTTTCACGCGCCTCCGCCTTCCCTCGCCCGCCCGCCCGCCGTCCTCTTCCTTCCCCTCCCATTTACTTCCCCTTCTTCATTTTCCTCTCCCTCCCCCTCCTCTGAAGGACCCGCCCCCTACATCCATGACATATCTCATATTCAATGGTGTATGGCAGGGGGTAAGTTAACACCAACATACATTAAACTACACTCTTTTACAGTTCAAGTACCTATCTACTACAGAAAACAGTATGTGAAAACCTTCGTGTGAAGCCTAGCACACTATGGATCGGAAGCAATTTTTAAAATAAAACAATGGTTTTACTTTAACAACCAAAATATGACTACAGAAAGGTTAGCTTCATCCATATATCAGCAATATCTCAGATCATGAGTTTTCAATTAAGAAAAGTTTTATTAATACATTGCAACGGTTCTACCTAACAGGTCGAATTGGCACGAATTGCGCACACATGTATGTCAGCGGCAAATGGCAAGCATACTGTTCACAAACCCACACTTATAAGGCTAAATCTTGAATAATTAAACGATGCATACCACTTGGTATGCTAGCAGCCACTGAGTTCATTATGCCATTTGAGACAGAAGTATAACTACAGAAAACTGGATGGAGATGATTGTACGAAAGCATCATCAGCTCTCTCCTAATGTCAAAGTATGGAAAAATGAGCTCTAACTTCAATGACTGCTTTGAAGGCTGCGCACAGCTCTTTGCAGCCTTTCAAACCTGGTGCTGGAGGAGAATGCTGGAGATGAAATGGACGGAAAAAATAAAGAATGATGAAGTGTACAGAAGAGTAGAAGAGGAAAGGACCATTTTGAACACCATAGAGAAAAGAGGAACCGGATGGATTGGACACACCCCGAGACACAATGAGTGTGTGAAGAACGTAGTTGAAGGCAAAATAGAGGGAATTGTCCCGAGGAAGACCCAGGAATAAGTTTATGGACCAAATAAAGAGGACAGTACATAGGAAGAGATACCAGGAGGTAAGGGAACTAGCATTAGATAGGGGAGGGTGGAGGGCTGCAGTCAACCAGTCTTAGGATTGAACGACCAATGGTGGTGATCTGCTACAGATGATACATGTGAAAAAACTACTGATTCTTGTCAGGCGGTGAAATTTCGCAAACATTCTCAACACTAACGGGATGCAATCAGTGGGAAAGAGACTCTTGGTATCAATGCAACACAAGAGACGCACATGGATACAAGAGTGTTACAGGAAACATTTAACACGTGATGTTGGTACTGTGTTGTAGATTTAGAATCAAACACTGTGAAACAATTCGCCTGCGCCTGGCATTCTGAGGGAACGGGCGCGTTTCGGATTTCAGCTGGGATGAGGGCTTCGTGCCTGGTGTGGAATCACCCCGTGCCACACACCCTGGTGGTGTCTTGAGCGGTAAGTTGTAGATGTAGAAAATCACTAATGCTTAATCAAAAGTCTAATAGGCTGCTTTTACGGTTTTTTAGCGTTCTCGGGATAAAAAACATTACGGTTTCATAAGAGAATGTTGAATGCTTAATAAATGGAGATGCTTTTTATATGTCAATTTTCTGACAAAAATAATTATCTTTCACATCTACATCTACGTAATACCCTGCGAGCCACCACGAGGATGTGTGGCAGAGGGTGAAGACACCAAACATGCACTATTGGCATGCAACTAGGATATTTAAGGCAGACAGGCTAGAAAATAGGGTCACATGGAGCTAGATGGTTAGTATCTACATAATAAGGAAGGGATTATTGGTTGTTAATACATGCATCATGCACTACAGACTACTCTAACTATATTTCACCTACCTATCCCTTTGCTACGCTGTCTATTGTTCTCTTATAGTACGCGGGAAAAATTACATTTTAAATCTATCGGTACGACAATCTATCTCTCTAATCTTGTTAGGATGATCAAACCTAGCATAATACGCAGGGGTTCTTAATATATATCTAACGTCATCTGTGAACAAATCGGTTTCGAAATTACTTAGAACGTTTAACCTCAATTTTAACCTGCGTTCTGATAGTAATTCCCATCCTAGTTCTTCTATTAAACTCGTAACACTTATAAATTTATCATAACGGCCTTTAACAAACCTAGCGGATCTCCTTTGCACGCGCTCTAATTCTTTTATCATACCTTCCTCGTACGGATTCCATACACTAGCGGCGTATTCTAAATGAGGCCTGACAAGTGTAAAATAGCTTCTTTCTCGTACTCTCTCATCGAATTTACCTAGAACCCTTTTTACGAATCCTAATCTACGGTTTGCTACACTAGTAATTTCCCTGATGTGTTTCCCCCATGACATGTCTTCAGTGATGGTGACGCCTAAGTATTTAATAGATTCTACGTTAGATATTTTCTTTCCTTTGATGAAATAATTATTCCGGTAATCTTTGTTCCCGTAGACTGCATCAGCAACGACAGGGTAAAGTCCTCGTCAGCTAAACCATGAGTTATGGGTTAAAATCCCGCCTGGTTGGAATTATTATCAGCAAGACTAAAATAGTAAAACTGCGCATTCTTGCTCTATTCTTCTCCTTAGATTCCTCTTTCTTCGTCCTTTTACCTCTGGAACCTCAGAAAATGAGCGACCGCGTATATCCCGGCACATATACACTCCAAAATGTGACGGACGCAGGAATTTAAGAGCGTGGATGGTGGAGTCTGCGGGCATCGTAAATTTTCCCGGCCTTAAAAATCGAATGTCTGGTTTTTGAATGGCGCGCCAGGGGTGTAAAAACATTTTACTAAAAAGGATGCATTACCAGAAGACGGGCGAAGGAAGATGAGGCGAGAGGACTTAAAGCCATGAATGAGAAGGGATTCAGGAGACGAAAAATTTAATCGGATACGTAATAAATGGAGATTTTTTTAAATGTCCATTTTCTGTCTAAAAATAATTATCTTTGTTACCCTAGACTGCATCAGCGGCAACGGGGTAAAGTCCTCGTCAGCTAAACCATGGGTCGCAGCTTCAAATCCCACCTGGGTGGAATTATTAACACTCAGGGCATGGGTTTTTGAGTTCACTTGTTGCTTTTGTTATGCATCCGACATAAATTTGCCAAATTCACTGTACTTGGGGAAGTAAATATAAAATAAATAAGTATAATTCCATATTTCCTCTGGCATTAAGTGCGTATACTCGTTAAAAATCGGCTTCTAGAAATGTATACACAGGCACAAGCCAAAGTATCAACAGTTGCTGTTAAAATAGCATCGTAGTATAGAATGATGCGCTTGTTGGTGAAAAGGTACACCCTCTTTGTCACCTCTGATGCCTCACATGGTGCTATGCTGATTATAGCACTATCATCTTAGTATTCAATCCAAATAACGGTGAATTACTTCCCGTAATTACCCATTTTTAAGTTTGTCTCAAAACATTCTCAGTTTCCTTTTTTTGTTCCAAGTAGAGTCTATTTTGCCTCTACTTTGCTAATCTGCCTCTCCGTGTCAATACCCATTAATCGATTTAAATAACCTACATTCTTCTGCTTCCCTACATACCGCTGGAAGGTTAATGAGCAGTGGGTGTTTGGACGCCTACAATGAACATGGAAGAAAATATAAGGAAATGAATTGGAAGGGGAAAAAACGAAAGTAAAATGAATGTTTACCAATATTCTGCGCTTGTGCCAGCATTTTACAGATCAATTCGTTTATTAGGGTCAAATGCTATGCAAATTACTGAATATTGACCCTAAAAGCGTTATTCATATTTATAATTGGGTCTTAGAAATATCTTTCAACGATAGATTAAAAGAATAAGTTTGAAAAAATGAAATATCTCATTAACTGGCCCAAATTTTACCGAATGGCCAAATACATCTACGTCTAGGAAATACCATGCAAGCCACCTATAGGGTGTGTGGCACGGGACATTCTATAGCCTTTTAGCTTAACGATTAATTTTGAATGCGGAAATTGATCGAAAGCTTTTATGAAATCTAAAATCTGAAAGCTATGCGACGTAAGAGTGAACTAAGTCAAGTTCAAGAGTGAGAACGTCAAGCAGATTAACTTTTGGGAGTTATCCAACAAATTTATTAGTCACATTTCATCTAAATGATACCCGGCGAGCCACCTTAAGGATATTTGACAGGGATTGAGTTGTCACTAACATGCACAACACCATACCCTACTAAGCCTAATGATACTAATCCACCAGCCAAACCTGAAAATTCTTATCATGAGATGATAGAAAACCATACAAATACAAGAGTTATGTAGAAATAATGCAAGAGGTTTTGTTAACACTGAGTAGCAGATTTTAAAAGAGCCATTGGAGAGTATATCAATAAATTTACCACACAACATTGCAACAAATCTAGTAAAAAGTCTCATAGTCAGCTCTTATGACCTCTTATCGTTCGGGGAAAAAATTATGTGTTATGAGGAAATGCTACATTCTGCTACTGACAGAAAATCACTAAAATATCTATTTCTTAACTCACACAAAAGGCATTAGTAAATAAAATACAAAAAAGATTAATTGCAATAAAAGTTATCGATTTTTTCCGAGAAAGATTAATTCCAATAAAGCATCTGGCATTGGATTTTCTGGAATTGGATTAGTACCTTGGAGCTTCAAGCAGAGGATATAAGTGCCATAAATGCTGCATCAAATGGAGACAATAATTCTGTGACCCCTACGGCAATCGTAGTTACTGCCGTTGGCATAAAGAAAATTGATGTTTGCAAAACATTGCAAAAACTTATCGCCGTGAGCACTTTCGCACGCCGGATGTGCGCGGCGCGGCCCACTTAAGAACACTGAGATAGCACATTCGGATCGAGAATTGTGCACTGCCATTTGCTTCCTGCTTCTTCCTTCTGTTTACTCGTGACAGTGAGCAATTAAGCTCCTTCTCCCTCCCCCCTTTGCTTGTTTCCAATGACTCGGGCGAAGGGAAAAAATTCGAAATCCGATTGTGGAGCGGGGAAAAAATCGGATGGGATGAAGGAACGGTAATCCTCTCTTTCTTTGGGGCGCCTTTTGAGTGATGGCATTAACGTCTGAAATGAAATGGGAAAGAGAGGCAGCGAGGAAGAAAAGCGTTATCCCGTCACCGGAGAGCCGTATTGCAGATCGCTGAGACCACACCCTTAAGCCACGCTCACACTGCAGCATTCCTGGCACCAGAGCCGTCGCGCGAAGTGGCTAGTGGAAATTTTCTCCGTAAGAACAATCAAATCGCAAGCTATCTGCTGGCATGCGATCTCTGTCAAGACAAGTACTAGGGCATGCTCAATTCATCAAGCAATCTGGGGGCAAAATTGTGGGTATTCCTGCCTTCATTGGTATGTAAATAGATTAATTAAACTAAATTTGATTGAAGTGGAAGATTTGGAAATGAAGGGATAGAATATTCACGCAACATATCTGTGAGCATTAAGTCCATTTATTTCTCATCCGCGCCATTGTTATTCAAATAAATTATTAATATAAAAATTTTCACTATCAACAAGTATGTCTCCTGCGATAAAGCATCATCAAAAAAATAATTATAATGATGAATCAAGTATAGCCAAATAAATCACGCATTGATTCACCATCATCAATAACCATATCTAGCATACAATGTGAACGTAATCCATTTCATAACTACTACCAAGACTAGGTAATTGCTTTCGTGATCACAGCTTCACCTGTATCTATATTACCCAGCAATATTAAATCAAAGATGCTTTGCAGTGGGGGAGTTTTCACTAACTCATACTGTACTATGTTCAACAAAAGATAATGAAACGAAAAATTTAATTAAACGAAAGTCATGCCTACGCAGGCACAAATACCTGGTCAGAATGTGAAACTTGTACACTGCGCTATCGGCGTGCAGCCAAAGCTCTGGAAACTATAAAGAGAGTATTTGGTAACTACTTAAATGAATAGTGATGCATGAGTGATGGGATGCGAGTCGTACTGTAATATCTAATAGTCGAATAGTACGAGGAAGATTATGAAGCAAGCTCTAGAGATGAAAACAATCAAACTCTACCTTCCTAGGAGCCTAAAGAATTAAAATTTAACTCACAAGATTATTATCTACCAAAACATATCGGATTCCTTGGTAGTATCAGGCGTAACTTTTTGGAATCTTTTAACATTATAATGATAACACTTAAATTTGTTATTCCAGATATCTTTATTTTCTACGACCCGGGTTTCGACGTTTGACGTCATCTTCAGGTGAAGATCCTCCATCATCCGCCGTCACCCACCTGAAGATGACGTCAAACGCCGAAATCGGGGTCGTAGAAAATAAAGATATCTGGAATAACAATATTAAGTGTTATTATGTATCGTATATTGGATATATATATATATATATATATATATATATATATATATATATATATATATATATATATATATATATATATATCTATATACGTATATATATATATATATATATATATATATATATATACGTATCTAGATACGTGTATATATATATATATATATATATATATATATATATATATATATACGTATCGTAATATCGGATTCCGTAAAATGCTTTTGAAGCCTACACAAAATCGATCGTCTTTGAACTTAAATATAAAATTGGTGCAACGCTTAATCGACGCCCTTCATCTACATCTACGAAATACCGTGAAGGCCACCACTAGGGTGTGCGGCAAGGGGTGATTCCACACCAGGCGGGCAGCAATCGTCCCTGTTCAAAAATGATCCTCGCACGTCACTCTGGCCGCTAGTCACAAACCAGCAATAAGTCGGGAGAGTAATGAGCGGTCGGAACAGAGGATATTCTTGTCCGAATATTAATATTTTTGAAAATGTAAGGTATTAGTTGTGACAGAACGCGTACAACGTTAATGAACATGTGTATACAACAGTGAAATGTTACTGCCAATCGGCTGCCTTTATCCCTTCCGACATGGTCATGCAAAGGATTGCCTGCCATTTCTGGAACAATGAGTGTTCTCATGCATGTGGGCCTTTGAAGTGTTAGGCCCGCTCAGAAGAGACATCTTACCGGTCTGTCAGACCACACCCTCGAGTCCAGATCGATGAGTTGGGAGCGATTGCGGGAGACGGAGGGTTAATGCACTCCCGCTCACACTGTCTCACTCGTAAGAATCGCCCTCCCACACTTAACCCGGAAGACAAACCCGAGAGACCCTGGACACGTGAAGCGGAGTGTTAAGGTGGCACCCGATGCATGACCGTTTAATCTCGGCGAAGTAATCGTATCAGTTTGGCGCCGAGCAGGCCGAATAGGGCAGCGGTGGTGCGGGGATGAAGAAGGCCTTGCGGTGTTAAGTGGTATGAGATACCAAAGGGGGGGGGAGGTCGCTCTTTATGCGAGTGACCCATAATTCCGCGTTGAGTCACGGTGACCCGCGACAACCGTGAAAGGCGGCGTTATTCAGAATGTGGCGCGTTGCACTTTAAAATTTAGATTCTTAATTTTTTTCTTTGGCGAATTCCCTTTGATGTGCAATAAAGCTTCTTATTTCACTGATGACATTTTGGGGTCAAGCAATATAGTTGGGTCATGCGAAAACAGGCCATGGTTGTCCAATTTGATCTTTGAAACCTTGCATAAATCCTAGTCATCCCATTGACATACGGTATTCGGTGAAGAGTGACATAGATGTCCCTTTGGGCGTAAACCCGGAAACTATTGACATTTATCCTTTGCTTTTTAATTTTTTTTTCGTGAGAGGAGAATAAATGCGGGACGAAGAACTTTTTTAGAAGTAATTACTGTGCTTTCATGACAAATCGTTATACATATATACGATTTCGTGCGTTTTCACAACATGAATTAAATTGCAAATGAGATAAAAATGTTAGGTGTTCATTATTCCCCATAGGCAAGTAAATACTTTATTTTTTTAACTTTTATGCATAAATTTATAAATAAAATCCTGAAGTAATCAATTATCATAGGTGATAATGTTTAGGTTACATACGGAAAATCGACTAGTATCAATAATAGGGTCGCTTGTAATCAGACTCGTCATTATTACAGGATGATTGCCGTTAAAATTTCAACTGTAGCTTCACAAACCCCAACCCTCCTGACTTGACTTGAAATCCATTGCCTAAGACTTCTAGCAATCTTGATTTCGAATGGAGGTTTAAGGGGCTTATTTATCAGTTAAATACCAAAATAAAGAAGCGATGAACTTTGATAAAGAAGTTGACAGTTATAAGTTATTGTGTCTTAAGAGGATTGCCTGCTATCAGTCATCTCATTACTCACTAATATTTTTTTTAGTTATAATCCCCCTGAGTGCTCTCAGTTCTAATCATTTCATTAAGATTAAACACTGGAAAGTAGGACTCAGCTAACGAAGAATATCTCACGAGGTATCTTGGCTCCACAGTTACGAATCACGAGTATCCTCATTTCTGAATCCAAGTTCCAGCAGCGTACGGTTTAAGATTTGATGCTGCGATTGATAGCGTCAGGAGTCAGGAAGCTCTCGAATGCACAAATTTGACCGCCAGCATAAAAAAACGCGGCTTTAATATGATAGCTGTCAGTCACTTCCATCTCAGTAATAACTCGAAGGGAAGCGGCATTAAAAATATTTTTCAAGCGGATATATTAGAGAAGCATTCATTAAATTGGTACTAAGTCCAAATTTTTTTTATCTGCTTTGAAAATTTAAGATCTTATCAGCCGGGTGGACAGACATATCAAATTAACTATGGAATATTTTATTAAATAACTTCTAGGCCAAAGAAAATAGTAAAAAATCAATTACAAATTGTTCTTATTGAGCTTAAATTGCAATCGCATTCAGCGATAGAATACCATAATACTGTAATGCAACATGGCAAAGATTATAAATGGCATAAGATGGCAAATTTATATGCAATAGGTTGTAAGACATCAATTACTCAATACAAGATAGCAATGTTTTCGGGCGACAGTATCCATATTTTGATAGTTTAAATAACTGTTTCTCGTTTAGTACCGTGCAAGACACCGCCAGGCTGTGTGGCGTGGGGTTATTCTATCCCAGCACAGCCAGGCATGCAGCACTCATAATAATTTCTCTACTGAAAAATGCCGAGGATAATGATCTTTAATGTAAGTTAGATTTACCACTGGGAATTCGATAAAAAGGGATTTTTCGAATAAAGATAACTTCTCATTTCTCGTTCGACTAGTAACTTAAACTTATAACCCATGATCAAATAGAAAATTTCTCACCTATTTATTAATTGAAAAAAATCGTTTACCCCTCTCTGCATTGGAGTTGATCAAGTTTTCCCTAATTAACTCGAAAAAGTGTATTTTCTTTAACATGCTCGGTCCCGTTTATATCAGGTTTCAACACTTGTAAAATGTTGTAAATACGCGGGATGATGCTACTTACATGGAACCAAAGTTCTCTGTTTACTCAAACGTTTACTTAGAAGTAAATAAGTACCAGTTTCCAAGGCAAATATGTAATTATGAGTGAAAAATACTGTAATGCAATTAATTTTCATGAACCCATATAAGTCGTATTTGTTAATAATGCAAATGGGAGCGTGTCTATTTTTATATACACCGATAGTTATTAACACCAATAGTTATGCTATGTAATATGCCGAATGACATGTATTACTTCGTTTATAGCGTAAAGTAATGAATTGACTTCATTCTAGCTTATTTGAAAATGTTAGCAGACCGTATATCAGCACGGACTCCTCGGATGGAGCGCGAGAATGAGCAACTAGCGGCAGCATCACTGCCCCCGCTTCGGGATAGAAGTGCCAATAGTTTCAAAAATGGCTAATAAAAACACATAACTCTTATTTTTTCCTTTAGACAAAGGTTTTCACTAGCCCTAGCTTATTGTCTCATCACAAGATAAGGCAAGATTTTTGTTAAACGCCTAATTGATGGCGGTAAAGTGCGTGGCGTACAACCATTTCGGAATATCTCGCCGATTTCACGTAAAATCGACAATAATAGACAACTTGGCAGAGTAAAAATGTAGTATAGGTTTCAAAATGAGTGGATCATCTAATTTTGCGGTGTAAAAATAACTACATCGAGTTATATTTCGCTTCCATTTCGAGAGCGAGAAAAAGATAAGTGATTTCTAATTTCGCTGATCCCCCAGATGTACGTCTGTACTAGTTGGACATGGGTCATCAAAGGATGAATTTTCATTTGGTTTATAATGAATTGATCATTTTTCTTTACTAATAGAACATCTGCTACAATTTTTGACCACTAAACTGGGTTCTCAGATCACTGTGCGACGGTCTGAGAGTGATTTCCATTGAGTCGTTACAGTGGTTCTGTTGGCTCGAAACTAACGAGTCAATGACATCATTTCCTAACAAGTTAAAGAGAAAAGCATAAATTTTTTACTACTAAAAACTTCCTCATAATAATTCCCGCCATTATTCACGAGTAAAAAACTATATTTTGTGGCCTTAAATTGACCAAAGTTGGATAATAATTCGAAATTTGTAACTTGCACAATTTATTTAGCATACGCATACCGACAGTTTTGACAGCTTGTATAGTCCAAATAAATTGTGCACCTGAACATGTAGCGGAATACAGTGGCGGTAACAATAATTGCAAAACGGCCAAAATTGGTCGTTCATTCAAAATACATTTCGGAAGTAGCGACGTTCGATTTATTGTCACGGGAGGTCATTGTATTTTTCACTTTCGAAGATTTATTTTTTCTTCTCACCATTCATTTTTTTTGTCTCGGCGGAAACGGTTTTTCTAAGGGTCAAGCAATATTTCCAATTCCGCCTATTCACCGCGATGGCGACAGCGTGACTGGACTATCTCGCAGTATATTGCGATCGCACGAACGTGCTCGACGCGGATCTGCCGACGAAGCACGGACGGCAGCGAAGTTCCACGAGTCTGGGGGGCGTGGAAGGGGTGGGTGGAAGCAATGGGAAGGGGCGCAGCAATCATAATTCTTATTTTCGAAGTTCGCGTCGTCTACCATCGCATGCCTGGCAGTCGCATATGGCACGTTCGCCCATTCTGCTGCCGAGGAGAGGCTACGACTAAAGTTCCCGAAACGAACCTAGCGTCCCCCGTATCTCAAGCGGAGCGTGCCGCTCGCAGCGAAATTAGCGGTTTCGGGACTCGGCTACGTGACGATTCGCGGAGGTGACTAACCCGCGTGATTTCAAAAACGATGATTAGTCACTCGATTCGAGTTGTGACGGATTCGTGAGAACCTTTCTCAACGAATGCGGTCATTGGACATATTTTCCTCCGTGCATCCCAAGAATTCGCCGGGGCAGCACGCGATTTTTTTGCTTGGCAATACATGCACTCTCCGGAGCCCAATCGATGAAACCGAAGCTTCTTGAATGTATCTGATCGGGTATTTCGAAAGCGTTTATTTCTTACTTATTCAGTTATTATACGAATAATAAATATTTTCTGTCATGATGTAAATCATTGTATAAAACTGAAATAAGTTTTGATTGTTATCGCCGGTTTCAACGCCCCGGTGTCCAAAAACAATTTCCATAAAAATTGTATATTTCGGATTTAAGCCTCTATCTATTACATCTTTTCACCCTCGTTGAGACCGCAGTGTGGAAAACAAGAATTAAATTATATGGTTTCTCCTTTTTTCATTTATTTCCAAATTATTATTAGCCAGCGCATGTAATACACTAAAAATAACATTAGTCACTAACTTTGTTGGATAGAGAATAGTTTCAAGCCTTACTCGGTGGAATTCCTTGATATCAGGGATAGAAGATTTAACTCTGCAACTCCAAATGGTGGAATATGGTGCAATGCCATGTGGAATTGCAGAATTAATTCTTCTCTCCCTTTACTGGACCGCATGCAATACACTAAAAATGGTATAAGTCACTAACTTGGCTTAGTTGAAATATGCATGATCTTTATGAAACCAGTCAAGTAACCAGGGGTGGATTAAGGATTTTGTACGGGAGGGAGGGAGACATTGCAACTTTCCGGGAAACTGGAGAGTATAGAATACCTTCCACTTTTTTCCCTAATTTATCTGGTGTTACCTCCTACGCACCCCAAGGCCACCACCGCGGGTCACTGCTTCAGAAAAATTAGCATCGAAACGAAGTCGCGGGTGACTTATCTTGGCCTCTAAGTGACGCACTTATCCTCAAAATTATGTGAAAAACTATCCGTTTGATGGAATTTTTGCAGGAAAAGATAAAATTGTGGTGACATTAAAATATATCATGGTATTTATTGCTTGGTCATATATATCAAATCTGGACTTTTCTCTCGTCAGCCTCATCGCTCCATTGCAAGATATAGCATGATATTTATGGTTTGTTGGTTCACGTATAGCTTGTCAGAGGATCATGGAGTTACTTCGGAAGGTACTGAAACATAGTAAATGAATACGTAAGAATTACTGAAGTCACGAATAAATTAGGCGAAAGGCTTGTGCTTGAAAATGAATTTTGAATCATGATCAGTCACACACATTTGCTGAAGCATAGTAATTGACGTATTAAAACACGTCTATCTTCCCTGCAAATAAGCCTAACACAATGAGAGATCTGTTCCGCCCAAATTATCTGAATATATCCACTCTTGTATGGACCGATCATCTTATAAAAAAGTCTGCAATGCTAAGTAAAGTTTTTATTTTCTATTAACACAATATATGGGAGAAAAGTTAAAAAATACGATTTTAAACTTCTTCAATCCTTGACACTTGGAATTATACTTAAAAATGCTTAATATTTATTGCGGAGGAAGCACAAAACATGGGCATGAATGGAGGAGCAGATAAAGCTTTATAAAAATTGTAGACGATTCCCTTCCGGCAAATGAATGCTTTGCTATTGAGTTCATAGCGTTAAATTACTGGAATTCCGAGCTACTACCTCTCTTCAATCATTTTTCCTAGAAAAAATTCCTAAATGTCCAAAACCCTGTGACAGAGATACTAAGCATTGTATGCCCTGTATCGTCATCTAAAACCTCTGCTTTTGAGGAAGCTGATATTGAAGATAGTAGACTGGTAGATGATCAATTGATTTGAAAGTAAAATTCGTATAATTTATCTCAATAATCGACACATTGCTGATTGCTTATAGACGGATCAAGTCCATTATCATTGGAAAAATGGTTGAGTATTGAGAAGCAAAGAAAATTATTTGAGAAGTGATATTGAAAACTTGGAAGCGAAGATCAACGCAACGGGAATTGAGGTTTAAAAACTGTAGATATCACTGCGTTGTATTTTTTCCTTGCCACATTTCTTTTCCGCATCTACAATGGCAACGGTTGATGTGCATTCAAGTGAAAGAATCTGGCGATGATCATCTATTTATTTAAGATTGAAAGGCCTGATAACATGACGGCTTCTCCCTGCTTCGAATAATCTATCCTTAGAACAAAATTAACAAGGCCTATCAGATAATTCACGCCCTCTAAAGCAAGGCGTTACCATTCAAAAACTAGTGAGCACTCACAGTCTGGGGAAAAAACTCATGAACTTGAGGCACCTTGAAGAAAATACCTTGGGCAGGCAATAGTACAGAGTTAAAAATAATCAAATATTAAGTTTATGAACTATTCACGTAAGAAGGCCTTTGGTTCTTAGCCTTGAAATTCATTATTCCCCGTAACAATTATCCAACTGAGTCATGTGGATGCGCCAATGTTAGCTCATTGTTTGCAGTAGCCTAAAAAACTCGTCTCAAGGAATTTAGGGTTGCCTTAAAAATAAATGCTGGTTTCAGCAGGTTTCAAATGTTCGTTTTCTAACGTCAGAGAAAAAATTAAATGGCCGAAAAACTGTGGACAGAGAGGATGCTTTGTTTCATTGGCTAATTTTTCGGCGGAACAGAGAGGAGGTTTATGACGCGACTGGTTAAAAGCATTGCCAATTTTATCCTACTTTTTTCGCATGATACTGTCAACACTTTTGTATGGTACGCTAATGGGTGAAAACATCAGGCCGTCAGTGAATAAGTCGTTTCATTACAGCTTTGCCAAAAACATCAGGCGGCGAATACACAAAAACTTTACTGTCAGACCTAGTAGTCCGCGTTGATGGCTGACTCACCCGTGAACACGAGAGTCCTTCCACCCTGAAACTCGAACACCAATAAAGTGACGCATGAATGCGTGGCAACCCAACTTCAACCCTTCAGTAGGCGCGTAGGCCACAGGGTTGGCCCACAGTGTTTCTTTTCTCTGCCGTTTCTCATAAGACGGCATAATATACTCGTAAGTTTCAGTAGCTGCACATTATTATGTCCTCAAAAGTTTCACATGCTCGTTTGTTACAAATTGTGGCAGGGTTAGTACTAAACACTGTGCGAGAGGAAGCCAGCGTGACTGGGACACAAATGCGGCCAACGCGGCTGTGTAACCTTTTTCTGTCGACGTTATTATATTATATATTCTTTATATAGTATTAATGCAATATTATATCATAATAAGTTGTATTAAAATTTATGGATATTTTGTATAAATTTTGTCACAATGGACGTTCGATGCTCAAAATATTTCACGATTTTTCAACGACTTTAAGTTTTGTTCCACTAATGACCATAAATATGTTCCATAGTGAAAAAACGTAAATAAACGATAGATACCCGGCTAAAAAATTCTGTATAGTTTCCTTATTATACTTCTACAGAATTTATTAAAAGTTCTGTAGATATTCCTTAAAGTATTGAAATGCCATTTTACGAAAATCCCTACGACTTCTGTAGAATACCTTAAGGTGTTCTGCAGAATACCTTAGGACGTTCTACAGAATTCCTCAGGATGTTCTATGGAAATCCCTACGACTCTCCATATAGGTCCTTAGAAAAGGAACTGGATCAACGGAAAACTCACATATTTCCGTAGAGTTGCTGTAGTCCTACAGAAAAGATTGTAAGGAATTATTTTGCTCTGCAGAAATTAACGCTACAGAACATATGCTTTGTAGAGTCAGGCTCTCATGTTCCGTGCAGATCCTTAGAAAAGGAACTAGTCTTGAAGAAAAAGAGTAATTTTCTGTAGAAGTCCTTACGTTCTACAGAACAGTATTCTTCTGTCGACCTCTTGCATTATAAATCCAATTCAAATATCGGGTATAGATCAGTGTTATTGATTCAAACAATCATCCTTTGTCAACGTTTCGGAATTTAATGAATTCCATCATCAGGGCTACATAAGGAGAAAAATGTGAGGGTACAACAATCACATTCCGACGCATCAACATCAATATAAATTTACAAAAGATAATTACCTTAGAATTTCTATATATGGGTACTGTATCATTAACAATACATATTGTGGTAAAATCTGCCATGGTCATGACAATTTGAATAAAAATAATAACAAAGTTAAGGAACATCCTCATGATGTGAATTGTCTAAAGTCTAATAAAAGAGACCTCTATGTGTGGATATATACAACATTAAGTAAAACTAAGAACTACAGAACACCTTCTAAGGAATTTTTAGCAGGGTACTTGTCTAAATTTATTGTTTTTAAAAATATTTTACAAACAATTGAAAAGTTCAGGCAATTAAAGAAATTTAATTTTAATAATAAAGAAAAACCGGTGTGGCCCGCGCGACCACTCGTGTAACAAATTTTTACGCGCCCACTGAAGGGCTAATCCCGCTCGGAATCACGACCGTGCTTCCCCCCTCCTCCACACCCGTGTCTCGCACATACACGCCCGTGTGCAAGCACGCAAGGCCGGATGGATGCGTTGAAGTGGAAAAAATATGGGGGGGGGGGCTTTAAGTGCCATTTGACAAAGGGAAAGCGCTAAAGCACATTCGCGTGTTGGCTCTTTACGACGACCCCACCCTTCGCGCCAGTCTTGAGATAGGAAGGCCAAGGAGAGACGGGGGCTAGGGGGGGAGGGGGGGCGTTGGGGTGGCGCTGTGAGGCGCCGAGGAGAGGTTGAGGCACCATCGGGTGGGGAGAGAGATAAGACCCCTTCTCGGATAAGAAGTGCCTTGAGCAGAAGCAGCTGAGAGGGAAAGAGGTGGGAGTCCGCTCGCTCGAGTACGGATAAAAAATAAAACGAGGAACACGTGAAAAGTAGAGGGATGGGAAGAGGCGAGGGAGACGTGTGGATGAGTCTGCATGAGTCGGGATCAGGTCGTGGGAAATCTTTTTTTAGATCCGTCGACGGCGAGAGGAGAATAGGAGAGGGCTACACGATATTTTGGTGACATCAAGACATCGCCATTCGATATCCGGCTTAACGCGGGCGATCTTTCCAAAAGTGTATTGGTGTCATTCATGCTACAACTATACCCAAGAAGGAAATGTTGCTTCTATGTCGATCATTCTGCACCAAATTTATTAGTCATTTTTTTATTTGATATCAATCCATCTCCTATAATTCCAGGGCATTTTTCGCAACGCGGAAGAGTTCGTATACATCTACATAATTCATACTACAACTATACCCAAGAAGGAAATGTTGCTTCTATGCCTATCATTCTGCACAAAAATTATGAGTCATTTTTTTATTATATCATATTAATCCATCTCCTAGAATTATAAGGCATTTTCCGTAACGCGGATGAGTTTTTTTCACATCTACATCTACGAAATAACCGTGCAAGCCACAACTGGAGTGTGTGGCACGGGGTGATTCCACACCAGACATGCAGCACTCATCCCAGTTTAAATCAGAACCGCGCACGTTCCCCCGAATGCCAGGTGCAGACCAAAGCAGTCAGGTCAACGGTACGCAGTGAGACCACAAATCAGGAGAGTGACACGTAGAAGAACATGTTACCATGCAGTACATTACTCGAGATATAACTACTGGTTAGTATTATTAATGCGACAAATAAATATCACTACAAGGTACTAAGACATTCAGGAGTATATCATGCCCTAGATTGCATGCGAAGTTAGTATCTACAATTCCCGTTAAGATACTGAGCACTACTGAAAATCCTATTAAACTCAGTCAGTATCCTAGAACTGATCTATCGCAACTATTATGGTCCCTTATTGTACGTGGAAAAAATGACATCTTAAATTTGTCGGTTCTGTAGTCTATTTCCATAATCTTATTCCTATGATTGTTCCTACAATAATAGTTTGGCTCTATCAAAATATGTTGAACGCCCGGCAAAAAATGTCTACATGGCAATCTACTTAATACCCTTCAAGCACCCTCAATGGTGTGTGAAAGAGGATGAATTTTCATTAGCATGGAGCTCACTATACCCTATGAAAGTTAATAAAACTGCGACTATTTATGAATTAGAATAGACCTGCCCATTTTTCTCAAGATTTGACTTTTCAGCAAAATGAGGTACACAATATTTATGTTACAAATGTTTGAGGAAATATTTGTACTCCTTTTCCTACTAGTATATACATCAAATAATTCGCGACAATACGTAGATAAAAACCTATGATTCTTTCTCATTTGCAGCTTTCTGGTATCTTAAAGTTCGCGAGAACATGATCTCAAACCAGCGCATTCTAAAGGGTCGCAAATAGATGCAACGTTCTCCATGTGAAGTCTTAACTAGAGGGAAGTAGCTAATTTACACGTTGAGTGAGAAAATCTATTATTTTTACAATTTTTACACTCAAATAACTGATCATTGTTTCAGTTTTATGCAAAATTTTCAAGGTCCACAATATCAAAATTTTGGTCGGTTTAACTGTGGAAATAAACAAGTCTTTATTTACTCAACATCGAAGGTTACGGTGCTATTGAACGCTATATAATTATTCTTCATATATGATGCACCATGCAGGCTACCACTACGGTGCGTGGCACGGGGTGCTTCCACTCCAGTCATTTGGAATTCTCAGTTCAAATCAGAACCTCGCACGTTCCCCTTGTCGCTGGGTGCAGACTGGACAACAATGCTGGGTCAAACCAGAAAATAGGAGAGTGCTACGTAAAAGAACATGCAAACATATAAAACACTCGTTAAGTTACAACTGCAGGTTATTATCATAAGTACTGTTCAATTATAAATACTACATGATGCAGAATGCAAATTCATGTTTCTCAATATTGATGATAAAATGGATGAACGGCCAAAATAAGATATGATGAAGTGTACAGAAGAGTTGATGAGGAAAGCACCATATAAATAACCATTCAGAAAAAAAGAACGAGATGGATTGGACACACCTTGAGAGACAATTGGTTTTTGAGGAACATAATTGAAGGTAAAATAGAGGGAAAAGTCCCAAGAGACCCAGAGGAAGGCCAAGGAATAAGTTCATGGACCAAATAAAGAGGAAACCACAGAAAGAGATATCAGGAGTTAAGGGAACTAGTATAGATACATCTACATCTACGTGATACCCTGCGAGCCACCACGAGGGTGTGTGGCAGGGGGCGAAAATCACCAAACATGCACTATTGCCATGCAAGTAGGATATTTAAGGGAGATATGCAAAAGAACAGGGTCACATGCAGCTAGATGGTTAGTATCTACATAATAAGAAAGGGATTATTGGTTGTTATTACATGCATCATGCACTATATCTACATCTACATCTCCGTAATACCCTGCTAGCCACCACGAGGGTGTGTGGCAGGGGGTGAAGATCACCAAACATGCACTATTGACATGCAACTATGATATTTAATAAAGGCATGCTAGATAATAGGGTCACATGGTTAGTATCTGCATAATAAGAAAGTGACTATTGGTTGTTATTATATGCATCATGCACTAAAGACTACTCTAACTATATTTCACCTACCTTCCCTTTGCTACGCTGCCTATTGTTCTCTCTTATAGTACGCATGAAAGTGACATTTTAAATCTATCGGTACGACAACATATCTCTCTAATCTTGTTAAGATGATCAAACCTAGCATAATACGCAGGGGTTCTCAATATATATCTAACGTCATCTTTGAACAAATCGGTTTCGAATTTACTTAAAAGGTTTAACCTAAATTTTAACCTGCGTTCTGATAGTAATTCCCATCCAAGTTCTTCTATTAAACTCGTAACACTTAAACAAATATCATAACGGCCTTTAACAAACCTAGCGGATTTCCTTTGCACGCGCTCTAATTTTTTTATCATACCTTCCTCGTACGGATCCCATATACTAGCGGCATATTCTAAATGAGGCCTGACAAGTGATAGATAAGGGTTGAGGGCTGCAGTCAACCAATCTTAGGATTGAACGACCAATGATGATGACAAAATCATGGCAGACATTTCAAGTGGAATAAGAAGGAATGAGCGGGATGGGCTAACAGGGACGCCAACATACATTTAATAGCCCGGATTTGCTCGGAATAAATGAGTTCCTGGTCTGCAGCTATACCAAGATTAAAATCATTTTCTAAGAACTGGAGTTGATATCGTTGCTGAAATAAGTGCAGGATTTTTTCAAAGGGAAATAGACGTATCATTGAATTTATTTCGGTTCGATTTTTAACCTACAGGCATTTAGATTTTGAAATGCTGATCCTTTTCAAGTGAGCAAGAAGTATGATTATTGACTCCCGTGATCAAATTGTGACCGCTGCTTTTAGTTCAATTGCCGTACAAACGATAGGGGGTCATAACTCCTACAATATTTCTTCCAAAACAAACTCCCAATTATTTCTTATTCCCAAAATACAAAACTCTCAATACATTATATCTCCTAAAATACGAAACCCCCAAACTATATAAAATGTTTTTTCCCTATATGTATCTTCCGTTGCTACGTTCAATTGATTATGGTTTGTTTGTTTATTTATATCATAACCATGGCCGAAATTATTGTTAAAGATAATTGCGTATATTTACACATTGACGGTTTTTTGCAATTACGACAAAGTAAGGGCAGTATAAGGAATATAGTACAACAAGGAATAATATTATCCTAGGTAAACTACATCCGCGGTCGGCGTGCTAGAGGCAGGCGTCGAGCTCGTGTTTGATCGTTATCCTCCCCCAATTTGGAATTTATATGAAGCACTTAGACAAAAGCAGGCTGGATAAAATAATCGTTCCGAAGGGTGGCACAATCATTTTGCGACCGTTTTAGGTAAATCGCACCCAAGTATTTATAACTTCCTTTCGAAAATTAAAAATAAACGGGCTGAAATCGAGACCATGCTGCAACGCATCGAAGATCGCTTATATAATATTGTTTCTAAGTACGAAATATACAAAAATGATGACGGAATTCTTGATTGCTTACGAGCCATTGGTTCAAATTTGACTTTCTGAATTACTTAATACAATAAATACTTGTTACAAAAAATTTTGGAATTTTCAATTTGGGATTTTAATATTTTGGAAACTTTTGTTCTTTGGGAACTTTAGTAGTCAGGAGTAAGAGACTGAGAATATTGTATCGGGAGAAATGTTTTGGGAGTCATGACCCCTAATCATACAAACATTTTTCTTCGTTTTTGTAAAACATTTTTCCGCAGTTTTCTCAATGACTTGAAAAGCTTTTACGAATATTTTATCCGTTTTCAACATCATCCCCATTTTAAATCTAGCCAGAGATTCGGAACCAGACCCTACTCTAGTAACACCTTGCATATTTAACGGGAAAATTCGGTTATGGCTAAAAAAATATTGACCTAAAAACTCGAAAGAGTATATTTGTTTTATATATGTATCAGCGCATATTGCACACGAGACCACCGCAGTAAGTCTGGGTGGGGTTGATGGAAAGGAAGGGCATTCCCCAAGGGGGAGAGGAGATAAAGGGGTCGCTCCCCTTCCGTATTCCTCCCCCATCAACATCACCTGGGTCACCACCGCATCTTCCAACTCCCCTTCCACCCTCTCGCGCCCCACACGAACCCTCCTCCTCCCTCACTCACTCACTTCTCCCAGCCGGGAGGGAGCCGAAGAATGGAGGAAGAAAAAAAAAGGTTCCCTCTCAAGGATCCTTCCAGGCGACCTCCTTCACGTCCTCCAGCCTCTCAACTCATCCCCATACCAAGAATTCTACAACACTCATCTTATTACGTGCTATAGATAGAAAACAAGGGAAGGACGAAAAGACGAAGAGGGAGAAGGACGGTGGGGTTTGGGGACTAAATTGGGTTACGGAGGCAAGAAAGAGGGAATGCGTTCATTTTTTTCTGCGAAAGTACCGCTGGGAGTTTGGAAAGGTCGGTGCGGACCTCTTGAGCCGATATTTCTCTCTTTCTCTCTAACAGAAATGCCCGGGAATGCGGTACAAAAGGCAACATACACATCTACTGACTGTTTCAATAACCTCTCTATTTGCCTTTGGAAGTGAACATTTGCGAACACACTAAACACACGGAGAATTTGAAGGGAATGAATAATGATGACAAGTCTGATTCACTACGCGTTACTTTTGTGACAAAATGTATTTTCGGTGAACAAAGATGTCATTTATTCCCACGAACGATAAGAGACCATAACTGCTGCCTATGACACTTATAACTAAGTTTGTCATCAGGTACATAACTACATTTTTTGATAGGTATTGTAGTTAGTTATCTGATTTAATCCCTAATTCTTGTTTCCTTAAGCCATCAAATAAAGTGCCAAATTGGCGAGCTGGGACGCCGCTTTATGGGTATATGGCAGAAGGTGTTAGGACACCAGCCACGTCAAGAAGTAAGGTTTTGGGAGGTGAGATGGAGACGTGCATTACGGGAGTGTATTTAGTGGAGCTCAGTTTTCATTATGGTCGCTTATTGTGTGCGGAGAAAACGAGTTTTTGTACCTATCTGTTCGGCAATGTATCTCTCTTATTCTATCGCTTCTGTCAGGCCTAGAGATGTAGTGAGGCATCATGATAATATTCTATGTGAAGCTCTGAAATACACCAGTACTGAATTTCTCAAGCATACTACGCCTTGTGTGAAGCCTCCGAGTCACTAGGGACCTCCCACCCTAGTCCCTCTGAAAGTATCTACCAGCTAGTAGCAACAGAATGCAATGCATGTTTGCGGTATAATTCTTGTACCTCTGTCCATTTATGTAGATCCAAAATTCAATAGCCTATGCAGCTCTTTGTTTGAAGATTTTTGCAGCGACTCTTTACTATATTAAAGTTATTTGGGGCATCCCGCTGCGTATTGAGCATTTTAAATTGATACGTTTCCTTCTGCATACTGAGAACGTCGTCAGGAGAATGTAAGAGATTATTTATTACATAGCTTCTTCTTCGAGAAGGTCGTTGACCATTGTTAATGGTTTTAACTTAAAAAAATGATGCGTACAATTAAATATTCTCAGTTCTCAGTATGCAAAACGAAACGTTGAGTCAATTTAAAACGCTCAATACGCAGCGGGATTCCCCGAAAAACTTTAATATAATCTAAGTAGTTCCTCTAGCATTATCGACATTCCTATATGCTGTTATGCATGCCAGTGAATTTTCGCTTCCTGAAAAGTATTATACTATTTACTAATGCACCAATAGTGGTAGCCTCATTTGGTCTATTTTGGTTCCGTGCAGTGCAAGTAGGTGATATCTCAGCCCCGCCACACCCTCTTGAGAAAGAAATCAGAGTTTTATGAAAGAGTAAAAAAGAACGATGAATATTAAAGAGAGATATCAGTTAGGAAAGTTCAGTGCGAATCATGATGACTACGGTGTAGTTTCAGTTTTACCCCAGAAATTAAGCCTCTAATTGTGTCGGGTATTCATTTCATGGTCAAACTCTCTCTTAAACTTAGACCATGGGTAGTCAGAATTTACTTCGTGCAGTAATTATCGTTATAGACAATGTCTATTTATGAAAATTTTGGCTCCAGCATAGAGCAAAATACGCATATATTTGAACAACGCATCCCTGCTAAAATATTCCTTTGAAGCTGTTGTGTAGAACGTAAGGAATTCTACAGAAGTTGACTCTTTTTCTTCAGAACTAGTTCCTTTTCTAAGGATCTGTACGGAACATGAGAGCCTGACTCTACAGAACATTCTTTAGAATTCTGTAGAGTTATTTTCTGCGGAGCAAAATAACTCCTTACAAGCTGTTCTGTAGAACTTCATCAACTCTACGGAAATATACGAAAATACGGAAACTCTACAGAACGTCGTGGGGAATTCTGCAGAACGTCGTAGGGAATTCCAGAGAACGTCCTAAGGAATTCTGCAGAATGTCCTAAGCTATTCTTCAGAACGTCGTAGGGAATTCCTTCAAATGGCGTTTCGATACTTTAAGGACTATCTACAGAACTTTTTAAGAAATTCTGTAGAAGAATTTTAAGGAAACTATACAGAATTTTTTAGCAGGGTTAATTAGGTGGATGAAAGTTTTCAGAGTAATATAGAGGCCACAATCGCTGCACTGAGATTTTATTATTAGATTTGTCAATAGGTAGTAAACCTAAACAATTCAATTTCATCCTACTGCTTGCTTTCAAGCTATTTTATAATACAAACAGCACGTCTCGAATGCTTCCTCTCCAAATATTTAATCAATGAGTATTTATGTCACCACAACGTATTTTCATGATAATATTTTCAATAAATTTGGTAAGATACCTACGGCATTAAAGTTGTGAAAATCAAAAGATTCATATTAAGGCTGTTGCAGAGCTTCTAAAATTTTTTTAAAAAATCGCGGCACGTTAAAATATTGGAAAGTTAATAGAACTTGCATGGTTAAGTTAACAATTAACATGTGTGTTAAACAAATTCTTATACGCAAATTAATGTTTCAAATTTGTGTTAAGTGCTAATATAGGAGGTACCTGCAAATATATAAACACATAAAATACTTCAAATTATATTCCAGTATTGTAGCTCCATCAAACAAAATTATGGTGATTCATGCCTAAATTAATGAGGGAATTTCACGATAACTACCATCACGAAATAATGAAACGAAAACCTTGCTTCAAATATTTCAACACATAAGCTCGATGAAATATCAAATTTGCTTATCTTTTATACCTGAAGAATAAATTATCACAAAGTTATGGCATTCTTAAAGACCTTGTGAAATTCTGTATGGTTCATTTTTTTCTTATGTTTAATTACACCCCACTGCCAGTTCTAGAAATTTCATCCATAGTTCCGTATTCCTAGGTAGATATTTTTTTTGGTCGACCAGGCGAGCAGTAGCGAGCAGACTTCCAAGCGCGTCGTAAACGCCATGGTCGTTGGTTTACGACCGCGGAGAGGCCAACATACACAGTGGACATTGCTGCGTGCATCCTACCCAGATACTGCTACCATTCCATCCATCTTATCCTAGTCTCTATACTATATTTCACAACGTCAGCATTTGCTAAATTCTTCATCTACTCCCTCTTAGTTCCTACATTTACTGCAACCCCATGAGTGTGCATCATGGGGCAATTCTACGCCAGTAAAAAAGTATAAAAACTTGAATTATAAAATTTTGAAAACTCAAATAGGTATAAATACTTTAAGCAGTGAAACAATTTGGTTTGCTGGTGAATTATTGTCTACTGTAACAGTAAAATTTCAAGAAGCATTCCATGCATATGTAAAACACGGATGGTAGCAAATTTGCTCTCATATCGTTGTCAGAAATAAATGTGTTCTCTAGAGGCCATTTATCTCATGACTCCCTTGGAAGTCTGCTCACTACTGCTCGCCTGGTCGACCAAAAAATTATCCACCAAGGCCTACGGAACTATGAAAGAAATTTCTAGAGCTGGCGGTGGGATAAAATTAAACGTAAGAAAAAATGAAACATACAGAATTTTATAAAGTCTTTTAAAATGCCAGAATTTTGTGATAATTCATTCTTCAGATTTAAAAGATAAGCAAATTAGATATTTCATCGAGCTTATGTGTTGAAATATTTGAAGCGAGGTTTTCGTATCATTATTTCGTGATGGTAATTACCGTGAAACCCCCTCATTAATTTAGCCAAGAATCACCATAATTTTGTTTGATGAAGCTACAATACCGGAATATAATTTGAAGTATTTTATGTGTGTATACATTAGCGAGGTTTGCGTTTCACTATTTTGTGATCGCAGTTATCGCAAAAAAACACCCTCTTTTAATCTTCATCAAGATGAGATAAATACTCAGACTTTTAGCCTTTTTTCTCTGCAAAATTTGAATTCATAATGAAATTACGAAAATAAGGATGTACATTTAAATAAATAAAAATTACTTTCATATAAGACGGTTAAACATTACAAATGAATAAATACTGTCCTAATAACCCTGTTAAACACCCTTGTAGCAGATAAAAGGGTAAACTTGGGATATAGAAAGTGAACAACTCCATTTCTCAGCCCTCACATCTCTTGTAGCATTTCACACGCCTTTATTGATCTAGCAGTCGCCACCAAATGGAGGGAGCCTCTCCACTACCCTCAATGAGGTCAGTGAGTTCGAGGGACAGTAGAAATGCAAGATGAGGAAAAGAACGGAGGTTCCCACCCGAAACGGAAAAAAGGACCAGCAAATTTTCCTTTTCACCTATGCTATATGGAATACTTTGGGGAAAATCACTTTTTTCTTTGGAATATGAATTTAATTTTGACAATTCATAGCGCTTATACATCTGAATATATTCTTAGCCAATAGGGATTTAACGCCCAACTATGGAAATATTTCAAGCTGATCCATTGCACGAACTAATGCAAATTCAGGATGTGAATAATTAAAGTGAAATAACTCAATTCCAATGTCAATGTGCAATGTTCTTGACTCTGAAAATTCAAGTATTATATTTATCAAAGAATGATTGATGAATTCCTCATGAATTGACTTTCAACCGCTATTTGAGAGAAAATTCATAATTAGAGATAACATTTACGGTCGCATTCTTTTATATGTACGCTTGTGAAAGTGTTATGGTTCCATATTTGAATCACATGTTAGCCTGCTTGGATTAGAATGCCGTGAATCGTCGAATTATTTGAAAAATAAGCAAGAGTGAAAAATATAAAAATATAATAACACCGACTTTACGGCTTTATTAAAATGGCTTGCCAAATAATATAGTAGAGTGAGACTGCGTAACTCAAGCTCTAAATTTCTAACTAAACATCTGCAAATGCTTTAATCTGCAAATGTTTTAAAGCAAATAGTTTAGTCATTCCTCCAGCTTCATTATGCATATCCTGTATTCAACAGAACCAAGATTGGCTAAGTTTCAGAGCGTGATTCCCAATTGCCATTTTTGTAAATTATATTATTTTTTTGTAACACATCCAATACATCGAGTTTAGGTCATACGTAATGAAAAAACTTATCTTCCGCCAACGTTTCGGATTAGATTGGATATTTGGGGAGGCGACCGACGGCCAAGGATTTTTGCGCCATAGGGAACAGGTAAGGGAGGAAGGATGGATAAACCCGGCATCGGCATTAGTCTGTTCTTAACAAAAGGCGCCAAGGGGACCACTGTTTAACATCTCATCTGACAGACGGAGTACTGTAGTTGAAGTGCCCTCCACAAGACACCCCAGTCGGGACCGGGTTTCCTCTGAAAAACATCCTCTTCTGCAAGGATTTGAACCCTGGCCGTCCATGTGGCAGGCGAGTGCTCTAGCCAACACACCAACCCATTCCCCGCCAACGTTTCGGAATTTAATTATTCCATCATCAGGGCTACACATAAAGAAAACCAGAAGGTTCAATTTTCTATATGTATAGCTATACATAAAGAAAACCAGAAGGTTTAATTTTCTTTATGTATAGCCCTGATGCTGGAAGCATTAAATTCCGAAATGTTGGCGGAGGATAAGTTTTTACATTACGTATGACTTACTCCCTAAATACGAATCAGTTAAAGATTACTGTTTGACAGTAAGCTTTCACTGATTTGCCAAGTGCAAATGCCTCCACCGAGAATCAGTGAAATATTACTGATTGGGTCAGTGAACCTTCAGTTACTGATTTCCCCAGTAATTGCACCACTAATAAACCCGTAGAACTTCACTAAAGCAATCAGTAAAGATTGAACGGTGTTCAGCTAATATTCACTCAGGAAATAGTAGACAACTACATTCCCTCAGTAACTACAGTACAGTAATAAATCGTTAAATTACGTATGATATTAATTTCCACAGCCATAGGTATCTTTAGAAGTGTACAAAATGCAATATACATTGAAAAAATTGAATAAAGACCTGTATTAACATAAAAGCTGAAAAACATAGAAAAAAACTCTTAAGTACAATGCTTTTTTTTTTAAAATTAAGCACAATGGATTACACATCTGACTACCATTACATCATATCACTTGTAACATCTGTGTTATGTTGGGTTACTGACAACCAGTGGTAAATAATTTACTGAAGATCAGTCCTTGGCTACTAACCGATAGTAAAATTTTACTGTTTACCAGTTATTCATGTTTTACTGTTTCAATCAGTAGTAATTTTACTGATTCGAGTTTAGTGAGTAAACTCAATATATTGGATGTGTTATTAATATCAAGAGGTCGAGAAGAATAATACTTTAAAATAAATTTTTTGTTAATGCTCATATACTTTATACCCTAAACCCTACGCGGGAGAAGTACAATTGAATTTATATGCAGAAATGATGAGCTTAAGTTATCTATAAATTTTAAATCGCTACGAAAATAGTATTCTGAAAACTATAGACGGACTTTCCAAGAAAGAAATTTAGAAATGATATCATCTTTTATTTTAGGATATAAAGATGACTCCCCGAGAGTTACAAAAGCTCCAAATTCGTACAAAAGCTCTGTATTTTATGTTTGGCAATGAAAATAAAATGACTAAGACATGATCGCGCGTATGAGAAGAAAGTATACTTCCCGTCATTTGGTTTGAGTGACGGTCGTGAGCAATATCATCATCATCTTTATCGACGTTCAGTTTCCTGAGGCCTGCGTGAAGAAGTTCGTAAATTTCACCATAAAAAGTCCTCTTGAGCTCATCTGAAATATAACGCTGAGTTATACGGGCGATAAAGTAATATGAGCAACGTCTGAAGATTTACATGACTCAGAACTCTTTTGTAAGTTCCTTCAATATTCCGACGGGGTCATCGCCCCCAGCAAGTTTACGGCTTTCGGCCAGTTTCCACGAGCAAACACACCCCACGCCGACGAAATTGAAAGAGCACAAACTACGGCGACCTTTTAATGAAGATGATGAGCTAACCTCGCCGACCACCGTGGAGCATTTCTCATAAAATCATTTTAATAATTCCCTCCGGGAGAACCCTTCTGTGTTAGCCTTACATCGTTTCCAGTCATTGGCCAGCAACACCACCGTTATGTTTAACGCTTTCAAAGATATTTCCTTTAAACCCATTCATTTAAACTGGCCCAGGATATATCGTCTGATTCTGATATGAAGACTCGTGTTATCATGAAATATTGGCTGATTAATCGGAATCCTATTTTTTATGTGGTGCATGGAAGTGCCGAATGGCTAGGATGGAGAAGATGCGGTGGATGGAAAGGAAGACGAACAAGGAAGTTCTTAGTATAGTGAGCGAGTAAAGGAAACTTCTGAATAAATACCGGGATAGGCAGAAAAGGTAGCTGGATGAAGTAATACAGGTTTCTCATGACTGTTATAGAGGGAAGAATGTTCGGAAAACTGTAAGAGGAAAAACAAGAATAAGATTCATGGATGGGATGAAGGAGGGTAGGTCGTATTCAGCGGCGAAAAAAGAAATTATTGAGAGAGAAAGGCCTCTACCCGCGTAGAAAACGAGAAGGATTTTTCTTAAATTTTAATAAAATCTACTTTTTTCTGGTAGAATACGTTTAGAAAAGTGTCACATTTTGCTCCTTAGTTCAAGAGCGCGGATATCTATTTCTTTCTTTTCGCAGTGGTTTTCCGTTTACAGCTGAATTAAAAATTAATCTGAGAAATGGTATTTGTTAAAAGATGTATCTTTAGTGGGTATTCTACGAGCTTATTGAAAGGTTTTTGAATGGTCCACACCTTCATTCGCCCTAATTAGGGTCATCACTCGATTTTCTGGACTGGATTGTGAAAAATGTTATCGACCACCATAATTGGTCGTCATAAGATTGTTTGATCGGAATGCTCCATGCTGTCCTATCTTTGGCTAGATTCCCTGTATTTTTATCTTCTTTCCTCTTAATGTGTATGTATCATTCCTGTATAGGTACGTAAGTTCTCGAATTCACAGTAAATTAAGTTTATTTGCAGACGATACGGTAATCTACCGTGAAATTAGCGAAGACGCGGACTTTGAAGTTTCTGTTCATTTAAACGTACATTAGTGGTGCCAGGAGTGGGGTTTAGAACTAAATATTAGTAAATGCACCAGAGTTTACTTCCTACCAAAGTCATCAAACAAAAGCTATACCTACACCGTGGGTGGAGTAAACATATAATCTTCAAATACAGTAAAATATCTTGGAATTATCTTAACTTTAAATATATCGTGGGGAACACGCGTACAAAACCTATGCGGCACAGCATTAAAGAAACTAGGTTTTGTTAAGCGTATAATAGGAAGGTCCTCGTATGAAAAAGTCAAAGAGAGATGCTACTTCGCTCTGGTTAGGCCACACCTTAAATACTTGGCGAGCATTTGGAACCCTGGTCAAATAGATTTAACCAAAAAAATCAACAAAATACAAAGAAAAGTGGCACGCTTCATTAAAAACTGCTAAGAACGAACATGTAGTGTTACAAAACTGTTAGAAGGATAAGGTTGGGAGCCCCTAGAGACTCGGAGGCTGCACGCTAGGCTTAGGCTGCTTGAGATATTTAGAACTGGCGTGTTCCAGAGTGACACAGAGAATATTATCATGACACCTCACCACATTTCTAGGTCTGACAGATGCGATAAAATAAGAGAGATACTCTGCCGAACAGATAGGTACAAAAACTCGTTCTTTCCACGCACAATAAGCGACCACAATAAAAGCTGAGCTCCTCAATATACTCTCCCATAAGACATGTCACCATTTCACCTCCAAAACTTTTACATCTTTACACGGCTGGTGACCTACCACCCACTGCCACACGCCCATGCGGCGGCTTGCGAGGTAGTATGTAGATGTACCTTGAAAAGACCAAGCCTCTTGGGACTTTTCGCTCCATTTCCCCTCGAATATTGTTCCTTACAAGCACATTGTGCTTCCGAGTGTGTCCAATGTAATGAGCCAAGGCTACTTTTTATCCTATTCCTTCCTGACACGCAGGTGGTGGCTGCTTTGGCCAATGTAACCCACCGCATCTCCAGAACCCAAGTTTTTGAGGACTCGGGAGCCTTCCCCATCCATCCATCCCTCTCAAACCACCCGCACCCGCGTCTCCACTCCATTAGCCTCCCAGTAATTGAAGAAGTTGGACCCAAGTCGATCGTTAAAGATGTGAATCTTCCACTCCCTCACCCAGCTCACCCTTCGATGGCTTTGTAGAGCGAGTTGGAGGGAACGGAGGGGAATGTATTGGCGGGACCCTTGCGAAGTTCCATTTCCAATATTAACGGCCCGGAGAAAAGAAAAATATCGTGTCAGCGTGACGTAAAAATATCGGAATGGTGTCGTGAACTAGGTCCAGCGATCAATATCGCCGATAATTGCATATCGGTGGTGGTGGTACGCGAGCGCCGATCGCCACGATAGGCATCTACCGACGATATTCACAAATGCACTTCGTTTATGTCGTCTCTTAGACGACGATCTATAAACTGAACATCTACCGTATCATGTATTATCATAATACTAATAATATTCTGATTAGTACCAATGAAATGAAGCATTATCACATCAACTTTACATAAAGAAATTAAAACACTATTAGGAATTCAAGATTTTGATGAAAGAACTTTTATTTTATTACTTGCTATAATTATATTTAATAATTTCATGGGGTTATTTCCTTACATGTTCACTAGATCAAGTCAATCTTTTTTACCCTCTCTCTCTAGCACTACTTTTATAATTACGATTTATAATTTATGGGTGAATCAACCACACCCACCATATATTTGCGTACCTTGTCTCACAAGGTACACCTCCAGTACTAATACCATTTATAGGCCTAAATGAAACTATTAGTAGCATAATTCGACCAGGAACATTAGCCGTACAATTAGCAGCAAATATAATTGCAGGACACTTTCTGATAACTCTGTTAGGTAATACAGGCCCTCCAATTTCATATTCAATTTTATCTATTTTATAAATTACACCAGTAGCATTGCATATAATAGATTCAGCTGTTGCTATTATTCAATCATACCATACCATGATTGAATAATAGCAACCATGGTCGCAATAATACCATGGTTGAATAATATAAACTTTGGTTTAATATCCATGGTTTTATACCCAAGAACCTGCTGCGGTGACAATATGATTAATTTTCAAAAATAGTCGATAAAACACATATACTACACACTGTTGATTTTTTGACGAGACCTAAGTGTAGGGAATGCCTCATTTTTAAAATAAGGTCTCTCTGGAGTGCATACACATACCATTTCCCATATTATAGGGCTGGTATTTTCTGGCAAATATCTCGTAAAGTAGTGTGGCAAGGGGTTGAATTTTTGGTGTCATTAGAAGAGTGAGATATTTTCCTTTGAAATAAGACCAAATTAATGTCTTAGTAAAATGATATTTCGCTCTAACTACCATTGGTAACGACTTGCTTTCTATAATTCCATTTGTCCTCATAACTGTGAAAACTCGTGTCACATTAGCATGCACTATAAGTGAAAATATTTTTGCTATGAGCATTCGTACTTTAAAGAAAATTGAGGAGGATATTCCGTAGAGTTTTGAAATGTATGGAGACTATAACAAAACTTTCTTTTCCCCTGCGAGGAAAGTAATTGGAGCGACTGCGTCGGCTCTCTTGAAATGCCACATTTGAAAGAATTGCAATCCTTTAAAGAAAGAATTCTCATTTTTTTTTAAACGACATTATTCCGCATATATCTCGATGAGAAAGAATGAAATCTTAATCACCAACCATGTTCCTTACTATAACCAATTACATTCGTGAAATCTTTCTGCTACGCTGGTAGACCGCTCTTCTTAAATAAAAATGATTTACTGTAGTCGTGACAAAAGTACGAATGCCTCGAAACCCAACAAAAGTCCCCACTTAAAGCCCCGATCGCCGCTCGCTCGAGCGGAAATTTCAATTAGCCGCCGTGATGAAGTAATTTTCGAACCTAAATGTCATCCATAATGGCGCGCATTTGGCCTTTTACGGACGCTTTATTCCGTCCCTGCCATCCGCGTGGCATTATTCTAGATCGCGGAATTGTCTCGAGGAATTTCCACGATCCACGGGAGTTAAGGACGCCTTGAGAGAACAAATAATGTTCCCTGTGAGAGGCTGGAGAAACTTGAGACATGCGCGCGCATGAATTCACTCAAAATAATTGTTTATCTAACATATAAAAAAGGAATGTTTGTTTGTTCGTCTTTTATGCGTTCCAATACCATTCATCAGATTACGATAAAGCCTTGATGAGATGTTGTGCAAGCGCCCGCAAAGGTTTCTAAATTAATAAATCCATTGTACAAAATGTGGAACGCGAGTCGTTTGAACAAATGAGTGTTCGCACGCGAGCTTCTCAAACAAGCGCTGAACGGCAAGCAAGCGACGAAGCAGATTGTTTATGAGTTGCTCAATCACGAGCTTCAGAATAGAATCAGTGAAACATAATACCCCGTGCATCAAAACCATATCAGTGAGACTTAATTTGTGTTAAACGGTACGTAATTTATTTGAACTTGGAAAAAGATTTGGTGCAGCGGTATCTTTGTTTGCTTTTTTTAACTCTTGCATTCAATTTTTGTATTCGCTTCACTTTTTCAAAATATTTGATTTTTAAATTGAAAAACTTAATTTTTTGCACTAATTCATCAATAGAATATTTTATTTACTTGGAAACCGCAGCATAGACACGAAATGGAAACTCATACTATCATTTGTGCATTACGAATTTTTGTATAGGTACGAGGAATTCACTGGGATAGAAAAAGCCAATGTCTTTCATTTAATTTGTTCGAGTAAATGTGTTTGATTTATAGACGTGTGCCTAAAAGAGGCATTGCTACGCTTTCCGGGCATAGCTAGTGTCAAATAAAGAAATCTGATCGTTACTGTCCATGCTCGTTGCAAGTTTTAAGGAAATTCGAACGCTAACTATCCGAGGAGGATAAAAACAGTCGGACAACTTAAACGAATACATAAAAACACTGCGCATGGGAGGGTATGTTAAAAATGACACTAAACAATGCCTCTGATTTATATGCATGCATCTTACCGCCAGTGCAAAGCTCGGCATTCGCAAATTAACGGCGTAAACGAAATTCCAATAACTAAACCAAACATTTCAGTAACTAACCACTTATTCAGTAATTTCAGCGAATTTCTGTGATATGGTGACACTAAAATATCTTTTGTATTTAAAAACAATTCTTAAAGTATTTAAAAATACTTATTCTTTCAGTTTAGAATAAAACGTGATGTATTCATCTTCCAAGGTATATAAAAATTCTCCTTTGGCATGAATTGACACTTCAGTCTACATAAATTAGAAACACGGCTCGCGATATCGTGCCCAAGCACAATATGTCAAGCGCCCGTAGTATTTTTTTGCTTTTGGGAAAAAAGGCAAAATTATGAAATCAATTATGAAAATGACTTAGTAACTTTTTACAGGTATTTTTATGACCGGTTTCGTTGCATATGCAACATCTTCAGGTGCACAAACCTGAAGATGTTGCCTATGTCGGGAAAGTGCATATCGATAGTTCCTTGGATGGAACATGCCTGTATCTTCTATGCAACGAAACTGGTCATTTTCATTATTGGTTTCATAATGGATTTTCACAAAGTTAAGCCCGAAATCATCGAATTTATCAAGGTAAAATTTGCTGCATTAACTTTGAACAGTTTTGTATTTCAACGTTTGTCAAGTGCTCAGTTTTATAAATGTATTGCAAATATAAATCAACCAATATCAGTGCATTAACATACATTATATATGAAATTAGACTAGCCGACGACACATGCGGAAAAATTGCCTGAAAAGAAATATTTCCCTGACCAGATTAATGCATAAAAATCATATTTCAAAACACCAGGAAGGGGGAGATTATAACAATACGATGGGACAATTCGTAAACAAGATAATCATGAAAGACTAGATAAGCGAATTCTAAAATTCCATGTTGTGAATGGCAAGGTGAGATAATCTTGCGTGAAAGCCTTGGCTGCAATTATGACATCATGTATTATGATGCAAGCAATGGATTAATTAGAAAGATAGTTCAGGACCGCTAGGGGATTAGAGGTCATATTGGTTGTGGTTAATAAGACGGTTACACTGCTTAATGCACCTTGGACTGCTTTCACGTGAACCCGCCAAGTTTCAACAGAGTGGACAACTCAAGGTAATCAATCGCAGCCCATCCGCAGTTTTAAATAGACTGGTAATAGTTTCGCAAAGTTACGCCACTTTTCTCCTTAAATCTACGGTGAAGAACCATTTTCATAATGCATTATGCTCTACATCAATCGCAGTATCATGGTACCGATGGACATCGTTCACAGAATTCATATAATGCTTTGAAGTAAAAACGAACTGATGAGATTTGCAGCCATAGATTACCGCCATTTTATTCCTAAATACAAAAATAACTTTTTCGATCCACCTTGAAACTGTATTCAAGGAAAGTTCGATCGCAATCAATCATAGATATAATCAACTATATCTGGCGAGATGTCGTGGAACATAATTTCTGAGTAATGAAAGAAATTTTGTAATTTTCACTTCGTTTTTTATTAGTATTATGCGTTTCAAACATTACACCATCATCATCTGGTACAAACAGATTTCATTTTCCACCTTCACCTTAGATCTGGTGTTTATGAAATAAGATGTGACTCATATGACTTAATGTATGCGGGACAGACTGGTCGAAATTTCAAGATACGAGCAGCAGAACAAAGAAGATGCTTTGAAAATAAAGACACTAAATCACAGTTAGCAAAATAACTCATCGCTGAAGGACATTTTTGCAGTTTTACCCCAAAAATCCTGGTGCTTGAAGGGAAAGGACGACATCTCCACGCACTTGAATAGTGGGAGATTACCCGGAGAAGGAAGAGATTAAAGCAGATAATTAACGACATTGAAGTCCTTAACCATTCCCCGCTGCTAACTCTTCCACCCTAAAAACCTTAACTAACCTTGACTTAACCTTTCCACTCCCAACCCTCTACATTTCATCCCCTTCCCCTGACCATTCCATAACCTTTCCGTCCCCCAACCCCCATTCTCTACCCTCCTCGTATATATAAAGGCTGTCGAGTGGAAAATGAAATTTGTTTATACCTGATGATGACGATATAATCGTTCATACGCGTCAAAAAAACTAAGTAGGCATTACAAAATGTCTTTAATTATTCTGAAATAAATCATGCTGCAAATTTATTTCACGTTTGTACTCCGATATATGATAATTTATATCATAAAGTTATATATTTCACTCGCTTCGGTCAAAAACAAGGAATTACCAGGAGATATGTGAGAGGTGGTGTATTAAAATAACACCTATGAATTTTGTCTCTGAAAAGCAGATTATTTGGAACTCTTATTATAGATAAGAACTACCTATAGAAACAAATGGAGAAAACAGAACTCAAGGAAAAAATGGATTCAGAATGCACTACCTTGAATAGGATTTTTCACCGAAGAGTACGCCTCTCCGCTGTTATTAAGCACTTCCCGTTCAAGTAATGTAGATTTTTTGTTTCCCCTTTCACTTGAAATACCTGCAAAGAAATAAAAAAGTCAAGTCAATGAAATTTATCATTTAGAAATAATTTTATGCCTAGGTATTTATCGCAAACATACGCTAAATTGTAAGGATTCGATAAATATACATTATTTGCGAAAAGACATTTTGGAGCCAAATATGACACTTGAAATCGAATGGTAAACTCTTAACTGATTTTGCATGTAATTAGTCAAATAACAAAGAATTTGACTCCAATCGGGAATAGTTACTCCAATAGGAATGAATTGTGGAGGACTTTGGCCTACTGTTGTGAATCCATTCATTTTATTCATCATATTATTGTTCCTGATCTACATTTATGCGACTCACTAAAACTTTTCGCGTCATCGGCATCTCAGCCTGATAAAAAATTCCAGCCCCACCACCGGCAATGTGTCGAACATTCAGAATAAGGGTATCAACCACCTTTCCCCCTACTTCCTCCCACGTATTTGTAGGGTACGTTCACCCCCAGGTTATCACCATTAGGGCGAGTGCCATGAGCACCACGGAGAGGACGTATTCAACAGAATAGCTTCCACCCCAACACTCTCAGACCAATTCACCCGATCTCCTCCCGCCCACCTATTCCATCAGAGAGGAAATGGCCTCAGGTGCTGAGTGCCTTTAAATAATACGATCGCAATTCCACGAAGGGATGAGGCAATGAACCACTCAAAGGAAGGACGTGTAGAGACAGAGAGGGAGAGGAATGAAATATCTTGGACTAATATCAAACTTCTGAGTATGTCACACCGGGAGATCTGTCCTCCTCCTCCCTGTAGCCATTCGCTATCCTTCTCCTCCCCCTCCAACTCCCAACCCCCCCTCACTCCGATACGCAGCAAAGACGTCCGACCATCCGAAAATTTTAAAAGCTCAGCCAACAACGTTAGCTTGCGGTTGTGTTATGAGAGAGGGAGTATGGGAATACCCATAACAGCTGTGATAGTCGTCATGAATAGTGAAAATAGTGACATTAGCTAGACTGTAGATCTTTCTCTTTATATTCTCTACGTTCTTATTTATTAGATTTTAGGCTTAACATCTGAACTAAATTTCAGGAAAAACATTTCTCTGACGACGTAAAAAACATACTATTAACCCTCTCGTACTACGGCAGGTTAGATCACGCCAATAAAATTAGAGAGATAGATTGTAAAACAGATAGGTATAAAATGTCATTTTTTCCGCGTACCATTCGGGACCATAACAGCTGTGATCGCCGTCATGAGTAGTGCGAATAGTGAGATTAGCTAGATTGCAGATCTTTCTCTTTATATTCTCCACGTTCTTCTTTCGCCATGATGTAAATATTGATGTTCTTATTTATGCATGATATTTTGAATCAGTAGTAGTAGTCTTTGTATCCCTTGTTTCTCGGAACAATAGACGATGGAAAGTTTCTTGGTTAGTAGATTGTTTATTGGCGCGCTGCATGTGTGGTACGCTGGTTTCAATGTAGTTTCGGTGTTCTGCCGAATAATTCATGCATGCCTGGTGTGGAAGCATTCCCTGCCACACACCACACGCTTGCAGGGTATGAAGTAGATGTAGATGTAGCCATTCCCTCTCATTCACCTCCCCCTCCACCTCCCAATCCCCCCCACTCCGATGTACAGCAAAGACGTCCGGCCATCCGGAAATTTTAAAAGCTCAGCCAACAACGTTAGCTTGCGGTTGTGGTATGAGAGAGGGAGTGTGGATATTCCCAGCGGGGTCCCTCTTCAGACGACGGAAAGTCAATCCATTAGGGAAAGTGCGGCGAAATTGCAGGAGGCTCAGCAATTTCTCAAAGCTTTCGCAATTATTGGCCTTCGAGGAAGAAAACGTCTTGCTTTCGTAATTGGGGATCCCAGTACGAGCAAATCTAGAGAGTGTAATGGACGGGTCCTCGACGAGGAGAAATGAAAGTGTACCTACTCCATGAATGGAAATTGGCGAATTAACAAAGCCCGTGCACCGTCTGGAATCCAGCAGCGCCGACTTCTTCCGCTCCGTCGGCAAAATACAACGCTTCCCCAACATAATTGCGCTCATTCGTCTTATTTCCGAGCGTTAAAAAAATCGATTTTTTTCCTCTCTCTATCCTGAGAGGAGGAATTACAGAGGAAGGTCATGGTGGTCGCGGTCTAAAACGTGCACTTGCATAATCGCTCCAATATGAGCATAGTTGCCGCTCGTATCTCCTCCGTATATGGCCCGAGGTCTGTAATGTTCGTTCTGCGGGATACAAGGGTTGGTCAACGGTTGTTTAGGATTCTAAAATTCCAAAGTCAGCTGTGCGTGATGTTCTGTCCATTCCTCAGATAGCGATGACCATTGTCTTCTCGAATCCAGAATAAGCAAAATATCAAGTTATGTATCTACTGCGCCTCATAATTTTGTTTTTTAAAAATTATGATAAACATAGTAGTGTTACAAAATTATTGAAAAAATTAGGGTAGGAACTTCTATTCAATCAAAGGGAGAAACTTTAAATCTTTTACAGAAGTTTGATGTAGACTATTTTTTTCCAGATGTTCAAAATATTTTGCTAGAGCCAGAGTATTACATCTAAATCTACATCTACGTCATGCCCTGCAAGCCACCCAAAGGGTGTGTGGCAGGGGGTGCTTTCGCACCAGGCATGCATGTATTATGGTAGGAACGATCACAGGAATAAGATTAAGGAAATATACTTCAGATCCGATTGATTTAAGATCTCGTTTATTCCACGTACAATAAGGGACCATTATAGTTGTGATAGATCAGTTCTAGGAGACTGAATAGGTTAAATAGGTTTCTTCAGCAGTGCTCAGTATCTTAACATGAATTGTAGATGCTAACTTTGTATGCAATCTCCATGCATGATATACTCCTGCATGTCCTAGTACCTTGTAGTGCTAGCTATTCGCTTCATTAATAATACTAACCAATAGTTATATCTTAAGTAATGTGCTTCATGGTAGCATGTTCCTCTACGTATCACTCTCCTGGTTTTTGGTCTGACTGCGTACCGTTGTCCTGACTGCTTTGGCCTGTGCCTGGCATTCCGGGGAACGCGCGCGGTTCTGATTTGAACCGTGATGAGTGCTGCATGCCTGGTGTGGAATCACCCCGTGCCACACACCCCAATGGTGGTTTTTACGGTATTTTGTAGATGTAGGTAATATAATATGGAATTGGGTCTGATTATATTCACTTTGTTTCTGGTCCAGATTTTTCATCTTAACCAAAGATAAAATTTCAAATGCTCATAAAAAAGTTTCAGCCATACTAGGATACATAGATACGCTTCTTAGAGGTCACTTTTCAGCTTAAACGATAGAATTATATGGATTTAAAACACAAAAATTGGTTAAATTAGACCTTCGTTACCTAGTAATTTCACCTTAACATGTATGTTAACTAACAGGTAGTGATACAGAAATGGAATTAAGTGACTGAACGATAAATATAAGAGTAATGGATCATGCGTACATTCAATCATTTAGATTTTGGTGTAATTCGCTTCGTCAATGTTCTTAAATTGATCTTTATAACTGTTATCAACCTATTTCCGCATATTCATTCACTTTTCCCACAATTTTCCTGAAAGTAACGTTGTCATTTCTGAGCCTCTAAGGTGGATTTTGATATTTTTGAAACCTCTCACCCAATGGAATACTGGTAAAGAATTTATGAGACATTGTTTTCAGGATAGCACCTGATCCAATGTAATAGTTCCAGATGCCGAATATTATTGAAGAAATTCCGTAAATATTAGCAATCGGCAGTCAATACCACACATACTTTGTTCGCTGGAGAGGAAGTATCCATTTTGTGACAGATGATTATCGTACTTATTGAACTATAATAGAGAAATCAGGTAAAATATGATATACTACGTCCTCCTCGTCGCAAGCCTTTTAATAAATAGGTAGGGAGGCATTATTACGTAAAAGGTGAGCATTCAAGAGTGGGCCACCGGTTATCCGTGGAATGCAAGGAAATGGGGTCAAAGTAATTAGGACTTGCCTGCTCAGTGGCGAGTCACCATTATGGCACCCCATAAATTTCTCTTTCAAGCACACGAAATTCACGAGGAAAGAATAAAATGACCAATTTACTCAACTGTACCTACTCGACGAATTTTTTCATTTTTTTTTAATCTTCTCGACAAATGGAGGGAGACTTTTTTTCCAGGAGTGTCAGATGGGAAGGTCTTGTCACCCCTTTTTATTCAAACTCACCCCATCTATTCCTCCAAAAACTAGCAACATTCGCCGAAATAGCTTATATCCCTACTGCTATCCCTACTGCGACACATGGGCGCCCGTATACGGTCCATAGACTATAGACAGACCAAGGTCCTACATCTACATCTACGTCATATCCTACAAGCCACCCAAAGGGTGTGTGGCAGGGGGTTCTTCCACACCAGGCATTCATGAATTTTACGGCAGAACATCGAAATTACATTGAAACCAGCGTACCACACATGCAACGCTCCAATTAAAAATCTACCAACCAAGAAGCGTTCTATCGCCAATCGTTCCAGCATGCAAGGGATACAAAGACTACTACTAAAAATTCAAAATATCATACATAAATAAGAACATCAATATTTACATCATGGCGAAAGAGGAACGTGGAGAATATAAAGAGAAAGATCTGCAATCTAGCTAATCTCACTATTCGCACTACTCATGACGGCGATCACAGCTGTTATGGTCCCGAATGGTACGTGGAAAAAATGACATTTTATACCTATCGGTTCTACAATCTATCTCTCTAATTTTATTGGCACGATCAAATCTTCCGTATTACGAGGGGGTTAATAGTATGTTTTTTACGTCGTCAGAGAAATGTTTTTCCTGAAATTTAGTTAAGAGACTCAGCCTATAATTTAATCTACACTGTGATAGTGATTCCCATTCCAATTCTTCAAACAATCCAGACACACTACTAAACATATCGTAGCATCGTTTTACAAAGAATGTCTGATGGGAATGTCTTGTTACCCCTTTTTCTTCAAACCAAACCCATCCCTTCCTCCAAAAACTCGCACCATTCGCCGAAATAGCTTATATTCCGACTGCTATCCTTACAGTGCGACACATGGGCGCCCATATACGGTCCATAGACTATGGACAGACCAAGAGCCTACGATGAGCTCATCGATGGGCCGGGCCAAAAAAGAACCCTGAAAAGATTAGGGAGGGAAAAAAAGCGAACCCTTTTCGCCATTTCCATGATTCCCTTTCCCATCCCTTTACTCACAGGGGCAATTCAATTCTGTGAACGAGTAAAAGGAATGGAGAATGGGGGAAAGAGAAAAATAGAGGGGTGATGAAGGGGTAGAGTCGAAAAAAAAAATATATATATACCTACTCCCTGGGGGAATGGAAAAAAAACTAAAAAAAAAGGTGCCGGTCAATCGACAACAGCCTAAAAATTTGTAAATTGAAGGGTGTTCCCCGCTGCTTGGCCCTCACGTTGTATGTATATGTGTTATGCGTGTCTTCTATGCGAGCGAGAGAGTGTGTCGGCGTTGAAAAAGAGCAATTGGACACGTCGCCCACCGTCCCTCCCCCAGAGGAAATCCCCCGCTGTGTCCCTACGCCCTTTCAACGCAACAATCCAAAGTGATCCTTCCCTTTTTTTTCTATCACCCCACTCTTCCTCATATACTGGACCGTAGGTTCGTTCCGTCCTTCGGTAAGGGTAAGCCCCCCCCCCCTTTAGCGACCATTTCGTTAGGTGACCGAATGACAGAATAAAAAAAACTGCTACCATAGCAGACACGGTAAAGGTTGTGAAATGTAAAAAAAGAAGGTGGCCGGCTTATATATATATATATATATATATATATATATATATATATATATTCCTTTCCCATTCCTCCACCCTCCTTTCCATTCTCGGATTCTACTTCTCACTTTTCCATACACTTTTTTTTTCTACTTTTATTTAATCCGTCAGCAGCTGGAGAGTCTGGGTGGAGCCGCTTTACGGGTGCGCACATACATCAGTCGTTTTGACAGGAGCCGCTGGTGTGTGGACCTGCCAGGTGCTGACAAGTGAACGCGTCTCGCAGGCGAATCGGTTGGGAGTTAAACTCTCGAGATTGAAAACAGTGGCGTGCGGAAATGGCTATTAAGGTGTCTGTCGGGCATGTGACTGGCAAAAAAACCTTTAAAAGACATTTTTTTCGCACCCCTAAAAGTCCAGCTGAGATTTGGTCTTTATCAGCGTTCTCCCGTTTGAACGTAAGATCAATTCATTCTCCGACGGTGTTATTTCACGAGCAAAACATAAGGGAACTTAAACTGTAGGAAAGATATGTAAAAAATTACGCATGCTTGCAAACGTTTAGCAACAGTAAGATGTGACTTAGTTTATTATTATTAGAGGCCAATTATAGGTTTATATAGGATTTTATGGAAGAGGAATGCATATGCCAATCTTTTTCTACTAAATGTCCTCCTCTCTGTGCGCTATTTTGTTTTTCAACTCGGAATAAGTCACTCCTCTCTGCACCCAATTCATAATGACTATTCCCTTTCTTCCCATAACCCGCTTACTCATCACATTCTCTTCAATTTCTGTCGTCAGCATCCCATGCTCCTAATTACCAGTTCCGCCTTTGATTTTCTTAAACATTTTCCTCTCCAAAATCCAGCACGTTAATTACTGGTTGGCAGAATACTCAAACAATACTCCATTACCTAAACCTCATCTTATATTTCAAGAGGAACATATTTCTTTGTAAAATCTAGTCACCCCATTCCTCACGCAACTAACACAAACACGAAACTATGACGATGCAACAACTTCGATGGGAATTGCCTTCAGACAGTCGATTGAAAGTTCGACTCTTTAGAAATTGTTTATGTAAATTCAAAACAATCATTTTCCAACGAAGTTAACAATATCTTACGAGCTACACTATACTACGGTACATCTACATCTACATCTACATCTAGGTGATACCCTGCGAGCCACCACGAGGGTGTGTGGCAGGAGGTGAAGATCACCAAACATGCACTATTGACATGCAAGTAGGATATTTAAGGGAGATATGCTACATAATAGGGTCACATGGAGCTAGATGGTTAGTATCTACATATTAAGGAAGGGGTTATTGGTTGTTATTACATGCATCATGCACTACAAACTACTTTAACTATATTTCACCTACCTATCCCTTTGCTACGCTGCCTATTGTTCTCTCTTATGGTACGCGAGAAAAATGACATTTTAAATCTATCGGTACGACAATCTATCTCTCTAATCTTGTTAATATGATCAAGTCTAGCATAATACGCATGGGATCTCAATATATATCTAACGTTATCTGTGAACAACTTTGTTTCGAATTTACTTAAAAGATTTAACCTACGGTAGATCAGGTTATGAGAATAAAATAAGGGGAATAGAATGCAGAACAGAATGGTTTAAAAATGTCGCTTTTCACGCAATGGATAAGAGGCCATAAAGGCTGCGTTAAGACTTGGATATGTAGATGTAGATGCATGTAATTACAACCAATAATCCATTTCATATTATGTAGATACTAACCATCTAGCTGCATGTGACCATATTATCTAGCATGTCTCCATTAAATATCCCAGTTGCATGTCAATAGTGCATGTTTGGTGATCTTCACCCCCTGCCACACACCCTCGTGGTGGCTCGCAGGGTATCACGTAGATGTAGATGTAGATGTAGATGTAAAAGAGTGTTAGATGACAGGTAGTGTAGTTGATTGATTCAGATGCCCCCTAATATATCGTATGTTTTCAAATCTGCTGAGTAGTGTTAACACCATGTTTTGCATTTTCCCTCCATGACACTTGTGTCACGTTTACATAGTTACATTATAGGTTATTTTAGCAGTTTCCATAGCATTTGTACCCACAGTGTGATACATGTCAGTTAAAGTTAATTTCTTCACTCTTGTTCATGTTAGGGGTTAGTCACCCCCAGCCAAATACCCTTCTACAGCTAAATCTACGTCATACCCTGCAAGCCACCCTAAGGGTGTGTGGCAGGGGGTGCTTCCACACCAGGCATGCATGAATCTACATCTACGTATCTACGTACTACCCTGCGAGCCACCATGAGGGTGTGTGGTTGCACCCTTGTAGTGGCTTACAGGGTAATAGGTAGATGAAAATGTTGATTTATTTTTTAGACTCATTTTCAACTCCCATCCAGAAGACCTCAGAAACTCCATGGCTGTATGAAGTGCACGTTTTCGAGGTAATCAAATTCCAGAGCGTTCTCCCATAAAATATCCCGTCATTAAATAAACGTCCTGCCTCTCTCTTGTTAATGTGTTCATTCAAATGTCTGCTTCGAGATTATCTCATGGGAGAAAGCTCCGTGACGTACATTATCGTGATATACGAAGCGAAAAAAAAATTCGTCTCTGCTGCTTCTTGGCTTTTTTTATTAGCTCACAAAAGAATTACCTTCGCATCGTACGTGTTATTTTCCCTAGAGAATAAATGCTATTCCTTGGTTACTTGTCGCTGGCTTCAAACTTTATCCAGACGACTGGAGAGGTAGGTACTTTAATTAATCGGCAGGATGCGATTTATTAGAAGTAACAGTTCGATATTCAATTCCGTTTGAGAGACCCACAAGCTAGAAAAATATTATTGCCATATATCTATATCTATAAGCAACACCTAAATAAGAGACATTTTTCTTGCTGATTTTTAAATGTACATTTTATCGGCCACAGCATAATAGGCATTAAGGTAGTCCAAGTGAGATAGTTCCCTAGTCATAATAGTGACCATATTCGAATTATACGTTTCAATTACACCAGCTGTGAGACACAAGGATTAAATATTGTATTATTAATGATGCAACAATATAGTTTTATATGACAGAAATGGTAAGTAATTAAATGAATATATCTAAATAAGTCTTTAACTTGACTCATTTTTTTTCGTGCGGCGCGTTTGAAACTCCTACAAAACAAAAGATTTTTGTGATACCCAAGAACTTGTTGCGGTGACAGTATGATTAATTTTCAAAAATAGTTGAGAAAACTTTAAAAACTACACACTTGATTTTTTGACGACATCTAAGTGTTAGAAGTTCCTCATTTTTTAAAATAATGTCTCTCTGGAGTGCATACACGTACCATTTCCCATGTAAAAGGGCTGGTATTTTCGGCAAATATTTCCAAAAGTAATGCAGTAAGGGGTTAAATTTTGGGTGTCATCAGAAGGGTGAGATATTATTCTTTAAAATGAGACCAAATTCATTGATTTCTAAGTAAAATGATATTTCGCTCAAACTACGTTAATTAGGAAATACTGCCCAAAAAATGGCTGTATGCACTTGAATAATTACTCTATACTTATTGTTTTTATTACTATCCAAGTAGAAAAAATGTAATATGAACACTGGGATGATCTAAAAAACATTGATCTGAGCAGTGTCTTCGTGTTTTATTTAATTTTATTGATAAACGATAATTTACCGGATTATGGTATGGAAGTGAATTCAGGATTGAGATCCTAGTTCGCAGTTAGCATAGTTTCTCCTCATTTAAGGAATATAACAGTGTCATTCCACGTTACTGAGTTCTTTTAATATAGAAACGAAAACGTCACAGCAAATAAGGAACTTTAATGGAAGTAAACAATGAATGATAGATAGAACACATTGAGAGAAAAATCAATGCATCAGATTTCTGCGCGAATTAAAAGTCAATACCTGTCTACGTCTACGAAATACCGTGCAAGTCACCACTAGGGTGTGTGGCACAGGGTGATTCCACACCAGGCATGCAGCACTCATCCCAGTTTAAATCAGAACCACAGAAAGTTTCCCTGATTTCAGGTGCAGGCCAAAAGCAGCCAGGACATCATTGCGCAGTCAGACCAGAAACAAGGAGAGTGATACGAAGAAGAACATGCTACCATGCAGCACACTACTCAAGATATAACTACTGGTTAGTATTATTAATGCGACAAATAAATAGCACTACAAGGTACTAAGACATGCAGGAGTATATCATGCCGGAGATTGCATGCGAGGTTGTATCTAAAATTCATGTTAAGATATTTATCACTACTGAAAAAACCTATTTAACATAGTCAGTATGCTAGAACTGATCCATCACAATTATTACTCACGATACTTATTCAGTAGTTTACCTAGAGAGACCAGAACTCTCAAGTACATGGTAACGTATTCAGAGGCATGAAATCAATCTAGATTCGCCGAATGCCAGGGAGTTGGTCGCCAGACACTTAGCACCTCGAACACGAAAACCGGTGCATTTTGCCCCTCTGTCACGTTGGGTAATGAAACGGTGTTGACAGGATTCCAAGTGACCAATGGCGAGTACATCCCCGCAATCGCTATAAGTCGGGAAAAAACGCTTTTCCGAATGCAACGAGGTTTGTGCAATCCAAAATGGGTCATTTCGTGAACACAGACGCGCTTTCCTATTTCGCACGTGCCCGAGAAGAGGAGCGAAAAATATTTACACGCGCACTTCAGGAAAATCAAGAAACAAGGGCGAAACGTTAAGGACTGGGGCTTAGGTCGCCTTACAAAGCGCGTCGGTGTATACCAGATACGATGGTGACAATTCGTTTGGCTGTTACGTGCCACTGTTGCGAAGACGAAATGGATGCGAGTAGCTACTTGGACGTAGATTAGAACAGAAGAGACGGAACACGAATGAGTAATGCAAATATCATCCAATCAGTTCGGATAAGAAAATAAAAATCGCCCGTTCAATCGCCCGAAGAGAAGTATCCTGACAACACCGACTGGCCATAAATGAATTTTTTAGGCAGCAATTCAAACAAAACAAATAGCTATGCGTGCCGATTTAAACGTGACCCTCTCCTTGCAAGTTTTCGCCGTTCATTGTCGTCCTGGCTGTTTTATGATTCTCGTTTATGGTCAGGAGGGGCATGCAAAGTTTTACCTTAATCTACAACTACATCTACGTCTTACCCTGCAAGCCACCCAAAGGGTGTGTGAAATGGAGGGCTTCCACACCAGGCATGAATCAATTATACGGCAGAACACCGAAACTACATTGAAACCAGCGTACCACACGCTGCAATTAAATATCTACTAACTAAGAAACTTTCCATCGTCAATCGTTCCAACATGCAAGGGATACAAAGACTAATACTACAGATTCAAAATATCATGCATAAATAAGTACATTAATATTTACATCATGAAAAAATAAGAACGTAGAGAATATAAAGAAAAAGATCTACAGTCTAGCTAATGTCACTACTCGCACAATTCATGACGACGATCACAGCAGTTATGTCCCCGAAAGGTACGCGGAAAAAATGACATTTTATACCTATTGGTTCTACAATCTATCTCTCTAATTTTATTTGCGCGATCTACTTGAACGGGGATGAGAGATGTATGCCTGGTATTGAGTCACGCTGCCCTATACCCTTCATCTACATCTACAAAATACCGAGCAAGCCATTCCTAGGGTATGAGACGCGGGGTGATTCCATACCAGGCATACAGCACTCATATCCATTCTAATCAGGACCGCAACCTTTCCCCCGGTCGCGCAGTACAAAAGCAATCAGAATAACAATGCACGGTCAGACCAGAGACTAGGTGAGTGCAATGCGCTTATCCTTCAGGTAGCATGCACTGTACAAGGTAGATATAAATTTAAACATAGTGAAACAGGTGGTAATGTTGTCCCAAGATTTACGTCATGTTATCACTTCCTGAAATTAAGCCGTACAATAATTTCATCAGAGGCACAAGTGTGGTACAACATCCAGAAATAAGTAATTAAGAGACCATTTCCACGGTATTTTTAAGTGTGCTAACATCCGATCTCTTTTAAAGGGCTTCTGATACATATTTCTTAAGTCTGTCTCACGGAGGAAGATAAGATTTGAACCAAATAACCTAAAATTGGGCAGATATAAATTTTTTCAAACAATGGAGACCATAGCAGCTACAATCAAGACTAGAAATAAGTTTATTATCGGTAGCCCATAGGTAAATTTTCACCATAAGTCATTTTAATCAATTTGCTGGCCGGTACTTACAAGATGCCTCGTATATTTGCATTACATTCGTCAATTTTATATCTTTACTCATGCTAGCATTAGTGTTATCTCTTAAAACTGCTCTAAAAACTTTTGCAGCTTGCGAAAAATTCACCCCTAGTATTAGTCACATACTCTTTTGGTGATTTCCAGGGTACTATTTAGATGAATTTGAGGGAAATTAAGTGCGGCTAGAGCGTTTTAATTTGGCTTGGAACGAGGTCTTAAATTCCGCTCTCAGCCGGATTGCAGAATATTCCGCATATTTTTAGCGGAGAGAAGGAAATTATTTTTCCCACCCACGTAAACCTCGAGGTGGTTTGTTTTCTTTTATTCCCCTTTTTGGGTGACCCAGATCGGAGAGCCATAACGGTGATATGCATCGGAATGATGGCCTGACAAAGCCCTTTCGGTATGGGACGGGTAGAAGGGTGGGATTCGGTGAAGAATGCTCTTGGGGCGAAAGGCTAGTGCTGGACCAGACCGAAGAGTAAGAATGAGTGAGAGAGAGAGAGAGAGAGAGAGAGAGAGATGAAAAGATATTTCGAGGGATCGAAAAAAACGAATCATTTAAATGGTATGGATCCAATCCTGAAAAAAACCCTCTCGGCAGAAAAACCTTTAAATTTTTTGAGCAGCAAAGACAGCCAGAAAGTTTGTTACTTGTCTAAACTGCGGATCGTGAAGCATATCTACGTGGAAACCTAAAATCCATCTTAAGTGTGGGTGTAAGGTGTGTTACCACCAAAATGTCAATGTCAAAAAGAAAGTATGTCTCTAAAAACTATCTCTGTAAATTGCGGTGATCCAAATTTGATTCCATTGTGTGTTCCGGAATTACCAATATTTTCTTTTCTATATTCATTTTCTAATTGTTTATATTTTAATATCCACTAAAAAATGTTTTCTAAGTTATTTGTAATTTGCAGCACAGTGACTGATTTTTTCTGTTTTCTTTATTCATGTAATTTTTGTTAGAAAAAGAATAGTCGGTTAACCCCTAACAGGATGTTATCCTAAGGGGAAATCCACGTCACTCGTTTTTAAATGTTTTAATATTTACCTTTATGTGTATGTACTGAACGGGGAACAAATAAATAAATAAAATAACGAACCCAATACACTAGTTTAATTTTGCTAACTTTATCATATACATCTACATAGAACCCTGAAAGTCACCTCAAGGGTGTTTGGTAGGGGTGAGTTATCACCAACATGCACGGCAATGTAAGAGATATTAATCAGGTCTGAGAAATTGGGCGTATAAATAAACGAATGCAATTCGATACAAGTCAGAAATATCTTGCATTCTGTCCTTAGGTATATAATAAAAAAGTTTGAACTGGGATGAGCACTCATCCCAGTTCAAATCAGAACCGCGCACGCTCCCCCGAACGCCAGGCGCAGGCCAAATGCAGTCAGGACAACGGTACGCAGTCAGATCAGTAATCAGGAGAGTGATAAGTAGAAGAACATGCTACCATGTAGTACACTACTCATAATATAACTACTGGTTAGTATTATTAATGCGACAAATAAAGACATGCGGGAGTATATCATGCCAGAGATTGCATGCGAAGTTAGTATCTAAAATTCATGTTAAGATATTTAGTACAACTGAAAAAACCTATTTAACCTAGTCAGTATCCTAGAACTGATCTATCACAGCTATTAATGTATCTAATAAAGTATGAAAGCAAGTCGCTCAATTCGCTAATAAAACATTTGATTTACATTGCTTGACTGCCTTCCGGAACTGGTACTCATTGCTTGAGAAGAAGGATTATCTTTGAGACAGTATTGTTCTCACCATTGACAGAGATCAATCCGAGAATCGGTTTGATGCAAGTATCCCCTCCATTCTCATTCAAGCTAATCCGACTCGATTTTCGCCTATCGCCGAATAGGTTCCATGCATCTAAACGACTGGCAGTGCAATCACGAGGGCACATCTTGTATCCAGGGTCGATGAAACGGGGGAGTATTTATTCCGAAACATATAGTCATGCACCGTCGAACCCAAAGATGCTTCATGTATTCCTCGTTCTCATGCACAGCCCACGGCCGGTGATTAGGAGTAACGGCGGCTTAGAAATTGAGGCGGTGAAAGGTGTAGCGGGATTGAGGCGAAGAAAAGGTTGCGGGTACTTATCGGGGAGAGAGGATGAATCGCTGAATTGGGTTTCTTTCCCTCGTGATGAATATAAATGAAAAATTAGGGACTAGAGGCAGATACGAATCGCCAATCTAAAGAAATGGAGTGTTTTAGCTTCTTCAGTCACTGCTTTCAGAGCGTTGACCCAAAAGTAGACTTCATCTTTCATTAAAATTCAAAAGCAATACATTTTTTTGGCGAAGTTATTAATATCTTGCGTAGTTCAACATACTTAGGTAGATCAGGTAGTAGTAGCTAAATAAGGGGAGTAAACTGCAGATTAGAGACGTCTAAAATGTCGTTTTATTCTCACAATCGATAACAAAACATAATGGTTGCTCGTGAGACTTTAAAGTAGGTAAGCCGACGGGTCATGAAGCTAATTCGTTGATTTGCTCCCAAATACTTGTTCATTAATCTACTAACTCACATTTTGAAGGAGCCCTCTATAATTCTTATATCATGGTCACGTATTCATAGGAATAAAATTAAGGAAATAGACAGCAGAACCTATATTTTTAAGGTGTCATTTTTTCACGTACAATAAGGGACCATAATAGTTGTGATGGATCAGTTCTAGGATACTGACTAGGTTAAATAGGTTTTTCCAGTAGTGCTAAATATCGTAACATGACTTGTAGATACTAACCTCTCATGCAATCTCCGGCATGCTATACTCCTACATGTCTTAGTACCTTGTAGTGCTATTTATTTGTCACATTAATAATACTAACCAGCAGTTATATCTTGAGTAGTTTGTTGCATGGTAGCATGTTATTCTTCATATCACTCTCCTAGTTTTTAGTCTGATTGCGTACCGTTGTCCTGACTGCTTTGGCCGGATTTTGGCATTCCGGGGAATGCGCGCGGTTCTGATTGGGCTAGAATGAGTTTTGCATGCCCAGTGTGGAATCATCCCGTACCACACACCCTAGTGGTGGCTTGCACGGTATTTCGCAGATGTATATGTTTTTCAACATACAATAGTAAAAAAAGTTACCTTATCATTGGTAGCATACTCGATCACTGTAGACCTTTTTTAGGATAGAGGGTAGGGCAGAGAGTAGGTCAGCTAATGGGTCGAATCAGGTACCATCGCGAACAATATTTAATAGAAAAAATATCCAAGAAAGTGTTAAGTCTAAAGAGAACAGTAAGAGGCCAGTTTCAAAAATAGCAGTAATGTAACTTTGAATATACCTAAGAAAGCGAGTTGTAATGAGAATACACATTCCGGGAATACGCTCACTGATAAATCCTTTTCTGTCGTGGTAGTAAATTGCCGTAGCTTAAGGAATAAAGTAGCTGACTTCTACCATCTAATTGAAACTACTGACGCAGACTTAATTATAGGGACGGAAAGTTGGTTGTGTAACGAAATCGCAGATAATGAAGTATTCCCAAAAAATTTCACAGTTTATAGAAAAGATAGAGTGGAAAGGACCGGGGGAGGAGTTTTTATTGCAGTGAAGGATTGTTATATTAGTAGGAGGGAGTCATTTTCCGACGACCAGGTAGAAAGCGTATGGTGCTCCATTCAAAATCCTAAAGCAAAAACAATCTATGTGTGCGCATATTACAGACCACCAGATACCCATATAACCTCAATATTAGGACTAGAAAGTCAACTCAGTAAATTAACCACTCAAAAAACGACTGTCATATTATAATCGGTGGGGATTTCAATCTTCCGTCCATAGACTGGGACACGTACAGTTTTATTATTATATTATATATTATTATTTATTATACACCACATCTTTTCGATCCGCAGCCTGTTCGTTCCCAAAAATTTATGCCTGAAATTATTATAAATTGTTGCGGCATAGAACAGCAGCTAAAAATATCAACCCTAACAAGTCCCCCGGTCCAGATCAAATACCTGCTCGCGTATATAAAACAATGGCATCAGACATAGCGCCTTACTTAGAATTAATATTTACCGAATCTTTAGTAGATCATGTAGTGCCTAAGGACTGGAGAGTAGCAAATGTCACACCTATATTCAAAAGCGGCGACAGGGAAGACCCTAGTAACTATAGGCCTATTTCTCTCACATCCATTTCCTGTAAGGTATTTGAACACATAATCGTAAGCTCCATTATGAGTCATTTAGATAGGGAGGAATTGTTAATAAATAACCAACACGGATTTCGAAAGGGTAGATCTTGCGAAACCCAATTGGCCCTCTTCGTTCATGACATCTTGCTCTCGGGTGAAAATAATGTCCAAGTTGACGCGATATTCCTCGATTTTAGGAAAGCTTTTGATAAGGTACCTCACGTTAAGTTGCTCTCAAAACTAGAAGCATATGGAATAGATAAAAACATTATTAGTTGGATTAATCAATTCTTACATGGGCGGGAACAAAGGGTTGTCATAGACGGTATCATGTCAAACACAGTTAGCGTTACATCGGGTGTTCCTCAGGGAAGTGTAATTGGTCCACTTTTATTTCTCTTGTGCATTAATGATATTAGTAACGTCGTTAAAAGTAAGCTTAGACTCTTCGCAGACGACGCGGTTGTGTATAGGGATATTAACAATTCCGAAGATAGCGACTCGTTAACAATCGACCTACTTGCTATTCATGCTTGGTGCGAAAAGTGGCAGATGGGACTAAACATAAAAAAGTGCGTAGCAGTCAGCTTTTGGAAAAAGAAAAATTGGCCATTTAGGGCATACAGAATTAAAAATACAGAAATTATTCACGCCGAGTCTGTTAAGTACTTAGGAGTCACAATTAGTCACGACCTATCTTGGGGAAAACATATTAGGGAAATATGCGGTCAAGCATATAGGAAGCTAGGCTTTATCAAGAGAGTACTCGGAAAATGTGATGAGAAAGTGAAAGAACGTTGTTATTTTTCAATCGTTAGGCCTCATCTGGAATATGCTGTTAGTGTATGGGATCCATACGAAACGGGCTTGATATCAGAGTTAGATCGCGTACAGCGAAGAGGAGCTAGGTTTGTGAAACGATGCTACGATAAGTTGGCTAGTGTGTCTGGACTGTTAGAAGAATTAGGATGGGAATCGCTATCACAGCGTAGATTAAATTATAGGCTTAACCTCCTAAATAAATTTAAGGAAAATCATTTTACTGACGACGTAAAAAACATACTATTAACCCCTTCGTACTACGGTAGATTAGATCGAGCCAATAAAATTAGAGAGCTAGATTGTAGAACCGATAGGTATAAAATGTCATTTTTTCCGCGTACCATTCGGGACCATAACAGCTGTGATCGTCGTCATGAATAGTTCGAGTATTGACAATAGGCAGGCAGTTAATCTTTCTCATTATATTCTCCTCTTTCTTATTTATGCATGATGTAAATAATGATGTTCTTATTTATGCATGATATTTTGAATCTGTAGTAGTAGTCTTTGTATCCCTTGCATGTTAGAACGATTGGAGATAGAATGTTTCTTGGGTATTAGATTTGTAATTGGCGCTTTGCATGTGTGGTACGCGGGTTTTTAATGTAATGTCGGTGTTCTACCATATCATTCATGCATGCCTGGTGCGAAAGCACCCCCTGCCACACACCCTTTGGGTGGCTTGCAGGGTATGACGTAGATGTAGATATAAAACAATGGCATCAGACATAGCGCCTTACTTAGAATTAATATTTAACAAATCTTTAGTAGATCATGTAGTGACCTGTAGTTCAGAACGCAGGTTAAAATTTAGGTTAAACCTTTTAAGTAAATTCGAAACCGATTTGTTCACAGATGACGATAGATAAATATTGAGATCCCCTTCGAATTATGCTAGGTTTGATCATATTTACAAGATTAGAGAGATAGATTGTCGTACCGATAGATTTAAAATGTCATTTTTCCCGCGTACCATAAGAGAGAGCAATAGGCAGCGTAGCAACGGGATAGGAAGGTGAAATATAGTTAGAGTAGTCTGTAGTGCATGATGCAATTGTATTAGTGTTATGTATTTAATAGAAGAAATAGGATGGGAATTACTATCAGAACGCAGGTTAAAATTTAGGTTAAACCTTTTAAGTAAATTCGAAACCGATTTGTTCACAGATGACGTTAGATATATATTAAGAACCCCTGCGTATTATGCTAGGTTTGACCATATTAACAAAATTAGAGAGATAGATTGTCGTACCGATAGTTTTAAAATGTCATTTTTCCCGCGCACCATAAGAGAGAACAATAGGCAACGTAGCAAAAGGGATAGGTAGGTGAAACATAGTTAGAATAGTCTGTAGTGCATGATGCATGTAATAACTACCAATAATCCCTTCCTTATTATGTAGATTTTAACCTGTACTATACCGTAGTAACTAATATTCTATTGTAATAACTACTGCAATTACTTGCAATAACTAATAATCTACTGTAGTAACTAATAAACTATGACCCTATTTTCTAGCATGACTACATTATATATCCTACTTACATGGCAATAGTGCATGTTTGGTGATTTTCACCCCCTGCCACACACCCTCGTGGTGGCTCGCAGGGTATTACGTAGATGTAGATGTAGATGTAGTACACAAATAGTGTGGTACATATTGGTGAAAACTCACCCCATGTCACACACATTTGAGGTGGCTTGCAGGGTAATATGTAGATGTGCATGTACGAGTAAAATTCAACTTCTCGCGGACGAAGCAGTAATGTACAGGGATATCAACATAGAGTATATAATTGCGTTGAAGGAAGACCTAGATGCTATAAACAAATGGTGCGCCACTTGGCAGTTGGAATTAAATTTTATAAAGCGCGTTGCTATAATTTTTTGGAGGAAGAGTAGCTTAAGCAACGAGACTTACACAGTCAAGTTTACTAACTAATCAAACTAATAAATGTAGAGTCAGTTATGTACTTAGGAGCATCGTAGTACTTAGAGACAGTTATGTACCCATAAATATCCTACTTGCATGGCAATAGTGCATGTTTGGTGATCCTCACCCCCTGCCACACACCCTCGCGGTGGCTCGCAGGGTATTACGTAGATGTAGATGTAGCTTGTAGGATTGAAATGCAAAAATGAGGGAGGTATCCAAGTGCGAATAAATGGGAATATATAAAGTAACTTGAGAAGTAAATGTTAATTCTTCATTTTATGTTTCTACTCCATGGAATGCAAGACATTCAAGGGTAGTAAACGTTTAAACTGGACCATTTTCCTTAAACAATAAGTTCTGACTAGTGGAAAGATAAAAATCCCCAGCAATCTTCAGTCAAATGACCCCCTTCGATGGATAAATAGCAAAAATAGAAAAACGAAATATTTTGCTTCGTCACCTCTAGGATTTGTGGTGCAGGGTAATTCCTCGCATGATTCAGGCTATTTCAAAAACGATTCGTGTGTGTCGTAAATGTTATGAAGTAGGGAACCTAAAGGATATTAATGTAAAAAATAAATCATCTGACTTCAAGAATGTAGTAACCGAATGCCTCATACAGGTACAAGTAATTGTAAGCGACAGATACTCAGGGTAAAGTGTTGCAAAAATACATTTCATATATTTCATCTACATCGACTTATTTACCTGCAAGCCATCACAAGGGAGTTTGGCAGGGGATGACTTATCACCAACATAAACTACAGTAAGGAAATTTACTTTCACCAATATGCACCACACTATGAGTATCCTACAAATGCTACAGAAACTAACAAACTAATCAAAAATGTAACTACGTTAACTTGATAAAAGAGTCATGCAGGGAATATGCAAAACATAATTTTAGCAGTACTCGGCAGATTTAGAAACATACATTACGGGACATATGAATTAATAAGCTACACTACCTATCAATTAACCTACATAAAAGTCTTAAGGCAGCCAATATGGGCTCTTATTAATCGCGGTAAATACGACAATTTTACCTTTCTGTTCTACAACCTACTTAACTTACTGTATTCTCATGATCTGATCTACCGTAATATGTTGGAGTTCGAAAGATATTCAAAACTTTGTCGGAAAATAATTTGGTTTTAAATTTACATAAAAGATTGGAACTAGTTTTCAGTCGACGGTTTTAAAGCGATAAATTTTGTGCATGGAAACTTTAACTTACCGAGGCAAAAAGGTCAGTGTTCGAATGCAGCGAATTTTCGGAAAAACTTGTTTCGATGTGATAAAACTTCATTTGAGATAAATGCTAGACTAATGGAATGTTATTTATAAATATTAACAACTTGCAACTCAGCGGCTAGAAATTATTCCTCTAATGCGATTTTCACCGAAAAAAATAACGATGTCAAACAACAAAAAAATTGCAACACGCGAATTTTTTCCGGCCTTTAAACAAAAAGGATATCTATATAAAATGTTTCTCAAAAGCTTCCCCTTTTCAAGAAAAACATTTAAAAATACGGAAAAATAATCCGTTGAATCTTTTTCATCCGAATAACAAATTTTTTTACGGGATGATCCTCACTATTATTACACGGATGACGCATCAGGAAGTCATGCTATTAAAAACTTATGAAATTATGAACTACCTATCACACTTATAATCTATCGCGCAGAAACACCTGGGTCCTACCAAACTACCACGTGAGGAGAATGATACGTAAGATGACGTTGTTCTGTGTGCATCACGCGTAAAATTATAACAGATATAATGCTGTTAGAATTTCAAATTTTCACTGACACCGCAATAATTAACAGCGAGCACCCGGAAAAGGTCTTTCGTAACCGGTATTTCTTGTTCCCGTTTGTGTGCCACTATCTCGCTAATGCTGAGGAGGTACAATAGGTCGTTATCAATCTCTAAGACTTCTTTCTTAAGATTAATTACAGCATATATTATGTCGAATTAAAGAAAAACTTTTGCCAAGGGTGACCCATTCTGTAGTTCCCCACAATTATTTCGTCTCTGTCAATTATTAAGCGACAGATTGCTCTCAAATCAGTCATTATATCCTGGTAATAGAGGAAAGATAAGAGCAGGATTTAATCTAAATTTACGAATTAATACACCTTGCAGTACTAACATCATGATTTGCCTGATTTCTGCTAGACACTTGTATCTTTCGTTTACGTAGCTGCATTGAATATTTATACATTAGTTTCTGCAGCATTGGTAGCATACCTATAGCGCAGTAGATGTTAATGTAAGTTACTTGTACGTAATAGTGAATGCTGGTGAAAAATCACTCCTTGACAAGAACCTCTGAGGTAAGATGCAGGGTAATACGTAAATATGCATGCATTACCCTGAGAACCACCTCAAGGAAGTATGTTAGGGGTTGACACCAACATGCAATATGATCAACGACTAACTTACAACAACCTGCATGACACGATAGGTATACTTCTACACAGGCCGTTATGATAATTGTATATTAGTTACGTATTTAATAGAAGAACTAGGATGGGAATTACCATCAGAACGCAGGTTAAAATTTAGGTTAAACCTTTTAAGTAAATTCGAAAACGATTTGTTCACAGATGGCGTTAAATATACATTGAGATCCCCTGCGTATTATGCTAGGTTTGATCATATTAACAAGAGTAAAGAGATAGATTGTCGTACCGATAGATTTAAAACGTCATTTTTCCCGCGTACCATAAGAGAGAACAATAGGCAGCGTAGCAAAGTGAAAGGTAGGTGAAATATAGTTAGAGTAGTCTGTAGTGCATGATGCATGTAATAATAACCGATAATCCCTTTCTTATTATGTAGATACTAACCATCTAGCTGCATGTGACCCTGTTCTCTAGCATGTCTCCCTTAAATATCCTACTTGCATGGCAATGGTGCATGTTTGGTGATCTTCACCCCCTGCCACACACCCTCGTTGTGGCTCGCAGAGTATTACGTAGATGTAGATGTACACCCTATGTATGCTATGTACATATTCAGGTAATCTACAAATAGGATCATAGAAAAAGTCAGCGACGGAAAACGTTGTAACATACTTCACATATTATCACTTCCAGAGGTGAATCACATTTTCTTATACGCTGTAAATCCTGCGTACCATCATTGACTATCAGTCTCTAAAACTCGGGTAAAGGGTAAAAAGAAGCGTTCAAGTTTAGAATATCTAACTAATTAATCGATACCTATTTCGGAAAAATTCTGCAAATAAGTATGTAAAATAGCATAATTGTTTAGATTACACTTTTCTAAAAGCCACTAAGAGCAAAAGAAAATAAATTAAGTGGATAAATAATTAGGTTAGCTTCAAAAAATAATAATCTTTAATGAAAATTATTTGTGAGAAATTCAACGAGATCTTTTCTTAAGAAAACAGAATAGGGCATCCAAAACCCATTTATCATCTAAGGTTGATCACCCTCTACAGGGATTAACTCCATATAACACAACTGTTTGACATTTGTAATTGACCACAGTTATAAACAACCTACCATGGCAACATTTATTTATTTTCAAATTTGTTGGGACACTGACTTTATCTGAGAAATGGCTTTGGAACGGCTCGTTGGCTGCAAAATTTACGTAAAAGTCTACTACTCATTTCTTTTGTCTAATTCTTTGGCATTAATATGTCGTCTAAATATTGCTAAAATCATCTAACAATTCCAATGAAGGCATTGTTTATAATATGAAACTGGTGGCTATTTTTGAACGTTTTACGTAAAAATTACTTTGATCAAGTTGAACCATTTGTGAGATAAAGAGGCCAAGTAGGGAAACTTCTTGGATAAATAGTTCATCTTATCCTATATCAATGGTCATTAAACCTTCGGCCTCTTGGAAAACTGATAAAGCTTTTAATAAGGAGCATGTAACTGCAATGAAGTCTTATAAGCGATACATAACATCGTGTAGGTAGCTGGCAGGTTTATAGATGAGTTGAGCATATCATGGGTATTTCGAGTAGCTAATTTTCATCACCTCAATGAGGTCAGAGTTCAAACTCTTCTCTGGTAAAACCCGTATCGTATGAGATGCTTCTTGGTAGAAATATTACCGCCAAGGTGCGAGTAGCGGTTTCTTTCGATCTCTGACCCCTGGTCAAGCCATTCGAATGCTGGTGTTAACACGTAACACTGAATTTGCCCATCGTATGTGGGCAATCATTACTCTTGTATTTGCTTTTAAATTAATAAAAAATTAATATGAACCTTTCTTCACCACTAGAACAAATTCCTGAGCGCTCTTAACTTCCTCAGTCCCGAGTCATATCCAGCATTATTTTTGGAAAATTCTTAATACTTAATTTGTGCGTTGTAAACCATGTTTGCAGAGTTATTACCTCTGCAACTCAAGCTTTTTAATGATGTCGCCACATAGCAGCAAGTGGCATTGCCAATATTTTGGGTTGCTGAGTGGGAAAAAAATCAAACGCCTGTGTATTGTATAAAATACGCCAGGGCTAAGGAGGTTAAATATAATGCATTGTAGGGGATTAATGACCCAGGGCACAGATGAATAAAGGGTATATTAATACAATATAAGATTTTAGGGCAAGATACTAACCACTTAGGAGTTTTAATGATAGGCATTAATTGAAATTCATTTTCCGCTCGACTATATCAGATTTTAAAAATGTAAATATTTTATCAGATACATTCAGCGCTTCAAGCCTTTAATCGAACTATTCCCCGATTTCGTGGAAAAAAGCCGTTTTCGGTGATCGATTTTTTTGTCTCACTGAATGAGGAATTTCCTCATATCCACTGCAAATGAAAACGCGCCACACATGCAGCCAGGGTCGTGAGGTCATTACTTCAATCTCGTTTGAAAGACTCATTCAGCCATTCATTTTGGTCGAGGATCCATAAAGCTCGGATATTTATTTAGGGAAACATGCCATTAAAAGGCTTACGCGTACGAGGAAAGAGCAAAGGTGAGCTGATTGCGTGTCGATTAAGGTCCGTGATTTCTTATAATTTCCCCTTTCTTCCAACAGCCTATTATTTCCTTCGCCGGCGTGACGAACAACGGAGGAGATTCTCCTGATTTTTTTTTTTTAGAAAAAAATGAGAACGGCACTAATTTTCATCTTCCGAGGTGGAAGAGAAATCCAGCTCGGCGAAAATTGCTCACGTCAAGCGCTAGAAAATACATAAAAGCTCATAAAGGAAGGAAAATAAGTCTCCATCCGCCAATTGCTGAGTGTGGAGCCGTTAACTACGGACTTTTATTGCCTCAACTCTTTCCATTTGATATCGGAATTATCATCGCATTTTTTTGTTCCCGGCGGAATCTTCCTTTGCAAAAAAATTGGATTGCAAAATCTAGAAACGACTAGAAACAATCATCGAATGAGAAAATATTATGCACCGCCTACAACACAGCTTCCACAAATTAAAAAAAAACAACTGTGTTAGAGCTGAAGCTAAGGTATGTAGTAATAAATTCGCGAGAAAGTTTCAGCAAGCCTCCATAAATTCTTTCCAAACAAGGACTTAGGCGTTGATGGTGCTATAATAATATTATCTGCACGGCCAGCGTACAATTATTCCCGCTCGATGAAAAAAATCACATAAGAGCTCCTAAGCACACAATAAAGTTCTTGTTTAGAATGAATACTCCCTACCAACTGGAATTTTTCCTCGTGTATTTCTGTAAAAGGTGACTTTAAATTCTATAAACTATGTATCGGGAAATAAGCCATAATAGAAAGTACTTCAGAGAAAGCGCTCATAAATTCTTTCTGTCGCAACATTGGAAGTCCTCAATTTCTGCCATTAATAAAAGTCTCCCTGTAGGACTCGAATTGCCTATTCGCCTTGATTACTTAAGGGTGATTCCATATTAAAGACTAATTACAAAAGAATAGCACGGAAGGTAAAGAAATACATAGGAAAGAAAAATGTTTGGGCCTGGGCAATTTATATCTGACAGTAAACATTAGATTGGAAAGCTCGAAGCAACATGATTTTTAATATCTTTCCATCCACGAGCATTAATGCATATGTCCTTGTAGGGAGAAAACGGAATGCAATGCTCCTCTGATAACTAAAGGACCAAGAAGTGGTCAAAAGTACAATTTAAGGCAATACCATAAGGGTAAGGATGTGCTACGTCAATAAGCATACTTGCAAGCAAGACACGGCATAAAGGACTAATTTCCAATAATATTACTGCCCATCCATTGGCCCTATAAGATATTAATTCATTCGAATAATCATACCATGCAGGGTACTATGCAAGGTAAGTGATAACGTCTTATTTTGAAATGATAAGGAACAAACACCACGTCAGGTAAATCACCAAGTCAGGCTAGCGAGATAAATATTTTCTCTTGGAAAACTTTAAGCATCCATCATACTCCCTCCTGTTCGCGGAAAAATGACAGTCCAGCTCTTCATTCTATTTCATTAGTCTCATACTCGTGATCGATTGTATGTACCGTAACATGTTGGTATTCAATAAAAGATACTGATCATCTTCCGAAAAATTGTCTGCTTCGGCTTCACGTAAAAGCTTAGACCCGCATGACTTTCTTCAGTCTGTAAGAGATTGTCACCCTAATTCCTTTGACAATTCACTCTTCATGCTAATTTATAGCAGTTGTGCTCTTCGCTGCCAGTGATCTAATTCTGAGATTAATCCAACTTCCTAATGGTCTCACCCGCAAACCGCACCATATAATGTGCTCTCACAAGGAAGAAATAAACCCAATATTTCAACTTTACCTGACGATTTCCCAGAATGCAGTCTTTTTAGAAAAAATTTTGCGCACGCAAAATACAAAGTATACTCTTCTGAATTCTTGTGCATATCTTATTTTTTTAATCGGAAAACAGGAGTATACTCATTTATTTAAAGAAGCAAATGCAAAATGGCTATGTACTACACTTTCGAATATTTTGGACAGGACTAATTCTAACATCCTAATTTCTGGCATTTCGATCTGCTTTCCCTCCTATACGTGATCCACCATTAAAAGCCTCTTAAAATCCTCATATCGTCCACTTCTTATTTTTTTCAGATCTTTCAAGTATAGGCAGTGAATATATTCAAACGCAGTAGTGGGTATATATTTTATTTCATAACGCACATTAATAAATGGAACTAGTTAAAGCCTCCTAATAACAATTAGACTGGAATTTCAGCAATTTTATGTTGGAAAATGCACTTTTGACGAAATATTTTACTTCTACAGAGACTTTTACCATTGCCATGACTTCCTACGGGTACCTACAGGAGATCTTTAAAAAGCAAAGGTCCTTCAGATTTTTGCCGAAAGATTTAATTTTATACTTTACCCCACAGTGCTTATATTTTAAAATTAGACACATATTATTTAGTTTAAAAAATTTAAATTGGTGAACATAGTGATTTGAACTATTAAATCCTTACTTATTTGCTCAAACCAGTGAGGAAACAACCAGCGTCAATTGAAGAATTCATCTTATGCATACATCGTGGGATTTTTTATTTGTTACAGGGGAATTTTCTTTCAATTTTGAAATGTATTCTGTTATTACTTAAAAGGACAGAGAACGGAGCACGGTATTTCTTTTTCCTGAAGGGATGAACAAACAAGGCCGTAAAAAGAAAAGAAAACGCGGACATAAATTTCCTTTCCCGGGACCAGGAATCATAAGATACGATCGTGCTCCCTTGAAGGAGATAAGACAATAAACCGTTGTTTACAAGTTTCCTTCTTGGTTCCTTATGTGAAAAATGAGGAGCGCTCCAATGGGAAAGATAATGAATACACAGGGTAACCCTAAGTTATAAAACCCTGCTCTAGTCGCCAATTCCCAGGCCTATACTGCACAGATGACTCTAAAAGAGTAAAACATCGCCCGTATAATGAAATTTGGTAAGTAATTTGTTCATACGATGCCTACGACGTGAAGCGCTCAATTCGAGACAGTATGGATGTAATATTGTACACTCATATTCCCTTCACGATTTCCATAATAACTCATTCTACCTTCAATTTATTTTTAACTAGGCCTAACTGCGTTTTGATTTCATCAATTTCGTTTAAAAATCCATAAGAAACTCCCCCGTTTTACTTATTAACTGGTACAAGATGCATTCTGATAAACATTGTATGCTATGTCCACATACACATAAATATAAAAACTTCAACTTTAATGGGCCCACTGCGAACCTATCCCCTTCATCTTCGTTATCCCATTCATATCACCTATAAGGTATATTCGTCGACCTTCGGCCGGCAATCCGATCGTGTCGGACCCCTCTGAACCGTTCTGGTGTCCATTACACGGCCGAGGCAGCTAGCTGTGTAGCGAGTAGCATACTCGATCACTGTAGACCTTTTTTAGGATAGAGGGTAGGGCAGAGAGTAGGTCAGCTAATGGGTCGAATCAGGTACCATCGCGAACAATATTTAATAGAAAAAATATCCAAGAAAGTGTTAAGTCTAAAGAGAACAGTAAGAGGCCAGTTTCAAAAAATAGCAGTAATGTAACTTTGAATATACCTAAGAAAGCGAGTTGTAATGAGAATACACATTCCGGGAATACGCTCACTGATAAATCCTTTTCTGTCGTGGTAGTAAATTGCCGTAGCTTAAGGAATAAAGTAGCTGACTTCTACCATCTAATTGAAACTACTGACGCAGACTTAATTATAGGGACGGAAAGTTGGTTGTGTAACGAAATCGCAGATAATGAAGTATTCCCAAAAAATTTCACAGTTTATAGAAAAGATAGAGTGGAAAGGACCGGGGGAGGAGTTTTTATTGCAGTGAAGGATTGTTATATTAGTAGGAGGGAGTCATTTTACGACGACCAGGTAGAAAGCGTATGGTGCTCCATTCAAAATCCTAAAGGAAAAACAATCTATGTGTGCGCATATTACAGACCACCAGATACCCATATAACCTCAATATTAGAACTAGAAAGTCAACTCAGTAAATTAACCACTCAAAAAAAAGACTGTCATATTATAATCGGTGGGGATTTCAATCTTCCGTCCATAGACTGGGACACGTACAGTTTTATCACTGGGGGGAAAGACAAAGACCTTTGTGAGTCACTCCTGTATACATTCACATCTCACTCACTACATCAATTAGTCACTGCTCCAACTAGAGGGAAAAATACACTTGATCTTTTAGCGACAAATATTCCACACATGGTTGTAAACATAGGTACGGATAAGGGAATAAGCGACCACAAGATAGTTAAAGCTAATTTTTCCGTGAGCATGATCAAGAAACATAATCCACAAAGAAAAATCTACTTATATAATAAGGCTGACTACGAAGGTATGAAACGAGAGTTCCAAAAGTCATTTACTAATTTTCAAAAAATAAGTATCAACAGTAATACTGAGGTTTTGTGGAATACTTTCCTCAACGTTACACGATCAGTAGTTAGCAAATACATACCAAGTAAATGGAAAAGAGCCAATGCAGAGCCTAGGTGGTATAACGCGGAGGTTAGAAAAACATTAAAGCACCAAAGAACATGTCATGCTAGGTTAAAAAGGGCAAAAATTAACAAATCCTCCGAAGAACTATACACAGTCACCGAAAATTACAAAATATCTAAACTCTTAGCAAAAAAAGCGTGCCGAAGGGCGTTAGCTGATTTCAAAAGTAAATTACTGGGAGAACAATTGAACGATAATCCCAAGGCATTTTGGTCGTATGTTAGGGACACTCAAGGAAATAAATCAACAGTACACACGCTTAAGAATATCAAAGGGGAAAAGATAACCAACAGTCTACAAAAGGCCAATTCGTTAAACTCATTCTTCAAAAGCATTTTCAGTACTTATACACCACATCTTTTCGATCCGCAGCCAGTTCGTTCCCAAACATGTATGCCTGAAATTATTATAAATTGTCGCGGCATAGAACAGCAGCTAAAAAATATTAACCCCAACAAATCCCCCGGTCCAGATCAAATACCTGCTCGCGTATATAAAACAATGGCATCAGACATAGCGCCTTACTTAGAATTAATATTTACCAAATCTTTAGTAGATCATGTAGTGCCTAAGGACTGGAGAGTAGCAAATGTCACACCTATATTCAAAAGCGGCGACAGGGAAGACCCTAGTAACTATAGGCCTATTTCTCTCACATCCATTTCCTGTAAGGTATTTGAACACATAATCGTAAGCTCCATTATGAGTCATTTAGATAGGGAGGAATTGTTAATAAATAACCAACACGGATTTCGAAAGGGTAGATCTTGCGAAACCCAATTGGCCCTCTTCGTTCATGACATCTTGCTCTCGGGTGAAAATAATGTCCAAGTTGACGCGATATTCCTCGATTTTAGGAAAGCTTTTGATAAGGTACCTCACGTTAAGTTGCTCTCAAAACTAGAAGCATATGGAATAGATAAAAACATTATTAGTTGGATTAATCAATTCTTACATGGGCGGGAACAAAGGGTTGTCATAGACGGTATCATGTCAAACACAGTTAGCGTTACATCGGGTGTTCCTCAGGGAAGTGTAATTGGTCCACTTTTATTTCTCTTGTACATTAATGATATTAGTAACGTCGTTAAAAGTAAGCTTAGACTCTTCGCAGACGACGCGGTTGTGTATAGGGATATAAACAATTCCGAAGATAGCGACTCGTTAACAATCGACCTACTTGCTATTCATGCTTGGTGCGAAAAGTGGCAGATGGAACTAAACATAAAAAAGTGCGTAGCAGTCAGCTTTTGGAAAAAGAAAAATTGGCCATTTAGGGCATACAGAATTAAAAATACAGAAATTATTCACGCCGAGTCTGTTAAGTACTTAGGAGTCACAATTAGTCACGACCTATCTTGGGGAAAACATATTAGGGAAATATGCGGTCAAGCATATAGGAAGCTAGGCTTTATCAAGAGAGTACTCGGAAAATGTGATGAGAAAGTGAAAGAACGTTGTTATTTTTCAATCGTTAGGCCTCATCTGGAATATGCTGTTAGTGTATGGGATCCATACGAAACGGGCTTGATATCAGAGTTAGATCGCGTACAGCGAAGAGGAGCTAGGTTTGTGAAACGATGCTACGATAAGTTGGCTAGTGTGTCTGGACTGTTAGAAGAATTAGGATGGGAATCGCTATCACAGCGTAGATTAAATTATAGGCTTAACCTCCTAAATAAATTTCAGGAAAATCATTTTACTGACGACGTAAAAAACATACTATTAACCCCTTCGTACTACGGCAGATTAGATCGCGCCAATAAAATTAGAGAGCTAGATTGTAGAACCGATAGGTATAAAATGTCATTTTTTCCGCGTACCATTCGGGACCATAACAGCTGTGATCGTCGTCATGAATAGTTCGAGTATTGACAATAGGCAGGCAGTTAATCTTTCTCATTATATTCTCCTCTTTCTTATTTATGCATGATGTAAATAATGATGTTCTTATTTATGCATGATATTTTGAATCTGTAGTAGTAGTCTTTGTATCCCTTGCATGTTAGAACGATTGGAGATAGAATGTTTCTTGGGTATTAGATTTGTAATTGGCGCTTTGCATGTGTGGTACGCGGGTTTTTAATGTAATGTCGGTGTTCTACCATATCATTCATGCATGCCTGGTGCGAAAGCACCCCCTGCCACACACCCTTTGGGTGGCTTGCAGGGTATGACGTAGATGTAGATGTGAAGGTGAGTCTAATACCCAAGAAACATTCTATCTTCAATCGTTCCAACATGCAAGGGATACAAAGACTACTACTACAGATTAAAAATATCATGCATAAATAAGTACATCAATATTTACATCATGCATAAATAAGAGAGTAAAGGACATAATGAGAAAGATTTACTGCCTGCCTATTGTCAATACTCGAACTATTCATGACGACGATCACAGCTGTTATAGGCCCGAATGGTACGCGGAAAAAATGACATTTTATACCTAACGGTTCTACAATCTAGCTCTTTAATTTTATTGGCGCGATCTAATCTGCCGTAGTACGAAGGGGTTAATAGTATATTTTTTACGTCGTCAGTAAAATGATTTTCCTGAAATTTATTTAGGAGGTTAAACCTATAATTCAATCCACGCTGTGATAGCGATTCCCATCCTAATTCTTCTAACAGTCCAGACACACTAGCCAACTTAGCGTAGCATCGTTTCACAAACCTAGCTCCTCTTCGCTGGACGCGATCTAATTCTGATATCAACCCCGTTTCGTATGGATCCCATACACTAACAGCATATTCCAGATGAGGCCTAACGATTGAAAAATAACAACGTTCTTTCACTTTCTCATCACATTTTCCGAGTACTCTCTTGATAAAACCTAGCTACCTATATGCTTGACCGCATATTTCCCTAATATGTTTTCCCCAAGATAGGAAACGTTTATTTATTTATCGATCTTAGAAAACATTTATTTATTAATCGATACTTTTACAGTTTCAAAGTTACTTTAATAATGCTATCTGAAACCAAAATTATCACTCAAACATTTCTCGATGTAAAATGAATGACTTATGTGATCAGTACTTGAGTAAGTCGTTGAATTATGAAAGAGATGGAGGAAAAAAATGTACTTATTACATTTTTTACGAAAAATTTACTTAAAAAATTACGCTCACAGCCATTTTAAATGCATCCTTTCAAAATAGAACATCTGAGAGAATAACGCTTATTATTAGACATTCAAATTACTGAGAGCATATTCGAGTCACATCTAAGCATCGAATACTGTTCCAAAGTCAATGTTTGAGTTTCGCTCTGTTTACAGTCACCAGATCAAAATTTATCAATGCGCTCATGGGAACTTCATTAGTACCTGAGATTTATAAGATTTATTTGCTCGCAATTGTGCTTCTCTGAAGCCGTTAAGATAAGATTTCACCTGACTAAGCGTAAAGGAACTGTATCCTTCCTTAATAATTAAGCTGTTCATCTCTCTTCACGCCTAGTTCCACGTCCTCTATTTCCTGAGCATAGAGCTCGCATCAAGATTTTGATGCGGAGCTTTCAGTAAAATCTAAAATCCAAATCTACGTAATACCCTGCGAGCCACCACGAGGGTGTGTGGCAGGGGGTGAAGATCACCAAACATGCACTATTGCCATGCAAGTAGGATATTTAAGGGAGACATGCTAGAGAACAGGGTCACATGCAGCTAGGTGGTTAGTATCTACATAATCAGAAAGGGATTATTGGTTGAATTAAAAGGGGTTATTGGTATTTAAACAAGCAACATACTTTTATAATCATTTACATATACATCTACGTAATATCCTGCGAACCACCACCTTGGGTATTAGATTTGTAATTGGCGCTTTGCATGTGTGGTACGCGGGTTTTAATGTAATGTCGGTGTTCTACCATATCATTCATGCATGCCTGGTGCGAAAGCACCCCCTGCCACACACCCTTTGGGTGGCTTGCAGGGTATGACGTAGATGTAGATGAGGGTGTGTGGCAGGGGGTGAAGATCACCAAACATGCACTATTGACATGCAACTAGGATATTTAAGGGAAATATGCTAGAGAACAGGGTCACATGCAGCTAGATGGTTAGTATCAGTCAGTTTGTACCTTATACACTACCCCTACTTCTGCCAAAAGGCAGATTTCGATTGCTTAAAACAGGAACTGTTGACCTCTTATAGTGAGTTTCGTGGTATAAGCCAAAACCATACTACAAACGACGCATGGAATACATCTCGCAACAACACGCGAGTAGCCATTGCTACGGAATACAAAGTAACCTGAAAAAAGGCAACACGGAACCTATGTGGTGTAATACAGACGTTCAAAAATCTCTCAAGCGACAACGAAATTTTCACACAAAAATGAAGAACGCCTATCACGAACTACCCGACATGGGAATTAAGATAATTTATGATAAATATAAGAGAGCTAAAATAACAGCGAAATTGACCTTAAGAAAAGCACTAAGGAATTCAAGAGTAAAGTATTAGGCGAATTATTGGAAGATAACCCTCTGTCATTTTGGTCTTACGTGAGGGAAGTCGAAGGAAATAAATCAACAGTAACGTCACTGAGAAACGTTCAAGGAGAAAGAGTCAACGATAGATTAGAAAAAACAAATATCCTTAGCACCTTTTTTTAAAAGTGTCTGTACTTCATGCACTCATAATAACGCCACTATATTTCCTTGCTTATACAAAAATCCTATGCAGCCTATGAATATTTCTTGTTGTGGCATAGAAAGTCACCTGAAATCCATTAACCCCAAGAACTCATCTGGTATCGATGAAATTCCCGCCCCAATTTGTAAGGAATTAGCGTCCGAAATAGCACCGTACCTACTTTAAAATAAAATGTGAAAAATCTCTATCAAAACATCGTGTCCCTTACGTTTGGAAAATCGCGAAAGTTACTCCTATCTTTAAGAGTGGAGATACGGAAGAATCTAGTAACTATAGACCTATATGCCTCAAGTCCATCTCATACAAAGTATTGAACATATAATCGTCAGCACAATTATGAGGTATTTAGATAGCCAGAATTTGGCAATTAAAAACTAGGATGGATTCCGAGGAGGCAGTTCCTGGACAGGAGGAGACATTTTTCCGACATGCACAGCAAAATATGCATATCAACAATGCTAAAGTAAGTATTAACGTACTTTGAAACTACATAAATTAATTTACAGAGATACCAGCGTTATACGGCAAACATGCACAGCATACTGTTCGGACTAGGTAGCAGACTATGGTACAAGGGAGAAAAATCTACAAACTGCACTATCTAAACCAAAGCCTAACTCAGTCTCATTGGCAGCTCTATCGTATATTCTTAGAAGTACTTAGGAGGAGACCGCTGGGGAAAACCAAGAATATTAACTGTATACTAAAGTCGTTGAAGAAGGTTCTCGTCAGTTGTGGAAAGGTTCACGGCCTCCCGCAGCTACTTAGAGAGATAGATAAGGAAGGAGAAATAAGTGAGAGAAGAAATAGGGTGCCTGAGAATGGAGGCATGAATGCATTTGCAGGTGGATGGTTGGGCCGAGGCAGGCGCCAAGCGCGATAGGGACTTCGAGGAGAAGCACTCCTCATTACGGTGCGAATAAATGCTGGCATAATAAAAGCGAAGTTTCGAAAGGAAGGGCAGTGTATGGGCTGTACACACACGGCACGGCGAATTGACTCCTCGGACTCTTTCAGGGTAAAAGAAAAAGGATGGATCTTTTTCTTTTACCCTGGGTAAAATCTTCAGGGTAAAAGAAAAAGATCCCTCCTTTTTCTTCCCTTTAAGGGGCGCGGTCGGGGTCCCGAGACATGAGAGTGGAATTTTTCGGACCCCGGGGAGATTGAGGTGGCGTGGTCGTCTCTCTAAGGGGGGGCAGGGGTGGCAGGAGACAGAAGAAGAGAAGAGGAAGAGTCTGGGGCCTTGACTTCCACTCACACAAGCTCTCTCACGAAGACTTTTCCCTCCCTCCCTCCCTAAAGACCCGTTTCGTTTCATTTTAAATTCTTCCTCGTGAGAAGGTAGAGGAAGCGATACAGGGTATGAAGAATGCATCAAGCGGAATGGTTTTCCCTTGGGTCGCGCTGAGTGTCCAACCTATGAGACCGTTGGGCGTTAATCACAATTTGTGAATAGCAAAGAAGCGTTATTAAGGTTTTATTTTGTTTTTAATTTCCTGCAACGCTAACGTCTACATGATTTGAATTGGGATGAGTGCTGCATGCCTTGTGTGGAATCACCCCGAGCCACACACCCTAGTGGTGGCTTGCAAGGTATTTCGTAGATTTAGATGTAGATAATACTTAGCAAGACGCATATTTAACTTTTAGTGCACCGAGACATGGTTGAAGTGGCTAGTTAGTTGATTGGCTCTCAAATGCTTGTAACCTGGTCTGCTACGTGGTACTGACAGCACGTCTTGAATGTTTCCCATGCTTACATGTTAATTTTTTGATGTTTCTGTCTCATACCTACCATCAATTAATGTTGAAGCAGGGTCGTGTTGTGGATAGTATATACTAAACACGCCGTATCGAACGCGAGGTGTAACGCAAGAATAAAAAGTTCCTTGTGACCCCGGCTTGAGTCACGGAAAAGGAGGAAGAAATAAAATAGAGCAGGGGTGGCCGTTGCCCTCAAAACCCCACACGACCCTCCGCCCCCAAACCACCCCCCCCCCCCATGCGGTCTCCATGGTTACTCCCCTATAAAACTTCACCCAAGGTCCTCTTACCCTTACGCACACAGCGGGAGACGGCCGTAGTAAAACTTTCCATTCCAAGCTTTTGGGTATGGAGGCACATTCTACGTACAAATATATCAATAAATATATATATATATTTATATAAGTGCCCATTTCTTTCAACTCTCTCCCTCTCCTGTCTCTCGCTGTCCATTTTGAGTCGTTCTTTTTCTACAATTTCATATCTCTTTCCGATCCTATTCCACGGAACTCTTTCGTACTTTTATTATTCTCGACAGCAGAGCCGCCGTGTTTAAACGTCATGTCCCGCACTTTTATTTTCTGTTTTTGGTTCCTTTGTTGGTTGGTACATTTTCCTCCAGCGCATATATGATATACTCCCGCATGTCTTAGTACCTTGTAGTGCTATTATAGTGCTATATTATTTGTCACATTAATAATACTACCCAGCAGTCATATCTTTTGTAGTATGCTGCATGGTAGCATGTTCTTCTTCGTATCACTCTCCTAGTTTGTAGTCTGACTGCGAATCGTTGTCCTGACTGCTTTGGCCTGAGCTTGAAATTCCGGGAAACGCGCGCGGTTCTGGTTGGACTGGGATGAGTGCTGCATGCCTGATGTGGAATCACCCCGTGCCACACACCCTAGTGGTGGCTTGCACAGTATTTCGTAGATGTAGATATATTTTTGGCCCGCTTAAATTATTATAATTAAAAAATATTTAATAAAATAAAATTAATAAATTGAAAATTTCAAGTTTTATATACGTAAAAAAATACATGGATTTATTATATAAATATTTTCAACAAATATTATTGATAGGATATTATTTCTTTTTACCAATATTGGTAAGTCCTTTTTTAAATACGGCAAGGGTTAAACTGAGTAATAGGAGCGAATAATTTAATAAATAAACATGATTTACGGTTGTTTTCACTTAAACGATGAATTAGTTGACATAAAGATTAGATTATTTGCAGGCGACGCGGATGTCTTCAGAGAAATCCATAGCAATATTTACAAAAAAACCTCCTACGAAGGACAACGAGGTAATACAATGGTGGCGCGATGCGTGACAGATAGAATAAAATTTTTGAAAAATGTGTTGCAATGAGCCTCAGGAAAAGACCCAATTAGAGGTTGTAGAATCTATTAAATTCCTCGGAGTTATACTATCTGGTGATATACTAACAGGAATTAGAATGGATGGATGGAATTAGATGGAACGTACGTAGAGTAAGAAACAAAAGAGAGAATTTTAATTGGAGAGGAATATTATTTCTACATCTAAATGTATTGAAAACCGTGCAAGCCACCACTAGGGTGTGTGGCACTCGGTGATTCCACAACAGGCATGCAGCACGCATCCCAGTTCAAATCAGAATCGCGCACGTTCTCCCGAATGTTCTCCGAACGATGTCAGGCGCAGGCCGAAAGCAGTTGGGACAACGGTACGCAGTCAGACCAGAAACTAGGAGAGTGATACGCAGAGGAACATGCTACCATGCAGAACACTGCTCAAGATACAACTAATGGTTAGTATAATTAATTAATGCGACAAATAAATAGCACTACAAGCTACTAAGACATGCAGGAATATAACATGCCGGAGATTGCATGCGAAGTTAGTATCTACAATTCATGCTACGATACTGAGTACTACTGATAAAACCTATTTAACCTGATCAGTATCCTAGAAGTGATCTATCACAACTATTATGGTCCCTTATTATGCGTGAAAAAGAATGGCATTTTGAATCTATCGGTTCTGCAGTCTATTTCCTTAATCTCGTTCCTGTGATCGTTCCTAACATAATAGCTTGGCTCTAGCAAAATATTTTGAACGTCCAGCAAAAAATAGTCTGCATCAAAATTTCGTACAAGATTTAACCTATATTTCTCCCTTCGATCGGATAGAGATTCCCACCCTGATTCCCTCAACAGTTTTGTAACACTACTATGTTTATCATAAAACTTTTTTAACAAATCTGGCTGCCCTCCGCTGTACTCGATCTATATCTGAAACTAGTTCTACTTCGTAAGGCTCCCACATACTAGCGACGTACTCCAAGTGGGGTCACACGAAAGAAAAATAACATCGCTCCTTTACCTTTTCGTCACTCTTTCCTAATATTCTTTTAATAAACCCTAATTTACGACTTTCCTGCCTATTATGATAATCCTACATGCTGCTTTTCACTCGAGTAACTTCCTACGACGATGAGCGTGGCGTTTTACACGAATTATAAACTCGTCTCATTTGGGAGGCGAAACTGGAAATATTTGGCAAGCCCAGTGATGCCTTTCTGAGGGCGGAAGCTGAAAATAAGATAGCGGCTCGTATGGCTTGGGCTAAGGTCGGCTTGATTAAAGTTGAAGAGATGCATTGAGGCTGCGAGGGAAGAAATTCAAAGTGACTATGGAGAGGATACTGAGAACGCGTGTTTAAAATTTGGTCAAAGGCTAAGGGCTCAAAAAATAATAGATAGTGTGGAGATTGGGAATTACCTAGTAATGGAGTCATATTTATAATTATTAGAGACAAATATTTGAATATAATGTTTATGTTTTATCCCTACTGGCGCGTACTCTACTTAGGAGTGCTAATAACCCGGGAATAGTGCAGCTGGAGGACCACCGTCTGGTAACTTTGTAAGATATAAAAGCCTTTGGCCTTTCTTTCTCCAGGGGAACTTCATTTAACGATAAAGAATGAGTAATGGGGGACTTAAATTAATTATAGTAGAGATAATAAATTAATGCCTCGATGATATTCTTAAAATGCTATGAATGAAGTGGGTGTAATCATGTTGAGACTGTTTTACCTCGCTGAATAGGTATGATGTTGCATAACGTACATGTGTGACCCTTTTATTTAGCATGTCTCCATTAAATACACTAGTTGCATGTCAATAGTGCATGCTTGGTGATCTTCACCCCCTGCCACACACCCTCGTGGTGGCTCGCAGGGTATTACGTAGACGTAGACATCAATGCCCTCAGATATACTCGCTGCCTCCAAATACATCCCATGGATATTTAATAATATTATCCCCATTCCGTAGAACATTTACAATGCCCAGATTTGGAATCTCTTCGACTCTGGCGAAACTCCACGGGATACGTTTCATTACGGATTCGATTCACCCTTCGCTTAGAATTAGGGCGTCAGGCAGCCACGGGAAATATGCCAACCGTCCACTTTTTGGTGGTCGATTCCCTCTGAAAGCACATTTCTAAGCAAGATGGTCCGAAACCTTCCATTCCTGGAAAGGGATCCATGAGGTATTTATCTATAGATCGAAATCTATGAAGGAAGGGATAAGGGAAGGTGGATGGCAGGCAGTCGAACATCTTAAGCATGCTCTTCTCCACCCAAGAGGGTTACTTCCCACGACCCCCTCTCCTCAATGGCCTCAAAAACCTTCCTTATCTTGGGGAAGCTCACTTGATGATTCCCTGCAGGGTTCCCAACCAAAGGGTTTAAGCTGAATAAGTATGAAGACTAGGCAGCGGTGAAAGGGGGCAGTAAGAGGGGGGAAGCAAGAACCCTCCTCCTCAGTCCGTATCTTATCTATTCCTCCGAATGCCCGCCCCTTTCGATCTGCAGCGTCGGATCATTTCCGCAGAACAAGCAAGATGGCGATAGTTTCGGCGTTGCAATTGGGAGGGGGGTTTAAGGGGCGGGGGGGAGCGGAATTGCTGAATGGAGTGCGGCAACGGAATAAGACCCGGGGGGAGGCTTCGGTATTAGAGTGGGCTCGCTGAATTGGACGCGGTCTATACCCTAGGGTGTTTGTGGGTCAATGGTCCCTGTGTGCAGGGCGGAAAAGGATTGATTGACTATGAGGTAAAAAATGGACGGAATTTGTACCACCAGTCATCGCGAGTTTGATTCATCGACCGACATTTCCCATTTATGTACTTGCATATACACATATACATCTGCAAAGTATCGCGCAAGCCACCATAAGGGTGTATTTACATCTACATATACGTCATTCCCTGCAAGCCACCACGAGGGTGTGCGGCAGGGGGTGCCTCCATACCAGGCATGCATGAATTATACGGCAGAACACCGAAATTACATTGAAACCAGCGTACCACACATGCAACGCGCCAATAAAAAATCTACTTACCTAGATACATTCTTTCGTCGATCGTTCCAACATGCAAAGGATACAAAGACTACCACCACAGATTCAAAACATCACGCATACATAAGAACATCAATATTTACATCATGCATAAATGAAAACGTAGAGAATATAAAGAGAAAGATCTACAATCTAGTATATCTCACTATTCGCACTATTCATAACGACGATCACAGCTGTTCTGGTCACTCTCCTAGTTTGTAGTCTGACTGCGTACCGTTGTCCTGACTGCTTTGGCCTGTGCCTGACATTCCGGGGAGAATATAAAGAGAAAGATTTGTATGCCTATTGCTACAACTCGAACTATTCACGACGACGATCACAGCAGTTATGGTCCCGAAGGGTACGCGGAAAAAATGGCATATTATATATTTTTTCAGTATATATACCTATCGGTTCTACAATCTATCTCTCTAATTTTATTGGCGCGATCTAATCTGCCGTATTACGAGGGGGTTAATAGTATGTTTTTTACGTCGTCAGAGAAATAACTTTCCAGAAATTTAGTTAGGAGGTTAAGCCTATAATTTAATCAACGCTGTGATAGCATATGATATATGGGCGCAGGAAATTAAAACCATGGCTCATAGCTGATCAGTGCAATTTGATTAGTGGTTCAATGATGAGATAATCCTCAACCCCAAACGGACCATTCAAATATAGTAAGTGTGGCTCCAGTTGGCCGTTTTAATTGAGTAGGTAACAGTCCACATTGCTCCATTTTACTATCAATATCTAGGTGGGAGTATCTTTTAAGCCTACACAATCATGTTAGACTTCGATTTATAAAGTGTCAGGCATTTTTCGATTTGTGTAAATCCAAGCTAGTTTGAGCGGAATGTCATTTTACCTAGAAATCAATGAACTTGGTCTCATTTTTAAGAAAAAGGTATCGCCCTTCCGTTGAATTGACATTGAAGGGGTTGAATTTAATTGACACCAAAAATTCAACCCCTTACCACATTTTCCGAGATATTTAGCTAAAAAATACCAGCCATTTTACATGGGAAATGGTACGTGTAGGCTCCCCAGAGAGAGCTTATTTAGCAAAAGAGGAATTTATAACACCGAAATCTCGTCAAAATTCAACAGCATGTAGTTTTTTGTGTTTTCTCAAGTATTTTTGAAAATTAATCATATTGTCACCGCAGTAAATTCTTCGCGATCACAATGAACCTTCCGTGTTGCTGGAGTTTCAAACGTACCGCGTGAAAAAAAGGGTCAAGTTAAAGACTTTTTTAGATATTTTCATTTTATTACTTAAAATTTCTGTCATGTTAAACTATATTATAGCACAATATTTAATTCATACTTCACATAACTGCTGAAATTAAAACCAAAGTTTCAAATATGATTTCTATTTAGATTAATGAACTTTCTCGCTCGCATTAACTTAAATAGAATGTGTGCGAATGTATACATCTACATCTACTTATAACCCTGCTAGCCACAACGGGGGTGTTTGGCAGGGGGTCAATGTTTCCATGTGCTGTGTTGAATACAATGTTGCCATGTGCTCATACATTGATTGTTAGCATGTTCCTAAAATGGGAAAACTGTGATCAAATACGATCACGCTCATCAAGTGAAAAAAAAACAAATATTCTATTGAATTTAGTCTAATTTCATATTTAACCCAATTTGTCATTATAGGAAATCCAGCTCAATATGCACCTACCTACGGAAAATCTCTCACCTATGGACGTTATTAAATGTTGATCAACTTTTGTCAACAGAAGTAATCCAAGAGTCATGTATCCTCACCCCACAAACCTCAGTTCCCCTGAATTCTTGAAGGAAATTCCCATCATTAACCTCATCCTTACACCCTGAAACACCTATCATTAATTCTTACTCAGTCATCGTTCCAATTTGATTGGTATGCAACGTCTAGTAATGGCAATCTGGCTGAGAAGCATTGTGGTTTATTGGGCTTTAAAATAGACAGAAATATGAAAAAATCCCAAAATTTTGTAGGAAACGATGAAATATTATGTAAAATACAGCGGTGATTTGTTGCAAATATTATACCGTTTTTAGAGAGTGAGTGCATGAAATATTTAATGTCTATACATTAAATTTATTAATGATATACATTAAATATTTCATGTACTCCATCTCTAAAAAACGTTATACTAAATGAAATTATATTGAAAAAAATCATTGGAAACTGGAATACAATTTCTATCCTTGCCTATAAGTATTTATTTATTAAACGACGCTTTCTTTACCAAATGAAACTCATAGCAGCAGAGCAAAGTAATGAGCATACAAGATGATGGTATGTATCTTATCGCACCTTTCATGAAAGAATGAATAGGCCAAGAGAAAAATGATTCAAAAGGTAGCTGTTCCCACTTTACGCTCTCGGCTTGAACTCACTTATTTCACAAGGGGCATTTCATTTGCATTCAATTCCACCGAATAAAACCAACTAAAGTCAAAGACTCATTCTCTCTCCGATTCCTAATGTGCAGCACACAGTCACGTATTGTAAGTATCTCCCATTGCCATTCGAGCGTGAATCCACTTCGCAAAGGATTGAAAATTCCCGAGCCATCCGTTTGCCTAATTAACAAAAGAGTAGGGAATTCCACGTGAACGGTCATTTTCCACTGGCTTCATTAGGTGCTTTAAGTTCCGTCCGGCGAAGGAGAAGAAGAAGTTGCAGCGTCTGGACGATCGCGAAGAGAGTCCAGAAAAAAATAAAGGAAGCACAAGAGACTACGGCGGCAGAGAATTTCCTTTCCAGAAGTGCGGGTCGGGAAAAGTTAGTTCCCTCTTTTAAGCCGGATTCTATCTTTCCAATTGGAAAATACGGTCTTTATCTGAGAAAGGAGGAATTAAAAAAAAGGCAAACAGTTTTGGGAGGGTTAGTTGAGTCCTTACCTCTTTAAATTTAATGAATTTCTTCGAACTTCTGTGTTCGTTAAATCCAAACGGATCTCTATCTCAAATTAGGGATAGATGAGCGATAAGTCTGAAAGAAAATTTTTAACGACTCGGCATCGCTCGAGTTTACTTAAGGCCCAAAGTTTTGCTCTTAATTTGGCAAGTTTATGTAGCTTGTTAAAACCTGAGGATGGCCGGGATTCCAATCCCCTATTTCAATTAAGTGCAATAAAAATGTGCACATAAACACTTGACTGTGGAAAGAAAATATAAGAAAGAATAACTTGAGAGGAAATCACTAAAATAATTGGAATAACAAGTTAGTATGGAATGTTGGGGATTAACAAGGTCCAGAATAGATATCTCTCTTCATTATTTCGAACATTTCATATTCTAGACTAAATGGATGATTGTCATACTAGAGACAGTAATGTAGGTTATTACTTTCTTATTCTGACAGCAAAATTGAATGGTCCAGCATATTGCGGCAGATTAGATCGTGAGAATAAATGAGGGAATTAGATAGTAGAACAGAAAGGTTTAAAATGTCGTTTTTCCCGCGATCGATGAGACCATATTGGCTGCACTAAGACTTTGAAGTAGGTTAGTTGCAAGGTTGTGTAGCTGATTTATTCATATGCGAGCTAATACATGTTTCTAAAGAGTGCTAACACCATGTTTTGCAAGTTTCCTGCATGACTCCTGTATCAAGTTTACATAGTTACATTATAAATTATTTTAGTAGTAACTGTAGCATTGGTATCATACCCAAAGTGTAGTAAATGTTGGTGAATGTTAATTTCATTGCTCTATTTCATGCTGGTGATAAGTAATCCCCAACCAAACACCCATGTGGTGGCCTGCAGGGAAATAAATATATCTACATCTACATCTACATCTACGTCATACCCTGCAAGCCACCCAAAGGGTGTGTGGCAGGGGGTGCTTCCACACCAGGCATGCATGAATGATACGGTAGAACATCGAAATTACATTGAAACCCGCGTACCACACATGCAAAGCGCCAATTAAAAATCTAATACCCAAGAAACATTCTATCGTCAATCGTTCCAACATACAAGGGATACAAAGAGTACTACTACAGATTCTAAATATCATGCATAAATAAGAACATCGTTTTTTATATCATGCACAAATAAGAAAGAGGAGAATATAAAGAAAAATATTTACTGTCTGCCTATTGTCACAATTCGAACTATTCATGACGACGATCACAGCTGTTATGGTCCCATATGGTACGCGGAAAAAATGACATTTTATACCTATCGGTTCTACAATCTAGCTCTATAATTTTATTGGCGCGATCTAATCTGCCGTAGTACGAGGGGGTTAATAGTATGTTTTTTACGTCGTCAGAGAAATGATTTTCTTGAAATTCTTTTCTTGATCTTATGGTTTGAACAAGAATTTTTTTAGTATTCTACCGCTTAAGGTAGGTTCTGTGAATGTCAGAGAATCTCCTCCCCGTTTTCTACACTTACAGGGGCCTAACTCCCTCTAGTAAATCCTTTTTCGCCTCAACACACGATCTACCCTTCTTTATCCTGTCCATGGAACGTGTTTTCTTTCTTCCTAAGTTTTGTATAAAAACACGAAATTAGGAAGAGGGATGGGGAAGTTGTGACTTAAATATTTAAAGGTAGAAGCTATTTCCTCAAAGAGTAGACTTAGTATTTCAGTTTAAATGTTAAGATTGCTTTTAATAAGTTGTGAGTTGTAAGAGTGCGCACATTTCCAAAGGGTCCGTGTACGAGTATACTCAAGCGTCCATATTTATAAGTCGCATGTTTACTGATGATAGTATAATTGGCTCTGAGTTGGGTGTTTAAAAGACTGAAAGAGGAGAGGACGCTCTAAGAGAAGGATTGGGGAAAGAGGAATCCCAAATGATTAGACCAAAGAAGAGGAATCCTGGAAAGATTTAAGGGAGGCAGAGGATACATCTACATCTACATCTACGTCATACCCTGCAAGCCACCCAAAGGGTGTGTGGCAGGGGGTGCTTTCGCACCAGGCATGCATTAATGATATGGTAGAACACCGACATTACATTAAATATTTGTCGCTAAAAGATCAAGTGTATTTTTCCCTCTAGTTGGAGCAGTGACTAATTGATGTAGTGAGTGAGATGTGAATGTATACAGGAGTGACTCACAAAGGTCTTTGTCTTTCCCCCCAGTGATAAAACTGTACGTGTCCCAGTCTATGGACGGAAGATTGAAATCCCCACCGATTATAATATGACAGTCGTTTTTTTGAGTGGTTAATTTACTGAGTTGACTTTCTAGTTCTAATATTGAGGTTATATGGGTATCTGGTGGTCTGTAATATGCGCACACATATCTAGATGTAACAAGATGTCAAGTTCGTCCACCGATTCGAAGGATTATTCCTAGAAATGTCTTCGTCATAATTTAAAAAAAAGTTTGAAATTTTTTCCAGATAAATGGCAATCCCATATGGTTTCTCCATTTCCTACCGAGTCCAAGAACATAAATATTCTTCCAATGAAAATTTTCTCCACACGGGTACCCTTACGACACAACTTCCAAGAATTTCTAGCATGGTGGGGGCGGGATAGGAGGCTGATTCTCAGGAGACCCTCATACTTTAGAAGCTCCCTGCCTCAACTCATGAGTGGAATCTCATAAGAAAGCAGGCCTTTAGGATGAGATTGTCGTTTTTCCATAAAGCAGAACATGTCTTCAGCGAAAAAATGTCCTGTTTCAGGTCACCATATTCTCCATAAGAATGAGGAAAAATATTCAGATGAATTATCCTCCGCCGTACATAAATACCTTAAACTGGTCTCATCGTGAAACATTTTCATCAAATTTGTTAAAAGACACTGTTTTTAAAGGCACTAAAATAATTCATTATCAGAGAGAAAATTACAAACCTCCGAGTAAGGTTCAGGGTCAGTAAGATTCCATTCAATACATCTATATCTATGTAATACCCTGCGAGCCACCACCAGGGTGTGTGGCAGGGGGTGAAGATCACCATGCATGCACAATTGACATGCAACTAGGATATTTAATGAAGGTATGCTAGAAAATAGGGTCACATGGTTAGTATCTACATAATAAGAAAGGGATAATTGGTTGTTATTACATGCATCATACACTACAGACTACTCTAACTATATTTCACCTACCTATCCCTTTGCTACTCTGCCTATTGTTCTCTCTTATGGTACGCGGGAAAAATGACATTTTAAATCTATCGGTGTGACAATCTATCTCTCTAATTTTGTTAATATGATCAAACCTAGCATAATACGTAGGGCTTCTTAATGAATCTACATCTACGTCATACCCTGCAAGCCACCCAAAGGGTGTGTGGCAGGGGGTGCTTCCACACCAGGCATTCATGAATGATACGGTAAAATAGTGCGAATGAATGGTGCGAATAGTGAAATCTGCTAGATTGTAGATCTTTCTCTTTATATTTTCTACTTTCTTATTTTTGCATGATGTAAATATTGATATTCTTATTTATGCATGATATTTTTAATCTGTAGTAGTAGTCCTTGTACCCCTTGCAGGTTGGAGCGATTGAAGATAGAATGTTTCTTGGTTAATAGATTTTTAATGGGCACCTTGCATGTGTGGCACGCTTGTGTCTATGTAGTTTCGGTGTTCTGCCGTATAATTCATGCATGCCTGGTGTGGAAGCATCCCCTGCTACACACCTTTTGGACGGCTTGCAGGATACGACGCAATGGTAGATAGATGTAGAAAAAATACTCTGAAACTTTAAAGGCTTGGTATTTTAATTTAAATAAATAGCGTATCCATGGTTGGGAAGTTATGTTGTACGAGTAACTCATTTTCAAAAACTGATAGTTGCCTCCAAGAGGTCATTTATCTGTCCCTAATTTTTTATCTCGCTAGGAGAAATCCAAAAAATGGTAAAGAAACCTTTTTCCGATAACGGAAGCAAATTGAGAGATTATTTTAGTAGGAGATATCCTTCCACATAGTCCGCTCGTAATTTCTTTAAAATTAATTTATAAGCGATACGTATCCACTTTAGAAAGTTATAAATATGAAGGTATTTTTGACACCTGAGCAATGCTTTAAATGTCGCTGACCACTGACTTACGATCTAAACGTCAACGGAAATGTGTATGCGTCATCACATGAGGCTAGCAAGCATTCGGCGCAATGGGCAAAACCAGTGTTTCTCCCGTTATCACCAAAAGGGAAACGGGATTGTGGAATACGATTCAACGCGCAATTTTCCGAGAAATTTTGAAGTCGAACACGGTTCGTGGGAAACTCGCCGTGTGGAAGCGACCAACCGTTGGAGAAGAATATGCGTGCGGTCATCCACACTTCCCCTTTCCAGCGATTCAGCTTGTTTAAAATTAATTCCTGAGTGACGACATGAATGGACCATACCGGGAAGTGAATCGAGGAAAGGCTGAGGTAAAGTTCAAAGGAGGAATTGGGTCGACTACGAGGACTCGACCGAGGGGGCGCCATTTCCCGGAATGGAACTTCCCTGAATAGCCCGACGGTTATCCACTGGACCTGGGCGGGGGGAGATGGCGGGGAGTAGAGGTGAGCTATCTTCATCAACATCTACATATTACCCTGCATGACACACCAAGGGTGTTTTGCAGGGGGTGAGTTGTCACCAACATGCACCGTTATGAAAGTTTTAGTAATGTGTCTGGAATGCTAGAAGAGTTGGGATGGGAATCGCTACCACAGCGTAGATTAAATTATAGGCTTAACCTCTTAACTAAGTTATAAAACATAATATTAACCCCCTCGTACTACTGCAGATTAGATCACGCCGATAAAATTTGAGAGATAGATTGTAGAATCAATAGGTATAAAATGTCATTTTTCCCGCGTACCATTTGGGACCATAACAGCTGTGATCGTCGTCATGAATAGTTCGAATTGTGACAATAGGCAGACAGTAAATCTTTTTCTTCATATTCTCCTCTTTCTTACTTTTGCATGATGTAAATATTGATGTTCTTATTTATGCATGATATTTCGAATCTGTGGTAGTAGTCTTTGCATCCCTTGCATTTTTGAAAGATTGACGATGTAATGTTTCTTTGTTAGTAGATTTTAAATTGGCGCGTTGCATGTGTGGTTCGCTGGTTTCAATGTAGTTTCGGTGTTCTGCCGTATAATTCATGCATGCCTGGTGTGGAGCATCCCCTACCACACACCCTTTGGGTGGCTTGCAGGGTATGACGTATATGTAGATGTAGATGTAACTGCTGAGTTTAGCGCAGCTTAATCTTGTGTACGGGACACCCACAGTAGAGATTTATTTCTTAGAGGAGTGTTGAATCCCTGTTGTAGAATCACCCCGTTCCATACACCCTGGTGGTGGCTTGCATGGTGCTACATCTACATCTACGTCATACCCTGCAAGCCACCCAAAGGGTGTGTGGCAGGGTGTGCTTCCACACCAGGCATGCATAAATGATACGGTAGAACACCGAAATTACATTGAAACCCGCGTACCTCACATGCAAAGCGCCAATTAAAATCTTATAACCAAGAAACATTCTATCGTCAATCGTTCCAACGTGAAAGGGGTACAAGGACTACTACTACATATTCAAAATATTATGCATAAACAACAACATCAATATTTACATCATGCATTAATTAGAACATCAATATTTACATCATGCATAAATTAGAACGTAGAGAATATAAAGAAAAAGATTTTCTCTCTGCCTATTGTCACAATTCGAACTATTCATGACGACGATCACAGCTGTTATGGTCCCGAACGGTACGCGGAAAAAAATTACATTTTATACCTATCGGTTCTACAATCTAGCTCTCTAATTTTATTGGCGCGATCTAATCTGCCGTAGTACGAGGGGGTTAATGGTATGTTTTTTACGTTGTCAGAGAAATTTTATATGCTATTTATATCTACATCTACATCTACGTAATACCCTGCGAGCCACCACGAGGGTGTGTGGCAGGGGGTGAAGATCACCAAACATGCACTATTGCCATGTAAGTAGGATATATAATGTAGACATGCTAGAAAATAGGGTCATAGTTTATTAGTTACTACAGTAGATTATTAGTTATTGAAAGTAATTGCAGTAGTTATTACAATAGAATATTAGTTACTACGGTATAGTACAGGTTAAAATCTACATAATAAGGAAGGGATTATTGGTAGTTATTACATGCATCATGCACTACAGACTATTCTAACTATGTTTCACCTACCTATCCCTTTTGCTACGTTGCCTATTGTTCTCTCTTATGGTACGCGGGAAAAATGACATTTTAAATCTATCGGTACGACAATCTATCTCTCTAATCTTGTTAATCTGATCAAACCTAGCATAATACGCAGGGATTCTCAATATATATCTAACGTCATCTGTGAACAAATCGGTTTCGAATTTACTTAAAAGGTTTAACCTAAATTTTAACCTGCGTTCTGATAATAATTCCCATCCTAGTTCTTCTATTAAACTCGTAACACTAATACAATTATCATAACGGCATTTAACAAACCTAGCAGATCTCCTTTGCACGCGCTCTAACTCTTTTATCATACCTTCAAAAATTCGACTTGACCGGGAATAGAACCACGGACCTTTAGATTTCGCGTCAAATGCTCAGGCCACCAAGCTACCCAGTCTACGTATATGTCGGTGCGTATACTTTAAGTTAGCTCCAAAGGTCAAATAGCTTACAGCATTGCTATGTGGGCAAATATCATACCATACCACACACTCTTGAGGTGATTAGAACGCGGCTGATGTTAAAATAGAAATAGGTAGGATACAGAAGAGAGAGCATAAATTGGCCACGGAATTTTAAGGGTCTGGAGAGGCGTGGGCAGAGGTGGATTTCTTGTGCCTTCTTCAAAGCGACACTAATGAAGAACCCATCTCAACCTGCCTTTCTCCCTCCTCCAACCTTTCAGCCCCCTTCCCTCCCCTTTCAGCTGTTCCTCCTCCTCACCCCACTCACGGCCCTTCCATCCCTCTTCACACCCTCCCCATTAATTTCCACCCCGCCGTCCTTTCCAAAGGCCGTCAGAGCATTAGCCATCGGTGGGACGTGCTGGCCTTAAGGAAGGTATTTCCACGAAAACATAAAAACACGACGAGGAGTGGGTTGCATTTATCGGAAAAAAAATGTTGTCACTTTTCGCCAGAAGTGAAAGTCTCGAACAATTTTTCCTCGCCATGCTCCGCGGCCGGACAAATGTGCATTATTTCCCAAATTGGCCAGCTAAACCATTCTAACGAGGCCTATAATGAACGTCGGGCAAGGAAACAACGGGACATCAGTCACGCAAACGCACGACGCATAGCAATAACAACTGGGACTCGACATTGGGTTTTAAGCTGGGGTGGAGAGCGAGGGGGAGAATGTTAAGCTACCTTAAGACGTAGCTGGTGCGTACCATATCGTTTGGGCGCAAGTACCATGCAGATATTATTCGTTCCGATCATTATTCAGTCATGTGTAAATGCCAGATGGAAAGTAATTCAAAGTTAATAAACGATCAAATCAGCAATAAACGCTTTGAATAATGGATCCGTCCATTATCGTTACTTGGGAACTGAGGTTGTAGCTCACATTCGTTGGCATTAAGTGCATAAAGTTATTGCTCCCATAGATGGCAAGAAGAAAAATCCAATGAAATTGCTAGAGATAAATTTAAAATGATCACTATCATATGTCGGGCATTTTTACTGTCACGAGAAGCAATAACAGATACATATATATATTTCTGGGATAAATTACATGTAATTTAAAATGATCGACTCAGACGTGAAAAACGACATCGAATAAGTGAACATACAGAAACCATTTCAAACTCGAATGCTTAAATGTCTTTTGTAGTCCTGAGATGACTTTCGACCATTTCGGATAAAAGACCAGAGGAGTTTACTACTTTCGCCCAGGCCCGATATTTTTTTGTCTTTATATTCGGCCATCGTTTATTGGCCTTCTATCGTGAGGAGTGACATTTCTTTTCACACTACCCCACAAAAAAAATCGGCGTTTCCTTTTTTGTACTTTTCGAGCTCTCCCGTTCGAGGAAGAAACGCGAACACGGAGGTGTCAACTGCACTTGTATCTTTTTCCTGGGACTTGCACATTCCCGCAGATCCTTTGTTCCTACACCCGGGGGACGGACGCCACGACCCCCCCTCACGCCCCTATTCCTTTCAGTCATCGCCCTTCATGAAAACGAATGGACGAGAAGGGAGATGGAAAATTGGCTCGAGTTGTGCTCAGAAGGTGTCTTAGACATTCCACATCAGGTGGCGCGAGTGATTGGAGGATTCGTTGGGGGGGGGGGAAACCGTGAGAGCAAGGAAGCACTTCACACCTACATCTACAAAATACCGTGCAAGCCACCATTAGAGTGCGTGGCACCGGGTGATTCCACACCAGGCATGCAGCACTCATCCCAGTCCAATCAGAACCGCGCGCGTTCCCCAGAATGCCAGGCACAGGCCAAAGCAGTCAGGACAACGGTACGCAGTCAGACTACACACTAGGAGAGTGATACGAAGAAGAACGTGCAGCATACTACAAAAGATATTACTGCTGGTTAGTATAATTTATGTGACAAATAAATAGCACTACAAGGTACTAAGACATGCAGGAGTATATCATGTCCTAAATTTCATGAGAAGTTAGTATCTACAATTCCCGTTAAGACACTGAGCACTACTGAAAAACCTATTTAACCCAGTCAGTATCCTAGAACTGATCTATCACAACTACTATGGTTCCTTATTGTTCGTGGAATAAACGACATCTTAAATCAATCGGATCTGCAGTATATTTCCTTAATCTTATTCCTGTGATCGTTCCTACCATAATAGTTTGGCTCTAGCAAAATATTTTCAACGTCGGACACATCGTCGCCCACATGACCTCACTGCAAACTCGCGCCGATTTTCACGTGCCTGGGATGAAAGAGAAAAGCTGGAGAGGTCGAGCAAGGTCGTTGAGGACGGTAGGTGGTCAGCTAAGGGGACGACGGGCAACGAAAGATAGTGACATTTAAAGACGTTCCCGTCTCCCCGCAGAGCCAATAAGCCAAGATGGAAGACTGCGGGAGTCCCTGGGTTCTCGAGCAAAGTCAGGGAGGGACAACAATGACTCCTCCTTCTTTATGGCCCAGGCCTCTTTTGTCCGATGGAATTGCACACACAGCCAACCCTCCTGTAAGAGACCACCCCTCCCCGTAAGTCCCTCTTCAACCCCCATCCCCAAAGGAGACATAATTCCGAAAGCTCTCTCCCGCATCAAGTCGCCTTTTGTTTACAATCCCTTTATGCACATCCGCCCCTCATCGCCTCTTTCTTATTTCTCGACCGCTACTTCCTTATCTTTCTCTCTCCCTTCCCAATCCTCTGAGTCTCGCTGAGCTCCACCACTCCCCTTCCCTCCACCTCCTCCTCATCCCGGGAGGTCCTGCCTCGAAAACCTTTTCTTCCGCGACAACCTTCTCCACGTATAACTTCCGCTTCTTCGAACCGTCACTCTCACGAGTTTACCTCAATCCCAACCTTTCCTCCTTCCACCTCTCCTCGACGGAAATCCATTCCCAATGCATCGACCCCTTAGGAACGCGATGAAGATGGCGGGATCCATCCCAAATACCGGATATTGGATTTCATATTTTTTCATCTCATTCCTCGCTGTCGCAGCCCTTGGCAGAGAGATATATGTGACGGGAGAAATACGTATTCGCATTCCACAATGTAATTCATGGCCACGTATTATTTCCTGTCGGATTTTTAAGTTCCTAAACGCGAAGTTATTTCCAGTCCATGATGTATTTAGTGACTTAGGTTTAAAGTATTTATTTATGTATGATGCAAATATTGATAATCTTATTTATGCATGATATTTTGAACCTGTAGTTGTAGTCTTTGTATCCTTTCCATGTTGGAACGATTGACGATGGAATGTTTCTTGGTTAGTAGATTTTAATTATCCCGTTGCATGTGTGGTACGCTGGTTTCAATGTAGTTTCGGTGTTCTGCCGTATAATTCATGCCTTGCTGGTGTGGATGCACCCCTTGCCATACACCCTTTGGATTGCTTGCAGTGTATAGCATAGAAGTAGATATAAAGCCCTTTAATTTACTTTAAATACATTAATCATGTCTTTAAAGACATTAATTATGTGATCCGTACGAGGTAGAAATGATAAAAGAATTAGAGCGGGTGCAAAGGAGAACCGCTAGATTTGTTAAAGGCCGTTATGATAATTGTGTAAGTGTAACGAGTTTAATAGAAGAACTAGGATGGGAATTGCTATCAGAACGCAGGTTAAAATATAGGTTAAACCTTTTAAGTAAATTTGAAACCGATTTGTTCACAGATGACGTTAGATATATATGAAGAACCCCTGCGTATTATGCTAGGTTTGATCATCTTAACAAGATTAGAGAGAGAGAGATTGTCGTACCTATAGATTTAAAATGTCATTTTTCCTGCGTACTATAAGAGAAAACAATAGGCAGCGTATCAAAAGGATAGGTAGGTGAAATATAGTTTGAGCAGCCTGTAACGAATGATGCATGTAATAACAACCAATAATCCCTTTCTTATAATGTAGATACTAACCATCTAGCTGCATGTGACCCTATTATCTAGCATGTCTCCATTAAATATTTAAGTCGCATGTCAATGGTGCATGTACAGTGATCATCACCCCCTGCTACACACCCTTGTGTTCTTGTGTTGTGGTGTTCTTAAGCACTTCGTAAGGGTCCCATACACTAGCGGCTTACTCCAAGTGAGATCTCACAAGAGAAAAATAAGATCGCTCCTTTACTTTCTCATCACATATAGAGAATGTCTTGTGTGAATATGAAAAAAATGGAGTGCAAGTATTCTTTTTCTTCCTCCGTAACTCTTCCATCGAATGAACACGCAATTGGGTCGTGGTCTTGTCCTGCCTCGCCCGCATGACCGCCTCCGTGCAAGTCCGAATGAGCCACGGGGAGTGCAACTGGGCACTGCGGCTTGCGGCCATGCCCCCTCCCATACCCCCCCTCCCGCCCGCACTCGCAAACGGGGCGCATCCGCAGTCAACAAAAAATCGAAGGGAAGAAGAAAGGATCGAATCCTCCTCACTCGAATTCCATCCCCATTCTTCTACCTCGTTTCATTAGCACATACGAGGCGAGTGGAGCTCTTTGGAGCGGAAAGACAAGAGTGCAGGGAAGGACGGTGGAAGGGGTTTTACCCGAAAGGGAGGAGTGTAAAGATCTGTACTTTGAAGAGGGGGGGACTGGACAGGGGCAGCAACGATGGGGGTGCGGGGGGAATTCAACAATGGACAGGAGGGGGAAGAGGGAGAAAGGGACGAAGAGGGATGGAGACTGTTTGCCGAAGGCTCTCCCTTTTCCCAGATCTCCTTTCGCAAAAGGTAGGAGACAAACAACACTCACATACACACATACGAAGATTGTACGTGCCAAAGATAGGAAGAGGGATGACGTGCAACGGGTAGCGGGGATGCATTAGAAGCCCCATTCCTCCCCCCCCCCCCCACCGGGTTCCATCCGAGACCCTGGGAGGTGATGTGAGGACTTCCCCGGGAAAAGTTTCCGATTGACGAAGTAGTGTGGGATTTCTGTTGGCAGAGAAGGGAGGGAAGGAAAGAGATGGAACTGAAAGGGTTTGGAGGGACGAATGAGCAGGTTTGCTTTTTCCTTTGGGATCAGTGCCGCCTGACCAGCCCTCCTATCTCTGTGAACGAACCGAGGGATTATTTCTGCAGGATTCATCAATGGTACATGATGCTCTTACAACGAATAAGGGCGCTACGTTAATTATAGGAACGGAAAATTGGGTAATAAGCGATATTGCTGATAGTGAAAATTTTCCAGTAAATTTTAGGGTATACAGGAGAGATCGAGAGGGTCGACCGGGAGACGGAGTATTTATCGCAGTTAAGAACACATTAGTCAGCAAAATAGAAGTGATTCCCGATAATATAATAGAAAGTGTATGGTATTCCATTCAATGTGATTAGATCGCGCCAATAAAATTAGAGAGCTAGATTGTAGAACCGATAGGTATAAAATGTCATATTTTCCGAGTACCATTCGGGACCATAACAGCTGTGATCGTCGTCATGAATAGTTCGGATTGTGACAATAGGCAGTCAGTAGATATTTCTTTTTATATTCTCTACGTTCTTATTTATGCATGTTATTTTGAATATGTAGTAGTAGTATTTGTATCCCTTGCATGTTGGAACGATTGACGATAGAATGTTTCTTGGTTATTAGATTTTGAATTGGCGCTTTGCATGTGTGGTACGCGGGTTTCAATGTAATTTCGGTGTTCTACCGTATCATTCATGCATGCCTGGTGTGAAAGCACCCCCTGCCACACCTCCTTTGGGTGGCTTGCAGGGTATGAGGTAGATGTAGATGTAGATAGTAACGAACGACAGATTATTGTAGGTAGAGATTTCAATACACCATCGATAGATTGGAAAACATGTAGTCATAAGTCTGGGGGTAGGGACAAAGAAATCGGCGAGTCATTGCTTAACCTATTTGTATCATACGCACTACATCAAATAGTAAATTTGCCTAATAGAGGGGAAAATGTTCTCGATTTACTTGCCACAAACATCCCTGAATAAGTAATTAAAGTTGAAAATGTTGATGGAATAAGCGACCACAAGGTAGTGCACGTAAAATATTCCCTCAATACTGAAAAAAATTTGTAATTAAAAAGAAAGATTTACCTTTTAGTAAAGCAGATTTTAACGGGTTTAGGCGTGACTTAAAGAAATCTTTTGAAATTTCTTGAACATCAGCATAAATAGAGATACAGACAATACATGGAAAGAGTTCCTCCAAATTACGCAGTCACTTGTCAACAGATATATACCTCATAAGTATAAGAGTGATAATAGGGAACCAAGGTGGTACAACGCGGAGGTTAGAAAATGTTTAAAACGCCAACGAGTTAGCCACGCGAAATTGAGAAAAATGTAGCTAATAGCAATCTAAAAAATACTACCGAACATTATAAAATTTGTAAATCAGCCGCAAAAACAGCCCTTAGAAAAGCGTTTAGTGAATTCAAGAGAAAAGTACTTGTGACGTGACGACGTGAGTATAGGTAAGACGACGGCGTGAGTATGGGATTCTGTTTTCTAAATTATTGGTAAAGTTACCGTTTGGAGATTAATGGGTGTTGTTTTGATTAATATGTTTTTCCTTTTTCTGTACTTTCTTCCGTCCCGCTTAACCTATACTATACCAGTCTGATCAACTCGTTATTCCTAGCTATTCTTGTGTATGGCAAGTTATATAATGGCCCACTATTTTATCTACTCACTACCCAACTCTCTGTCCTAAAAAAGGCCTATGAGTATGCTCCAATATCCTGCTCGCTACCTCCTGCGATGTCTCATACGTATAGTGGACCCCTGAACGATTTAGTGGCACCCGACACGAATTCAGCACCGGCCTGAGATCTAATAACTCCGCTCCCTCGCTCCCACAGACTTCACGGAGTCTCTGGTTTATGCCTTCCACTCGGCTCCAAACCATCGAACCCCGATCCGTCCTATGTACCAAGCTGCATATGGTAAGCCTCATATTGCGACTCGACCCTCCGCGAACACGGCGGAACTCGGAGCATAGAGCTCTCACAGAGTCTAAAATCTCCTCTGATCCCATATCCACAGCGTCATTGGTCCCAATATGGGCTACCACATCCAACTTGTCCCCGACCGCCGCCTTCATCCCCTTCGTTGCCTGTGGCACCATTCCTCCGGGTATACACCAGGAGGTGACCCGTGCATCTCCTCTCTCCTTGCGGGTCTTTACACGCAGTGGAGCCGCTATACGCCGGGCATTCAAACTACCTATCACTAAGATTCCCTCCCTTCCCTCGTCACCTACTCCCTACTACTGCCGCTAGTATATGAGTTCCGTACGAGGAAGGTATGATAAAAGAATTAGAGCGTGTGCAAAGGAGATCCGCAGGCACGGAGGTCAGAGAAAGGTCCTCCACCCTCCATTCCGCGACAGTGCCTGAGCTTTCCCTGGCCCTGACGCGTTTGGAGCGCTTCGAGCCCTCCTCATTCCGCCGCAACCTACCAGGACTTGCATCCAACCGCTCCACTAAAGCACGGAGCTCGTCCACCGTCCTCTCAAGCTCAGCAATCCGAGACCGGGTATGTAGTATGTTGGATGTGGTAAGATATGTAAAATAAAGAATAAGACTACTTATGCCAAACTACCTTGAGGTGGCACACCTGATCCTTGGTAGAGATAGAAAATGTGTGCACCATGCTCAGGGATACCAGTACTAGCGTAAAAGCATTTTATTCAACATAAACAATAGTATGATGCTCTCAGCTTGATATTCTGTGGGAAACAACATTGGGTCTTAGAGCGGCAGTTTATGGTATGCCAGCAACCATGGCTACCATAGTCACCGAGGGAAATGCTTAAAACTCTTATCGTGAAATCCCCCTCTAAGAACGGGTTTCGTCTTGAGGGCAAGTTTTTTCATCACGCGTTCCCATAATTCAAGCGGTTTTAAAGGTTGGGGACGACTCAACGTCGTGAAGAATGAATTCCATAATAAACGATCCGGGATAAATAAAATACCGTGGAGGAAATGTTCCAAGCTAGCGTGGAAATCTTAACAAAAAAAAAGTAATAAGAATAATTTATACGGAGGTTTCCCCTGCCGTGTCTCATGCCATTTAAGGTCACCGCGACTAATTCCACGTTTACGACTTGAGATAACCCTCAGCCGTCAAAAAAATTCTATTTCACAGGGAAGGGAGGAAAGGAACCCAGGTGATGGAAATCCACACACTCTTGCGACTTGAAGGTGAATCATCTGACTCCCTATCATCGATAGATATCCTGAACACCGCATCAAGAGTGTGTGGCGGGGGAAACATTTTAACTAAAAAATGCACTACACTAATCTGCCGCAAAATATTGAGAAACTGTGAGTGTCAAAAGTTTTTTAACGTTTACGAAGCGATCAGAAAGATACGAGAAAGGCCGTTATGATAGTCTCGTTAGTGTTACTGATCTCTTGCAAAAACTAGGATGTGAATCGCTTTCAGTCCGTCGTTTGAAAATTAGACTCAAACTTTTAAGTAAACTTAAAACCGATTTATATTCAGAAAAAGTTTTCATTATCTTACAAACTCCAATATACTACGGTAGATCAGATAATAAAAATAAAATAAGGGAAATATATTGTAGAACAGAAAGGTTTAAAATGTCGTTTTTCCCGCGATCATTAAGAGACCATAATGGCTGCGTTGACACTTTTAAGTAGATTAGTTGATAGTTAGCGTAGCTGATTAATTCATATGCCCCCCTAATGTATGTTTTTTAATCTGCCGAGTAGCGGTAATACCATGTTTTGTATGTTACCTGCATGACTCTTTTGTCACGTTTACATACATTATATATTATTTTCGTAATTTTTGCAGCATTGGTAGCATACCCATTACGTGGTGCATGTTGGTGAAAGTAAATTTCTTCCCTGTAGTTCATGTTGATGATAAGTCACCCCCTGCTAAGCACTCTTGTGGTGGATTGCAGGGTAATAAGTAGAAGTATCCTATAAGCCACCTCAAGGACGTGTGTGGCACAGATGATAGAATGACTAGAAGGGAGGGATCACATATCTTTTGTTTGTAAGGTGGTTGGGGCAGTAATCGTGGGTCATAGGCTGCAAATTTTAATTAACTTATAATTAAAGTCGAAAAAATTCTTGAACCACATTCAATATAATTGCATCTGTTTATGACAATCACGCAAAACTTATTATATGATTTGTCTTCCATGGTTAAATCATGTTGCTATTAGAGCTTTTGATGCAATGTTCCACATTTATAGGAAATTTTATTGAAAACTAGTATTTTTTGGCAATTGAACGCGGCGAGGCTAATTTAATTTGTTATGAACTGTTAAAATAACGTATTTATCCGTGTTTAGAAGTACATGAGTACAAATAAGTCCGAATTTTTATTAAATATTCGCCATATTCTTGAATGCTACCACTTAAAGTAACCATCGTATTGTCCATAAACAAATCGCGGACAAGTAATTTTTGCACTTTTATCAATAGATATTAAAATAATAACATATGTGCTCTGCATCGTACTACGGCAGATTATATCTACATCTACATCTACATCTACGTCATACCCTGCAAGCCACCCAAAGGGTGTGTGGCAGGGGGTGCTTTCGCACCAGGCATGCATGAATGATATGGTAGAATACCGACATTACATTAAAGCCCGCGTACCACACATGCAAAGCGCCAATTAAAAATCTAATACCCAAGAAACATTCAATCTCTCCAATCGTTCTAACATGCAAGGGATACAAAGACTACTACTACAGATTCAAAATATCATGCATAAATAAGAACACCAATATATCGCGCCATTAATATTAGAGAGATAGATTGTAGAACCTATAGATATAAAATTTCATGTTTTCCACGTACCATTCGGGACCATAACAGCTGTGATCGTCGACATGAATAGTGCGCATAGTGAGATTAGATAGACTAGATCTTTTTCTTTATATTCTCTTCGTTCTTATTTATGCATGATATAAATATTGATGTTCTTATTTATGCATGATATTTTGAATTTGTAGTTGTAATCCTTGTACCCCTTGTATGTTGGAACGATTGACGATGAAATATTTCTTGGTTATTAGGTTTTTAATTTGTGCGTTTCATGTGTGGTACGCTGGTTTAAATGTAGTTTCGGTGTTCTGCCATTTAATTCATGTACATCTACATCTACATCTACGTCATACCCTGCAAGCCACCCAAAGGGTGTGTGGCAGGGGGTGCTTTCGCACCAGGCATGCATTAATGATATGGTAGAACACCGACATTACATTAAAACCCGCGTACCACACATGCAAAGCGCCAATTACAAATCTAATACCCAAGAAACATTCTATCTCCAATCGTTCTAACATGCTAGGGATACAAAGACTACTACTACAGATTCAAAATATCATGCATAAATAAGAACATCATTATTTACATCATGCATAAATAAGAAAGAGGAGAATATAATGAGAAAGATTAACTGCCTGCCTATTGTCAATACTCGAACTATTCATGACGACGATCACAGCTGTTATGGTCCCGAATGGTACGCGGAAAAAATGACATTTTATACCTATCGGTTCTACAATCTAGCTCTCTAATTTTATTGGCGCGATCTAATCTGCCGTAGTACGAAGGGGTTAATAGTATGTTTTTTACGTCATCAGTAAAATGATTTTCCTGAAATTTATTTAGGAGGTTAAGCCTATAATTTAATCTACGCTGTGATAGCGATTCCCATCCTAATTCTTCTAACAGTCCAGACACACTAGCCAACTTATCGTAGCATCGTTTCACAAACCTAGCTCCTCTTCGCTGGACGCGATCTAACTCTGATATCAACCCCGTTTCGTATGGATCCCATACACTAACAGCATATTCCAGATGAGGCCTAACGATTGAAAAATAACAACGCTCTTTCACTTTCTCATCACATTTTCCGAGTACTCTCTTGATAAAGCCTAGCTTCCTATTATCTTGACCGCATATTTCCCTAATATGTTTTCCCCAAGATAGGTCGTGACTAATTGTGACTCCTAAGTACTTAACAGACTCGGCGTGAATAATTTCTGTATTTTTAATTCTGTAAGCCCTAACTGGCCAATTTTTCTTTTTCCAAAAGCTGACTGCTACGCACTTTTTTATGTTTAGTTCCATCTGCCACTTTTCGCACCAAGCATGAATAGCAAGTAGGTCGATTGTTAACGAGTCGCTATCTTCGGAATTGTTAATATCCCTATACACAACCGCGTCGTCTGCGAAGAGTCTAAGCTTACTTTTAACGACGTTACTAATATCATTAATGTACAAGAGAAATAAAAGTGGACCAATTACACTTCCCTGAGGAACACCCGATGTAACGCTAACTGTGTTTGACATGATACCGTCTATGACAACCCTTTGTTCCCGCCCATGTAAGAATTGATTAATCCAACTAATAATGTTTTTATCTATTCCATATGCTTCTAGTTTTGAGAGCAACTTAACATGAGGTACCTTATCAAAAGCTTTCCTAAAATCGAGGAATATCGCGTCAACTTGGACATTATTTTCACCCGAGAGCAAGATGTCATGAACGAAGAGGGCCAATTGGGTTTCGCAAGATCTACCCTTTCGAAATCCGTGTTGGTTATTTATTAACAATTCCTCCCTATCTAAATGACTCATAATGGAGCTTACGATTATGTGTTCGAATACCTTACAGGAAATGGATGTGAGAGAAATAGGCCTATAGTTACTAGGGTCTTCCCTGTCGCCGCTTTTGAATATAGGTGTATGGCTAGTGTGGAAGCACCCCCTGCCACACACCCTGTGGATGGCTTGCAGGTTATGACGTATATGTAGATGGACACCATAGGGCGAAAAATGGAACGAACAGAAGAACATCGTTGGACGCGTAAAAAAATCGAACGAAACAACGATGAATTTTTCCTCCGTCGTCTACTGCAAAACACATCCCTTGCCCGCTCTCCAGACAAGGGGTCCGGGTCCACTGTATTTTTTTGCCCCGCTACGACTTCCTTTGGAACTGCATTAAAAAGGCAGCGAACTCGATGCTTCGACAGTGCGTGCATCTATTGTGTCCATTATCAGATAGCGACGCAAAAACCGCGTCTTTCACTTCCTCCCTCCACACACCCCCGCACAGCCTAAGCAACCCCCCCACCCTCCCTCCCTCCACCATCTGTTTGTTCCCCCACCCTTCCTCTTCCTCCTACCCTACCCTCTCCCATAACAGTAGAAGATACCATCTCGCCTCATTGTTGCTGAAAAGCACGGCTATTATATATGACTTCCGCCACCGGGAGAGCCGCTGTGATCGCTTGAATCCCCTCACTCACCACAAGCACACACTGTGGTTGAGGATAAGCGGAATGCTGGAGGAAGGGGACAATCCCATGGTATGTACCTCACGGCACGTGACGGGGCACGATCTCTAAACCACGACTATTCCCCTCTATCACCTGACCGACAGAAACGTTCTGAAGAAAGCTGTTTATTTTTCATCTTCATGTAATTCCGAAAACTGTGGTGAGGCAAGTTCAGCAGCGAGCATGTACGGCTATGAGTTTGCCAAAAATAAGAAAGGTAAGCCCTTTTGGATGCTCGCCTAATTATTACTCTCCTGGTATATCACATTGACCTTGGTTGCATATTCTCCTCGGGTCTATTTCCCAAAGTAAGTGTTAATTAGCGTCACTAATCGCAGAGGTTTTTTAAGCAAATTCGAGCTCTTACCCACGTGGACATTTGTTGCCTCTTGGTACAAACATCTTACCATACCCTCCATATCAAGTTACCATATCTTCCATATTTTAAAAGTAGAGGTATGATTTTTGGTGTAATGAATTGATAAATAAATTTACTAAAAGTTTTATTCCGACAAATTTTTTAAAATCAAGAGTGCTATCGTACATTATTTGTATTTGAGGAATTAAATTTCGCCAAATATTCGAGAGAAATCTTGAAGATAAGATACCGTCAGCATTTATGATAGCACAACAAGAACAATATATATCTTATGCACCACTGTGAAAAGTTTCAAATCTCCCCAATTGATAACAGTCAATAAAACTTGGTGTTTGCATTGTGATTGCAGAATACTTATGAAAAAATGTTTGCATTGCCTTAGCTCGGTAACTGTGAAGTTGCAACCCTATGTTGACAGGACAAAAAATGCTTAAATTATTTAACCTATCTCCTACAGGAGTTTCACACTTTACTCCTGAAACACCCTGATTATAAATTCATTTTGGTTGAATAAGTATATTTCAAGTCTTCAAATCGCTTTTAAAATAACCTGCTTGCTTCCAGCGGTTGGCCGATATATGTCTGTAAGTTTTGAGTAAATCATCTATATCTATATCTACGTAATACCCTGCGAGCCACCATGAGGGTGTGTGGCAGGGGGTGAAGATCACCAAACATGCACTATTGACATGCAACTAGGATATTTAATGGAGACATACTAGATAATAGGGTCACATGCAGCTAGATGGTTAGTATCTACATAAAAAGGAAGGGATTATTGGTTGTTATTATATTCATCATGCACTACAGACTACTCTAACTATATTTCACCTACCTATTCCTTTACTACGCTGCCTATAGTTCTCTCTTATGGTACGCGGGAAAAATGACGTTATAAATCTATCGGTACGACAATCTCTCTCTCTAATCATGTTAATCTGACCAAACCTAGCATAATACTCAGGGGTTCTTCATACATACCTAACGTCATCTGTGAACAAATCGGTTTCGAATTTACTTAAAAGGTTTAACCAAAATTTTAACCTGCGTTCTGATAGTAATTCCCATCCGATTTCTTCTATTAAACTCGTAACACTTATACAATTATCATAACGGCCTCTAATAAATCTAGCGGATCTCCTTTGCACACTCTCTAATTCTTTTATCTAACCTTCCTCGTACGGATCCCATATACTAGCGGCATATTCTAACTGAGGCCTGGCATATTCTAAATGAGGAGGTATAATAGCTTCTTTCTCGTACTCTCCCATCGAATTTGCCTAGAACCCTTTTTACGAATCCAACCAAGTCATGAGTGACAGTAGATGAACGAAACAGCAACATCAAGAACGGAAAAGAGAAATAAAAAACATCGTGAGTACATTTTCGGGGCGAGAAAAAAATTATTCAATCACATGACCGGCGGCGTGAAAACTAAATTTTGCCGATCAACTATACTGTTAGAAGATTCATTTGGATGAGAAAAGTGCTTCTCAATTAATTCTTACAAAAATTCCTAGGAGGAGGCATCTCTATTAAAAACACAAAAATATAACCATAAGAATGAAATTCTCCACAGCAAAAGAGTACCGCCATTGTGTTCTAAGATTTTCTTCCCATTAAAAATACCTTACGTCCACAGCCACTCGGCCACGAGAACAATTGACCATTCTAAACGAAGTGGAATTGATCATACCCATACGCGTGGGCAAGCAACGCTTTGTTTTCTCAGGCGCTCTTCAAGATATGCGATAGAGGTTCGGAAATGAACTCATCGAGTTAATACGAGATGACATCGTTCAGTGGGTTCCCTCGGCAACCACCGTCAGCGTCTGTTCCTTGGGAAATGAAATGGGTCGTTGTCGGAAAACGTTTTGCACAATGTAGAGGGTACCGTTTTAAATTGATCTCTTATGAAAAAAGGTTCCTTAAAAAATTAGCTTTAACTATCTTGTGGTCGCTTATTCTCTTATCCGTATCTATGTTTGCAGCCATGAGTGGAATATTTGGTGGGAACGATCGCGGGAGTTTGATTGGGGAAATGGACTGCAGAACCGATAGATTTAGAATGTCTTTTTTCCCCGTACAATAAGGGACAATAATAGTTGTGATAGATCAGTTCTAGGATACTGACTAGGTTAAACAGGTTTTTTCAGTAGTGCTAAATATCTAAACATGAATTGTAGATCCTAACCTCTCATGCAAACTTCGGCATGATATTCTCCTGCATGTCTTATTACCTTGTGGTGCTATTTATTTTGTCGCATTTATAATACTGGCCAGCAGTTGTATCTTGAGTAGTATGCTGCATGGTAGCATGTTTTTCTTCGTATCACTCTCCTAGTTTGTGGTCTGACTTCGTGCCGTTGTCCTGACTGCTTTCGCCTGTGCCTGGTATTCCGGGATACGCGCGCGGTTCTGATTGGACTCGGTAGAGTGCTGCATGTCTGGTGTGGAATCACCCCGTGCCACACACCCTGGTGGTGGCTTGCACGGTATTTCGTAGATGTAGATGTAACTGACCATGGAAGGATCAGAATCTGTTTCCGGAAACATGGACCCGGGTAAAGTGCATATCCATACACTACTTCAATCGATCAATCTTTAAGACTTCAATGGTTTCTGGTCTGACTACGTCCCGTTGTCCTGACAAGTTTTTGGCTGTGCCTGGCATCCGGGGGAATGTGCGCGGTTCTGATTAAAACTGGGATGAGTGATGTATGCCTGGTGTGGAATCACCCCGTGCCACACACCCTAGTGGTGGCTTGCACGGTATTTTGTAGATGTAGATGTTCCACCAACACTCAAAGCTTTGTATAAAACCTCCTCTTCGCACCATCTCAGAGTATATAAATTAGCTACAATCAATCTATGCCTATATCTACCAAATACCGTGTAAGCCACTACTTTTAAACGTTAAACCTTTTAAGTAAATTCGAAACCGATTTGTTCACAGATGACGTTAGATATATATTAAGAACCCCTGCGTATTATGCTAGGTTTGACCATATTAACAAAATTAGAGAGATAGATTGTCGTACCGATAGATTTAAAATGTCATTTACATGCGTACTATAAGAGAGAACAATAGGCAGCGTAGCAAAGGGATAGGTAGGTGAAATATAGTTGGAGTAGTCTGTAGTGCATGATGCATGTAATAACTACCAATAATCCCTTCCCTATTATGTAGATTTTAACCTGTACTATACCGTAGTAACTAATTATTCTACTGTAATAACTACTGCAATTACTTGCAATAACTAATAATCTACTGTGTACTCTAGTCACCTCTGCAACTAAGAAATACCGTGCAAGCCACCTCTAGGATGTGAGGCACGGAGTGATTACACACCAAGCGTGCGTCACCCATTCCAGTTGAAAGCGGAACAGCGCTACTTCCTCCGGCCGCTAGGCGCAGACCGGAAGCGGTCGGGAAAACAATGCGTGGTCAGATAAGAAACTAGGAGAGTGCTCCGTAGCGATGTCACGAGGGAAGGCGGATGTAAAAAACATCCAGGGAATCCGATGAATGAAATTACATAGGCATCTTTAATCATACTTGAGACCTCACTTGGAGTACTGTAGTAACTAATAAACTATGACCCTATTTTCTAGCATGTCTACATTATATATCCTACTTACATGGAAAAAGTGCATGTTTGGTGATCTTCACCCCCTGCCACACACCCTCGTGGTGGCTCGCAGGGTATTACCAGGCCTATGACACTCTCATAAGGCTCCATAGAATGAAAGTGGGAAATCCGACGGTAGAGCCATCTGGTGAACACGGGGGAAACGTTCGGAAAAAACCGGAAAATTCAAACATAGTTGGATGTCACTACCTTAGGCACTTAATAGGAGGCTAAAATTTCTTCCAATATTTCCTGAAAATCAAAATATACCAGGATACATACCTGCCGCAGTAAAAATTAGAAGAGGTCGATAAAAAAACCCAAAGAAATATGCACATAAACATATTTATTTGACATGAACTTCAACATTCAATGCAAAATTATGCAGAACTAAAAAACAAAGGACAATAAACCCCAACACATTCAGGTGAAATTACCACAAATTGAAAAATTTTCCATAACATTGAAAAATTTACCATAAAATTGAATAATTTACCACAAAACTTTAGCAAGTACCAGATAAGAAACAAAAGGACATAATAAACCCTGCTGAGACAGAAAATTACAGAATGCACACTGATGAGTTTTTTAAAAGTCTTTGAAAAAAAAAAATACACATGACACAATTTTCTTAGTTTTTTTGGAGGTTTCACAAGTCTATTCTTGCTTTCCCTCTCCCTGTTCACGCATTTCACTGTCCAAAGAATTCTATCCTGGCACATTAACCAGGCAGGATTGTTCTGGCGGAGGTGCAAGGAAATGCATTCTTAAATGTATCACTTTCTCTTAAAATTTAAGACATCTGGGAACAAATATATTTTTTGTCTAATGCTGGGACAAAATTTGCAATAAATAAATTTTCCCACTCCTCCAAAAGGTTGAGGATAGTGTGGGTTGGCTCCAATGAAGACATATATCCATTAACAACCAATTTACAATCATGGCAACTATGCCTCTTTAAAAACTTAGCACACATCATTTTCCCAAACTCAGTCAAAGAAAATTTGTCTTTATCATCAAAAACCACACCACGCTCATATTTTTCAACACCCACCCTAAACACTTCCTCATCCACATTTCTTAGTCTTCGATCCACAAGTCTTAGATTCAGCAATGTCCAGCAAGAGTATCGAATATGACATTAAACTTCAATTGACATAAAACAAACCTTGAGGAGTCACCAAGCCAGCAAAAGCACATTTGGGATCTTCCATTTCCACCACACGGCAGTTTACTGTGTGCCAGAATAAAAGAACAAGAGTTATCTTTCAGAGCAAGCAGTATAATTAGATCTTCATCTTAAAATTAGGCCACTTAAAATTTTTACACCTATTATATACATGAAAAGATTATTTCCAAGATGGGTAATAATCCCTTAACAGAGCAAGATGTCTCTCTAAAATTTGATTGCAGATTTAAGAGCAGAGCCAGGTGACTTCCCAGCAAGAAAACTGATTAATCACATTAGTGACAGCAGAATTCAATAATTATCACCAAATAGAACAAGAGAGGTTTATGAATTGTCCAGCCTCATTTTTTATTGCTCATTATCTAGGCACATTTGGAGGAAATTCGACGATGGTTACCAAACATTCCATGGCTAATTTCAAATCAAAGGGTTTACAGGAAAAAACGACGTGCATACGAGTAACATTTAACCCACGCAATACACTGCAAATCACCTCATGGGTTACTGGGGGTTCAACTCCACTACCATGCACTATAATATATTTCTCAATTACAATGAAGTTAGTGGTTCAGCAAAGTCAATGAATGAAAAGCACGCATAAGCAGACACAAAAATACTTCTTATCACATATATGCACACACAGATATGCAAGACGGATAATTAAATCATATTATAGAATTTTCCCACAAACACAACTCACACCATATAAGACATGATAATAAAAGTCCATTCCTGACATTATTACTAACCTATTCCTCGGGTTACATTAATTTCAATGCCAATAATAGGTTCCGCTGTTCGGAGTTTTCAAGCTCCGAAGTTCCAGCCGAATTTCCAGCGAAAACTGTAAAAGTTAAATAGTTGCTTATCCATTACAGCGAAACAAAATATTACACAAATTTTAGCAGACAATATTCATAATCCATCTATACACTACCTTGCACTGATGGCAATGCATCACGAGTCGGAAGAGGCTTCGGGTATTTCTTTCTGTAGCATCTCTCCTGGAAATGGTCGCTACATAGGCGAAGGTTTTTCAGCTGCTTGATGTGATTGTGCAATAATTTCTCATCTTCTTCGGTGATTGAAATTTTTGTCCACAAAACCTCTTTATACCCTCGAAAGTTTCACTCACAACATTCCGCAACGTGGCCACGACGGTGAAGCAGGTGAAAGTGCGCAAACAAGAGAAGAACGAAAGAGTTTACTGCGTCCGAAGCACACCCGAGCCCGCTTGGAGAGCTGCGATCGGTGATGCTCAATGCCACCTATGGCGATTCGGAGGTACTTGAGAGTGTCATAGGCCTGGTATTACGTAGACGTAGACGTACTGGAGTGCTTGGCGCGGGGTGATACGACACCAGGTGTGCAGCACCCATCCTAACCTAGATCAGAAATTCGCACGTTCTTCATCTAATAGCTGCTGTAGTCAATTTGAGAATAACTTATGATAATAATGCAAAAACGATTCCGAAAATAGCTACTGCTTCAAACTTACTAATTATTTTTCAAAGCAGATTAATTATCTCGAGCTGTATTTCAGCTCGATATAATTAATGCACTCGAGCAATAGTCAGTTCAAGATTTATTTACCATTTCAGTTCTAAACGGAACGAATATCATGAAGATCCACTTCTGCTAAAGATACATCGTTTTTCCTGCGTTCGATAAGAGACCACAATGGCTGCGTTAAGGCTTTGAAGTAGGTTTTGACAGGTAGTGTAGCTAATTAATTCATATGCACCCTAACAAATGTTCCTAAATCTGCAGAGTACTGCAAACACCTTGTTTTGTATGATTCCAGCTAGACTCCAGTGTCATGTTTACAAAGTTACGAAAAATTCACCTTGTTCAATTCTTACCTTACTTACCTTTTAAACAAGCACGCTCCCTTAAAAAAATCAAGATAAAGCGTAACCCTGCTCCCTGGCTTTCTCAAGATATTAAAAATGCGATGAGTCAAAGAGACTCTATACGCAGGTATTTCCGACGAACACGGTCTGTTCTGAAATACAGTGAGTATAAAGCCATTCGAAACAAGGTGAAACAAATGCAATATGACGCAAAAGTTTTTTAGCTATTTTCATTCCTGTTTATGAGATAAACGTGGAGCTCGTTCTATTTTGCAAGAAATTAAAAGGCTAGGCCTTGGTAATACTCGCAATGAACCAACCAACATTAACTTTCTCCTGAACGAAGTAAATAACTTTTTTCTAAATACCTCCCCCTCGTCTGATATTATGGACAGTGAAGAAATTTTCGATATTGTTATTAACGCCGACAAAGAATTCAGCGATGAAAATTTTATTTCCCTCATTTTACTCCAGACTTACTATTAAAATATACTTCAATGGTAACTTCTAATTCTACAGGAGCAGATGAAATCAGTATTAAGTTAGTTAAAAAGATCCTTTATCTAGCTCTTCCAATGATACTTTCAATTTATAATTGCTCGTTAGACTACTCTAATTTCCCATCATTATGGAAATCTGCTCTCATCCAATCTATTAAAAAGAAGCCCAACCCTGTAGAAATGTCTGACTACCGATATTGCAATATTATGCGCTTTGTCAAAACCTCTTGAACGATTTGTGCACAATTGTATGATAGAACATCTGTCTAAAAACAATTTTCTAAATAACTTTCAATCAGGATTTCGCAAAGGGTATAGTACTCAAACTGCTATAATTAAAGTAACAGATGATATACGACTTTCAATGGATAAGCAGAAAATAACAATCCTGGTTCTCTTTGATTTTAGCAAAGCATTTGACTGAGTAAACCACAATATACTCTTAAGGCGACTATCCAACTTAAAATTATCTAACTCCGTGCTGCAATGGTTCCGCTCTTACTTGACCCAACGCTTTCAAGCGGTGAATGATCGGAAGATAAATCTACGCTCGAATCACTTCCCGTCAAACGTGGTGTCCCCCAAGGATCAATACTCGGGACATTACTATTTGTCATATACATTCAAGATCTCCCAAATAACATACACCATTTACCATTTATACGCCGATGACTTGCAGATCTACATCGACTGCGATCGCAACGATATCTAAAATGCTATCGCACTAATTAATAGAGATGTACCTTCTATATGTAAACGGACGTCAGATAATTTGTTGAACTTAAATTCTCAGAAGACTAGGAGCATATTAATTGGTAGTGCAAAATCCCTTAAATCTGTAAACATTGAATTACTGTCCAAGATTCAAGTTCAAAATTCAGAAATAGAATATACTGACAAAATAAATGATTTAGGTGTTATTGTAAATAAAACGCTAACCTGGGATGAACACATAGCACATATTTCTAATAAAGTTATTAAAAACCTGTCCAAACTGAAAAGTTTTCGTAACCTGATGTCTTTGCCACTGAGACTCAAATTAGCTAAAACCTTACTTATCCCTCATATTGATTACTGTTCGTTGGTAATGTCCAATATTTAAAAATCTCAGGTATCCAAACTGAAAAAAATAAAAAACTGTGTAATACGTTATGTGTGCGATGTAGCATTTAATGAGCAGATCACACCGTATTACTATGAATTAAAAATTCTTAAAATTGAGCAAAGAAGAAAATTGCAAATGGGCGTGTTTATGCACAAATTATTAAAAACTGAAACTCCTTCTTACATTTATCAGCCATATAAAGAAAATTTGGTCAAAAAAACAAAAAACACTAGAAGTAATAACAAATTAATTGTACCCTGCCACAGAACGTCTATGCATCATAACTCTTTTTATGTAATTTCATGCATTGTATGGAATTCGATTCCGCAAACGCTGAAAAATATTAAGTCAACAGAAAGATTTAAAAAATGCTTGCTGTCTTATTATCTCAGTGATAGTTAATATTTTGTTAAATATCTTGGATTAAATTCATGAATATGCTACCTTTGTGATTGCTACAACGTATTGAGCATGGAATTGTAATATTTGTTGTGGGCAAGTGCTGTGATTTGATAAGATTCTTGTAAATAGTGACATGTTTTCTATGTGATTGTTATTATTTTTGCTTGAATTGTAATTAATTATGCCTGCTCCAAAGGAATTTCTTCCTAGAGCCAATAAATCTTATACATCTTAAATCTCATATATCTTACATTATATATTATTTTACTAGTTTCTGTGGCATGTATAGAAAATCTATTGTATGGTGCTTGTTTGTGAAAGTAAATTTCTTCACCGTAGTTCATGTTGGTGATAAATCAACCCCTGCCAAACGCCCTTTTGGTGACTTGCAGGGTATTAAGTAGATGTAAATGTACATATTTTCAATTTCTAACTTAAGTATTGGTGCTTAAGGTAGTATGAGCGAAATATCATTTTACCTAGAAATCAATGTATTTGGTCTCATTTTAAAGAAAAGTATAACACCATTCTAATGACACCAAAAATTAAACCCCTTACCACATTACTTTAGGAGATATTTGCCAAAAAACAGCCATTTTACATGGGAAATGGTCCGTGAATGCACTCCAGAGAGAAATTATTTTAAAAAATGAGGAACTTCTAACACCTAGATCTCGTAAAAAAATCTATTGTGTAGTTTATGTGTTTTCTCAACTATATTTGAAAATTAATCATATTGCCACCGCAGTAGTTCGGGATCACAAAAAAACCTTCCGTTTTGAAGTAGTTTCAAACGCACCACGAACAAAAAAATGAGTCAAATTAAAGACTTATTTAGATATTTTCATTTAATTAATTATGATTTCTGTCATACAAAACTATATTTTTGCAACATTAATAATGCAATATTTAATTGATGTGTCCTACATCTGGTGAAATTAAAACGTATTATTCGAACATAGTCTCTATTATGACTAGGGAACTATCTCGCTCAGACTACCTTAACTTAAATGACGAACTTTTTGCGAGAGGCATACATATTCACTGCGATTCTAAGTTGAGCGATGTGGAGGAGAACGCGGGCGAAGAGAACATTGAGGAACGAGGGAGAGGGTAGAGTAATGCACAGGAAACAGCCGGGAGGAAGTGGGTGGGGTGCGGGGAGAAGCGTGTTGTGAGAGATGGGAAGTTTAGTTGGAGTGGTCGGAGGTCGGTAACTCGAACTTGCTTTAACACTAGACCTCTGTCCTCCGTTAATGGAACGCCGTTATAAATCGCCGCCTTTGGGAGGATCGATACTGCTTCGGAACTTCCCCTTGTCTCGTATTGGCAATCCCGCCGAAGGTTTCCGCGATTTGGAGTGAGGCGATCCCTTGCAGCGCACACACCGCCTCCTCAACTCTTCACCAACCGCCTGTCTGCAGCCAGCACGAGTAATCGAAGTCTTTGGCGAGACTTCGCACAGTGCAATGTTCGGCAGGTATGTATACTGAACCCATGCAAGCTGATCTATATCTACATAATACTCTGCGAACTGCCTCAAAGGTGTCTGGCAGAAGGTAAATTATTACCAACATGCACGATAGCGTACCAGTGATTTTCAACAGTATGTACTCTAATATAGATTTTCTACCAATGGAGGAGCTGGAGCTGGAGCTGGAGATTGAAGAATTGGAACAGGCTCAAGATGGATCCGCAAAATATCTTAAAACATAAACTGCTACGATAAAAATCAAGTCGTGACTGAATAAGTGAATAAACAAAGGAATTAGTTACAACCAACGCAAAGACATTAAGAGAGAGAATAAATTAAAAGAAGAATTGCTCATAAAATATTAACAATAGCTAGATTATTTTGCTCGCTGACAATATTGGTAAACTCGCAAATCCCCAGAAAATAAGAAAGATTCCATGGTTGGTTTGTACATATGCATAAAAATTAGAGAGATATATAGCAGGGCAGACAGGTTTACAACTTCATTACCGCAATAATAAGAAATAGGAATCGATGACTAAAAAAATTTTTGTGGTAAGGATAGAATGCTTTCATGCTGAAGAAATGGAATTTTTATTAATTTTGCTATTGTATTTATATTTTAAATATTGTACAGCTTTATGGTAAGCTAATGAATGTTACGTGACTGAAACTTTATAATAATATATATACTTCGGCATAACTGATGAGTGTCCCTATCACACACCCTTGAGGGGGCTTGCATATTCAGAATATGAATGAAGACAAGACAGAATTTCGCTCAGTAGTTAAGACTGTTTTGATTTAATCCCTTACAACTGATACAAACAATGAGTGAGGGATAACGGATAGACACAACACCAGGATAGAGTAGAGTAAATAAAGAATAGAGATGATTGGAGAGCTGTAGTTATCCAATCCGAGGCTTGAAACAATGATGGTGATAATTACTATCGTCTCACCTCGCTTGAAATAGCCTGAATAACTTGTCATTTAAATGATGTATATTATACTGCATTTCGTATATTTCTGCGGTGACTAAGGTGGGCCAATGATACTCCCTTGGAGGACTCAAGAAAAAATAGTTTGCGTCCCAATACTCCATGATATGCACTCGTGGCGCCTCGCAGAGTGTTATGTATATCCATTGTTATAAGTGTACGTGGAAAGTGCGCCAATAAAGTCAGCGAAATAAGTTACTTCACCCTTGTTAGATCCTACTAGGAATACGTGACCATTATTTTGGATCCTCATGAGATGGGCTAAAAAAAACAGAGTTGGAATGAGTGTAAAGAAGATCAGCAAGATACGTGAAAGGCCGTTATGATTGTCTCGATGGTGTTACTGGCCTCTTGAAACAACTTGAAAAGGAATCTACTTCAGACCGTTGACTAAAAATAAGATACAATCATTCATGTAAATTCAAAACCAATTTAATTTCTCGCGATGTTGTTAATATCTTACGACCATCTACATGCTGCGGTACATCAGACCACTCAGAGCACTCTCCTTGTTCCTGGAGTAACCCCAAACTGTTATCCTGACTGCTTTTTGCCTGCCCTAAGCTTCCGGGGGAAAGTGTGTGGTTCTGTTTTGATCTGGGATGAATGTTGCATTCCTGGTGTGGAATCACCCCTTGACCCACACTGCAATTAGACCGTGGAATGGACAGGTTTAACATGTTGTATTCCTGCAAGTGATAGGAGACCATAGTGGTGGTCAATGAGTATGTTAAGAGAGCCAAACTATTAAAGTTGAAATCACCCCGCGCCACACACCCTAGTGGTGGCTTGCACGGTATTTCGTAGATGTAGATGTCCTTGAAGTAGGTGAGTTGACAGGTAGTCAAACTGATTATTAGATTTGCACCTTTATGTTTGTTTCTTATTCTGCCACGCAGTACTAACATCACGTTTTGAATGATCCCTGCATGACCCTTTTATCTAGTTTACGTAGTCGTATTATGCATTTATTCAATAGTTTATGTGATATTAGTACCATACATATAGTGCAGTGCATGCTGGTAAAAGTTTTATGTAGATCATAGTGTCTCTTGGTGATAACTCAACCCTGCCAAACACCCTTTATGTGTCTTGCAGAGTAATATATACATATATGTAGACATGTATATAGAAGCCTTTCAAGGTTGGGAGCAGGGAAATCTCACCTCCACGTCCTCCTATTTCCACATCTAGCCTATCTACAGCCAACAGGAGTAATGGACGCCCAAGGCGATACAGCAAACCCAATACGCCCCTCGCCGAAAGCCCGCATCACAACGCCTTCCCATCGATACCAAATCCTTCAAACTCCTCCCACCGACGCGAGCACCAGCGGGTGTCGAAACCCCTTATCCCTTCCACGAATACATCCGCCCTCCTCTTTGCCCACAATCGAAGACCACCTTTAACGGACTGGGCGGGGGGCGGGGAGCGAGGGGGCACATCTCGTAACTAGACCGACAGCCACCGCTCGCACACCCCCAAACAATAGTCCCTGCTGTGGAAGGGCTGCCGCGGGGCAGATAGGGACTCTATGGCTACCCAACCCTACTCCCTGCCATCCTACAGTCAAAGAACGCCCGATACATTGCCGGGAGGAGGGCAGGGGCGAGCATCCGGGTCTCTGATATAAGGGAAGCGGCTAGTTAGAGATGGGTTTTAAGTGTCTCGAAAGAGGAAAAAAAAAGAAGCAGACTTTTGAGTGCTCCAATCGGAGAAAGTTTTATGATTTACTCAGGATTCAGAAGCAGGGTTATATTGAAAGAGAGCGGGACTCCAGCCCCTCGCTTCCATTGGATTACCACGCTTTTATCGAATGAAGTATTGGTTTTCAAAGGGCTTTCGCCTCATGGCCCGCGCGTCCCACGGTTTGGTCCAGAGCGATAAGCGGTGGTCGTTACCCCAAGCTTCCCCCCTTCATTTAAATCTGCGTAGCAGCCGCAAGTCACCAAAAGGATGTGCGCCAGTTGGTGAAATTTGAACAAAATGAGCCGCATCACTATATGTAGCTTAAGTTTTAGAAAATTCTGGTGTTCATGGATTGTTCTGATGCGCACTTTGTCGGGGGCGCACAACGGATTGTCTGCGTAGCAGATGAATGAAACGTACTGTGAATATAGTTATATACATATAGATAATTTACAAAATCTGCGAGCAAATTATCTTATCGGCTGCCGATTGAACAGGGATATCAGCGACAAACTATCATTCGCGGAAAATTAAACATTTAATTTGTCCATTAACGAATATAATTCAACGGTTTTATGCCGACTGTCTAGTTGTCGTGCTAGGAATGATGCAATTATAAATAAAATACTCGTTACGACCTATAAAAATCTTCACTTACCATCGATACACGTGATCTTATTGCAGTTTTTTAAAGTTACGTAACTTATTCCTCCCTCTTATTTAATAAAACTTTCATCCGACGGTCCGATAGCATTTCTCATTCAAGCGGAATTGCCGTTCGATCCCAGCGTCCCGCGGTTTGCGCCCGGACGATAAGCGATTCTGTTTCTCGTTGTACCAGCTCCCTCCCCCTGGCTCAAGTCCAAGAGCGCATGGCGTGGATATCCCCAGTGACAATCGCCCTTGAGGGGAGGAGAATCGGATAAAAAGCGACGCGTCACGCCAAAAAATTTTTCATTCAGCGTTTCCGATCCGGAGGGTGTCATGGAGAGGAAACGGTGGCGTTCGGGGTGGACTGGTCCGGTGCCACGCCCATGGCCCCCAAGGGGGAGGGGTGGGTAGGACGAGGGAAAATGGAAGGAAGGGTGGCCGAAATGGGTGTTCCATTCATTCTATTTTTTTCCTCGGTCTTTCGATGGCCGTCGAAGTCCCTGTTTTCCCCGTGGGCCGAAAAGGGATAAATGAGTTATGTAAGTTCGATGCTGACTATTTCTCCGGAGACGTTTAGCAGATTTTGCCAACTCCTGCGAATACATACTACGGTAAAAAAATAAATTAATATAAGAAGTAACCTGAGGCATCATATTGAGAAAATTGTAAACGTTCACAGCCGCGAAAGATAAAATTACAAAGTACATATATATGTAAAAACAATACGTAATAGTATCATATCGAGGTAAATGAAACAGATAAAAGCACAGAAATATTTAAAATATTCTTCCGAGGATATTTAGGGACCATAATAATTTTCATAAATATGGTATTTGTATAATTAATCGTATTAGGTAGTAAAATAAGTACATATGATTAATACTATCTTTCTATGATTAACGACACTTCACACCTTTAGAAATAGCTTCTTATATGAATTGGCTTCAGCTTGAAAAACTCTCCAGCACCAATTAATAATGTATTTTGAGTATTACACGCTAGGCTACGAAAGGCTACCATTATATAAGGCCTGCATCCAAATCTTCGAAATAAGGTGCCCGCGCCTCCAGAGTATGCGTAACGGGTTGATTGTACAACACGCACTCACCTAAGTGTCCCAATTCAAGGTTTAGCCCAACATATCTCTCCAGTTACAAAAAATGAATATCTATAAGGAAAACATTTCAGGGATGCACCATAAACTCAACGAATAATACGGAATGAAGGGATCGTAAATTAGTTAAGATCCTCATACTGATAAAATAGCGATCCTTACTATGTCATACCACTAGTAAAAATAGTAAATTCCTTTGAAATTATCGCTCCAATATGGTTCCAAAATTTCCACGAAAAAATAATTATAAAATATCCCGAATTTCAATATATTTCCTATATCACACACTAGTGGCCACGCATGATGTAGAGGGAATGCAGCCAAAACTGCTAAAGGAAGAAGTGAAATAAGGAAACAGTGTAAAACTGGAAACATAAATGACTGTGTACCTAGAGGAAAAAGGAATGGATCGAAAATATTAAGAGAATTCATTACACATTTGACTTCTTCGGGACGTATCGCGAGAGGCTAGATCACTGGCTAGTGGTTGAAGAAACGCCTGAAAATCAAGGAAAACGGTGGAGCGACAAACTTAGCTAGTTATTGTTGTAATTGAAGCAGGAAAAAGCCAAATAAATCTATTCCAAAAGAAGATGAAGAAAGAGAAGAAATATTTTTGTCTCAGTACTAATGATTACGCTGGAACGGGCCAAATAAATCCATTTATTTATTTATTATAACCCCAAAAACAGCACAATGACCTTTTACATAGGTTGATTTAATACATAAATATTAAATATTAAAAAATCAACAAAAACAAGTGACACAAAAATTAACAGATAAGGTTCTTAGGGAGCAAAGTGTATTTACTAAACAACGGAGTTAAAGCTGAGAGGTGAAGAGAAGAGTTCGAAAGAGGGATTTTTCGCTGCGAGGGAATTGAATACGGAGGGCAGCATGCTGAAAACAGCGTTGGGATACAGAGAGACGGAATTTCGGCACGTGTATGGGGTTGGTGTTACGGGTTGAGCGAGGAGGCACTTGGATTGAGAAAAATGAGAGAAGGAAGATGAAGAAAGAGAAGAAATTATTATTATCTCAGTACTAAAGATTACGCTGGATCAGGCCAAATAAAACGATTCTAAATGAAGACGAAGAAAGAGAAGAAATTATTCTATCTCAGTACTAATGACTACGCTGGAGTGAGTAAAATATCCTTAATCTCGTCCCAAACATCTACATCTACGTCATACCCTGAAAGCCAGCCAAAGAGTGTGTGGCAGGGAGTGCTTCCACACCAGGTATGCATGAATGATACGGTAGAACACCGAAATTACATTGAAACCCGCGTACCACGCATGAAACGTGCCCATTAAAATCTACTAACCAAGAAACATTCTATCATCAATCGTTCCCACATGCAAGGGGTACAAGGACTACTACCACAGATTCAAAATATCATGCATAAATAAGAACATCAATATTTACATCATGCTTAAATAAGAACGTAGAGAATATAAAGAGAAAGATTTACTGTCTGCCTATTGTCACAATTCCAACTATTCATGGCGACGATCACAGCTGTTATGGTCTCGAATGGTACGCGGAAAAAATGACATTTTATACCTATCGGTTCTACAATCCATCTCTCTAATTTTATTGGCGCGATTGGCGCAATCGCGAACATACATCTGCTAAGTCATGTTCAAGAAGGGAAGAGGGACGCCTTCAATGGATGAGCCATCTCGTCTTTTTACTCCCTCCTTTCCCCCCTTTGGGGCATTCGATGGAAGGCCATGTTCTCCCGTGGGGAGCGGAGGGACAAATGAGTTTCTTAAATCAAGACCCCGACGGACAGCCCCCCTCCCCACAACTCCTCCATTCGACCACGCCCCGCACCGCGACCAAAGAGAGCGCGAAGAGTGATCGATTCGCTATAAAGGAGATGGGACTTCTTGGTGCGCGTGTGATTCGGCGATAATAAATCAAATCTTTGTGGCGTTGTCAACAATTTTCGCTCCAGAGTTTTCCGATCCTATCTTTTCGATGAGTGACTTATTTGAGCACAAATTTCTGTGAGGCAGGCGGTTTCTACTACATATATCTATCTCTCGGGTGACGAAATATGCTGTTAGTGTATGGGATCCATATGAAGCGGGATTGATATCAGAATTAGATCGCGTGCAGCGAAGAGGAGCTAGGTTTGTGAAACGATGCTACGATAAGTTTGCTAGTGTGTCTGGATTGTTAGAAGGATTGGGATGGGAGTCGCTATCACAGCGTAGATTAAATTATGGGCTTAACCTCCTAACTAAATTTCAGGAAAATCATTTCTCTGATGACGTAAAAAACATACTATTAACCCCCTCTTACTACGGCAGATTAGATCGCGCCAAAAAATTAGAGAGATAGATTGTATAACCGATAGGTATAAAATGTCATTTTTTCGCGTACCATTCGGGACCATAACAGCTGTTATCGTCGTCATGAATAGTGCAAATAGTGACATTAGCTAGACTGTAGATCTCTTTCTATATATTTTCTACTTTCTTATTCATGATGTTCTTATTAATGCATGATATTTTGAATCTGTAGTATTAGTCCTTGTACCCCTTGCATGTTGGAACGATTGACGATAGAATGTTTCTTGGTTAGTAGATTTTTAATTGGCGTGTTGCATGTGTGGTACTCTGGTTTCAATGTAGTTTAGGTGTTCTGCCGTATAATTATTGCATGCCTGGTGTGGAAGCACCCCCTGCCACACACCCTTTGAGTGGATTGCAGGGTATGACGTAGGTGTAGATGTAGATGTAGAAATGAGTGATATATTATGCCTTTTTTTCTGTCGGAAACCATAAAAATGGCTGACTGAGGGTTACTTTTCTATGCTTTTCAATCTTGTTTGTATACTGCAAGAGCAGAGTGATGGTTATTTCCTGTAGCAGTAATTTCATTTCCCCTCCGCATACGTGAATCTTTTCTGCATCAAATAATATTCAGGTAAATACATAATGACAACTTGTTGTACGATCAGGGCATGACTGGTGTGGAGTCAACTCCTGCCACACTCCCTTGAGTCGGTTCGCAGGGTACCGCACAGAACCTATGTACATTAATGTTCACAATCTGCCAATATAGTGTAATGTAATGTAATGGAATGCACTGCAATTCAATTTAATTAGTATAATATATTTTAATATAATATTTTATAATATAAAAGATTATAATGTATAAATACAGATAAATCCTTACACGAGAAGCCTATGATTACATGCACATAAGAATAAGTATTTTTTCGGGACGAGGCTCATGACGATGGCTATTGGCAGAGAAAAAATATTTGCACAATATCCTCATCCCTCTACATTTCACTTCTTAGCATTTCTTCTAGATTATGGAAAATGCTTCTCACCAACACCAATCCCAACCATTTGTGTCCCTACATTTCAAAATATAATTTCTCATTTTCATTGGCAACATTTGTCAAAAATACAGTCAGAAAAACAAATCAGTTTATATATACTTAGGTCACAAAATATTAATAAAAGCTTTTATATCGTATTTCACGCGATGAAAGCCTCTAATTTCTCCTGCAAGGTCGGGTTTCATGCATTTAATATCTTTATTTTAGCTTTACCAGCGCATATCTGTCTATACCAAAGCGCGTTTTTGTTGCAGTTTATCAACGACATGGTAGTGTAAATTTATTTTTAAACTTGTTCTGTCTGACGAAACAAATTTGAGGGCAAATGAGCATATTTTTTTCAGGAGTATCATTGCGCTACTGACGGTAGCTTGAGCGAAATATCATTTTACCTGGAAATCAATGAATTTGGTCTCATTTTAAAGAAAAATATATCACCCTTCCATTGACGCCAAAATTTCAACTCCTTACCACATTACTTTCCGAGATATTTGCCAGAAAATACCAACCCTTTATACATGGGAAATGGCACGTGTATGCACTCAAGAGAGACATTATATTAAAAATGAGGTATTTCCTACACGTAGATCTCGTCAAAAATCATCAACAGTGTGTAGCTTGTGTGTATTCTCAACTATTTTTTGAAAAGTAATCATATTGTCACCGCAGTAAATTCATCGGGATCACAATAAACCTTCCGTTTCGATGGAGTTACAAACTTTCAGCGTGAAAAAAATGACTCAAGTAAAAGACTTATCTATATATTTTCGTTTGATTACTTACGATTCCTCGTGAAATTAAAACGTATAATTTAAATATGGCCACTATTATTACTAGGTTACTATCTCACTCGTACTACCTTAAATATTGCGATACTCCTGCCTGTTATTTCGGTCGTTCTTTCGAAACAACGACCCTCGAGCCTATAATCATTCGCGGGCAACCGATAATTTCCATTTCTCTGCGCTCGCATTGTTGTTTTATGAGAGATACAATTGAAGTTAAATGAATTATCGTGAAAACAGAATGTCTTTCCTTCCTAAAGTCTGCGCGTTTGGAGTATTTTTTTCGTGGAAAAAAATGAGCCAATGGCCAACAGCCGCTCAGCTTCGAGTGTTTTTTCAAAAGCCATATCCCGCGTCGTGATCACAAACTGCCGCTCTATGCCTTCATCACAACTGATCAAAAAAGGCTTGATAAGATAGCAACCTGGGGGGGAGGAGGAATTAACCACGTGAAATCTCGTTTTGGTGCGGGCGAGCGCCAACAAAGAGCAAAGGAGAGAGGTAGATAGGCAGGCGGCTCTTCGGTAATCCCACGGGCTCTTGCTTGCATAATTAAAATGACTTATCTCCCTTTCGAGATAAAGCTACCGGTTTTTTGGCATCGGCCACCACTAGGGGAGTGGAATGGGAGCTGGGAGGGAGAAAAATTCATCCACGGGCGCGAAACTCGCTTAATTTCATAGTCACCCCCATGAAAATCCCTCCAATCTGGTACTCCTGGCTTAGTGCATTTTTTCTTTCGATACCATAAAAGTTTTGTAAAAACTGATAGAACCATAAATTTGATATTAAATATTAAGATTTAAATCTACCGCACCAGCTTCGGGAGGTGGAGGAGGAGTAGCAAGGCTAACAGAGCTTTAACTAGTAAAGGGAGTTTTAAATATATATTTACGAAATACCGTGCAAGGCACCCTTAGGGTGCCTTGCACGGTATTTCGTAATACCGTGACTTACTACCCCAAGACTTATGACTACATGTTTTCCAATCTACCTATGGTGTATTGACATCTCCACCTACAATAATCTGTCGTTCGTTACTGATGGGAATTAATGGACCTGATCTGTTTCTCGAGTTCTAATACATCTACATCTACGTAATTCCCTGCGAGCCACCACGAGGGTGTGTGGCAGGGGGTGAAGATCACCAAACATGCACTATTGCCGTGCAACTAGAATATTTAATGGAAACATACTAGATAATAGGGCCACATGCAGCTAGATGCATGTAATAGCAACCAATAATCCCTTTCTTATTATATAGATACTAACCATCTAGCTGCATGTGACCCTATTATCTAGTATGTCTCCATTAAATATCCTAGTTGCATGTCATTAGTGCATGATTGGTGATCTTCACCTGCCACACACCCTCGTGGTGGCTCGCAGGGTATTACGTAGACGTAGACGATACTGCCGCGATTTTTACGGGGACAGGGGAGGATCAAGAGACCCCAGGGAGCGCACATAAATTTGGAAGACGCCGCCGGTAGGTGCACGCATTTGGTGGTGGGATAGAGGGGTAAAGGTCCGTGGGGCAGGTACTTTTCCCACTCGGTAGGCGCATTTCTGTGAAAACTCGGACGAGCAGAAAATCCAGATAACAAGGCATTTCCTCGAAAAAGAAAAAAAATACAAAATATCCCAGCGGAACAGCATGAGAAGGATAAATTGAGAGGTTTTGCCGTGTGAGGGGGGGGGGGGGTTTGGCGTGGTGCGAAGGAGACAGAGCGATGGGCCATTTTAGCTTCGCGGGAAGTAAGAGGATATGAAGAGTCGAAAAAGAGCCCAAGGAGTAAGGTGATTCGCCCACGGAAAGGCTCATCCCTTGGGCGCCCGGCTCAGCCTTGTTGTCTACACGCCTTGTCAACGTAGACGAGAATAAAAAGTTGGACAGGGTGGAGTGAGGGGGCTGGCTGGGGGCTCGTCTCTTGTCGGTGGGTCGTGGCTCAGCTGACGACAACAAAGGCGCGGAGTGGATGGCATGAGAGGGCCGCCCGCCTGTCTTCCTGCCTGCCTTTAGCTCGTGCACCGGGCAGTAGACCGATAAGGCCCACAGCCCACTAACACCCCCCCCTCCCGGTCTTCCAAATCCTCCCGCTATACACCTCCTGGAAGAGCATCCCTCCCCCCCTGCTTTTTCCGTGCCTCAGTAGTCCCTTCCCCCCTGAGGGTTTCGCATTCAACCTCTTGCCACTATCGTCTTTTTACATCCACGAGCACTCATGGTTTTCCCGAGAACTCCCTCTCTCCCACAACAGCGAGGCTCAAGCATTCTGGCGACCGGAATGAATTATGCCAACAGGACAACATTTCGGGGAGGGGATTTATGAGACTTTTACTCGCTGGTGTATGCATGCGGAGGGGGGAGCTAGCCCCATACCTTTCCCTCCTATAGGTCCCGCCCCGAAAGAAATTTCTCTTGCTGTCAAAGGATCTTTTTCGAGGTTAACAGAGAGGTGTAGGCCATGATATAGAAGGTCCTGGGACTTTGCGGGAAGAAGGGTGGGGAGAGCTAGAGAGAGGGGTGTTCAGCTCGTGACGGACGGTGGGAGAAGTCAGGACGGGGTAACAATGGGTCTGGTTGAAGCCCCATACTGCAGGGAGGGACCTTACGCATTGAGAGGTGTACCTACTTCCTTCTACCAGCGGTCAATTCCCATTCCTACTGCCACCCATGCCTGTTCGGATTTATTGTCTATCTCTTCTCCTTGCTTCTCCTATTGTCCCATCATGCAAAGTGTCACAGGTCGCGAGGCGAAGTCAGGGGCCGTATATCACGGAAAGACGGCTGCCCGTTGGAAAATTCGTTCGGGAAGACTCCTGCAATGCTTTCACATTTTTTCACGATGGGCTCATGAAAGTTCGTCGTTTATCCCGTTAGCTTTGATTATCATTATTCATTAATCAGGTCAACATAAAAAACAGCAAGAGTGGTTCTTTATTCGCTAAATGCTAAAGGGGTAATGTGTTACAGATCCACAATAAATTATGACCTCAAATAAATCTTTTATCTAAAAATTTTTTTTTAGAATTGCATAGAAAGAAAATCATGGGTAACGCAATTATGCATTCCCGAAATTCGGGCACAAATATACATTTTCCCACATTCAAAACAAACATATACTTGTCATATGTAAAATGTGATATCGTTTATTATTTCATCTATATAATACAAGAGCCAAAACATTTTATTTAAACATGATTAATAAAGGTGCAATTTTAATTATAGGGGATGACTCAGGTCGATAGGGCATTGTAAAGTGGAGCTGAATCGCCGAGTAGTGTAGGAATCACGAGATAAATTGGTTTTTATTCGACTTTCTCACGGGTCGCCTGTTTTCATTCAATCCTCTTTAGAATCATTGTGTATCTTTCAATTTTTTTCGCCAGCAATTGTATTGTTCCCCAAATGCAGAACAATAGTTGATACGGTCTTTAGTTTTGGCGCTCCCGGCTTAAAGGCGCTTTGTTCTCAGGCTGAATTATCATTTAATTTATCTCCACTCAATTGCACAACCGGAAAAACAATGGATAATGGGCTCTTGAAGAAAAATTCAATGCACAGGTCTTTTTTCGGGAATCGGGTATCAGTTGTTTTCAATCTGGGCGTATTAGACTGAAAAACTTGCGACTAGCAGGCATTGCGTAGAGACATACGTACCTATGCGAAGCATCTTCCTACAAGGCTCAGCTTAAAAAAATAGTAATCGATTGTGCAGTGAAGCCTCTAATTTACAATCTCCGGAAAGAGCGGAGAACAAAGGAAGGAGCGTGATCGTAGATATCGCGATGATTTTACATTGTCTCACGCGTGATCGTATATCGCAGTCCGCCAGAGATTTACACAAGCATTCTTTCACTGCGACACGCTCTCGTTATCTCGTTGTTGCAACGCGCAAAATGTTGCGAAAACGCTGCAGTAGCCTTTTCTCTTGGGCTCTCTCGAATATGTATGATTAAAGAATTAGAGCGCGTGCAAAGGAGATCTGCCAGGTTTTTTAAAGGCCGTTATGATAATTGTATAAGTGTTACGAGCTTAATAGAAGAACTAGGATGGGAATTACTATCAGAACGCAGGTTAAAATTTAGGTTAAACCTTTTAATAATAGGGTCACATGGAGCTAGATGGTTAGTATCTACATAATAAGGAAGGGATTATTGGTTGTTATTACATGCATCATGCACTACAGACTACTCTAACTATATTTCACCTACCTATCCCTTTGCTACGCTGCCTATTGTTCTCTCCTATGGTACGCGGGAAAAATGACATTTTAAATATATCGGTACGACAATCTATCTCTTTAATCTTGTTGATATGATCAAACCTAGCATAATACGCTGGGGTTCTCAATATATATCTAACGTCATCTGTGAACAAATCGGTTTCGAATTTACTTAAAAGATTTAACCTAAATTTTCAGCTGCGTTCTGATAGTAATTCCCATCCTAGTTCTTATATTAAACTCGTAGCACTTATACAATTATCATAATGGCCTTTAACAAACCTAGCGGATCTCCCTTGCTGTATTTGGATCTGAATTTTGACCTGATGGCTACCACATGATGTCTCTAACGTATGAATCTATATATTACCCTGCAAGCCACCTCAAGAGTGTTTGACAGGGGGTGACTTATCACCAACATACACTACAGTGTACAAATTAACTTTCACCAGCATGCACTACTCTATGGGTATGCTACAAATGCTGCAGAGACTACTATGTGTACTGCTACTAGTATACTCTACTGCTGCATCTAGCTGCATGCGACCCTAATATCTAGCATTTCTCCATTAAATATCCTAGTTGCATGTCAATAGTGCATGTTTGGTTATCTTCACTCCCTGCCACACACCCTCGTGGCGGCTCGCAAGGCATTACATAGACGTAGATGTAGACGTACTAAAATATTTATCTATAATGTAACTATGTGAACGTGACACAAGAGTCATGCAGGGAACATGTAAACCATGGTGTTAGCACTACTCTCCCGATTTTTAAACATGCGATACAATCGATTCTTTACTAACTTCTGTCTTATCTTATCGATAATATCATAACTTTTGCGCCTTTGTAACTCATGACGTTGCAAATAACTTGTAGTTTATACAAAATTATCAGTATACTTGTTGTGTAGTGCTTGTTGGTGAAATTTCACCTCCGGACAGGCATTTGAATATTTTTTCACATGCGGTAACAGTCATAGTTTTAACTATTCAAATCTTAAAAATGTGCACTGGAAATATAACTCGAGTTTCTCACGTATTAAGCCTATGAATTGTGGGCTGTAACACAAGTATTCGCTTGATCCAGGCTGATTAACTTCAACGTGAGCAATTTATTAAAAAAATAACGTTATAATACCACACTGGACTTTTCGACTTTACAATCAACCGGGCAGGGTGTAATGAAAATATCGAATATACTTGCGGCCGTCGTTAACAATACGGTAACTAATGCCTGCCTGTTATTTTTCCTCTGTTAATTGGACAATGGGTTGGTAAAACCCCAGCCAAAGCAAATTAATGCACAAAATTCTATCTCATCAAAGCAATGTCGTTCCCATGGGAATTTTCAACAACATGGGTCCATTTAAAATAAAGCACTAAAGGCAATTTTCCACCATTAGCCAATAACTAAAAACATGTATTCTTTTGGTTAATCCGGATGTAATTAGCACCGCGAAAATCCAAGAATTAAATCAAGGGCCGCGGAAGCTTTTGTTTACGGCCAGTGTATAAAGGAGGAGTTTAAAAAAATAATATACGAATTGTAATAAAAATTTGACACGGAATTATACGTCCACATCATAGCAGACGTTTCCCGTTTGTCAAAAAAATATATGGCAGGTGGCGGCTTAATATTTTTAGCCGTTGGGGGCTGAATTCGTTTTCCTTATCCACACAAATATATGTATTTCAAAGGATATCCAACCCAATGCCACAATCTGAATTCACAGCAAGTGAGCTCGGGGCCCTATGAAGAGCTGATTTGGAAATGCCAACCCCTTTGTGACACTGAACAACAGAAGGATTCAACATTTTCCGGTGGTCTAAAAAATAAAAACACCTGCAAGTATGAAACGAAATAAAAATATACACAGCATTCCATATCGCGTTTCTCCACGATAAATGTGCATGGTTCTCGGATGGACGGCGTCTCGTTATATCCCCCGGAGAATAATTATGCCTAATGCCCGAGCCGGCATTTTCCCATTTCTCCCGGTTGGTCGCGGGTGCCATATATTTTCCCAACCAGTGAAAGAGAGAGTTGGTCCCAGTGAGCTGTGCCTCCCGCCCGACCCTCCCCATTCTCCACCCTCCTCCCCCTTCAAAAAATCATCTTCCTCCCCTTTCCTTTGACCCCCACCCAAACCCCGTTAACCCACACCACCTCTGCACAGCGGGTGGGACTTTTCTCTCTAACCCGATTTCCGATAAAACCGTTTAAACAGTAACCCGAATTTTAGCCATTGGATTTTTGGGGCGGCGACCGACTGCTAAGGTGATTTGCGCCATACATCTACGTCATATCCTGCAAGCCACCCAAGGGGTGTGTGGCAGGAGGTGCTACCACACCAGGCATACATGAATTATACGGCAGAACACCGAAACTACATTGAAACCAGCGTACCACACTACAACGCGCCAATTAAAAATCTACTAACCAAGAAACATTATATCATCAATCGTTCCAACATGCAAGGGGTACAAGGACTACTACTAAGGATTCAAAATGTCATGCATAGATAAGAACATCAATATTTATATCTTGCAAAAAAAGAACGTAGAGAATAAAAAGAGAAAGATCTACAGCTAAACTAGCTTATGTCACGATTCGCACTATTCATGACGACGATCACAGCTGTTATGATACCGAATGGCACGCGAATAAGAGGATAAAGGGGATAGGTAAGTGAGGTCATGGGAGATAGGTAAGGGAGGAAGGGTGGATTGAAACCCGGCGTCGGAATTAGCCTGCTCTTAACAAAAGACGCCAAGGGAACCAGGGTTTAACGTCTCATCTGACAGACGGAGTACAGTACTTGAATTGTCCTCTACAAGACACTCAAGTAGAGGTTGAGTTTCCTATGAAAAATATCCTTTTCTGCAGGGATTTGAACCCTGGCAGCCCGTATGGTTAGTCAGTACTAGTACTCTAGCCACCACACCAACCCGATCCCCTGCAATTTATTTCTCTTATATTACTCTCTAATATATGTTGCTGATAAGTCACATCATGCCACACACCCCTGAGGTGGCAGGATAATATGTGATTATAATCCTCAAATTTGATTTTAAACTAAAATTTTCGTGACCAACAACACGGATAGCTCCCAATTTAACTCCATCGCCGAGACGACGCGAGCGAGCCTCCAGTATGGCATGTCTCTGATGTATGGCTTGCCCCACACCAACTCCAATTCTTTCCCCCCATCCCCTCTCGATGCTTTGAGGCAGGCCTCCTCAAAATACAACCCCGGACTTCGTGGGAGGCGGACGCGAGTCCGGGAAAGCTAGGGGAAAAACATCACGCTGCATGCGATCCGAGATCTCCGACGAAAGGACAGGAAGGAAAAAAATCGAGTGCAACCTTAGCAAGGCCTCCCTTAATTTTTTTGTATGCGTGCTGGTGTTCCTGGCGCTGCCACCAACTGACAAGACACGGAGGTGAAGGGGGGAGATAGAATATACATCTGGGTGCAAATCAGGGTCAGCCCGACTGTTTTAATTAGCGTGGGAAAGAATCACTTTCGCTTCCCTCCGGAGGCAGCGTAGTCCAAACGAATGAATGAGAGTCGAGTACAAGCGCCTGAACCGAAAGGTGAGTCACAATGGTTATCTCTCGACAAAAAAAACATATATGCTTGAGAAGAACCGGATGACTTCCTGTATGCGATCACTGCCCAATGTAACAAAACCAAAGAAGAAACAATCAATAATCGTCCCAAAAAATTAGAGGCTCGGATTTTTTTATTGCGCATCTAATATTTCCTTTATATATTTGTGTATACGTTTCCATTTTTAGTGAATATGAGGCATTATAGACTTTATAAGAATGTTTTTAGTGAACTTTCCAATCAGATAATTGTGCTCCCCCCATGACGTCCTAAGTAGAGTTCACTCCTCAGTGCATAACTGACTCTTCTTTTTATAGTTTGACTTGGTTAATTATGCACCTATCGTTGGACATATTTAACTTTTTCCAAAAATATTTATATCGGACTTTAGCAAAATTATTATGTCAGCCACCTCGTTGGGAATATATGTCTAGTACAATGCTTTTTTTTGGTAGGTATTTGTTTACAGAATATGCCTGATATATGTCGGCACGCAAGAGAAACTATTCTACACCAATGTCGGGGATCCATCACCCATGGTGATTTCAATTACGTTAAATGGCCCAGTAATAACATACAGTTACAGAAAAGCTTTTCTAGTCAAATGACGCACATAAAATGGACAACAATGAGTATATAAAATGCAAAAAAATAATATAACCAAAAAAATATGGTTACTAGTGATTTTAATGCCTCCGAAAGCAATTTAAGCATATGTGTATTTTAACGTATAAAAGCCAAATAGTTATATTTTTGTTTCTGTTAACAGTTTTATTTCCGAAGAGTTGAATTACTTTTCGTGGATACCTGTCTTTATCTCTTAATTACCTGGACCATTTTCGCGTGTCAAAGTTACGCAACCAACAATGCTGATGCACTGAAAATTTAAGGTCAATTTTTAAATTTATTGAGACGTTAATTTAGCTTTCAAAATGTTGTCTGGCTGTGTTGGAAAACTATGAATGGCATTTCAATTCTCACCGCTCACATGAACATTTTGCGATAACCCTGTTTATTGCGCTATATTTCCCTTATCTAAACATGCAGTGAATGGTAATTTACGATAATTATCTAGGAATGAAAACGCTTTTATTCTCAAACATGAGATATAGGTAGGTAAAAGAGATTGGCATCTGAAAACGATAATGAAGTAACAATGGGTAGAGCAGTTGGAAATTTGCCCGGGAGAAAGCTGAAAGAACGCTAAAATAAAACCCGTAATCATTATGCACGGGGTTAATTTATATATCTCGTGTTTGAAAACGACCAGCTTCAAAAGTGGCGTATGAGAATATTTTTCACCCAGCTCCCCCCAGTCCATTCCCCCCTCCCCCTCCCACCTGAACACTCGCCTGTTCAAGCCCCGCGGAGCGCTTAAAAGTTATTCATTTGTTTCCACTTAATGAATGTACATGGTCGCGAGATACGTGCAGCGCTAGTGAGTTGGAGGAGACGGGGGGGAGGGGAAGGGAGGGTCGCTCTGGTGGGAACGCGAATAACAGCTACAAAAAAAAAAGACTAAATTGCCACGACCCATTCGTTGCACGCGCTAATGTAATTCCGCCGTCGCCCGCCGGATGGCAGCACAATAAAACATACCCCGAAATAAAAAAAGGTGTGGGGGGGGGTAGAGAAATGCATGTACCGGGAAGCCATTCTTCATTAATTTGGGTCCAAGCCGTAACTACCTACTCCCTTTCTCTCCCTCTCCCTTGTCATGTTATTTTTTTCATTTATTTCCAGGCCATCACCACCCCGTTCCCCACAATGTAACGGCCACGAAACGGGCGGCGGGCTGTGCCCTGGCTCACTTGTGCAGTTATATGGGGGATGCACGCCGTGGGGGTATAGCTGCGGCGAAGGGTACTGGTTTGTTGGGGAAGGGTTTGAGGAAAAAAAAGGAGTGGTCCCTCGGATAAGGGTCTGGCGATGGCAGAGACTGAGAGGGAACTGCGGATGGAAAGGGAAAGAGTGGGGTAACCTTTGGAAATGAAAAAAATGCATGGACACAGGCGATGAGATGCAACGTGGGAGAGCTTCGGAGTGGTGTGGGATGCATGTTGAAGCACTTAGTACATTGTACAAGGTTTGGAGGGGCCTTGCGGAGAGTTTTGGATCTGCACTGAGGAATAATATGGCGTGGGAGAATCAGTAATGGGACAAGGCATTTGTACTGCTTACCGAATGGTTAGGTCGACATTTTTACGTACATTTGTAACATAAAAAATTTTTTGTCTGCGTTCACTTTCAACTTTGTTAACCGTCGATACCGACCAAATATAATCTTTCCCGCACAGGCAAGAGAGACCACGGTGTTATAACACAGAGTATAGGGTTTCAACCATTATTTTTAGAATTAAAAAAATTAATTTCATTCATTATTATAGCGATGAACACAGATATTGGATGTTTCCTCGTGATCATTGACTCATTTGCAGTACTCAAAATTGTGCTTAACGGCTGCTTTCCTGGATGGAACAAGAAGAAAGTCGGAAATATGATTTGTTAACATCTTTCTAAGACCAATTTCCACCATCAGAATCAATATAGAAAAACTATGGTCCTGAGAGTCTCATTTACGATGGAATTCATTTACGCCTGTAACCCATAGATGACGTGTTTTAAATGAGTAAATCAATTACATAAACAACCATCATAATATTCGATTTTTTACGTAAAAATACCTATTTGGTCAACATACATATGGCGCTTGAAACTAGTATGGCCTGCGTATTATGCTAGGTTTGATCATATAAACAAGATTAGAGAGATAGATTGTCGTACCGATAGATTTAAAATGTCATTTTTCCCACGTGCTATAAGAGAGAAAAATAGGCAGCGTGGCAAAGGGATAGGCAGGTGAAATATAGTTAGAGTAGTCTGTAGTGCATGACGCATGTTATAACAACCAGTAACCCCTTTCTTTATATGTAGATACTAACCATCTAGCTGCATGTGACCCTGTTCTCTAGCATGCCTCCCTTAAATATCCTAGTTGCATGTCAATAGTGCATGTTTGGTGATCTTCACCCCCTGCCACACACCCTCGTGGTGGCTCGCAGGGTATTACGTAGATGTAGATGTATGGCATACATGCGCATCACTCCAATCATTTTAGGGGTCAAAAATGTCATATATCTAAGATATAGCTGTTAGGCCTTGACGACAAGCATTCTTTTAACGATTTCCTCCTTAATACCTTTCCCATGCGCACCTCTATCACTTCCATTAATTATTCCTACATATTTTTGCTTTACAACTGACAGGAATAGTCATTTTTAACCTCTTAATACTTCTACTCATACAAATACCACTTTTGTCAAATTTACCTATCGCTTCCTTGGTCTTCTCCACTCTGTCACACAATTGACGGCTATTTGGTGTATTCAGATGTTCCCTGATTCGACTCACCCATTCTCTCAGAATGACCAAAACAACGAATTATATAACACTTCTTTGATATAAGCCCATCACTGGGTCATTCAATCTTTATTCTTTCATGCAATTAAAATCTAATCTATTCTATGAAAATATGTAAAAATATTTAAAATTTAATATTTATTAAGTGAAATTTTTTTATCGACTGCTCTGGAGATTTTCCTGCGCTGCAACAAAACCTACTCGTGAGCTCTGTGGAGAAATTAGTGCAATACACCGGGTGTCGGCTGGCTTTGATAATGTCACTTAGACCTAGAAATTGATAGAAATAAAGAACATGAGTAAAATAGTACTGAGTACTTCTACATCTACATCTACATCTACGAAATACCGTGAAGGCCACCACTAGGGTGTGTGGCACGGGGTGATTCCGCACCAGGTATGCAGCACTCATCTCAGTTCAATCAGAACCGCGCGCGTTCCCCCGAATGCCAGGCGCAGGCCAAAGCAGTCAGACCACACACTAGGAGAGTGATACGAAGAAGAACATGCTACCATGCAGTATACTACTCAAGATATATCTGCTGGTTAGTATTATTAATGCGACAAATAGATAGCACTACAAGGTACTAAGACATGCAGGAGTACATCATGCCGGAGCTTGCATGCGATGTTAGAATCTACAGTTCATGTTAAGATATTTAGCACTACTGAAAAAACCTATTTAACCTAGTCACCATCCTAGAAGTGATCTATCACAACTATTATAGTTCCTTATTCTACGTGGAAAAAATGACATCTTAAATCTATCGGTTCTGCAGTCTATTTCCTTAAACTTATTCCTGTGATCGTTAAAGTTCCTGCGAGAAGTTGTTAGTCACCATTATGGAAGTGAAACCATTCTAAAAGTAAATAAGGATGAGTCTATCATGATTCAATTAACATTTTTTAATCATTTGAAGTCCCCGTGGAGATCTACATTGCATTTGTTTTAAAAATGAGTCAAGTTTTGGAGAAGTGGCCATACCACGGAGTAGGATATAGGAGGGCGATCGCCATAGTGAAATTTTGGGACGGGGGATCAGCAAGGAACAGATGCCAAAAAAATCCGCAACGCGACGCCACTGTGCGAAGGGCGGTCTCAGCAAGGCATTGGGCCGTGCTGTTCCTATAGTAATTATATCACCGATTTCTATGCACCAGAGCAGCGGAAACGAAATTTTCGCTCGGTAGAACCACCATAGACCCTTGAAAAACAAACTCCGAAGATGTCTACGAATGTAAATGCAGGAAAAGGCAGCTATCGCAGGAATACATTCCCATAACAAATGTGCCACGCCCACCCGGACGACACTGGCTCTAAAGGAACATAATGGACACCAAAGAAGCTGAAATAACTGGGCAGATAAATGCGAATACAATGTAAAACTGTGGGATTAAGCAGTAACAGATACAAATATACAAACACTGCCGCCTATTAATCCGCTCGGAAAGAAGAGCTAACGTTAATATCCGAATTGAAATGGATTTACCCTTATGTAGGTCGGTAATTGGTTATGCGTTAGAGCAATCCCGATGAATATGCAATATCTCACGTAGAACTCCAAAGAACAACGCAAAGCTACCGACAACCACTAATATCTATCGGGATCTGAAAAAGGATCGCATCGCCGATCATAATTTAATTCAGAGCAAGAAGTCAGGTGTACTTGGATTAGATCATTACGCGGTAGAAAAGACGACCCAAACAAAGGGTTAGTGAAAAAAATCTTAACAAGATTAAAAAAACTATCTCATACTTATTAACAGCAATTCAACCGATGGAAATACGTATGATAACTGGGGTTAGACAGAATAACCTCGTACAAAAAATGCATATGCAAGCGAAAACATTTATTTAATAATTCACATTTCCATAATAATCAATCAAAGTCATTTCAAATATATCAGTCAAAGTGCACTGGATTTCAAATACAGAGTCCTCTTGAGCTGCCAATGACTAGATCCATGAATAAACCTGTCTGATATATTTGACCATCCAATATCTGAAAAAAAGAAAAAGAAGTAGTTATCACACATAGGAGATGCAAAATGAAATGCATGCAATGAAATGCATGGTCCCCCATCTCATGCTTCTGGTTCAATGGTGTAAAGTCACCTAAATCAGTGAACCCATTCATCGATAGGTTACTCCTATCAAAAGAGATACTCTCTGAGAGTTTCATTTCATCAATGAGAAGGGCACCTGCAAAAACCACATTTTTTAAACATGCAAAACATTTCAGGAAAGAAAACGATTGCAAACTTAGTAAGAAACATGCCATGACATAATTCAAACAAAACCTAACTGCAGCCAGGAAATCAAAGCATTTCTGTGCCCTCAACCTACCTCGTCTCTCTTCATCAGGTAAATCATGACCCTTTTTCTCCAGGCAATCAAATGTTGCCCTTTGAAAGCCATATGCCCCCTTCATCTTTCTGATGTATTTGTTCAGAGTATCTCGACAAGGCAAGGGTAAAATATTGTGACTCCGCAAATGCTCATAAGCCTTCTTGCTTTTGATTCTTATTAGTAACGATTCGTAGAGCCACTGAGCAGTATACCTGATACTTTTCATATTTTTTAATTTTGCAGCCTCAAGGCAGGCATGCACTGCTTCCCTCTGAGATGATGGCAGGCCTTTCAGCAGATCTGCTATTCCCTCTGCAGATGCTAGTGCATGTTTCTCCTTGAGGGTATCAATCTCTGCCTTCAATTCCTTCACCTGAAATATATAAATATACAATTAAAAAGGGGATAGAAGTAAGAGTTCAAGTGGAATGGCACGATATTGACTTACTTTCTTCTGAAGGCGATCATATTTTCGTTTGAAACTTTTGAGCTCTCTAGCATGTTTAGTCTTCACTTCCTCTTTCTCCTCATGAGGAACAGCCTTTCTCTCCTGATCCATGGAATATTTCCTTGCCTTGCGGCATGGTGGGCAGCGCAGGCTGAGAGCACCCTTCTGTCCCTCCTTAGCAGGCAAGACACAGCCAACACATTCTTTGGATCTGCTTGAATAAAATGCCAGATATTAGAACTATTACAATAAATACAGAATGTGCCAAATAATTATTTCTTCAATAAACTCACCTTTGGTATGGAGCCTTCCCAGCACCATTGCAGATTATCAAGTCCCCTATACGCTTGAGAAATGTTGCAGCTTCCTCAAGGCTAGCGATGATACTTGTATCAAGTTTTAGCTTTATGTCACAAAAGTTAACCTGTAGACATGACATATGGATATAAAATCAAAGATGGAAAATGTTACAGAGTGCTTGTACAAAGTAGAAAAAGAGCAATAAAAATATTGAACCATCACATTACCTTAATGCTCAGGTCTGAGTTGATAACCACTTTCTTCTTCACCACCTCCATCTCATCATCACTCCATTCCACAAAAATGGCCCTGTCCCTTGCAATTCCAGCAATCCAAGAATCAGAGGGTAGCTGCACACTGAGTATTTTCTCAGCTAATTCACTAAAAGTGAAAACATCTGCCTCTGACTCCCTGTACAATTCCTCTCCTGAATTGTCTGATTTCAGCTGAGACCCTGGTGGGGTTTCCTCTGCTTCTGGTTCAACTGCCTTGAGAAGCACATTTTCCTCAGCAACATTGGCAACTAATTCAGCATCCAATTCACTTAAAGTCTCCCTTACTTTGTTAGGTGCCTCCTGGGAGAGCCTTTGCAGGGGTGCCTTCCTTTTTTTCACAACCTTAGTGAAATATGAGGGGAGGTTAGGGAACACAGCTGGGATGGCACCCGGTTTCAGTCTTGGCACCCCACGTGGAATGCGGTCTATGACACCATTTGGCATTTTAGTCTCAAAAAATCTCTCGATATCATCCACTGCAAAATGGAGTGCACATACTACATCCACACTTCTCAAAGGCCTGTCAGCTCTTGGGATAGCTTTTGCCCATTTGGCAAGTAAATGCTCGTCCTTTGCTCAGCTCAGCTTTGCCTTTGCCAAATCAGATCGACAAAAAGTACTCTGGAAGAAATAATAAGAGTACAAATGCTATTCCCACTTCAATGTGGTAAAATACTCTATGATGATCACGAAAAACTATGAAAACTAAGATAATTACCTACATGAAAACTAACATACTGTAACACAACTTCAATACATCGGGCGGCGAATGAAAACGTTCAACACCATTAACACATCCAAGAAAATTGTACTTCATATAGTAAAAGAGCAATGGACAATACGAAGTTGCCAGAAAGCGCTCGTCCAGTTGAAAACTCAAAATGTATTATCCTCTACTTACACCAGGATTAATAAATGATCAATTACACCGCGAGAAGTCAACCAAAGCTCTTAGCCAGATGAGATTAAATAAAGCAATTAAGGATTAAGAGATATGAAAAATATGATAACTTAGAAAAAACAATGGGGTTAACAAATTTTATCAGCCACACGAATAAAACACAGGTAAGAGAAAATTTCGTTTCAAATGTAATCAGTTCTGGCGAACAGAAATCGAGGGAAGAACTACAATGCACTCATTCAATCGCGAACTCACCACGTGTTGTCCAAGGACGAGCACAAGGACACATTAATAATCAATTAAACTATTGCGACATTAGTAACGAGTGGTGTATCCCTCTTAGGAGAGATTGGCGTGAAAAAAGAAAGCGGTGGCCCTTTCCTGATGTGATTACATTTAAGTACTTCCGCGAAAAATACTAAAAAGATGAATAAAACGAGAGGACTATCAACATTTTCATAAATTAGAAAACTTAGAAAATAAAACTACTATATAAGATGGATAACTTCATAGAAATGAAGAGAAATGCCGGAATGTTTCCTGTAGTCAATTGTACACCACGTGTTACATTCATCGCACTTCTATTCGTTTCCTACACCTGGGAAACAATTCTTCGCGTTTACTCATAAAGCGAATATATTAGCAAGTTAATATAGTTAACTTGTTTTGGAAAAGAAGAAAATGATTACCTCATGTAAGAGGAAGAAAGCTTACCTTGGGTGCCTTGAAAAGGCTTACATTCTTCAATCCATGTTCCCGGTTGTATTTTAATGTGGTCCGGTATCCACTGGTACATCCCGGCACAAAACACGTACTGGTCATTTCAATGTTTAAATCTTCAATGTTTAAATCAAAGAAATAAACTATTGGCAGTCAAAATCGACACAGTTCCGAATTCACCTCCTTTCTCCACCACGCTAACTTCAGGAAAGAGAGACTTCCATGCACTTACAGCGCCTCTATCGGAAAGTTGAAAACCTCTTCCCTTGCTTACCATCCGGGCTCTTTTCCTCCCCTTTTCCCCTATCCCGATCGTACTCCTTATCCTACTCCGTGGGCCATACCAACCATCGGAGGACTCAAGAGCCTTCTTTTTTTTAAACATCTATTCACCCAACTCCGTTTTTCTTTCCGCATTACCCTTCACCCTAACCCCAATCCTATTCTTAGTGGCAGTTTGTCGAATGGATTTGGAACGCGGGACGAAGATTTTTTCACCGTGTTTTTCCCTTGCCCACCGATTCCCGCTCGACCCTAACAAACCCCCCACCTCCCCCCCCCATCCACCCGGTCCCCCATCCCCTGACCCTTTCGAATGGCTCGCAAGCGCTCTTAACGATGCAATTTCCAATTCAAAGTGACCCCTTAAGTTGGCTGAGTGTGGTTTCTTGTTCCCTTCTTACAGCTCTCCCCTGGTCGGCACACCCCTTAAAGAGTGCATCTAAAATTTCCGACGCCTTGCCATTGCTTAGATTCGCAGTGCATGGAGGATTTTCTCCCGACCGTTGCCCTGACCACTCACGGAAAATGATATGAGACGGCAAGAATGGGTTTGGGGACCTTCTCTAAAAAAATATGGGAGGTTATTTTGACGAGATAAGTCCAATAGAAAAGACCTCCTCAGAAAACGGAGTGAGTTATGACGAAAATTTTCCACGGTTTTCGTGGAGGTGAAACATGGCTCGCTTTACAATGAATACACCTCCCAGGAATGGGAAAATGCGATAAACCCCATTCGCCTAATGTATACTGACCTGCACTCCGGCTTGCTTAAGCAAAGAGTTTATATTTCAAAGGCTCAAGGGTTGGGAAAAACGGCCAAGAAACGCCCGGTAATGTGCGCATTAACACGGATTCAACAACGAGACGGGACTGGAAATTGTGAGGAAACTAGCAGGGAACGCAAGACTCATATTGCAAGTCGTATAAACGCAGCTAGACCCTTATGTTTCCACAAGGAATAGCAAAAGCATGCAACTCTCGGGAGAGAGTATTTCTCTTTTAACGGCTGCACAACAGAGAAGGCTGGAGACATAGGCGGAGAATGGTGTGTTTTCATACTCGTGTACAATGCTGGTAATTGTATTTCATAAGCTATTTTATCCTGCCCTGGGAAGTTGCAAACAATATTCTGCAGAGGCCTGTCCTCAGTGGTGAATCTTCCAGCGCATTTATTTTCATGTCTTTTTTATTTAAAAAACTAGGAGACCCTGAAGTAAATTTAAAATATATTGAATTTGAAAAATTTGGCAAGCATATTGATTTACGCGTGTGTGTCTATTGAATGCGTATTTTAAATTTTGTTGGAGGGTACAAATAGATTCTAATTTCATTAAAAATATGATAGAAACTATCGTAAATCTAACTCCCACAAAGAGGAGATTGTGAGGAACTTCGTGCCCCGTTAGCTAAAGCTCATTTTCAACTCAATACATTACTTAAAAACTGATTTTCATGATCCTAAACAAATTATTGTTTCATGTTTTTACCATATAACCAATAAGCATCCCTCCTCTAAAAGATTTCTAATATTTTTCATTGCGGGCACATTTCCGTAAATCAGAGGCGGTGAATGGACAGACGATTTCAATCATCAGAGTCATAAGGTAGTTTGAGCAAAACATCATTTCACCTAGAAATCAATGAATTGGGTCTAATTTCAAAGAAAAATATCTCGCCCTTCCAAAAAATACCAAAATATTATCCCCTTACAGAACTACTCTCCGAGAATTTTGACGAAAAAATCCCAACCCCCTTGCATGGAAAATGGAACATACCTGCAATCCAGAGACAACTTATTTACAAAAATGAAAAATTTCTAACTCCTAGAGCTCGTAAAAAAAAGTGTGAAGGTTGTATGTTTCCTCAGTTTTTTTTTATAAATCATAATGTCACCGCAGTATTTTTTCCGGAATCATTAATAAACCTTCCGCAGTGAGGGAGTTTTAAACGTACCGCGCGAAAAAATGAGTCAAGCAAAAGACATGTAGAGATATTTTTATTTTATTTCTTAGAATTTCAGTCATATATGTCTATTATTTTATAATAATCATTACAATATTTAATTAATGCTCAATTCCTACAGCTGCTGAAATTAAAACGTATAATTCGAATATGGTCTCCGTTATGACTAAAGAACTATCTCGCTCAAAGTTTTTATTAACTATCACTTATTACTCCGCATTATCACCGTAAACTAACCAAGGCAGGTAATCATGATTCATAATCGTATTCTCTCCCAGTCTAAGGCAGTTCGAGCCATATGACTCCCAAGTCATGACGGAGACCATATTTGTATTTTGCGTTTTAATTTCAGCAGATACAGGAAGCAAGAAGTAAATACCGTAATACTAATGGTGCAATCATCTACTTTCATACGACTGAAATTCTCAGTAATTAAGTCAAAATATCTCTACTAATCTTTAACTTGGCTCAATAACTTCACGCAGTAAGTTTAAAACTCCTTTGCCACATGGTATTTATGTGATTTTGATAAAACTTCTGCGGTGACCGTAAGATTCATTTTAAAAAATAGTTGAGAAAACATGCAAACTACATACTGTCAATTTTTAACCAAAATCTAGGGGTAAGAAATTTCTTTTTAAAATGAAGTATCTCTAAAGTACATAGATTTCATTTCCAATAGAATATGGCTGGTATAAAATATCTCGGAAAAGGGTGCGTTATTTGGGTAATATTTTCCCATCTTTGGTAGGGTGAAACATTTTCTTTAAAAATAAGACCAAATTCATTGATTTCGAGGTGATGTGATATTTCACCCGAACCACCCTAAGTCATAAATTCGCTTTCTTTAAACAGAGACGAGTATTCTTGGAGTATATTTTCTGATAGGGGAACTTTTGCATGTCTGGTGAGGAATAACCCCGTGTCGCTCATCTTGGATGGTGGCTTGAACGGTATCACAGCCGTAGTGGTTCGTCTGGCAGATTTTTCGCCCTTGCATATCTGTTAGTGTAACACTCGGCTTACAAGTGGGATGAATAATGCAAGTCTGGTATGTAATCAACCCGTGACACAAACCGTTACGATAACTTGAATGATGCATCGATAATTTAGACGACTTTTGCTGATATTCATGAGCGGTCGGTGACAGGGACAAGCTTTTATGATAGGCCTATTTTTTATTCCACAAATCTACTCCCATTTATTAAACTGGTCCTCTAGTTTTGTATCGTGGGCTTTAATAGCTGTGCTAATGTGAATAATACTCTTAAATGGCCACGGTAAAGTATTCTGAATACTGGTTCACTGAAGAAAAATGCTTTTAGTGCCGTTAAATAACGCAGTTATGAGGCTTTTACTCTCAAATGTATATAGCTATGTACTTACGTTTGATTAGAATAAAATTAACATTAGTCTCACGAGCTTGCTGGCTTAATGGAGCTTCCTACATATTGAGATGCTAATAATCTCAGCTCATGGACATGCTATCGTGGTTCATCATTTCCAAAAAGTATATAGTGATGATCATCAACTATGAGACTCGTACAAGGGTGGACATATTCGAGAAAATAATCATGGCTTGAACATAAAATTATAATCACTTCCCTTATTATTTTTAAATGGCTTACCGGTTTAATTACAAACAGCTGTAAATTCTGCAAAAGCTTTTCATGGACCTGCATGAATTTCCTTTCTTAATGACGGCAGGTGTAATTAAAAATTCTGACAAATGTATTCCATTTCGAGACAAAAACTTTTTTCTGGAGGTGCTGTTGCGCTGGCTTTAATGAAACTCATTCACTTACTAGATAATAATAAAATCCGCGGGCTTTTCGACCAAAAAGCGCCATCTCCCTAGACTATCGGGCCTAAGCTGTCCTAGATCCCTCACATGAGAACGCGGGATAATAAGGTTGCACAAGAACTGCTTAATCGCGGAGCGAGCGAGAAAACGTAATTACGCGACGCTTATCACGCGAGGAATATGAGAGGATATTTGTCATGGAGCGTGTCCCGCCGCAAATGGTGGCTGAGGGAAGTTAACGACAATACTCCTCTTGGAAGAGGAAATTCAAATAATTTCCAAGCGGACATAGAAAAAGTTGAATGTTTAAAGTCGCTTAAGATAGCCAACGTACGAAAGATAATGCGTAGAGCTTATTAAACTTAATGGTATAGCATTAAAGTAGACTTAAACCCTCATCCCCCTTAACCCACCGCTCCTCGGTGATGCATTAAGTATTCGACCCCCAAGGCCTGGTGAGTCTGAGCTCCTCTTGTCTCCTTCCTTAACGTTTTTTCCCCTCGATGGAATAATTTCGATCCACTGGAGGAGATAACCTAAATGGTGTAGTGTGAGAGAGTAGGCCCACCCACCTCCATCAACCCTCCTAAGCCCTCCTCTCTACAATTCATTCCTTAGCCGTCCTGGGCCTTATTAATACACAACGTTATCGCTCACCATTCTCCCCAGCAGCCATTCCGACACGACTTCTAAAGATACCGTGGACCAACCTACTAAAACCTCAAGGCAATGGCTTTTGTCTCACTACGACAATGGATCCAGACAAAAGCCTCAGCCGTCCCCGTTGTTATGGAAACACTTAAAATAGAGGGCTGGGGGGATGAGAAGGCAGCCGGGGTAAGGGAATGGGGCCTTTATCTCCGAGGTCGAAGGAGACTTCTGGAGAGATACGTGGGAGGTACATACATATATACATATGAGCCGCATATATATATGTAATCTTTCCAGACGTATGCATCGGAGTACATGCCCACTGTCCCGTCATCGAAATATGGAACAATGCCGACGTTGAGGGCGGACGTAGCGAATGTTATTGTATGCACAGTGGGTGGAATGAGGAGTGCGAGTGACGAGTGTCTGGGCGGGAGGCGAATGAACAGGGATATTTTTTGGGAGGGGGGACCACAGGTCAGAACCCAGTCGGGCGTGGTTATTCGTGGGCAAATGTATGGCAGACAAAAGGAATCAGTGCATTTGGAAAGGTTCCTCGGGAAGATTTTTCTTTTTGTTCGCCTGAAGGGGCGGGAAAACCAATTCAAATCATTGTGACAGGAAAAGAAAGACGAATTATTTATTTCATTTGATATTTTGGACAAGAAAATATATCTAAAATCAGACCAACTCGGGGGAATTGATAGGGAAATGGTGATGCATCATTACAGGGCGATTTACTTTGGTCCCATTAGTTGATCACAAATGACGCGATTGAAATTCGCGCGATTCCACTCCATCTAATACACGACAACGATGCGAGTATAACTCGGAATTGAGACCTCGTATGGCTGAGGTTTGTATGAAAATCTGCATGGACGATATGAGCCGTTTCGGGCATTAGCGAAAATATCCTGGATGAATGTCTTGCCACTGAGATGTACATATACAAAAATCCTCCACATTTACTAATCAAAATCCCAGGATATTTGGCTAATGGTTACGAACATATTTACAAAGCTGGCGTCATTCTGGTTACAACGGTGTATATCAAACCTCTATTGCATAGTTAGTTTCAGAATTAGCCGAGGTTTACAAATTTTACAACAGTGCGTGTAAAATTCAACACAGAAACAATTTTTTTCCTTTGGTATGTTAAAAATATGTTTTACTAACTTATATCAAAATCTTTTATCTCTACAATAAATATTAAGAGAATGGTGATGTTATAAATTCGGGCCATCGGGTTTTGAGCGCTGAAAATAGTGGCTTTTTTCAAAACATACATAGTAAAAGTGTAGATAAGGATAGAAAAAATTATTTACACAAATCATTAAACGTAGAAATGACCATTCTATCGTACGCATTTTATTTCGTTAAAATCGGTTGACCATACTTGAAGATACAGCGTCCTAAACTCAACGGACTCGACTTATTTAATGGACAGTACATGTACAAAATACCTTGCAAGCCACCTTTATGGGGCGTAGCCCGGAGTGATTTCACACTAGACGTGCAGCACTCATCCCATTCCAGATCAAACTTCGTGTATTCCCCCGGCCTCCAGGCGCAGGACAAAAGCAATCTGGAGGGTAATGCGCGATCAAACCAGAATCTAGGAGAGAGCTACGAAGACGAGCATGCTAATATGCAGTACAATCGTAAGATTACCACCAAGACTTTGAGGTGAGACGCATTATCCAGTCTGTCAACTCACGCAATTGAACTGCCTTGGTACGATAATTATCGGTACAAAATGATTTATTTAATTTTTATTTTTTTGAGTAGTTGAATATAATTACACTAAAATTCAAAATTCTTAAATATATACAATAGATCCTCAATATAATAACAGGTATAGTCCTGTAAAGCTTATGGCTTGTCAGCAGGTGCTGTTTTTAATTAATAAATAAATTCACAACATTTATCAGTCAGAAAACAAAAAATTGTTAAAAACCTAAAATGTAATAAAAACTCATGAATATACACAAAGACGCAATTAAAACATAAAATCAAATAGTATAAGAACATTTTTTTTCTAAACAAAACAAATTCATACAAATGTAAACAAAAGTACGAATGAAATTAAAAAAAAATCAAATACAACATTGATCCGTCAGAAAAAATGAAAAATATCGATGAAAAACCTAAAATGTAATTGAAACATAAATATTCACAAAACTCAATTAAAACATTACTATTAAATCATAACTACCTTAGGATATGTACAATTTTTCATAATAAACAAATGCACTACATTGATTATTTAAAAGACTTATTTTAAAATTGTAAATAAAACAGATTTGACAGAATACCATATTAAGTCAACTGCATTACTGTTTATACAATAACCATTGTTTTACTTCTTTCTTTAATGATGACATTTTGTCAGTTTCATTGTTGACGATTGACTGCTAAGTCAATTAAAAATTTTAGATATGGTTGCCGATACCGAAAAGCAAGGAAGAAATAAGAGTCAAATACATAGATGATATGCTGCACATGACAATTTCAGTGTGATTGGCTGGGGATCATTTCACGTCAGGTACGCAGTACTCGTCCCAGTTGTAACTTGAACACCCTCTCCCCCGCTCCCCTGACCGCTGGAAGCGGGCCATTAAGGAGGTTCCACCGAGAAACGAAGTAAATGTCATTTTCATGGAAGTTTCAAAATAAGCCCCTCTTATTACACTCTATTGATTGCCGTTGGAAAAAATTAGGCTTTCCACGCTATATTTCTCGGAAATCGCATTTAAAAATGAGAGAATTTCTATAGGATCTTATGGCAATGCTTGCCTATGAGTAGAAGAAATGCAGATTACTATTCGAATATAAATGTCGTTTTGACAAAAAAACTGATATAAGGTGCGCCACAGTATAAGAATCATGATAGTATTGAAAAAATATACCCTTACCACGTTGGTTTAAATGATATTAACATATCTTTGCAACAAAAATAGCAGAAATCACGTAGTTACTAACATGTGGCGCTGCAGGTTGATTCCAAATCGGCAACGCTGTGCTGCTGTGCCGTGACGAAACGAGTGATTTTCGAGCAGACGGAAATTTACAATGAACTTTGTGGAGCTGGATTTTTTGTGCATTGACGCTAAATTTAATACATTGACAAAAAAGTAGTGGAAATTGTCGTTGTTCCGGTAATGTTGTCCGGGTTCCCTCGGCATGGCAGGAAATTGATAGCTTCCAAGGAAACGAAAGTTATCAGAAGATATGTTATAATACTCACGGGTATTTATATAAATGAATACATAAATACAGTAATGTATTATACAAATATATATGTATAATATTAACGATTTCCTGGAAAGCAGTCACTAACAAACTCAAACACACGCCAACACGAGAGCAGGAAAACAAGTGAACGCAGTAATTGAGCAATGTTGCACTTACAACTGTTGCCAAGTCGTCCTAACACATGATTTTTACCCATTATATTTAAATAAGGAGTTACATTTCCATGTAAATATTTTGAAACTTATTTTTAAATTATAGAAAACATTTCAGATCACGAAATAGCGGTGATGAGCTCAAATTTATTGTCAGAGCAATTAAACGTGGCAACGAGTTGCCAGCCAGAAAGCGAGATCAAAATAAGCTACTGATGAGTTTTAAAAATTGTTTCCCACTTTTAAGTGCTTCGATACAACTTATTCACAAAGTTTTTAAGCATTGTTTGAATACTATAGGTGACTACGTAAGGTAATGTTTTTTTAATCGACTTCTTAAAACACTTAAGAAGATGGATTTTTCACCGGCTTTTGACGCACCGAGCGGCAGAGGAACCTCCTTAAGCAGTCCGCAGAAAACGGAAAAACAAAAAAAAAAAGAAGAACGCTGCGTTGACAAACTCGCTAACGTGCCGTTCACGGTTATAGATACTATCGATAGCAAGTATTACTATGATGACTTTTTAATGCTCATTCATGCAGAAACCAAAAAATTAGCAACATTTTAAGTGGAATGAGGTGATAGAAATAATGATGGGTCACCTAGCGCAAGTACAAAGTTTATTCAACTCAGCAAGGAGGGAATTTTGATAAAAAAGGTAAATCGCAATCTAAACATCATGAATTTTGTGTGCGGACACGCTGATTTTTAAGAAAATGGAAATATCTCGCCTACATCTGTCAGCTCGAACCATCTAACTCGTTACGGTACAAACTGATAAAAAATATCTCAAAAAATTATTTTAAGTTAATTCGAAATTTCAGACCCCGGCCGATAAAAAAAGAATCCCGAAAGATTGTACAAGCCTTTCGCAACGCACAGAAGGCCACGTACCTCTACGCATCATCTTTATTTGTTTGCTCTGAGGTGTTGGATGGCAATACGCATTCGTGCGAGAGGAAGAGAAAGATGGACGGAAAGAAAAATGTCGATCTCTTTCTTCCTCTTGGTATTTTTCCTTCCAAAAATCAACCCTCCCCCGTTTTCCCAACCTCGACCTCTCCCACCCTCCATTCCCACTCCAGATGTTGCTTAGAAAATAGTTTTTCGGACTTTTCATTTCCGCCGGTAGTCTCCGATGTGAAGGGGAGGAGGGTGGGCTGTGGGGAGAGGGAGGAACGTGTTCAGGGGTGTAAGGGAATGTTTTTTGGAAGCGCAAAGGGAGAGGAGGTTTGGGGGGTTGCCGTTTGATGTGGGGGCATGCGGGGATGAGGACTGCGGTTGTCACTGTTTTCGGAGGAGAAAACAAAGGTGGACGGGTGTGAGGTCACAGACGTGAGGGGGAGGTCGGTCGCAACACGAGAAGGAATGCCTCAGATTCCACCGCTGAAAATTCCTACGGCGACGTCATCTGGATTCAATTGTTTTTCTCCTCCTCCAGTGGACTGGGGAGGAAATTCCCTGGAACTCAAAACGTGTTTACGTGTTCCCAACAAAAGATTGGAAAATAATACCAAGATAACTTAGCTTCCGCTAATTTTTTTTCCTTTCCTCCCATAACATCTTTTTCTACCCATTTTTCCCCAACCCCATACCACTTGTCCATCTGCTAGGGAGGAACAGGGGTGGGTTGGTGCCTTGAACGTTCTCCGGAGAATGTAATGATGCCTCATCTTTGCTTTTCCTCCGTCTCCTTCCATTAGCACTAATGTATCCGACGGGAACTTTTGTGAACGTTGCGAAAAAAGAACGAAGCGGTGATAAAAGTGATGCCAGTTTCGAAACTAAGAGAGAGAGGCTAGAATAAAATTCTGCGGCATGGAAAACAGAGCGATGGCGTTATCGTATGGACTCTTCATGGAAAGAGGGTCGCGCATAACCGCTATTACTTTTTTCAGAATTTATTTGGCCCGTCGCTGGCTTTTTTTTACAAGACGTTGACGAAGTTAGGAGGAAGGGGTCCAGAGAAAAATTTTGCTAAGTTTTGATGATATTCTCAGAGTCTCTGCACTGCGTTCCAAAGTTGAACTTGGGACAGATAATGCATTTGTATGCAACTTATGAACTTATAAAAAGTGAGGTCGAATTTCACTGATCTTAAAGAAAATGTCAGTTGCAAGTCCTTGTATTCGCACAAACATCACGAAGGTCAACTCCAATCTAGGGCAAAATGATAAAGAAAAACCGAACTTGTCGACTTCAGTTTGCTTTCCTTTCTGTAAGTCATTCATCTGCTTTTTACGTATCCAATGACTATGTAGCAGTAACTATTCGACAAAAAATATTCCATGATTAAAACCCTCCCCCCATGAGAGGTAATCATTAAAATGACGTCACAGAGCAGTTTTTAAAAGTTTAAATCATAAAAATATGTTCTGATTCAAATTTTATACTGTTTCCAAGTTTCATCCATACTTAATGGCACTATTTTTAAGGCTATAGTTATTTTTACGGAGAGATGGCCATGTCAAATTCATGACAAAATGGTCAAAATATCGTCATTTTATAATTATTTTAATGTTCGTTATTAGAAATAATAACCTATCAACCGTCGTCGCTTGGAAAACAAGTGCCCATGAATTTTTAACCGCAATCCGCTATTCTGGGATAAAGAGGACGCCACTCTAATCAATATTTCCATTAAATAATTTTCTTGAAGCCGACAGAATGATTATGGGCGTTCAGAATTTCGGGAAAGCAAATCTCCGGTAAAATTGCCCCTATTTAAGTCCTTATAAACCCTTATTTGGACCTCTTTTCCGCTTTTAATTCCACACCACACTCCGCGTTTCCCAAACCTGCTTCAACGGACCACATTTAGAAATATCCACATTTTTTCCTCTCAAAGACTGCCGACGAAAGAACCTCTAATTTTATTGACCCGCAATGCAGAATCTCGCCTCGGGCAATCCCTCTAAAGTCGGGCTGCTTCCATAGCAAGGCGACGCTCATACGCGGCCTTGCCCTCTAACCATTAACCGGTGGCATTCTGCGCGAACTCAGATGCAACCACTCACGAAATTCTCCCGGGTGATGTTCACATTACACAAGTTTCTCTGTTTATCCAAGGGAACATTGGATCGAGAACGCATTTTTGTAATAAAAAAATCCAAGCCCAGAAAATTATTTATGAGAATTCTAATTAAAGGCATGAAGAGATTAGAGACAGCCATATATCAGCGAATTTAGAGAATCGGAAATTATCAAAACTAAACGTGCATTATGTTTGAGGACGAGTGCCTGAAGTATATCCACCTCAATTTAGGACGTCTAGGTTGAGTTGGATATGATGTCTCACAGGAGATAGGAGTTTCATGCAACGAAATTGAGCGCAAAAATCTCACAAGGCCGCTTTACATGGTAAATTTCATTGTGCAAACATATGTATGAATTCATTCAGAAGTAAAATCGTACTGTGATAAGCGGCAAATTGCATGATTGCTTGAATTACAGAACAGAAAATAGAACCTGCTCTATTTCCATTCATTTTCTCGTAAAATTTATGATACATTCGTTTGTGCCATAAAATGTACCAAGTCAAGCTGCCTTTACATCCACATATATATTGCACCCTGCAAGGGACCTCCAGGGCGTGTGGCAGAGGGGCGATCTTTAAACCAACATGTATTACTTCACATCCTATTAAGTTAATGAAACTATGACCACTATTCCCTCATTAAAAACCTGAAAATATTTGTCTCAATTGTTTTTCCCTTCTTTCCCTCAGTATATCAGCGAAAGTAGTTAAAACACTGCTCGAGAACGAGGCAGCAATTATGGAGTTAATGAGTCGATAGGTGTCCAGTAATATAGTGTCTAATATTGCCATACTAGAAACCGATTTGGTGGCCAACTCTCCGAGGCTTATTCATCCGATACTAGTAGTGGTAGAAAGATTCTGTAATGGACACCCGACCATTATCCATTCTTTCCCATTGCCGTGAAATAGTTATACATCGAGGTTGTTTCGAGAATTGAATTTTGCTGAAAAGAACATCGATCGCTACATATTTTGCTTTATTCGTTTTCTCTCCTGATACGTCTAAATGAAATTCGAGGTCGGGAGAGTAAGAGGCTGAAGGAAGTAATAAGGGGCGATAGGTTGCTCAAGAATGTGATAAGAGGGAAGGATGTTGGGCAAGCTGGGATGAGGATGAGAAAATGAATAGGTTTCATGGACAGGATGAAGCAGGGTGGATCGTATGCATGAGGTGAGAAAGGATATACCAGAGCGAGATAGGCCCCTGAAATTGAATAAAATCGGGAGGAGATTCCTTGACATTCAACAAATCCTACCTTCACCGGTAGAATAAATTTTAAAAAAATTATGATTTCATCTAGAATGACATCAAGTGCGATATATTTGGTGTAATAAATGCAAATGTACACTTTAGTGCTTAATGGGGATCCACAGTCATTAAAAGATACACATTAAAATGTCATAATTTTATTCAAAACACAATACACTAGCTTTAATAATTAATTGTTGTCATCTTCAACACCTGGGACATAAGAATAATAATAAGGGACATAATAAAAGACATAAGTAGGAAAACAAAATTGCAAATATATAAAACAATTATTCAGAGTATACTCCTTTACGGAGCAGAGACATGGGAAATGACCAAAAGGGATAGGCAGAGACTGGAGGTCGTAGAAATGGATTTTCTAAGAAGAAGCAGCAGAAAATCTTAACTACAAAGAATAAGAAATGAAAATATAAGAAAAATTATGCAAGTAGAAGAAAACATCATACAGGCAATAGAGAAAAGACGGCTAAAATGGTATGGACATGTAAAAAGAATGGAGGAGAAACGTTGGCCAAAAAAGATATTAAATTGGCAACCACCCGGAAGGAGGAAGAGAGGACGACCACCAGAAGACTGGACAAAGCAAGTCACCCAAGATATGAAAAGGAGACAGTTAGAGAATGAAGACTGGAGAGACAAGGATGCTTGGAGAAGAGGATGCGAGAGACGGCCGACGGCTGTATAGAACTCTCTTATATATATATATATATCTTCAACACCTGGGTTGTGATTTTCGTTTTATATTGTCTTTAAAGTTCTTTTTAAATAACGATCGTTGATTATGTTTCACTTTGTTCCGTTTACCTCGCAGTTACCAAATTTGTTTACATCTTCAGCATCCCTCGAGCTTTCTCTGAAAAGACGCGTCCTGAAGTCATATTCGCTCGTTTTTAAGTTATACCTCCTATCAGGTATGATAATACGATTTAATATATCCTGAGACAGGAATCTGAGCAGTAAGCAGTTGAGAAATTCGTCATGGATGGAAAATTTTATGTGCCCCGAGGAAGAAAATTATGATCTCGTCGAGCCATGCAGTAAATTGATCGTTGGAACCGTCCGTAATTAGCTGCCATTCATAATAGTGAAGATTGCAGCTTGATGGCACCAACGGGCGAGCCTAATGGTTGAAAAAAAATAGGACGAAGTAATGCGGATGGAACTATGAGCGAATGAACGTGCATGAAAAGTTAAGGTTGGACATGCACTGCTGCTCACAAGCATCCTAAAATAATCGCACGGAATCCATCGTGGAATCGGAGCGTGGAGCTGGAGATGGATAGCTGAGGAATTGCGGTAACCTACGTCAAAAAGATGAGATTTGCCACAAGGACGCAATAGGACAATAACCTTTCTTAGTATACAACAGTTAACAGATTCAAGGCGTTCACTAAAAGGGGGGACGAAGTTCAGATACATTACCGCATTCAATGCCGAGGGGTGGAAATCATCGCTAAAGTTTTGATCGTCCATCACACGAGTAAACTGGAACGTATTAAACCATTATGAGCACTTAGAAATTTACAACGCAATTCTGATTCCTTGTAAAGGTTGTACTAGTTGCTACCATAATAATTGCGATATATGAGTTCTAGGATACTGAATAGGTTTTTTCAGTAGTGTTAAATATCTTAATATGATTATTAGATACTAACCTCGCATGCAATCTTCGGCATGATATACTCTTGTATGATTTTGTACCTTGCAGAGCTATTTATCTGTCGCATTAATAAAACTAACCAGTAGTTTATCCTGAGTAGTCTAGTGCATGGTAGCATGTTCGTCTACGTATTACTCTCCTGTTTTTTTTTACTTTTTAATTTTTTTAAATATTATTTATTTATTTTTTTTATATTATAATTAATTAATAAATTACTTATTACCAGTATTCGTATCTTAAGTAGTACACTGCATGGTAGCATGTTCGTCCACGGAGCACTCTCCTAGTTTCTGGTCTGACTGCGTACCGTTGCCCTGACTGCTTTTGATCTGCGCCTGGCATTCGGGGGAACGTTCGCGGTTCTGATTTGAACTGGTATGAGTGCTGCATGCCTGATGTGGAATCACCCCGTGCCACACACCCTAGAGGTGGATTTCACGGAATTTCGTAGATGTAGATGTAATGTTTCGAAAAATTTCACACCATTAAGAAAACATATTTTCTCTGCCAATCATGAAGCCACCATACCAAATATCATGCGTAAAAGTGGTTATTTTAAAGAACCCTTACAATTGGAACTATTCAATGTTTTGGGAGAATTTCATTTAAATTTCACTTCGTCTTGCCATTTTTTAACGAAAATCATGAAGTAAATCCTTCATTTGATTGACGCCATCAGCAAGAACTTCCGACGCCAACTTGTAAGAAAGAGAGCAGAATCTAAACTGCACGAGACCAGTGACATCGTTAAAGCAAACCCCTCTACTTCCCTGTCTCCTAAATACAGGAAGCGTTAGAGTTGGAACTGACCGAATTCCTAACGAAGCATACCCATGCGTGGTAAACAGAGATAAAATGTGGCAATTGCTATGAATGGAATTGCAGCCTCACTTGACAGTCAAAGACGATTTTACATATTGATTTTAAAATGCTAAAATATAGCAAATTTGAATACTTGTTTACGTCGCATCTGAAATACGGCCAGTGACTTGGTATTCCTGTGCCAGGCAGCGAGTAATATTAGCTATATTAGCTAGCGTACTCATGGTTTTTAAATAGCTCTATATAGAATGTATTTAATTTACAGCACCTGTCGTTTAATTACATCAGTTTTCAGCTGGAATCTAATGCCTTGACCCAAAAAAATCTCAACTCGTAACCAAATAGCCAACGTTTCCATTACAATTTGAAATCGGGGTGCCATGGATTGATGACAGGCGTAACACCGAAATATATTGTGTGGTATTTTGTTAAACCACCTGCAACTACACTTAGTAACCCTGATGATGATTTAAAAATACAATGGAAACACTGAATACCTGGTACTGAGTTGAGATTTTTGGACCAATACCTCGGCAAATAGTACTAAATCTACATATTACCCTGCGAGCTACATCAAGGGTGATTGGCAGGGAGTGGGTTCTCACCAACATGCACTACGACGTACAAGTAACTTTCACTAACAAGCGCAGTACAATTACTGCGCTACCAATGCTACAGAAATCATTTGTATTGATGTACTTTGCAACTGAGTAAACAAGATACAATTTTGATACAGGGGTTATGCGAAACGGGATGATTGCACTGTGTGGCAGATTAAGAAACGAGCATTAGGCATCGTATCAACTAATCAGCTTCACGACCTGTCGGCTAACCTTCATTTAAGTCTCACTGGCAGCCATCATGGTCTCTTATCGATTGCAGGAAAAAACATTTTTAACATATCTGTTCTGCAGTCTATATCTCTAATTTTATTTTCATCATCTGATCTACCATAATGTATTAGAGTTTGTCATATATTAATAAATTCGTTCAAAAAGAAATTTATTTTGTGTTTACATAAAATGTATCAATTTTTAATTGACGGTCTTAAATTAAAAATTGCCATTTCAATCGTTACAAAAGTTCAGTAAGACTAACGAGACTATCGTGCCGACCTTTCACGTATCATGCTGATCTTCTCTGTATGCACTCCAACTAAATACTTAATTCTAACTCATGAGGATCCTAAATACTGGCAGAGTATTCCTAGTGGATCCCTGTCAAGGCGGATGATTTTTTCTCTGTGGAAATTCGCACATATTCCTAGTAGAGTCTACCAAGGAAAAGTAGCTGACTTTATCATTTCACTTGCCAAGGATATTTTTGACAATGGAAATTAAGTTGTATGGTCGAAAAGCACTATGGAATTGAGATAGAATGGTATTATGGAGTAAGGCAGCATGGTCCACAACAAAGGCGAATCATTAATTTTTTTCTGAAGTTGCACGAAAGCACAACAAATATTGCGTCTATTTTCAACACAGGATTAAATATGCCTTATCAATCTGGGTGGCTTTATACCCGGTATAATGAGCTCCTTAAAAATTGTTATAGAGCCAAATTGAGCTCAATATCCCAGTAACGTAGTATAATCCAGTATCACTGACTACAGCAATTTGCTTACCCTTACAAAGTGGGGGAGGCGGCATTGTTACTTTTTCGATAGCCCTTCTTATAGATAGACTTTCTTTAACGAAGTCCCAAGAACTAAGCGGATATATATTTTTACAGCAATCCAATTAAATTTCACCAATTGGATCCCAAAAATTTTGCAAATTATTTTAATGTGACCCAAACATTTTCGAATAGAATTTCTCCATCATTTTTCCTCTCATTCTTCTGCAACTACGCTACATGAACCCAGCGTATTTTATCAGATAATCCCGCATGCCTACCACTGCAATGCGTTTGACCCAAAAAATGATCGGAGATTGAATAGCGTGTACAATCAAAGAAAAATGCTTTTTTATATCATAGAATGTGTATGGTTCTTCTCGGATAAACTCCCTCCTCGTAGCGGAGAACTCTTGTCGCTGATAAAACTATCGTAATAATTTTCCAGGGCAAAAACTGGAATATTCCCGCCGAGCTATAATAGGTCTAGTCAATTTAACGGATAATATCCTTTCTCTTCCTCGAAAAGGCAAAAGCTTTGGAGCCGGTTGGTGTAGTTAAACCTAACTTTCAGCGGAAGTAAGTTGATTTTGCTCCATAAATCTGGAATGGTGAAGAGTTTTTCGTTACTCAAGAGAGACTCGTTCATATTTTTGTCTCCGCGCTCTTCCGCCAATCAAAGCATTTTGTATGGAAATCACTATCATGCCGTATGATGAGAATTTTAAGATGATTTGAATCCTCACATTTGCAAAACAATTGGGGATTACTAACATTTTTGAGGTAGATTTAATCATAACTAAGATTGGAGAAACAGGCGATTCTTTCTTCAACACCACGAGAGAATAGGGATCAGATACTTTGCAATTAACACTGGGTGATTAAATCTGACGATGATGTTTTTTTTAAGTATGGCAATCGATAAGCTCGGTAAAATATAGTGTGGAATGATAATACGCTTTATTTTTTTAGCCCGATAAGACAGGTTGTGCGAGTAATTAGTTACAATCCCAAAACAATGTTTCTCAAACCATAGATGCCATTTTTCAAATTTTCACACTGGTACTATTTCAGATACCACCAACCTATTTCAACAGATTTTTAAAATGATAATTCAGATGAAAATATGTCATTTGTAACGATGTAGTTTAATTTGATGTGAAAAATTTTTATCTACGTAATTATCATGTAATTTTTATTGTATAAATTTGGTGTATGGTGTATTTAATGTATAAATAAAAATCCATTTAATATCTACAGATATAGTTATTTAATTATCATTTAAAATAATTTTGCTTGTTAAGTTATTCTTTCACAATTTGTTAATTTGTTTATTTTTTTATTTGAACTTATCTTACATTTATATTTCGTCAGACCATATGGTCTGTCGACGGGACATACATAATAATTGCATAGAACACAATAATTTATAATAGGTTATGAATATGCAGCTCAGGCTCATTATGGTTGCCTAGCAACACGAATTGTAAACGATCAACAACGAATTCAGCAAAATATAATATAGTACAACATAAACCATAGAAACTCAATTTTCATTCGAAGATAAAATAATGTGTGATCTGAAGTAAATTAACAGAGTAAGTTAGGTATTCATTAGTTACAGTTTTAAGTAAGTGACATATCATGAAGCATGTGATTATGTAAGATTTTTTTGACAGCAGTTTAGATAAGTATTTTTTAGTTTAGATAAGTATTTTGACATAGTTTAGCTAAGATTAATTGTGCTCTCTTGACATAAATTATCGATGTCTTTGGAGTATTTATTTATAAGTTTGCGGACAGGTATTGATTTTAATCTCCTATCCGTAAACAGTATACGCTTTTGGTACAACTACATAATTGCATCTCAAACTATATTTGACATCCAGAACTTGTGTATTGGTTACAAAAATAATTCTTGCATATAATATTCATATAAGCCATATACTTGGGGGAAAGCACATCATAAGTTTTGTACATATTGATATTAGATATCCGTTTACTAAGGTTATTAGTACACACAGATCCAAACATTATAAACCCCATAGCTTTCCTTTCAATTCTACTAATCTTATCAACATGACAGTCAAAGTTAAGGCTCCATGGCTCAATTCCATTATCATGTAAAATTGTTATCATATTATTATGTATATTGTTTATAATAGTGTATACTCGACACTGCTAGTGACACCCATACCCGGTGTTACACTTTTGTCGACCGCACAGCGACGGCCACACGATTTCCTTTTCTTTAGACGACCTCATAGATTCTTAGGAGAAGTAATTCGCCCCCAATTTTCTCAGGAGATTAAGCCTTTTCTTTAACCCACGCTAGAATAGGCCTTTCCGATGACCCTGGAGCGACACGAGGGTTGAAAGGAGACTCCCTCACTCACACACTAACACACGCTGGACCCCGTCTGCCACGAAGGCTTTTATCTCCTCAAACCCTGCTCCGCGTTACGAGTCCTGTTCGCCGGATCGATGCAGTGGGATGAGATGCCCTGAGGGTTTGAAAAGGGACCGCTCAAGGGAGAGCGAGGGGGAGGGACGTGTGTTTTTTGAGGGAGGGTCTCACCGAGGCGACCTCAAGAGGTTAGTGGCACATAAACCACCTCATCCGCAGCAGCCAGGGAGACGGAAAGGGAGAGAGGGAGGGGAGGAAAAAAATATATAACGGGTACGAGACTCCCTTCTCAAAACGGATACGGAAAAGGGTGCGATAGGAAGAGGGTTTCATACGCAACGGGAAGTCTGTCGTTGGCCAGGTGGGTAAACGATGCATTTAAGGGGTTCCAATATTATAGGTTTGCTTTAATTCTCTAGGCCCGCTATTCGCTATGTGGGGCGACAGCTTGGTGACCGAATTTCCACTTTGCTTTTCACTACTAGGGCAGATGCGCGAGTGAAAAGGGTACTCGTGGTACTGATGAAAAAAGTAAAAGGCTTTCACCTTCAGCAAACTATTATCGAAGAAGCTGCCCTATATATTTTCGAGGTATAAATACGGGGAAATGTCACTTTTACATCTACATCTACGCATGGGCGTGTGGCGAGGGATGCTAGGTCACCAGCCATGTAAAGGTGTAAGTTTTTGGAAATGAAATGGTGGCATGTATTATGGGAGTGTATTTAGTGGAGCTCAGTTTTTATTGTGGTCGCTTATTGTTCGCGGAAAGAAAGAGATTTTGTACCTATCTGTTCGGCAGTGTATCTTTCTTATTTTATCTGTCAGATCTAGAGCTGTAATGAGGAGTCATGATAATATTATCTATGCCCCTCTGAAAAATATCAGTTCTGAATTTATCAAGCAGCCTAAACCTGGCGTGCAGTCTCCGAGTCTCTAGGGGCTCCCACTTTAATCCCTCTGGAAGTTGTGTAACACTGGGTATGCCAGGTTGAACTATTTTGCATTGGTTTCATATTATTACTAAACCTTCTCTCCGATCACGAAATTTCGCATGTATTAGTTTTCTGCTTGTAATACCTCCTATAACACATCAATTAGTAGAATTTATTTAACTATTTAATAATATTATCCAGGTCCCGGTACTCTATGCGTGCTTGCTAGCCAACGCAGAACTCTTCATTTTCAGGTTTCACAGTATATAGTTCAATTGACCGCGTCTAATGACCTGGGAACGTGCGACGTTTGACCTTGAACTAGGGCAATCTTTGCATGCTTGTGTGGAACCACTTCGTTGCATACATCCTGGAGGGAACTTGTTTTAAACTTAGTGTATGTAGATTTAGCATAAACAATTCTCCTCTCAGAACTGTATGAGGCTTTGAGGCACTCCTCCATAATTAATTATAATGACAGAGTTAATCAGCAGGTAACTACAATTAAATCCGATACTGGTAGGATTTCTCATAAATATCTCCACCAAAGCCAATATTCCGTCCTCTTGTTGGATATCCTACTCAAACCACAGACCTACCAGAGTCCTTCAATCTCAGATTCGTCACAGTTACAATGTATGTGTTAAATGGGAAGTATTTGCGAAAACGTATTTTCAAATAAAAAATGGGAGATAAATCGAAGCGACTCGGTGATAGTGAGTAGCAAAGGGCCAAACCTTGGATGTTAACAGTGAACGCCGTTCACTCACCCGTCGGTCGCCTCCCCAAAAATCCAATCCAATCCAAGCCGTTCACTCACAGCACAGGACCCAAGTTACCTGAAGGAGTGGCTCAAGGTTATGAACATCCTTCAGTACTGGGTTCAAATTTCACGGTCCATATCCGCTCAAAAGTCTTAAGGTAGTTTCAGCAAAATAATTTTACCTAGAAATCAATGAATTTGGTCTCATTTTAAAGAAAAATATATCACCCTTCCATTGAAATTAAAAATTTAACCCCTTACTACATTACTTTTGGAGATATTTGCCAAAAAATACCAGCCCTTTTATATCGGAAATGGTACGTGTATGCACTCCAGAGAGACCTAATATATTAAAAATGAGGCATTCCCTACACTTAATTCTCGTCAAAAATCGACAGTGAGCAGTTTGTGTGTTTTCTCAGCTACCTTTGAAAATAAATCATATTGTCACCGCATTTAATTCTTCGGGATCACAATAAACCTTCCGTTTTGAAGGAGTATCAAACGTACCGCGTGAAAAAAATGAGTCAAGTTAAAGACGTATTTTCATATTTTCATTTGATTACTTACCATTTCTGTCATTTGAAACTATTTTATTGTACCATTAATAATGCAATATTTAATTCGTTTGACTCACAATTGGTGAAGTTAAAACGTATGTAGGCATCGAATTTGGTCTCTATAATTATTAGGGAACTATCTCTCTCGCACTACCTTAAGCTCACATTGCTGGATTCTCAAAACATTCACCGATCCTGACGAATAAGCCATGTCATGCATGTGACGTAAATCCAATCAATTACCAGGAAATAACACGGGAGTCGGAGGCAAATAAATAAACGAGACGGAATTAAAGGAGATAAAGAGCGAGGCCCGAAGGTCTTTCGGTTGACGGAGCGTGGCGCATCTGCCGTTTTTTCCCGGGGGAGAGAGTGCTTGTGTGTTCGAGAGGAGATTGGTAAGGACGGCATTTGTGGTGGGAGAGCGGCATCATTTGGGCGACAGGGCGCCCGCATCCCGTCCCGTCGCGGAAGACAAACACGCTTCGCCGTGTCGCTCCAATGCGAATGTGGGAGCATGCTCTCTGAGATAAGGGGAGCGACGGCGCTGGAAATAAATCCGGAGGTTAAGCGCCGACGGATTTCCTTCTTGGCAATCGGGGGGTCGGCTGGCTCACCCCGATCGCAAGACGACCACGAGAGGCGAGCGGTGTTGTCCCGGGAGGATTCGAAGGTGAGGGGGGAGGGCACAGAGAGACGTCCAGCACATCCAATGACCACGGATCTCGAGTGTTGGATGACGTAGGTAGAGGAGGTATCCTAGGGTTTCAGGTTCTAAAACAGCCAATGTAAGATATCAGCGTACAACGTAAGACTTTAATCTCAAGATGAAAACAACGTCCGCTCCCGAAGAGATACTCAAAACACTTGACGTTTTTGCTGCCAGGCCGGCGTGAGACGGACTCTGCTAGCGTGGCCGCGGAGATTTCCTAAATAAACCACCTCTATTTTAAATTGTTCATTGATGGACGCGAGTAGAACGTTTAAGAAGTCAGATTAACTAGAAGTAATTTAAATTTTTTTCTGTAAGACACTGTCCCTGGCGTTACTATATGGAACTCCTTCATAATGAATGAAAAGGCACCTAATTATGATTCCTCACTTTATTTGAAGCAAAACCCTTTATCATGCATCACTATGATGACGTGATATGCTGAAACCTAGATCGTGTTGCTTCAAATGAAGTGTGGAATCTTAACTAGGTGTCTTTTCATTCATTAATATTTTTTCGTACAATTATTTTGAGCGAATATCAGGGCTTTAAAAGTTTACTTTTGTTAAAATGGCCACGAGAATGGAATCAAATGTATAAACCATTTTCGGCACAAAAAAATCAGGAAATTTTCTAGAAATTGCTTCAATTGAACCTTAATAATAAGTAAAGTGGATACAGGAATCATTCGTTTTTACAGCACCTGGGGGCAATTTTAATATTTACCCTCAACCGAGATATTTTCCTCGTCACCTAGCATTTGGTAAAGTACATGAGAATTTCAGCAACTTAAGTCAACCAACCACAAGATAAGCCCGTCTATAAAGCTAATGATATATACCTTCGTTAAGCGAATGAAAGGCTCTTGATTTCAACCTTGGACCAAGAGAAATTTTTTTTCAATGACAGACGAAATTTCCAAAGGTGTACGAACTTCCTCGTGGTGAACGAACTTTTCAATGGCAGACGAAATAGCTACTTTCCTCAAACGAAGAGGCAGCAGTCACCTTCGACGAATGGCAAGTTGGCTCTCGAATTTTTCAACATCAATTTACCATTAAAAAATACATGCGATACCTCACACGCATAGCCTCATTTATCCGCACTTTCAAGAGATGGAGAGAGCAAGGAAAAGCGGGAGAAAAATAAGCATTTCATCTCTCTGAGCTCTTTGATGACTGTATCTCGGGGAGCTTTGCGGAATCGTATTTTATCTCCTCTAGTTATATACGGCTCTTGTAGAGAGGTTGCGGTGAGAACCAAGGGGAGCAAACGAGGAAATTCTCGTTTGGGTGGAGAAGGACTGGTAGAGAAAGATTGGAGCGAGTAGAGTTCACCGCTATCTATCCAATTCCAACAAGCCCTTTGACTCACTACAGGTCCCAGCGCGGGTTGAAAGTAAGGGAGAAGGAAAGGACCTGAACTGTCGACTTCAAAAAAGAAATTCCTCCCCGCATTGCGTTATGCTCTCGTTATGAGCACACTTCAAAAATTTCTACCATCGTCGAAGTGAAATAAAAAATGTGAAACTTCGTCATCCTAGCCAAATGCCGATACTTATGCAAATTCCTTTTCACCCTTGCATTAAATTAATGCTTTCTCATACTTTATGAAAAAATAATTTAACCCACGAATTAGTCTGCGAGTATCACCTCAAGGGTCATCCTGACGACGTCAAAAATGGTACGCAAACCCCGAAATACCTGGCGAGCATACATTGTCGGAATGCGATGGTGCCGGACTCTATTCTACAAAGCCTCATTATGTTGGTAACATGAACTTTGTAGATATCATAAACTATTTACATAGGCAACATTAATCAGCACAAAAATCACCTGCGAAATATCTTAATGCGGCAATTTTGGTCATGAAACTTTTGAAAGTGCTGGTTTAAAATAGCAACTTTTGGTGAAAAATTAAACGCATTAATAGAAGCAAAACACGCATAATTAACAATTTGCTCTGCAAGTAAACAAAAAGTTGTAATACTTCATCAAACAGCATCACCTGATAGCTGCATATGATGTAGTGCCCGTTGTTGTGAATATTCGTCCTAACCAAGCTTTTATTTTCGTTAATTTGCAAAAAACGTTCAACGTATTTTTAGAGAGCCTAAGATTAATGAAAGAGGCGATTACAGGCATAAGACCAGGGAAATAGACTACAGAACAGGTGTATCGAAATTGTCATTTTTCCATGTTCAATAAAGGAACATAACAATTGCAATATATCAGTTCTTTAAAATTCACACACTCTCTCAGTAGAGTAGAATTTGTCTTTGCGCTCAATATTTAACCAATATTACTACCTTTATTTACAACTAACCTCGTTGAAATGTCCAGCATGGTTTAGCTAAGTGCATGATTTAGTATCTTGTTGTACTATTTATTAATCGCATTGATAATACTAACCCCTGGTTGTATTTTAACGAGTGTTCTGAATGAATGTTCGTCTACATAGTACTTTAGTAACTCCAGGTTTGACCGCGCATTGCTTTCCTGAATGACTTTTGGCTTGCACCTAGGGTCTAGGGGAATATGCTATATTCTAATTTGGACTGAGACGAGTGTTGCACGACTGGTGCGAAATCACCCCGTGCCACACAACCTTGTGCTGACTCGCTCGGTATTTGGTAAATGTATATATAGATCATACGCTATGACAAATAGTTATCTTATCCCATGTTTTCCTAGTAGTCTCTCGGTAGGATCTGGAATTTATTTCGATACAAGTATCACACCAAGTAGATGACAGATTTTTACAATACCCTCTGCAAGCCTCCAGGTTACGCCAAAGAGTGCGAGTTTTCACCAACTTTCAGTATTATCTGCATAGTAGTGTAAACATCACGTTTCGCATGATTCCTGCATGACTCTCGTATCTTGATAGGTAAAAATAATTTTACGCACTGGTCAGTTCACAGCCTTCCCCCCATTCCAGCCAAACATCCTGTAATAGACCTTGGTGACTATACCTCTCCCCCATTTTATGATTACTTCCTAAAGTTCTCCTACTCCGTATTCCTACACATCTACCTCCCATTACTATAAAAACCTTCAAAATGCCTTCTTTACCTGTCAGTGAGCACCTGAAGATGATGCCAGGCATCGAAATCCGGATAGTGATATAAATTATTTACCTTTGAATTGACCAGTGGAGTGTAAAAATTATTTTTACTCATCAACATGGAGCTCCACAAAGTTGAACCGAGCTTTATTTCATTTATTGTCGCATCGTGTTTATCTATATCAATAGCTACACTAAGACAAATAGTTTCCGTGGTATCGAAAGCATACCTAGAGTATAGTGCACGGAGGAGAAAGTCACGTTTTTGACTAGTTTTAGCAGGTTCTTGGTAATGCATAATTTGTCGTTGTTTTGCTAACTTTACTGTGGTACATTTTATTGCATGTCAGTGATAACTCACCGCCTGCTGCACACCCTTGAGGTTGATTACAGGGTAATATGTAGATAACGTTTCAAGACTGCATTATGTCTATAATGATTCCAATGTGCACACTTACTGAGATGCATCACCTCTCCATCAACTAGGGACAACGAATGATCACGACTCACCTGAAAAAAATAGAGAGAACAGTATAATTATCGATTGAAAAATGACGCTACAAAAATATCTACAGATCGCTACATGCAAAAAATGCCATAGAAACAATTTATATTTACAGATTTTGTAACAGCAAAATGTACAGATGTCTATGTTCTTTTTCCTGTGAAATTTACATGAACATTTACATAATAACCTGAGAGCCGCCTCAAGAGTGTGTAACTCAGGTTTTTTTCATCAGCATGCACACCATTATAGATTTTTACAATAACGTTGCTGACAGTACGAGTATTAAACGATTTTTCCGCAACTAGATTGTATTGAGATACAAAAGTTACACAGGAAGCAGGGACTCCTGACAGTCATGCTCGTAATTTTATCCTGTGAAAGGGGTGGCTCCTGACACATCCTTCACAAGTCTTCCTTTCAAGTATGACATTTTTCATAAACTCATCGTGTTGTGCTTGAAGTCAACATCTGGAATTTTAATCACCTATTTTAATGATTCCCTCCCGCAGATATTTGAAACATGTTTTTTTCAGCCGGTGTTGACGAATTTAGTAACATGCAAGAGAGAACTTGCTGTTTCTCTCGAAAGGACGAGAAAAAACATATGCGTGCGGGCGCGGGCTCCGAGGCGAGAGGTGTCAGGCAGTTCAAACAAATGTCCTTTAATCCGGGCCGACACATATCCAAGCCAACCTCCACACCCGTTAGTGGAAGATTAGGAGCTTATTTCAGAGCGGAGAGCTGGATATGCAAATTTTTTTCCCTCGGTACTTGTTGGGTCCAAATGAATTGCTGCCGTTATATTAATTTCACCAGAGATTTCTCGTTGGTACAGAACACTAGCAAGAAGTGCCGGAAAAAAATGTTATTTCTCTAAAGGACAAAATCTTCTTGAAGTTCAGTTCAACACATAATTTAAATTTAACCACGTAGGTGTTTGCATGGTAAAGAGGTTTCTTAACCCTGATAATCGATCTTGAATGACGATATCCTGTTTTAAGCACTACTCCATTAATTGAAGTCATGTAAATTATTACAAGAGTCACTGTAGAGGTACTTATACAAATATATGCTAATTTAATTGAGCATGGCTATCTTCCTTTGAACCGTGATAAAGCAGGGGATAGGGCAAGCATAATATAAAGGTGGAGAGTCCCTCCACAATTATGCGAAACTTAGCTCGTACAATGGTTACAGAAAGTTACACCTGGAACTACTGCGTACATATATTTGCAACGTAAATCCTAAGGAGAAAATAATACTCTGAAAATGTAATGGGTATGTTACACGAATCATTCGACACTGACTATTCTTATTCAGGTGCATGAATGCATCAGTTTCTTTATGGGCACGTGCCTCACACCCATTAGGAGGATTTGAAAATTTTGTAAAATCAGAAAAAAATCGAAGAGCGTACACACTTTAGTTGATTTCAACTGATATTTCTTTTTTTCTCAAGAGAATATACTTTCATCATTTTTCGCCCCGGTGGAGACGGGACAGAATTCTCGCATGCGAAACCGACGGTCGCGGGTGTTCGTATGTTACTGTTGTTATTCGCCCGATATAAATTGGCCTAATGCGCTGTATTTGGGGTAGTGAAGATATAATAGGATAAAAAATAGTAAAATATACTTTCTGCGATTGGATAAAATTGACCATTAACGCGTGAGATTGAAACGAACTAGGACTAATTCCAGAAAAAGATCGAGAACATTCGTAAAAATATTGAAGTGATTAACATTGCGATGTGTCCGAAGCGTAAAAACAAATGCGGGTAATCTTAAAGATCTAAGATAAAAATAAGTGTATGAGGTAAGAGGTAATTACCAGCACTGGTTGAGTTGACCATTAATTGATTACCATTGACCCAAAATTACATCACATGTTAGGTCGCATGAATTCTAACCTTTACGCATGCAATCAAATATAAACAATCCAAATAAAAAGTTTCAACCTCCAAATACATGCCTGTGAAACCTACATTTTTTATTGGAAAACTCTTTATCCTATGCATTTCAAGAGCATGAGGGAATATATTGCTGGTATTTCGAGGGTGAGCATTATGAAGGATTTGTAATCTTGAACTGTCAGTGCATGATGAATATTTGTATCTAACAAACTCCAACATATTACAGTAGAATAGATCATAAATTAAAATGAGGCAAATAGATTGTAGAATAGAAATGTTTAAAATGTCGTTTTTCCCGCAATAAATACGACCATGATGGCTACATATAGACTTTAAAGTAGGTTATTTGACTGGTAGTGTAGCTGCTTAATTCATATGCCCCCTAATGCATATTTCTAAATCTGCCGAGCGGTGCTAACACCATGTTTTGCATGTTCCCTGCATGGCTTTTGTGTCACGTTTTCATAGTTACATTATATATAATTTTAGTAGTTTCTGTATCATTTTAGCTTGCTCATATTGTGGTACATGTTGGTGAAAGTTGATTTCTTCACTGTGGTTCGTGTTGGTGATAAGTCACCCCATATCAAACACCCTAGTGGCTTTCAGGGTAATAAGTATATGTAAACGTAATGCTTATTATGTAAGGGTTTGACCGACAATTTTTCGAGAGTTTTATCGTTCCATAATTTTAATAGCGGGAAACTGCGAATGCGTCAAAAATTGTGAAACATTACTGACAACGATGACAAAATGTGCAATACAAGGTTCCATAGTTTGAGGCTCAACTATGTGGAAGTTCAATTCCACAAATGAAAAAGTAACTTTGTTTCCTTCAACAGATTTACTTTCAAGGTACAACATGTTTCGACTCAGCGGTGTCATCATCAGGTATATCAGGAGCCTGATGACTTCACTGACCACTGATGACTGATGATTTCACTTGACCCCTGCACTTTTCTTATGTAATTAACCATTCACGGTATTTGGGGCTTTAAAAACAAATCATTCAACGTGCGCAGCCCTTTATTATTTGTGAGACAGGAGCTCGGGGACGGATTTCCAGTCACATGTTCCATCTTCCCCGTGCGAAATGAGGGCAATATACGACAAAGCGCATGAAAAAATATAGTTACCCAGAAGTCAACGGGAGAGAGGTAGCTGCTGTAGTACCCAAGGCTTTCCGTCCACCTCTCGTCGTCTACATATATATATATATATATATCTTCCTTATAGCGATCTCCGCACCCCACGTAAGGGAGTGGGAAACTTTAATGAGTCCGGAAAAGGGAAGTGCTGACACAGATATCGATTATCGTGGGTTGTGCCGCGAGAGAGCTGAGGGAAACGAGGAGTTATAAGAGGTGCTGTGCAAACGAAGTGCATGGCGGGATGACACGTTTTTTTCGCGCTCCGAATGGTGAATCAAAAGTGCTTATTACGAGGGAGGAAGGGAGGGACAGAAATAAAGGATTAATCGCGATTACACTCCAAGATCAGTATTTCCCGACTGGAGGCAATATACAATTCACTCACGATGTATTCTAATTAAGTAGAATACGGAGACGTTCCACAGTCCCGCGAATTCATTTTTAGATGATAAATCAATTGTCGTGCCCAGCATACAGTCATATGGCTTCAGTTCGCGAACATAATTTTCAAGTATACCTGCGCGATAGTTAAAACTGATATACCGCTGAGGATAGCAACATACACTAGATGAAGTAACCTGAGACTAACTGTACACAGTAGGACAAAATAATTATTACATGGAGCTCTTATCCGCCATAGTAAGCTTTGAAGCACAGTGCAACTCTCCTGCTATCCGTTATAAAACCACAGTACCTTATTACTAACTGGCACTGGAAGTAATTGATAAGGACTCTAAACCATACGACATACGATTTACGATCATAATTTACAAATATGACAGTGCGATAGTTCACATTAAATATCAAACTAAAATTATTATTTAAAAGAACAAAAATATCATTATTGTGCGAAATTTCACAGAGAAAAAAAATCATCTGCCTTGACCGGATGATTTTTTCTCTGTGGAATTTCACACAATTGTGCATTGTGGGTGACTCCGTAAAAGTGAAACTCCGTGGCTAGTCCCGGATAGCTTAAAATCTGAAAAATATCATTAATTGGTGATCTTCCTGCCAGAGCCCTCTACTATTGATAGACCGAGAAACTTCCTTCAATCCTTTATAAAATGGCAATACTGTTTAATTAGCCTGCATTTTTTCATTTTCAATGCAAGGATAAAATGTCTACCTTAAATGTTAATTATCGAGCTTATCAAATTATATCGGCACCACGGAAAGTTATAAGAATGGCCCTCAAAATCGTTCATGTGCGATAATTACAGTCATTTCGTTGAGTTATTGATCGCCATGATTCCAAATCGCTAAATATTAGGTATTTCCAAGGTAAAGTCTGAAACTTTCATGCATATCAAAGATCATTATCGATAATCGATGTGCCAAGTCACTCAAAGTTTGTATGTAAAGCTGATATTTAAAATATCGACGTGATATCGGCATATTGACATATAACATGTACATACGTGTTTTGTGCCCGCCATCCCGGAAGACGTTATTACTTCTCTATAAGAATTTGATAATTTGGGACAAAATTTATGACATCATTCCGCCTTTCGTTTCTCGCAATCCCGCGGGTTATTTATGGCGCAATCTGCGAATCTAGCACCAATTCAATTGGGTTTTTTGAATGATCGATCTTATGTGCTTTTATGGCTCAAAATAAATATATGGTACACAGGTATTGTACAGTCGGACCCGATTCTTGCAAAAGCTTCAATCCAGATGGCGATCGGTATTCTTGCGGTATTGCTTCCTTTTTGAGAATCGCTGTAACGTGACCTGACGTTTTTCCGCGACTGAAGCAATTTTCAAAGAATCTTGCTTCCTTGGCTGATTTTTTCCCCCTTGCCCTAGCAGTTGCGAAGCACGGAGGACTTCCAACTGCTGACTAATCCAATTTATCCTTGATAAAATAGCCTCCCATATAAATTTCGCGTGCGACGCCATCCGAAAACGATTTGTGTCCGCTCTCTAAAAACACAACCGACGTCGATAAATTAATTTCCAACGGTGGCAAAACGCTGGGGAGGAAATTAAAAATCAGTCTGCCTTGGCTTCGAAAACTAATGTACCGTGCAGGGAGGGACTGGGAAGGCAATTTTCGTTGACTAACACACCCCCGGTGATTGATGATAAGCACGGCTAACGTTCAATAATTGCTTTCGATCCGGCTAGTTTTGCATCCCGTGCTTTCGGTCGGGGTAGGAGAGTAGGTAGGTGATGATTATACGATTAGAGATAAGCTATACGTCCAACCCAGCCCAAACCAAGAACCTTCGAGCCGATGTGAAAGTCGGAGCCCCCGCGGGCCGGCGGCAACCATTCGCCGAACGAATCCACTTGCGATTGACTTACGGCCGTGGTCGCAGATTGCTCAAGGTTCTCAGCCCATTGTCGGAGCGATAAACACCGGCGACAAACGCTATCTAGCGTCATCTCTTTTGTGGGACATCTTCCACATCCTGTCCTACAATTGACCTCCATTGCAAGCGTGAGAATGGTGATTGGTTGACTGCTACGGCACCAACACCACAGCCAAGTTGTACGTGCGTCCGCGGGATAACAAGTCTCAGAACTCTTTCATAACTCTCCGTTTCTCGACCCGAGCGGTCGCGTTGGCTGGTGACTCGGTGACGCTAAATAAATCTTTTGAAACTCGTCTCGTCTCGTTTTTAAGTGCCGGAGATATTGCCTTATCCATTCTCGTCCTTTTTTCCTCACAACAGTGTCGAGGGATTGGGGTGGGGGAAGTCGGGCGTCACTCTCTCTTAAGACTTGAATTGCTTCGCGAAGGAATCATCGGAAGAATAGGACTCCTCACGATTCACGTGACCTCTCTCCGACCTGTGACCTCTTAGAGACAGTTGTTGGCTGCATGCGTCCGTCTTCTCGTCAGCGAGGTGATGCTTATTCCCGCCATGAAGATACCGAGAGGGTGCTATCGCCCATTATCACAAGGGGTTAAGTACTTCCAACGGAGGGAAGTCAAGGAATGATGCGAGCTAATCTTGTAACACAACTTTTCGCCTCGAAGCTTTATCCCGTCCAGATAAAATGAAGAATTTTGCATCCAATAAGTTGTTTTTGCCTATCAACGGCCCAAAGTGTGCGCGCGACAGTGGTGTCACAATTTCCCGAGCAAAGAGCAAAAATAGCATGTCTTTAAGAATTAGTCTTTGTAGTACTTTGACTTTTCAAAGTTTGCCAATCACGGGATGAAACAGGTAGCCAATCACGGGAGGAAACAGAAGCAGGACAGAAACCAACGCTACCCAACAAGGCAGATTAGGGGTGTACATAAAGTCGTTCCGCGTATGACAGGTATACATAATTTAAATATACATAAAAAGCAGATGTAATTTAGAATAAGTTCTCTAAGACGAAAGGCTCACGCATAGTAAAAATCAGGAAATATTACCGATGAAAAAGGTTACAGGGGAGGATGAGTGATGCTACATAAATCATAACTAGGCCAAAAATAAAACTATTTGGAGATATAGCCCAGACGAAGAAGAACATAGATGCAAAGAAAGAAGTTATTTGTTCCTAGGAATCCATGTCTTCACAGTAAAGAGCAGACTTACGCATCTTACCTCACCAGAAATATGTTGTCAAAATGTTTAATTTAGAAGACTTCATATCCAAATAGGATTACGCCGGCAGGCTTGGTAGGAAAATATCTGTAATGTAATAAGGAATTGCGTATGATTCTCAAACGTCGCTAGAAGAAAAATTAATGTTCAAGCGTATGAAATTAAAATATCTACGAGACATTTTGGAGGTGTTCTCTATTCCTTCAACACCGAACCTTGGAGACATGAGGTATTTGTATATAACCAACCTAATTTGGAGGAAACAGTGGTGAAAAGTTATTACAGCGTGCAACATTGGAAATCACAATGCTTGAGATTCTGTAGCAACAAATAGTAGATGTGCTGCTCATTTGAGCTAAAAATACCTCTTTTAAGAGAAGTCACGGATTGGGCTTGGTACAGTCAGTTTTGACCGACGATTCATATTTGAGGGTTGTAAAGAAATTTGTATTTTAGGGTTAAATTAATTATTTGCAAGATTATGTCAAATGTAATTATCGCTATATTGGCAAACTGGACGGAGAGTATAATAAAACATAGGAATGAATTGATCTATGGCCATGGAACACCCAGTGAAATGACATATTTTCAAAGTGAAAAATGTTTTAATAAATTTGGCAGCGTAATTTCAAGATAAAGTTGACTGAAAAGTTGAGTCAAACTATTATAAATTGTCTGAAACCATCTCATGCTCAGCCATTTCAAAACGCTCAACCCGGCGGTTGTGAACTACTATTTTTCAACCTTGACATTAGAGTTACGAATCCGGTACAACAGTTAAATAACACGAGCGATATGACTGTAATTATATTATATTTTTAACGACTCCCCTTCTTTTCCTCAGGCTAGTCTACTTTTTACAAAATCCAATTTCAATATTTCGAACTGAACTTAAAAACGTCTCTAGTCCTCCATTCTGATTTACTGCGGGTATGTATTGCATAAGACTGATTAAATGCGGAAATTATCGCGGTAAAAATAGCGTTATATTTATTTTCGGTGAATTTTGTCAACTCTCGGAGTAAAAATAGTAAGAACTTTTGCCATTAACGTGAGGATAGTTGTTTTGAGTCTCTCTGACACTGCCACAGGGGGTCAATCTGAATTTTTACTGCATCTTAATCGCTCCCACCAAATCAATTACGATGCACCTCTCTTCAAAGCACTTAATGGGACTCACATTTCTCAACTGGAAGCAGCATGAGTCGTCGAATGAAAATAAAATGTTTCCGGGAGGAAAAGCGATTAAACCTACGCACATGTCCCTAAACCTCGCACCTTTCGCTTGTCTGCCCGCGCCCGTGCTGACGCTGCGTGGGCAGGAAACTTGGTACTTTGCCACGCAATTAGGCTCATTTTTTTCCATTAATATGAAATGGGGCAGTAAATTAAGCGTCGAAGGCGTCTACGAAACAGCTTGCATTTAATCGTGGAATAAATACGAGGAATCCGAGAAAACTTTGACGCCTAACCGACGTCAAGAATGTAATTTGAATAATCACAATCGGATTGAAAGGCTCAAGTCATAGACTAATGACGCCTGTCGGCCGTCGCTTTATTCCCGATGGAGAAAGTGATATTTCACGCTGAAAATGACTTCATTGCCACAAGGGAATACTGGTGGGACGGAGAAATAATTCCTTTTACTGTCTCCAAGACAATTTCAAATCAAAATGACGCGTTCAAGCCAATTATGCAAACTGAAGAAAAGAAGTATACGCCTGACATCCGGCGAATACGCTTTCTCTATTTTAGAGGAAAAAAATCAGTGGAGATAGGGGAAAACAGCTGGAGTCATTTGCGTTATTAATATAAAATCTATCATCCATCTCAGTTTACGTAATGCGTTAAAAACAATCATTAAAGCTTTAAAAAAAAGCATCGGTTATTTTAAAAGGCGAGGAGGGCATTGTTCATGATCTCTTAAAATGATCGATACGGAGTATGACCTCATGTAAGAGTCCTGCTTTAGCTTATCTTTAAGAAATCCGTGCTTATCAAGGAGAACCTATATATAGTACTTACGGCGGTAAAATCTCTCTGCCTATGTAAAGCATAACTGTAGTGCAAAGTTTCAAAGTGGGTTTTACATTTATCATTCACTTCTACATAAAGACAGTTCAAGGGAGTGCGGTAGGGAGGGAGTAACCACCAACATTCCCTAAAACTTACCCTCATAAAGTTACTGCTACTGGTGCTTAAGCAAAAATCTGCAAATACTTGTCAGTAGGAGTAATTTCTCAGGCGGGTTAGAGTTAGCCTTCCCATACAGTCCGAGTATTAGAGCTTTTATCAGATCACTGAGATTTTTTTTACTAATGTGCCATTCTTGTGCACCAGTTATTTGGATAATTTGGAAAATGAATTGTATATTATACACAATTTGACTAATAATTGTGATCAGTATATCTCTTTTCAACGAGCCCCCATAAGTCAAAATTCGAAATCGGACATATTTAACGTATCAAAAGAATTTACGTATTCAACATATTAAAAGGCTGGAAGAAACAAGAATGCCAAAAGTAATGCGAAGCACAATAGAGGAAGGTAAAAGACTGAGAGGAAGGCAGAGGAGACGTTGGATTGACGAAGTGAGTAGGGACGAGGAGGCAAGAGGGTACCATTGGGATGAAGTTGCCATACATGAGCTATGGAACGATAGAGGGCAATGGCGAGGCTTAGTAAACTCCTAGATCCACGTTGAGTGGAACAGGTTTAGGATATGTATGTATGTACGTATTTAACTTCACTTTTACAAACTCCTAGCTAAGCCCTTTCGGCCACCCAAGTTAAAGTCTGTCCTCTGTTCATTCAATCGGGAGGATTGTCATCTATCCATTTTAGAATACTGGCCACCGTATTCGTCACTCTCAAACTTCACCTGCAGTAGGATCTAAGAACCTTAATAAGAAAATTAAACTAAATTCCGCAATTCTCAAAGAGTTTGACGTATGCAAGGCATGCGATTTGCCGCATTCGCACGCATACGAAAACATTTAGTCGAAGAATATTCCATCCCTAATCTGAAGTATAAAAACCATCTAATCCAATAGAATTCTATTAATAAACTGAAGAGAAAAACGAGTCGCGCGCTCTGACAAGTAAAATCGATGCAGGGGTTTCACGACGGAAAACGTCTCACGTAAGAGGTAGTCCGCTCCGCTCCGCTGTAGTCGATCCATTTTTTAAACTAGTCCCACTTCGTAAGGGTCCCATACGCTATCGGTGTACTTCAAGTTAGTTCTGCTGAAGGAAAAAAAAGATATTATGCGCTCTACTCCTAGTCAGTGTGTTATGAACGAGGGTTTCCCAGTTTCCAGCAATATTCTCCTACTCCACAGCCACGTGTACCTTATCGGACTATGACAGGCTTATGCGGCTCATGTTGAGGCGGCAGTTAAATAGGGGAGGTGAAGCAGGGAGGTTGGCGAATGAGTTGGCGATGTGAGTGAGTGTGTGTGTTAGAGTCGTTCCGTGCTGAGGCACAGAGACCTCGAGCCGACGGGAAGGTCAGGTTGAATGCCAAGAGGGAAAAGCCAGAGACCGCAAGCATAGCGCGCGCTGGAAATGTGCGAAGGATGACGTAACTTATGTAAGCCACTAGGACGATGCCTTTTCATCTTCCTCAGGCCTCACTTTAAGAGTGGGTGGCGTGATCAGACCGAATGTTAAACTTTTAAGGAAATCCCTTGAGCCTAAGTTTGAATTCCGACTTATATAGACGACATCAAACACATTTTGATAACCCTGACACAGTGATGTTCATTAAGCAGGAATTATTCCTTAGCTTTCCAGTTCTGAATCGAAAAATCAACACGTTTGATTGCGCATAACGAAATCATTTGTTGAAAATTCACCTCCTGACAAGGACTAGGTTTTTAAAAATGCATTTTTAACCGTAGTTTCGATGAAAATGGTAGGACAATTTTTACTTCATATTAGTTAAACGTAATCACCAACAAGGTTGAGGTTTCCCTCAAGGTACGCAGAAGTAAAAGCAAAAATTTGGGCGGCAACTTATGGAAAACTATCGGCTGAAAGTTGGACGAAATCAATTACCGATAATCCCCAAAACTTTGACGTGCCATCCAATTTAGAGCTAAAAAACGTTCGTCCAGAAGTTCACGTATTAACCTCTTTAATCGTGAATATATCAAAGAAAAGACTCTCAAGAAGAAAAAATTCCACTACTTCATTTCATCCGCTAACTTGGGGAAAGTTAGGGCATACATTATGACGGGGTGGGTAGATTGTACGGTAAAATTAATGACTGCAACAGTTAAATAGGCGTAAGAGAAAATTTGAAAAAAAACCGTAGAATGAGACATAATAATTACTGTAATAATTTTCATTGCTGTCCATTACGAGAACATTTACGAAATTAATCTTGCACAACCTAATTAAGTTGATCGGATATGTATGTACCACAATGCTTGAAGCACAAATTTTGTGCATATTAAGTGGCAATGTATTTGTCATATTAAATAATAAGGGGTCAGTATTATGCATAAATTTTATGCTCCTAAGAAAGGAAACATTCTATTTTATGTTCCTCTTAAAAATAAACTTGACGACATCCGGCGTCGCCTGATGAATTTTAGTTTTTCTTGGCAAAAGAATTTTGTAATTGTATCCATTTTGCAAAAAATCCTTTGTACTTTTCTACAATAGTTTAATTTGTACGATGCGTTTCATAGCTTTACTGCATCGTCAGGTACAATTGTTTTTATGGTATGTATTTATTCATTGCTGTGATAGTAGCGTGATTTTGGGGAGTTGCGCACAAAAAAATACTAGCTTTTGGGTGGGAAGCCAGGAGAACACAGATTATGGGCTTGTGAGAAGGGAAAAGTAATCATTCCAAAAAGAAATTTTGTCGGGTAGGAGCAGAGATGAGTGCGGATAAAGTAGATCATTACAAAGGTTGCTTTACTGCCAATTAATTTCAATTTGTTCCAAAACATCCAGAGAATATGTAAAATTTATGGGTTTATCTACATTTACACCTACGAAATACCGTGCAAGCCACCACTAGGGTGTGTGGTACGGGGTGATTCCACACCAGGCGTAAAGCCCTCATCCCAGCACACTACATGCGCTATACACTACATGCCCATAACAGCAACATGTACTATGAAACATCAGTAACTTTCACTAACATGCTCTACTCTGTAAGTATGCCTCACATGCTACAGGGACTATTTATATCAATATATATTGCAACTACGTAAACGAGATACCAGAGTCGTGCAGGAATCATGCATGGTCTGCATTTATCTTAATGATTTGAAATTATTTTACTTTGTTTACCCAATATTTTGATCTTCGTAGTGGGACATGTAAGATAACGTTCTAATTTTGTTTTACTCTGTGAACTTTCATTGTTATCCTTTCATCCTCAGTAAATCCTGCACCACCGTCGACGAGTAAATTTATATTACTAAGGAATATTCATATTACACAAAGCTATAAGGAAATGAAGGCGCCAGTATGTAAAAAGGTATCTACATCCTCATCTACATATAAGAAATCTATGACGCGATTATTATCAAGCATATGCTTGGGAAATTGAGAGGTGGGTCTTTCAAGATCATGCAACACAGATGTGACACGCTGGGAGTGGTGTATTTTTCCACTCACTGAAGTTTACGGCTGCTTTCTGTGCATCTTGCTGATGTGGTGACTAACACTCACCATTTCCCTCGGCCGAAAATGTTAACTTTTCGGGTTGCTCTCCCTGAGAGCTCAACACCGTAATGTGGACGAGAGATAATGATGCCGGGCCATATGTGGCCGAGCGCCGCGACGAGGTGGTCAAGATGAAAGCAAGATCACGCACACTCGCAAACACGCTTGGTTTCTCCTAGAAAGAGGATTGTGAAATTCCTCGCCTTTCCGGGTCGCCTGTTTTTTGGCTGACTTGTCTTGACTGAGGTCTGGGAGCTAAAGTGAACATTTCAAGTAAGGACGTTTCGACGTTCAAGGCCGGATCACGGCTGCTCCTTATTTCAAACACCAATCCAACCCCTCTCAGGCTTCCTGACCAAAAGAGACACCTTGACCTTTGAGAGAACACCTCCACTGTGGTGAGAGAGGGAGCGATTGTTGGAGAAAAGGGAGGGACATTTTTTCCCGCGTGCAAAAGCTAGCTACGTGTAGTAAAGAAGGAAAGTAAAAGAGAAATCAAGATTTAAAAGTGTTGCAAAATGCCCATACTTCAAATGAATACCGGGAATGCGATAATCCCGGATTTAGACTTGATTTCTCTGCGTAAGGCTCCTGGTAATCGGAATTAGTTGATAGCATAGCTAGTTGGTTAACCTAGGTTTGTTTATATTCCAATTACTAGTAACATAACGTCTTGCGTGGATTGCATAACATTTTCCATGTACCATTTGGGACTATAACAGCTATGATCGTTGTCATGAATAGTGCGAATAGTGAGATTAGCTAGATTGCAGATCCTTCTCTTTATATTCTCTACGTTCTTATTTATGCATGATATTAATATTGATGTTCTTATTTATGCATGATATTTTGAATCTGTAGCAGTAGTCTTTGTATCCCTTGCATGTTGGAAAGATTTATGATAGAATGTTTCTTGCTTATTAGATTTTTAATTGGCGCGTTGAATTTATGGTACGCTGGTTTCAAAGTAGTATCGGTGTTATGCCGTCTGCCACACCCTTTGGGTGGCTTGCAGTGTATGACGTAGATGATGTAGATGGGTTCATAAATCTATGTGAACATGTAGTTTTGTATTACATTAACACTTCTTATTTACTTTCTCCACACTGTATACTGCAACAATTTTTAATACGTATGCGGGACATTATGTACGGCATGATTGGTGAAAACCTGACCCTTGAGGTGACTTTCAGGGTACTATGTTGGCGTGGATGTTGATTGATTTCTAAAAATAGTAATGCATCCTTAGAAATATATTTTGACAAGTGACACCGAAAGATGTAATTGTAAAGGCGTTCGAAGAGGCCAACCCAAGATTTGAACGGTAGGCCTTCTATTCCGCTGGCGAACGCTCTTCCCTCTGGACTGCCGCGTCAACTGAGAAAATTCCTTGTTTAGTGGTTCTTACTGATCAACGAAATAAAATCAAATATTCTTTTGAAAACTCTACTCTATTACATTTTCTGGATATTAATAGGATAAGTAGTTTTCACATATTGAATAATATGCAAGTAGGAATCAAGAAATTTAAGTATCTGAGACCTCATCTCCAAAAAAAACTTACACCTTTACACGGCTGGTGACCTAACACCCCCTGCCACACGCCCATGCGGCGGCTCGCTGAGTATTGTGTAGATGTAGATGTAGATATTTTTATTGTTTTGGGTCGACATCATAGAGGTGACTGTCAAGTGACAACCGAAGTAACATGCACCAACGAGGGTAAGTGGAACGGTACGAGATATGGAGTGCCGGCAGAAGCTTCCTCTAAATAAACGACGCCAAGTTATCCTGAGTGAAGCACTGCACGTGAAGTACTCTCTAAATAGCACCCGAAAAATGGAACGGTATACAACTGGAAAAGTTCTGCCAGTGACATGACTAGAATATTGTTCTGAGACCTATTAGCTATCATATTTACTCATCACTAGTTTCGCAAACTAAATTTGCGCACTATGAAGTCTCGTTAATATTCGCGTTTGCCTTACCTCGTGGCCAGCACACCATTTTCCCCCTGCCATATACCCTCGAAGGTTATTATGTAAATGAAGATTTAGCTCCCTTTTATTAGTTTTCTCAACTATATATACAGTGTAGAGGATATTGATGAAACTCAACTCCTGAATAATGTTTTCAGGTATTTTTTACAAATGTATTAATAGGCGTAGTTTTACTTACTTTATTAGGGTATAGTATAGTGCATGTTGGTAATAACCCACAAGCCCTGCCACACATTCTTGCGGTGGCTCGCAGGGAACTATGTTGTTGAGTCTACTACGTGACTTTATCGGCATTTGGTTATTGAGTAACTCGAACACAATTAATAATAACGGTTCATTCACAAATAAATATTAAGACAATTGATCTTAAGATCATACAAATCACTATGCCTAATAATCACGTATTCGAAACGGGCACACTGGCTGCAAATCACGACCAAGGCCATGCGAATACCTATAATGGTCGAGACAATGTGTACGTATGCCCTATATAAAAATATTATCGTAATATATGAGACTTCTTCGTGACCTCTTTTTTTAATATGAAGTTATTTTTGTGGTGATTGTAGGTCATAATTCCATTTTAAACAACACTTTAATTTTATTTTGATTTTTTTAACTCCTAAATTTGTAACAATTGACAAACAAATAATAAATAGCAACGAAGGTATCCACAAAAAGTAATTCAAAAGGTCTGAGCCATGAATATATATTATGGATTGGGATCTCGTTGCCAAAAACTGTTGTCTAGAATTCCGTAAACAAATTCATTTTTCGAAAGTGGTGCTGCCTAGTGATGAAAGATGGAAGTTCAAATGTAAACACAGTCGACAATTTGTAAATAAACACGTCTTACCGGTTTTGCCATGAATTTCAAATTTCCCAAATTATTATTTGGATGAATTAGTTTTTACTTAAAAGTAATCATAATGTAGTGGATAAAAAATGTAGTACCACACGCGAGACGTAATTATACACTTTTTAAATATCGTCCGGTCTATAGATATATTTAACCTCTTCAAATTTAATTACACAAATGCACAACTTCTTAGCACTTCGTGAATATCGCTATACGGATATTTAATAATACTTCGAGGTGTCTTTATGAGCATTCCCAATGGCCATCATTGCAGTGTAGGTAAAAGGAATGCACTTACCGCCGCCATGAACAGATTATTATTTTTGAATCCAAGTCTCCTCTCCTATTTTGGATCTTCGCAGACGCATACCCTGTTTTGCAGCCTAGTACGAGGCAAGTTCTGTTCAAACAAGGCATTCTGAATTCTTTATTTAGGCAAAACAGGGTTGATGCATTCCAATTATAATCGGATTCTGGCAAACAACGTAGTCGGCACACGATGAACGTTTCATTAACCTCTTACTGATTTCCTGTAATAGATATTTCCTCTCTAGCAGTAAAGAAGTAAATTTTAGATAAAAATATATTTAAGCATCAATTAGTTCATATCTCCTCGTCGTAATTGAATCGCAATTCACCACAGTCTCACGTTAGCAACAATCAACTACGTCTATTTATAATAACAACAGAAAAGACTCTAATCGAAGAAGCGCCAAGGACTGGGTGAACTAAAAGTGTAAATTTAGGCAGTACGTAGCCTAAGCAACAATGCCAAACATCTGAATCCATAATATATGTTCATGGTCTGAGGTAATAACAAAAATCACATGCATACATATTTTTTTAAAAACTAAATACCTAAATTGTAAACTGGATTCATTTGATGTACAATACAACTATAAATTTTCATTGTAGCCCTGATGAAGCATAAAGAAAGATGCGAAACGTTGGCGAAAGAGTAAAAGTTTATACATAAATTATGACCTAGCAATAATAGAAAATATTAAAAACAAAATAATAAAAAATTAAAAAATTCAAAAAAGACTAAATTAACAAAGTGCGAGGAAAGAAGAAGGTGTTGTGGTTTTATTCAATGAAAAAATTATGCCAAACACCAAGTTTTAAGACGCTATCATAATGAAATTCGGTAAATCTCGGTAAATGAGCTACCAAGAGAAAAGGCTGGTTACGTGAATCGATAGATCGTACGTGAAGTTTTTTGGGTCGTTTTAATTTTAGAAAAAAACACCCGTGACCAATGCAAAAGCTTAACCGAGCAGGGATGATGCAACTCGAGTCAAAATGCATGAAATTAAATGTCAGAAGAATTTTCTTTCGCCGAATCAGTGGAAACGCCGCGGAAATCGTTTAATAACGACGCCATTGGTTCCTCCGCGTCAAATTTATGGCCCTCGACGCCACCTTACTCGGTCGCCATTAGACCGCGCTTCAAACTATTATTATTTCTCAGGTTTTCCCGTTCAATAACCTCATTACGGCAACCCGGCGACGCTCGGTTGAAATTTGGCCAAGGTAAAAATCATTAATAACGATTTTCCTACGTTGTCATCGGCTATTTCATTTCTTCGTTAAAAAAAAACCTGGCCTCGTTCAATTTGACAAATGAGAGAATTACTCGCGTGGACGGCCATGGAAATGAAACTTCAAAAATGAGTTGTCGGGAATTTTGTGGGAATACGATAGCCTTTGAAATTGGTGCACACGGCTGGAGAACCGCGGAATTCATTCAGATGCGATTCTTTACGCTTTGTTACATCACGGAAGTTGACGAGGAAAACGTATTTTTTTTCTCGTGTAAAGCCCAGCAAGTCTTCAGCAAAGATTGTTGTGGAGAGTTTTTGGAATCATGCCTCACAATTTCGGCGTAAAAATTTGAAGTAATCAAGAACACCACAAGGAAAGGAAAATTTAGCGTAAAAATGAGTGTGGCACGTATTGATTACACTTTTTGTGCAAGTGCATTTTTATCCTAAAGGTATATTTTTTATTTTATTGAGAGAGCGCAGTTTCAAGCTTCAATATTACAACACAAAACTTCATTAGAGTAAATATTGACTCAACTGCAATTTAAGTAGCACAATAACCCCGCGTGGAGTCACCCCATGCGACACTAAAAGTATGTGGCTTGTAGGACAACACAATAATTTAGATCTATATTCTAAAACTAAAAACTAATAGAAAATGTTTTACTCTTTCAAAATTTGTTCGTATGGATACAGGATCGGTGACTTGGGATCGTGAATAGTTTGAAAATTGTGTAGGAAAACCTATCACGTATGCAGCTTAATTTTCTCATTTTACTGGGAGACTCTCCGAAAGAAACTTTTAATTATATCAAAGTTGCTAGGAATGACATACGTTCACGCTGCTTTTCTTAGATTTTTGTGAAACCCCTAATTTAGAAGAACTTTAAACCATTATCTACTCACCAACTATCCTGCGCTTCCACTATTGTCTACCCGTTTTAAAAATACTTTCGTACCATTCGAATGTTTAAAGTGGTAGTAAAACTTGGTGGAAGAAACCTAGACAAAATTTGTCATCAAGGAGGGGAAGGTTCTTGTGGAAGTGCCCGGCAAAGGATCAGAAGGATATCATGACAGCAAACGCTGCCAAAATAAAATGCATTTTACTTAAGACGGAGGGAAAATTTCAGCAGCGCGTTTCACAACAGCGTTCACGGTCGAAATTAAAGCTTCCTCAAAATGCAATGACATTGTTCGCAACCAATCGCACGCCCTACTTAACAATTTTATGGAGCGTTAAACACAGCTAAAGAGTTTATTTGATTCACATATTGTGGATTTTAACGTCGGTAACAAGGTTTTAAGACCTTAAGGTAGTCCGAGCGAGATAGTTCCCTTGTCATAATAGAAACCATATTCGAATTATGTTTGAATTTCACCAGCTGTAGGACACATAAATTAAATATTGCATAATTAATGGTGCTAAAATATAGTTTTTTATGACAGAAATTGTAAGTAATTAAATTAAAATATCTAAATAAGTCTTTAACTTGACTATTTTTTTCCGCGCGGTGCGTTTGAAGCTCCTTCAAAACGGAAGGTTTTTTGTAATACCCAAGAACCTATTGCGGTGACCACATGATTAATTGTCAAAAATAGTTTAGAAAACATACAAAATACACACTGTTGATTTTTGACGAGATCTAAGAGTAGGAAATGCCTCATTTTTAATATAAGGTCTCCCTGGAGTGCATACAGGTATCATTTCCCATATAAAAGGGCTGGTATTTTTTGGCAAATATCTCCAAAAGTAATGCGGTGAGGGGTTGAATTTTTGATATCATTCGAAGGGTGAGATATTTTTCTTTAAAATGAGACCAAATTTATTGATTTCTAAGTAAAATGAAATTTCTCTCAAACTTCCTTTAGAACCCTAGTAGTCAAGAACGGAGACAAAATTACTGTTCGTATATAGTGGACACTTCCTCTAAAAGGGTCTTCTGGGTAATTGGTGCCATGTTTCGCGACTACTATCAATAGAATGAGTACGCTTGGATGACGATTCAACTCTCCTAACTCTTCTCTTCTCAATCTTTTTAGGCACGCATTTAATACATTTAATGAAACAATATTCCCTTGGATGGATCAAATTCGCTGCTTTAGCTGTTAAGGGTTCCCCAGAGAAACTTTGCGGGTATTCTTGCATTCCCTTGGATAAACAAAAAATGTACACTTTGTTAATTAGCGAGGGTAATCTTTCAAAACAAATTCCCCAAATGGTCTTTCCCCCTCCAATTGACGCTTCTGAAATAAACAATGCCCTCCCGTGGTGGTGGGATAAAGGAGAAAGGTCAAAGTGATGACCCCAAGACCCATTTTTTTTCTCTGCCGCCAACCCCAGATTTTCACACACCCAACCAGCCCCATCCTCTTCCTCATTTCCCCACTCCAACGAACAATCTTCTCCTCACCCTTTGCCACCCCCCCCCTTCTCCATAAACCCCACGCCATTCACACCACCGCCCCCCCTCCCTTCCCTTCACCCCCTCGCTTCATTCTTCGCATCTCGACGTTCATTTATTTTTTCCTTCCACCAAGTCGATTTATACACCCCGGCACATCATCCTTTTCTGACCTTCCATCACTTCAATTTCGGAGTTCATTTATCTCCGTCCGATCATTGGAGCCTGCGCTTCCCGCTCGCCAGCTTCCCTTACGTGCAGACCACCGTGGAAGGGGTTGGCTTCAAGTAAAGGAGGGAAAGAGTGGTTGGTGTATGACGGGAATTGAGGGGTAAAAATTGATTGTTTACCACTGAGTGTCGAGTGGCTGGTATGGCGAGAAGACGATGTGGAGGAACCAGAGGAATCAAAAGCATTTTCGGGACAGTTGTGATCCTTTTCTCTGATCTTGAGACAATGGTCACGCGTCTCAGTCCTACCTCGTCTTCTCATGCTGTTTATCAAGCCACGGAGTTGCAAATGGTGTGAAGAACAGAAGGATGTTTATTCCAATTCCACTGACAACTGATTCACCGCATATATATGTTGATTTCATGTGGTAGTACATCGCATTGTGAAATAAACATCAATGAAATACCGTGCAATTCACCGCTAGGGTGAGTTCAGCTTATTCAGGTTTTTCCCGCGTTGATTTACATTAATTGACACCAGTTTCACTAGCATTACAGCTAGCATCGTCAGGTCCTGAATGAGCTGCAGAACTTCTTGTTCCTTTATATACCCAACGCTTGAGCTAGTCAGGCGCACGTTGATTGGCCGGCTGGACCTTTGAATTCAATTGTTGGAAAAGACGTGAACATTGAGGAGAGAGGATAGCCGTCTTCCCTGTTGAAATTATCTGTGTTTTTTTCAGCCAGGTCCAGCCGGCCAACCAACATGCACCTGACTAGCTCAAGCATTAGGTATACATATATAAAGGAACAAGAATCTCTGCAGCCCATTCAGGACCTGACGACGCTAGCTATCTAGCTATAACGTTAGCAAAACTGTTGTCCGTTAATATGAATCAACGCGGGAAAAACCCGAATAAACTGAACTCGACCAATCACTGCGGAAGCCTCCGTACTACGACTAGGGTGCTTGGCAGGTGTGATTTCACACCAGACATGTATCACTCATCCCATTTCATATACGAGCCGGATATTATTTTGTCGGACGTTCAACACATTTTACAAGAGCCAAGCTGTTATAGTTAAGACGATCACAGGAATAAGAGTAAGGAAATAGACTGCAGAACCGATATATTTAAAATGACATTCCAAAAATGTTACATTAAAAATGATTTCCACGCACAAGAAGGGAACATGATAGTTGCGATTGATCACTTCTAGGATACTTTGCCCTTAACTACCCTGCTAAAAAATTCATCTACATCTACATCTACGTCATACCCTGCAAGCCACCCAAAGGGTGTGTGGCAGGGGGTGCTTTCGCACCAGGCATGCATGAATGATATGGTAGAACACCGACATTACATTAAAAACCCGCGTACTACACATGCAAAGCGCCAATTACAAATCTAATATCCAAGAAACATTGTATCTCCAATCGTTCAAACATGCAAGGGATACAAAGACTACTACTACAGATTCAAAATATCATGCATAAATAAGAACATCATTATTTACATCATGCATAAATAAGAAAGAGGAGAATATAATGAGAAAGATTAACTGCCTGCCTATTGTCAATACTCGAACTATTCATGACGACGATCACAGCTGTTATGGTCCCGAATGGTACGCGGAAAAAATGACATTTTATACCTATCGGTTCTACAATCTAGCTCTCTAGTTTTATTGGCGCGATCTAATCTGCCGTAGTACGAAGGGGTTAATAGTATGTTTTTTACGTCGTCAGTAAAATGATTTTCCTGAAATTTATTTAGGAGGTTAAGCCTATAATTTAATCTACGCTGTGATAGCGATTCCCATCCTAATTCTTCTAACAGTCCAGACACACTAGCCAACTTATCGTAGCATCGTTTCACAAACCTAGCTCCTCTTCGCTGTACGCGATCTAACTCTGATATCAAGCCCGTTTCGTATGGATCCCATACGAAACGGGCTTGTATAGTTTCCTTATAAATACTTCTACAGATTTCTTAAAGTTCTGTAGATATTCCTTTAAGTATTGAAACGCCATTTTACGGAATTTCCTACGACGTTCTGCAGAATACCTTAGGATGTTTTGTAGAATACCTTAGGATGTTCTGCGGAATTCACTAGGATGTTCTGCAGAATTCTCTACGACGTTCTACAGAAGTCCTGTAGTCCAGAAGTCCTAAGATTGACGATAGAATGTTTCTTGGTTAGTAGATTTTAATGGGCGCGTTGCATGTGTGGTACGCTGGTTCCAATGTAGTTTCGGTGTTCTGCCGTATTATTTATGCATGCCTGGTGTGGAAGCACACCCTGCCACACCCCTTTTGAGTGGCATTCAGGGTATGACGTAGATATAGATGTAGATAAGAGATAGCCGCTAATGGGATGTTATAATTAGGTATTTTGACGGGTGGAGTGGGTCATTAAATCGTTTGCTATCTCGTCATAATTCTACATTCATATTCTAAGTAACACTAAGAGCAGGGTTGAAATTCGATATGAAAAAATCATTTGACTTGACCGGGATTCGAACCCGGATCTCCCAATTACCGGTCAGGTGTGTTAGCCTGTTACACCACCAAGCCATCTTCCTTTAAGGTGAATTTCGAGGATGCGTGCGAGTGACTTCGTACCACATCATTTGTTACATGCAATGTTTGGAAATTTAATACTAACAGGTTGTTTCACTTGCGTCCATTGTAACTCTTCATCTACATCTACATCTACGTCATACCCTGCAAGCCACCCAAAGGGTGTGTGGCAGGGGGTGCTTTCGCACCAAGCATGCATGAATGATATGGTAGAACACCGACGTTACATTAAAACCCGCGTACCACACATGCAAAGCGCCAATTAAAAATCTAATACCCAAGAAACATTCTATCTTCAATCGTTCCAACATGCAAGGGATACAAGGACTAGTACTACAGATTCAAAATATCATGCATAAATAAGTACATCAATATTTACATCATGCATAAATAAGAGAGTAGAGAACATAATGAGAAAGATTTACTGCCTGCCTATTGTCAATACTCGAACTATTCATGACGACGATCACAGCTGTTATGGTCCCGAATGGTACGCGGAAAAAATGACATTTTATACCTATCGGTTCTACAATCTAGCTCTCTAATTTTATTGGCGCGATCTAATCTGCCGTAGTACGAAGGGGTTAATAGTATGTTTTTTACGTCGTCAGTAAAATGATTTTCCTGAAATTTATTTAGGAGGTTAAGCCTATAATTTAATCTACGCTGTGATAGCGATTCCCATCCTAATTCTTCTAACAGTCCAGACACACTAGCCAACTTATCGTAGCATCGTTTCACAAACCTAGCTTCTCTTCGCTGTACGCGATCTAACTCTGATATCAACCCCGTTTCGTATGGATCCCATACACTAACAGCATATTCCAGATGAGGCCTAACGATTGAAAAATAACGTTCTTTCACTTTCTCATCACATTTTCCGCATCACATAATTTAATCTACGCTGTGATAGCGATTCCCATCCTAATTCTTCTAACAGTCCAGACACACTAGCCAACTTATCGTAGCATCGTTTCACAAACCTAGCTCCTCTTCGCTGTACACGATCTAACTCTGATATCAACCCCGACTCTTACATCTCCTTGCAAGAGTTTATTTGCAAAAGAACAGGAATACTCGCAGTTTCTACGTTTGATGCATCATGTAGTGAAATACGTTAATGAAAAATCATTCCCTGACGCACACCCTTGAGATGAATTGTAAAGAGCTCAACGTTGAGATTTCGTATCTAAATGAACATTTACGTAATATTTTATCTTTGCATAACGGATGACTATTGCTCAGTATTTATTCATATTCACAGAAATGCATACATCTGGCTGTAAATGACTGTGACTAGGATTAGTAGGTTCATTCAGAGATCGCCGTGTTTCCCCAGCACCCCAATCCCTGGCACGACTCGCCTCTTTCGACGTCCTCACGGAATGAAGCAACGCGCCAAATGAGACAGACATGAAGACAACAGCGCAGCGTATTACTTAAGCTAGGGGTCCCAGGCACGGAGTCCTACTCCGTGGTCCCAGGCTAGAGCTGTGTCCCAATTCGCCATTTAGGCAGCTAAATCGGCAGATTTAGGGAGGACGCCATCTTGAAGTGTGTCCCAATTCGTTAGGTATCATGGGGGAGCGGATTTAGGTGCCTTTCTTGGGGGTGAAATTTAGGGTAGATGGAGTTTATCCTAAGCACGGAGTAGGATCCTACTCCGTGATCCTAAGTCCGCCTCCATATTGAATTTCCCATCATGCAAAGCGCTGCATGCGTCGTACAAGGAAACTCGTACACAAGGAAGTAGTTGAAAAGTGGCAAACATGGCCGGCAAGTATTTTGTCTGTAATTGAAAGAATTCTCTAATATTTCGCAACCAAACACCCGACTACAAAAGAAAAATTCTACGTAGTAAACTTAAAAAAAACGAATATGAATCCCAGAACACCGACTCAAACTTAAATACCCCGAAAACTAAAAACTAACAAATCTCCAAACAACGAAATGGATGAAAATAGTGTTATTTCACTTTACAAATCTCACAACGCATACGAAGGTAGCCAAAGGCGTCAAATGTCTTAATTTCAGGTTTCATTTGTTTCATTCAGTCCTTTATTAATTACTCACATGTTTTTCATTCCTTTCCAGCTCGGCAGACGGCAACACTAGCGAAGGATGTCCCAAATCAAGCTCCCCTAGCGAAAGGCCTCTAAATATTTAGGTAGCTAACCGCATCCTCCCTAATGCCTAACGAATTGGCACACGGCTTAGACGATCCGACCCCCCGGCTGAGCAATGGTGTCGCCTCTACACGGTAGGATCAGCCGTTAGGTCAGCTGATCCGGGCGGCTGATCCTAGCGTGTACATCTACATCTACATCTACGTCATACCCTGCAAGCCACCCAAAGGGTGTGTGGCAGGGGGTGCTTTCGCACCAGGCATGCATTAGTGATATGGTAGAACACCGACATTACATTAAAACCCGCGTACCACACATGCAAAGCGCCAATTACAAATCTAATACCCAAGAAACATTCTATCTCCAATCGTTCTAACATGCAAGGGATACAAAGACTACTACTACAGATTCAAAATATCATGCATAAATAAGAACATCATTATTTACATCATGCATAAATAAGAAAGAGGAGAATATAATGAGAAAGATTAACTGCCTGCCTATTGTCAATACTCGAACTATTCATGACGACGATCACAGCTGTTATGGTCCCGAATGGTACGCGGAAAAAATGACATTTTATACCTATCGGTTCTGCAATCTAGCTCTCTAATTTTATTGGCGCGATCTAATCTGCCGTAGTACGAAGGGGTTAATAGTATGTTTTTTACGTCATCAGTAAAATGATTTTCCTGAAATTTATTTAGGAGGTTAAGCCTATAATTTAATCTACGCTGTGATAGCGATTCCCATCCTAATTCTTCTAACAGTCCAGACACACTAGCCAACTTATCGTAGCATCGTTTCACAAACCTAGCTCCTCTTCGCTGGACGCGATCTAACTCTGATATCAACCCCGTTTCGTATGGATCCCATACACTAACAGCATATTCCAGATGAGGCCTAACGATTGAAAAATAACAACGCTCTTTCACTTTCTCATCACATTTTCCGAGTACTCTCTTGATAAAGCCTAGCTTCCTATATGCTTGACCGCATATTTCCCTAATATGTTTTCCCCAAGATAGGTCGTGACTAATTGTGACTCCTAAGTACTTAACAGACTCGGCGTGAATAATTTCTGTATTTTTAATTCTGTAAGCCCTAACTGGCCAATTTTTCTTTTTCCAAAAGCTGACTGCTACGCACTTTTTTATGTTTAGTTCCATCTGCCACTTTTCGCACCAAGCATGAATAGCAAGTAGGTCGATTGTTAACGAGTCGCTATCTTCGGAATTGTTAATATCCCTATACACAACCGCGTCGTCTGCGAAGAGTCTAAGCTTACTTTTAACGACGTTACTAATATCATTAATGTACAAGAGAAATAAAAGTGGACCAATTACACTTCCCTGAGGAACACCCGATGTAACGCTAACTGTGTTTGACATGATACCGTCTATGACAACCCTTTGTTCCCGCCCATGTAAGAATTGATTAATCCAACTAATAATGTTTTTATCTATTCCATATGCTTCTAGTTTTGAGAGCAACTTAACATGAGGTACCTTATCAAAAGCTTTCCTAAAATCGAGGAATATCGCGTCAACTTGGACATTATTTTCACCCGAGAGCAAGATGTCATGAACGAAGAGGGCCAATTGGGTTTCGCAAGATCTACCCTTTCGAAATCCGTGTTGGTTATTTATTAACAATTCCTCCCTATCTAAATGACTCATAATGGAGCTTACGATTATGTGTTCGAATACCTTACAGGAAATGGATGTGAGAGAAATAGGCCTATAGTTACTAGGGTCTTCCCTGTCGCCGCTTTTGAATATAGGTGTGACATTTGCTACTCTCCAGTCCTTAGGCACTACATGATCTACTAAAGATTTGGTAAATATTAATTCTAAGTAAGGCGCTATGTCTGATGCCATTGTTTTATATACGCGAGCAGGTATTTGATCTGGACCGGGGGATTTGTTGGGGTTAATATTTTTTAGCTGCTGTTCTATGCCGCGACAATTTATAATAATTTCAGGCATACATGTTTGGGAACGAACTGGCTGCGGATCGAAAAGATGTGGTGTATAAGTACTGAAAATGCTTTTGAAGAATGAGTTTAACGAATTGGCTTTTTGTAGACTGTTGGTTATCTTTTCCCCTTTGATATTCTTAAGCGTGTGTACTGTTGATTTATTTCCTTGAGTGTCCCTAACATACGACCAAAATGCCTTGGGATTATCGTTCAATTGTTCTCCCAGTAATTTACTTTTGAAATCAGCTAACGCCCTTCGGCACGCTTTTTTTGCTAAGAGTTTAGATATTTTGTAATTTTCGGTGACTGTGTATAGTTCTTCGGAGGATTTGTTAATTTTTGCCCTTTTTAACCTAGCATGACATGTTCTTTGGTGCTTTAATGTTTTTCTAACCTCCGCGTTATACCACCTAGGCTCTGCATTGGCTCTTTTCCATTTACTTGGTATGTATTTGCTAACTACTGATCGTGTAACGTTGAGGAAAGTATTCCACAAAACCTCAGTATTACTGTTGATACTTATTTTTTGAAAATTAGTAAATGACTTTTGGAACTCTCGTTTCATACCTTCGTAGTCAGCCTTATTATATAAGTAGATTTTTCTTTGTGGATTATGTTTCTTGATCATGCTCACGGAAAAATTAGCTTTAACTATCTTGTGGTCGCTTATTCCCTTATCCGTACCTATGTTTACAACCATGTGTGGAATATTGGTCGCTAAAAGATCAAGTGTATTTTTCCCTCTAGTTGGAGCAGTGACTAATTGATGTAGTGAGTGAGATGTGAATGTATACAGGAGTGACTCACAAAGGTCTTTGTCTTTCCCCCCAGTGATAAAACTGTACGTGTCCCAGTCTATGGACGGAAGATTGAAATCCCCACCGATTATAATATGACAGTCGTTTTTTTGAGTGGTTAATTTACTGAGTTGACTTTCTAGTTCTAATATTGAGGTTATATGGGTATCTGGTGGTCTGTAATATGCGCACACATAGATTGTTTTTGCTTTAGGATTTTGAATGGAGCACCATACGCTTTCTACCTGGTCGTCGGAAAATGACTCCCTCCTACTAATATAACAATCCTTCACTGCAATAAAAACTCCTCCCCCGGTCCTTTCCACTCTATCTTTTCTATAAACTGTGAAATTTTTTGGGAATACTTCATTATCTGCGATTTCGTTACACAACCAACTTTCCGTCCCTATAATTAAGTCTGCGTCAGTAGTTTCAATTAGATGGTAGAAGTCAGCTACTTTATTCCTTAAGCTACGGCAATTTACTACCACGACAGAAAAGGATTTATCAGTGAGTGTATTCCCGGAATGTGTATTCTCATTACAACTCGCTTTCTTAGGTATATTCAAAGTTACATTACTGCTATTTTTTGAAACTGGCCTCTTACTGTTCTCTTTAGACTTAACACTTTCTTGGGTATTTTTTCTATTAAATATTGTTCGCGATGGTACCTGATTCGACCCATTAGCTGACCTACTCTACTCATTAGCTGACCTACTACTGACTGTGTAGAACAGGCATAAGAGAGTACAGAAATGAGCTGCAATACAACCCTTTTATTTCCTTAATTCTACCGAGCAACGTGGCAAGGGAATACTCTAAAGCAGACGGAAGGACGCAATTCCACGCGTGGAAGGAGACAGAACAGTTCAGGGAGAAGGAGGGAGGGATAGGGAGAGAGATAAGGGAGATGGGAAACAAAAGTCCGCGAAAGAGAAAGGCAATAAGGGTTGGTCCCTGGAATTGACTGAACGAGATTAGATCCGATGGAAGCTCCGCATGAAAGGCTTTCGGGAAAGTTTTCCGAAAAACGGAAGAAGGGAAAGATTCCATGAAAGGGAATCGGTATACCAAGACTAAGATACGTTTTCAACGGGCGCCTTCAAATGAAAAGGAACACAATTGTACCCAATATATCGTCCCTTTATACCTTATCACTACTGCAATGCCGCAATGTGAGGTAAGGAATTACATATCATTGTGCTATATGAGTAAACTTAATAGTTGAAGGCGTAACTTCGTGGAATATTACCACAGACATGACGAAAAATAAAAATCTCTTAGTAAATGCCACACTTAAAACTTTTATTACCGACCTAGGTATCCATTGCCATGCAATCATTTTTAAAGGTCCTTTAGACCATTAAATATGATTGCAAGGCAATCGAAACCTAGTTCGGTAGTAAAAGTTTTAAGTGTGGCATTTGCTAAGAGATTTTTATTATTCGTCATGAGTGCTATATGAGGTTTTATGTAGGAGAGTCAGATGGTTTAAAACATTTACGCCATTGTGAAACGGAGAGTAGATTGGTAATTTTATTTGAAAAATATAGAATGAGTGTAAAGTAACCTGACAGCGGAAATAGCCTGCTCCCATCGAAAGAAGCTGGGATGGAGGAAGGTCTACAGTATTAGCTCCAATCCGATGGACTGAGTAATGCATTTACAGTAACATCCGCAATACTCCCCAGAAGTACAAACCAAGAGTATTACTATTAAAATCTACATTGAAAATGATATTTGTACTTTTCCACAATAATTAATTGTAAATGTACAACGCGTTTCGCAGCTTGCTGCAATACTCACTTTTAATATGGATTCGAATATAAAATACTTCCTCGAAGTTATGCATGAAGGTATAAAGATGATTGGTATTACAAATATTTTTATATTACAACTTTCTTTTAGGAAACTACTTCTTCCTTATAATATCTCACTTTAAATATGCTGCTAGTATTTGGGACAATCAAACCGCCGTTGAGAGCAAGAACGGTGTGAGTTAAAATCGCCACTTCATGGGAAATTAGGCTTAAAGGGAAATAATCAAAATATAAAACCTGCTTTTTAAAGAAATTGATACAGAAACAAAAACTCACATGGCTCATTCCGAATCTATTACGGTTGAGGAATGTTTATGAGATTCTAACTAAAATATGAAAGGAGACTGACGTACGCCACTTTTGTTCTCAACGACCTATTCCAAATCCCTATCAGACCGTTGGTTAAAAATGTACACTTAGCCATAAATAAGTTTCAAGCCTATGTAGTTCCTGATTACGTCAAAAACCTTTTACGAAACCCGACATCCTGTGGTAGATTAGATCATGAGAATTAAATGAGGGAATAGGAGGCAAAGCGGACAGGTTTCAAAATGTTACTTCATCCGCGAGCGATAAGAGGTCAGAATGGGTGCTGATGAGACTTCATAATTAGGGTTTTCGAAAGCTTCCGTAGTAAATTACATGCAATACCAGTTAAAGCAAAGTAGATGCCCTGCTCCATATAGATTTTGTCATCATTAGCTAAATATCATCACCAGCACGTCCCTTAGCAGCATGATATATGTTCAATAACTTGTATCTTATACCTCTATGAATGTTGTTGCTTCAAAATACATGAACACTAATGGTCTCTTTCGCAATGATGGTATATAATGTAGGGCTAGGTTCTTACTAATACATTAATCGTAGTAAATAAGGTACAAGAAGCAAATATATTTTTATTAATAACTCAAAAATGTTGTATACTGATATTTAAAACTAAATTTCTACACTTATTACTAAAGACTCGACTCCATTGTTGTACAGTGTGCTAAGAACAACTTCTGAACTAATTGATTTAAAAAATATTTTTGTATTAAATTTTTACGGTGAATAGTAAATTATTTGCTAAAAGATATTGAGGAAACATATATCCTACTCATCGTTCGTCACTTAATTTCTGTCGCAATTGGTGCTTCAAAAATTGCCTATTTTTAGTAATGGATCTCTGGAGTGTGCAGACGTACTGGATCCATAGGGAAGCAGCATGTATATTTCGACGAATGTCTAGACAAAAAGTGCGGACAGAGGAAGACGAGGTATAATCGGAATAGCAACACAACTCGCGCTATAACCTTTTGAAGGTAGTCACACGATATGTAGCAAAAGGGAAAACAAGCTCACAATCGGTGTAGCTTTCCTCGATCGCATCAGAGTTCTGTGACAATTATCTATTCGCTTACGATGTTGCAGGGTGAAGGGCCAATTACCAGGTGAATACAAATTGAGCCCCGAGCGACGGTAAAATTTGCAAATCAAAACAGCTTTCGTCTAATTTACTTGCTTACACGCGGTAGGGTAAAACTGATCCGGAAAAATTGCTACGCTGGAAACAAAATTCTACCCTTGTCATCGACTCAATTAAGAGCAGGTGAAGCAACTCGGATCTCCCAGCATTCCTTTTTTCATCCTATTTTTGCCCGTTATGAATTGAACTGGTGTGAAGCGTGGGAACAAATATGAAACGTAATTTAGGAGAAATTGCGCATTTTAAATAGGACATGATTGAACGGGTATCTTTCCTCTCAGTCAGCCTCCGGCTTTTGGTTATAAATATGTACCTTATTTCTGAGCCTTGAACACAAGAATACGGCTCTACATCCGACCCTTCAATTTAATACAGTCTTAATGACATGATTGCTAGTATTTTCATTTGAAATGTAGTTTCGTAAAAATTGTTTCTAGAGGGATTCTCCGCGAAGAAACGGTATTCCAAAAGAGATATAAACAGGAGTATTACTCAGAATATACATGAACGATGAATGTTACAACTCTCGCGTTAAAGAGGCGATACCATAAAAATTAATCTAAAGTAAAATCCGCGGCACAAACTTATTATGCAAAATGACCTATGAATGACTTGGTTTGACCTGGATGGAGCAGAGGAAAATTGGTGGACTTACTGCAGCTGTTACAAAATGGATGAGATAAATAAAAAAAACAATTGTCCGAAAAAAAAAACAATATTTTGATAATCAATTCTCGTTGGCTCAATTTAAAGTGAGCGAACGGTTCAGATACATTTGCAATGCTCTTAAAAAAAATCACTTCTATAAGTTATTGCTCGGCGTGTTTGCTTTCATTTGGAACCAAATGGAAATAATTTGCAACCAATCACTGTAGCTCATAAAATTTGAAACAGCTGTGCTAAGGTATCAATTTTTTATTTTCACGTTCGCATATCTATGATCAAGGCTTCAAAAGCCTTGGAAATAAATTACGTGCACACTTCGAAGTATGAGCGTATATGGAGGGAATGTGAATAAATCAGCCTTAAGGTAATTTGAGTGGGAAGTAGGTACGTAGGTACTAGAATAGGTACCTGCCCACTGAGCTGCAATGAACGCCGAGACGAGTGCAATTAGCTTTGTCCTCATTATTCTCCGGCGCGAAGGCATGACAAAAGAAATAGAGCAGCCGCCTGGCGAGCAAACAAACGACATTTGGTTTGAATCACTTTCAGGGAACAAAGCATCCTCGAGGGGGTTTGCAGAGGAGAGCAAAACTTGGGTCACAAAACGCCATTATTCAGTCGGGGTGGGGAATGGTGAGTGGTGGGAGGCGGAGGAGGCTTTCCTCCAGCAGTGCCTAGTTATCAAACTCGGCACTCAGCCTTCTCTTTTGCTACCCACTTCTGATGACGAGAAAGCACGTTCTCAATTCATATTTTCTTCCAGAGCACGCAGTCAGTGCTTCCCATGTTCCCGCTATCTTTCGAGAGAACGTCTACATTGACAGGGTTCCTTGGGAATCACTTCGCATGCATCGAATGATTTTTCTCATTTGCAAATAAACCACGAATGGTTCGCATCCCAGGGGCTTTGATAAGCGTCCTGTCTGCAGCTCGCAGATCATAAAATTTGAACTACAGATTGTGTTTTGAAGTGTGCGGCTGGGGGAGGAATCTTCGCCAATAAAGCACTTGGGCACAAAGAAGCGACAGTACATATTTTTCTGCTGTATATGAATTTGGGCCAACAGAGTCATGATATAGTTTTGATGAATAGCACGAAAACATTCAGGCAATCGTTCAATCATTGAAGACTAAAGCGAAGTTTAAAATGCACATATAAATAGCGTTTTGCGTATGAAAGAGGTTCAGGCGTTGCGTCAGCATGGTAACAATGAAATAACTCAGCAGTAATTTCAAAACTTTTTTTAATGCAAACCGTCCATGTTTTGGACTCTTTCAGGGTAACAACCGAGTTATTTTAATCTTACCATCAAGGATATCGTTTGGCTAGATAGAAAGGTTTAATAAAATTTATACAAGTAAACTTAGACTCCTTCAGTCAAAATTCCAACCATTCTGATATAAATTTTTGCACGGGAAAAGAATACGAGTCAACTTTTGCTCAGACTGCGGTTCATACAAATAATTTTTGTAGGATTTCACTTTCATGATATCTGCCAGATGTTTTCGAGGTCGTAAATTGAGGAACACTTCAATTAGTGTAAAATATTTTGAATAAATTTCAAAGTTACTCGATACTTTTTCGCAATTTTATTTCTAGTCGACCGGTTTCGTCGCATAGGCAAAATAATTAGGTGAGTTACTTCACTCTTACCATCAAGGATAGCGTTGAACTAAATAGAAAGGTTTAATAAAATTTAGACAAGTACGTCTGATGACGTCACCTATGCGACGAAACCGGTCGACTACGAATAAAAGACTGAAAAAGTACCAAGTAATTTTGAAATTTATTCAGAATGGATTTTTACGAAATAAAGCCTGTAACCATCGAATGTAAAATATTTCGTCTACACTATCGCCGACAAATCATTTTCTTAGTTACTGCCATTTAAGTTCTAGTAATGGGTTTGTGTCACCAATTTGATTTTACGCTTCAACCACGGTGGTAACCAGTTTGGTATGACACCTGATTCGGATTCCAAAGGCAAGAATCCGAATCCGGCCTCCTTCCTGCTGTGTTTATGCTATTATTGACATATGAGGATGGATGGTGCGATGTCAATAGAGCTCAGAAAAGAAAGAAACCTATAAACCAAGTCCACCACCATAACGTCTTTTTAACAATTTAACCCTTATTTGCTTTTATCCTGGTTCCTCTTCCTCCTAGGCAGGACTTCGCCAACAAAACTCTACGGCATTCCACTCCGCAGGACACTTTGAGAAGGCTCTTACATACCTGCATGGAATGTATGTGTATATACATCCGTGTATTCTCGAAATATATTTTCCCGGGCCCCACGCATGTGAATATTTGCATGCCTCACGGAAATTGTCCCCACCACAGCCATCAGCATCATTTTCTCTCAGCCACTCCCCACAGTTCAGGGACCTTTGCACATATTTGAGACCATCTCCCGGCCGGAAATGGGTAAGTCTACTTAAACAGCCCCCCCCCCACCTTCTCTCGCTTCTTCCTCCATTTCCCTGCTTTCCGTATCCCGTCACACCTCACCCCCCCCCCTTCTCCCACCCCTGGTTCCTTCCAGACTATAACCCCCTCTCCTTCCCCTCTCTCCCTCGACCACACCCCCGGGAGGCAAACCTCATCCGCTCTTCAATTCCCCCCCCCTCCCGCCCCCTCCTCTTTTCCTCAAACACTAGCGCCCCCCTCCCTTCCCCCGCACACCACCGCAGAGCGATACGCAAGCCAGTCTAGAGGATTCCCTCCCTCCTTCCTCCTCCCCCAACCACCCCTTTGCGTGCGAGTCGACGACGGGAAGGAATTTTCCACGCAGAGAGAGAGAAGAAAAAAGAATGCATAATGACGCGAGTGGTTAGTCTGCATTAAAATGCCCGTGCCATTCCTTGTGCCACGGGGCTTCCTCGTTGAGGGGACTCTCTCGGGAAGGAACAACACGGCATAATTATGTCGTCGTTGACACAAAAGGACGAAATTATTCCGCGAGATGGTCATCAATTTCAGTTTTCTGCCAAAATAAATGAGAAATCACGCTCAAGGGTAGCGAAAATATTTTTTTTTCGCTTTTAATGAAAACGGCGTGCATCTAAGTCCACGTAATACCCTTCAAGCCACCTCCATACCACAGTCCACCTGACTGGACTGGGGAATTCATCATTCAATTGTAAATGTTAAAGTTACCTATTACAGCAGTAATCAAATTATTTATTTTTACTTTAATGCTACCGTTATTTTGTGAGCATGTAATTAATATGTCTGTTTTTATGCAAATTTTGTATTAGGTTTTTCATTTTTAATTAATTTAATAACAATTCAAAATGGTGTTGCTTGGAACAGGATTGGCAAGCGGAATCATCCAATTGTAAATGTTATAGTTGCCTGTTACAGCAGTAACCAAATTATGTATTTTTAATTGAATGTTGCCGTCATTTTATGTGCATGCAATTAATTTCCGTTTTGTGCAACTTTTGAATTAGGTATTCATTTTTTATTTATTTAATAACAATTCAAAATGTCTCGCACATTATACTTTGTTGCTTTTAGGTATATCCACCTAGAACATTGAATAAATCTATTCTACTTCAGGGTGTGCGGCAGGGGGTAAGTTAGCACCGACATGGACTATTAAATACCTTTTTTAAGTAAATGAGTCCACAATTTTTACTGCAATAGCAAAACCCTGCAAATACATATCACTCCGGGTCAAAAAATTGGAATTTAGTTTGCAAGAATGTATTTCATCACCATAATTTAAAGCATGTGCAGTGAATATGCTTTAAAACTTTGGACAATCTATAGTATGAGTTACACTTAATTAAAACACAATTGTGGACAACATAACATGTTACGTTGATAGTTTAAAATATTTCAATATAATTTTCAGACCCTTCAAAAACTTGTGTCGTTCGCTTTGTGAAGCTATTTCTCCACACATAGGTTCTCTTAGGCCTACGAAATAAATTATCTGGGAACCTAACCATACTTATGCTTGAGGCGAGATTCGACTCAGGGTAAACTGGCTGCTTTCCCGTGACCTAATAAATGCAAGGGTTTGCTAAAGTAGACTGCCAAGCTGGCTGGTTTAAAATGTTTGTTTTTCCACGAACGATAAAAGACCATAATTTCTTCCATTAAAACTGAATTATTAAGTTTACAGATATGTCTTGTATCAAATTATTTGATATTCTCCTTAATGCCTTTGTTTTAAATTGTTAATTAGTACTAATAGGATGCCCCTCCTACTTCCAGTACAACCCTTGTATCTGTACATTTATGCCGGAGAAAATTATATTTACTCTCATGGTTTTAATAAGTTTTTGCATAAAATGTAGAGTTATCGGCGAAAGGTGAAAATTCAAACCTGCATTCTATTTGCACATGATTTTAAAGTATATCGATTTTGAAGTGGCTTTAATAATAGTTTTTGGATACATAACATGCTAGCGTAAATTCTCCCCATTCATTTCCACTAATACTTGAGATGACTTTCACTACACTGCATGAATGCTGATGCAGAAAACAATGTGTAAGTAAAGGGAAGGTCAACACATAAGCAATTTGGTAGCATATACGATACATCTCAGAAATACATACCTTGCAAGACACCTGGGTGTGTGGTACGCTTACATATCTACATCTATATCTAGGTCATACCCTGAAAGACACCCAAAGTGTGTGTGAGAGGATGCTTCCACACCAGGCATGCATGAATTATGCAACAGAACACCGAAACTATATTGAAACCAGCGTACCACACATGCAACGCGCCAATTTAAATTTACTAACCAAGAAACATTATATCGTCAATCGTTCCAACATGCAAGGGATACAAAGACTACTATTACAGAATCAAAATATCATGCATGAATAAGAACATCAATATTAACTTCGCCCTATTCATGACGTCGATCACAGCTGTTATGGTCCCTAATGGTACGCGGAAAAGATGACATTTGGGAAAAAGATGACATTTTTTTTAAAGATGATTTTATACCTATCGGTTCGACACTCTATCTCTCTGATGTCATTGGCGCGATCTAATCTACCGTAGTACGAGTGGGTTAATAGTATGTTTTTTTACATCGTCAGACAAATGTTTTTCCTAGAATTTAGTTAACGTTTTCATGACAATAGGCAGGCAGTTAATCTTTCTCATTATATTCTCCTCTTTCTTATTTATGCATGATGTAAATAATGATGTTCTTATTTATGCATGATATTTTGAATCTGTAGTAGTAGTCTATGTATCCCTTGCATGTTAGAACGATTGGAGATAGAATGTTTCTTGGGTATTAGATTTGTAATTGGCGCTTTGCATGTGTGGTACGCGGGTTTTTAATGTAATGTCGGTGTTCTACCATATCATTCATGCATGCCTGGTGCGAAAGCACCCCCTGCCACACACCCTTTGGGTGGCTTGCAGGGTATGACGTAGATGTAGATGTAGATGTAGATGTACATATAAGTTATGACAAGAGTCATAGCGCCTCTTTCTGTAGTATTGGGGCTGAAAATTTTCCATTCTGATGGGAAACGTGAACATTTTCACTCAGCGGGTGGTATTGAGTGGAATAAAATGAGAATTCCTACAGCGAGCCAATTACCGCCAACGAGAGGTAACGGGGGGGGGGTAATGAAACAAGGGGTCGCTGACTGGCGAGGGTCTCGGGGGGAAAAAACAACGCCTCAGGGCAGCCGTGCAGACCGGAATAAAGGGGAACTACGGGCGGGAGCATGTTTACCGGAATAACCCCAAATGAAGACCACGCAAACGCTTCAAATGCAACTCTGCCCATTTCGACGATTAATCAGGAGGAATGGAGTCGCTTTCATTTCGCAAAAACCGCCGCTAAGGTTTAGCATCAAAGGCCATCGTCGCGGTTCAAAACAGTTTCGTTTGACGGCAGCCTTCCCCAACAAAACGTTTACAAGCAAACACGCAAGATGCCTTTCGCAAAAGAGAACTTCAATCCCTTCCGCTTTGCGTTCTAGCTCAGAATGGATTGCACCACTGTTAAAATCCTTCCTATGTTGCGAGTGAAATGCAAGGAGCAACACCAAAATCGTTCGCAGAATGATATCATAAGTATCCTTCCCACTGTTTTTCAAGATTATTTGATCGAGAGATTAGTGAAAGCATTGGATACCGGGAATCTAATTGATACTTTTAATATTCCGCCAATTTAATACACTGCGTTTGATCGCTTTCACATGCATTTCGACGATGTGAGTAACTGTCGGGAAATTTCAAATAGCCTTGGGAAAGCTTGATGACAAATAAGTGTCGTTTTTATGTTATCTTCAATGCTCCTGAAAACTTCAACTTCCTGAGATTCATAAATATAGCTTTTTTTTGACTTTTACAGGTGAGCTGAAGTGGCAGCAAATAAGGGATTGCGCTAGAAGCCAATATTCATACAAAACGGCCGATTATGAAATCTATGTCTTATACTCTTGACACCTACATCCATTCATGTCAATTATGGATTTGGGTGCTTCACGTGTAATAAAATCAGACTAGTTTGCAACACAATATCCAAACCTTAAATTAAAAAAAAACCTATTCCAATGTAACCCAATTAATAGAGCAGAAACGAACCTTAAATTTACATTTATACACAAATATAATGTTCATCAGCTTTGGATTGATTGCCACCTTTTACTCTTTGATGAAGTGCTTAGACCATCCTTTTTCAATTACATTTTATTTCCAAGAAATACTCGAATTGCATCTGATAAACAGTTTAAAATTTTTTCCCCCACTCTCTCTGTAACGCACACAGATGAACGTTGTTCCCATTCCAAAGTTGTGTTCAAAAAATGGATATCTACATCTACATAATACCCTGCGAGCCGCCACATGGGCGTGTGGCAGGGGGTGTTAGGTCACCAGCCCTGTAAAGGTGTAAGTTTTTGGAGATGAAATGGTGACATGTATTATAGGAGTGTATTTAGTGGAGCTCTATTTTTATTGTGGTCACTCATTGTTCGCGGAAAAAACGAGTTTTTGTACCTATCTGTTCGGCAGTGTATCTCTCTTATTTTATCGCATCTGCCAGACCTAGAGATGCAGTGAGGAGTCATGATAATTTTCTCTATGTCGCTCTGAAAATATCAATTCTGAATTCATCAAGCAACTTAAGCCCAGCGTGTGGCCTCCGAGTCTCTAGGGCGGGGGTGGCAAACCTATGGCACGCGTGCCCAAAGTGGCACGCGGGGCTGGGTGGGCGCTAAGGGATACCTCTATCTCACTCGATGTGTTGGCACGCGAGTCGAGCGAGTATACTCTTATTTCATAAACTTTGGCACTCAATCGCCAAAAGGTTCGCCACCCCTGCTCTAGGGGCTCCCACCTCTCATTGCTAACATAAACAAAATTGCTCTGGGCATATTATGTAGGTATATATTACCATATCTTGCAAAGACCTTGAGAAATATATGCAGTGGCTCCATTCATGGATTAGATTACAGCAGAAAAACGGAGTTGTACTGTAGATTTAAACTGAAAATAGTAAAGTAACTGTTTCATCCATTTGACTTTCTCAAAGAAAATACCATCAACTTTGCAAATACGACTTCTCCAGACTTCCCTAGCGGAATGTAATGCGCTGGGGGTGGGGGGGGGGGAGCATGTCGGGGGCAAATACAGCAGTGTCTACTAGCATTCCTGCGACCCCAGGCGACTACGTGACCGAAGGCCGAATGAGCAAACATCCAGAGTTTCCGTCTCAAACCACTACGCGATAAGTAAAAAGAAAAAAATAACCCACTTCTGAACGTGTCAATAAAACGGTCTTCTCACGTACGGGCTTCCCATCCGAGAGCATTCAGTAGGTACAGGGTGTTTCAGTACGGATCACCATAGCTCATGGAGGCGATATTGGATGCGGTTTCAACCATTTTCTCATCTACCAGACCCAGAATAGCAACTTCATGCTTACGGATCAGTGGCAACTGAACTTTCATCAGGCTGACTCTGCAATAGGCATTAGGATGAATAATTTTATCAGTAACCGTTGGCCGTATTAAAAATAAACTACCAGCATGAGTGACAACACTTGAAAAAGAGTAACATACCAAATACTTCATTTAGGCAAGTTTCAGATCACTTCATCTACATCTATGAAATACCCTGAAAATCCCCTCTAGGGTGTGTGGCACGGGACTTCATCTACATCTACGTAATGCCGTGCAAGCCACCGCTAGGGTGAGTGGCACGGGGTGATTCCACACCAGGACTCCAGCACTCATCTCAGTTTAAATCAGAACTGCGCACGTTTCTTCGGATGACAGGCGTTGGCCAAAAGCAGTCAGGACATCAGTGCGCATTCAGACCAGACCTGGGCGTGTGGCACGAGTAATATATATATATATATATATATATATATATATATATATATATATATATATATATATATATATATATGCATGAGCAGTTAGCTACTTTCGACGCTAATTACATAATCGTACTGGGGCGAAACTGTCGTCAATCATGACAAGCAACGCGGCGAATACCCGAAAGATGGAGAAATCATCGCTAATTACATTTGTTTACGGCTCTGCAAGTCTGTTTGCCAAATTTTTAAAAGCTTCCGCAACTCACTTCAATGGTGTGTGTGTCCGGGGTGTCATCACCAACGTGCACTATTATGTACCACTAACTTTCTCCAACTTTTCAGACTTACATGGAAATATATGCTGATAACCTTGCGATATCATTACCCCCAGGCAATGGATGCCGCAGAGACAAATGCATATCGAGTTCTAAGATCAAGCCTGGGGTTTAAATGGAATGCGTTTGGGTACAGAAATACTTGTTGCCCATGAAAAGTTCCATATCTATATATTACCCTGCAAATCACCTCTATCTACACCTATATCTACGAATGGTGTCATCTATGGTGCTTTTCTGAGGGTGAGTTATCACCAACACGGACTATAATATGCTAGTGACTTCCACCAACATTCACCACACGATAGGTATCCTATCAATGCCACAGAAACTATTCTACAACATTTCAATCGGTAAAAGTTACACATTCAGCGTTTTGATGATAAAAAAAATGTGTTGGATATAATGCTTCCGTTATCATAGCTCCATTACTAGTGAGTTGCGACTCCATGTCCATTAAAAAAATACATGCATAAGAATGTATCGAAGACATCCTCTGTTCTTTTTTCTCCCATGTCTCTAGCATCAATAGAGGAAAATCTTGCATGGACAACTTTCGGGCTGCACTTTCAAATACCGTTTTTTAGTCAAAAGGATTTAATTTACCGAATCTCAGTCGCATCTCTTGTGGTCTCTGATATCTCTTCCCGAATCAAGCTTTCATCTTCATGAATGTTGTTTTTGTTTCCTCTCCGACAAATGAAGAATGGTTCCAGGAGAGAAGTTATTTCTCTAACTGAGCCCTTCTCAACTTCAAAGCTCCAGACGACAGCGTCTTGAGGACAGGGCAGTAAAAGGGTGTGGAGGGGGAAGGGAACACATGTTATTCCAACGGAATTCTTGCCCGGAGGGAGGTTGGGGGTTAGTGCCCTGCGTAATTTAGCACCCACCCCCGACTGACCCTTGTGCTATTCATTCGGTGCCGCTCTGCTCTATTCACTCGGCCCTCTCACCCCTGACCCGTCAGAGACGGCCAGACTCGGCAACAATTGAGAACGACGTGGGCCGAATGCTGACCCAGCAACGCTAACCCGCGACCAGGCGGCCCTCACTGCGACGAAGTATGCATTACACTCCCCTTCAACAGACGACGTCGAGTGATGAGAATGCTTTATTTGTCCCCTTTGTCCCCCACCGTTCCTCCTCCCCACATTCATGCTACCTCCCTCGTCTCCTTTCGACTAATGAAGGGCTCAAAAACGCACCTGTCCAAATTTCCCAGACGTGCTCCGTTGACACAGCGTCCGCATGGTTGTTCGTATGCATCAAGTCCCTAACGCGCTGTCAAATACTCGAGCGTAAACATTTGAAGAAATACTGGACAAGAAATGTGAATATAATCGACGTCGTAATCGTCAACATGTTTGACTAAAAAATAATGTGAAGACTTGGAAGTTCAGTAGGCTAGCTCAAGCACAATAAGTCCAGAAAAAGTGCAAAAATTGCTAAAAATGCTAAGCGTTGACTTCTGCATCTACCCAGATTGCCTTATCAGACCTCATTATAAAAATAATAACGTGTCTTTATTCAGAGAATTTAGGACTTTACAGTCCTCTCTAACAATCAACTCCAATTTGACAAACACAAACATCCATGTCCTTGGCAGTGTATAATCCACTCAGGCGAGATTCGAACCAGCGAACCTCGGGTTAGCAAGCGAGGATTGTAAGTTAAATGCTGTTTCATTTGTGTGACAAGGTTTTGATTTGATAAGTTTTGGCGATTGGTGCGGATACTTTTGCAAGGTTCTATCCATTTTCATGTAGAATATTTATTGCCGGACGTTCAACATATTTCGCTAGAGCCAAACTAATATGGGAGAAAGGATCATAGGCAATAGACTAAGGAAATAGACTGCAGAACCAATAGATATAAAATTTCATTTTTTCCATGTACAATAAGGGACCACAATAATTTCGATAGGTCAATTCTATTAAGCTTTGTGAAGTTCGGCTACAATATTTTTATATGGGCCCTATAGAAATAATTACCTCTAAATTAGCGATAAATTCATTCCGAGTAACAGATTTTTTTTTAAGTATCCCACCGGTTAAGGAAAGTTTTGTTGAATGTCAGAGAATATCGTATTTCCTTAAGAAGTTTCCTTTGCTCGCCTACCATCTCAAGCACTTCCTCGTTAGTCTTCCTCTCCGTCCACCTCACCTCCTTCATTCTACTCCACACCTACATCTCAAATGCCTAAGTAACAGTTTACCACTTAAAAATTTTTCGGTTGTTGTAAACTTTACGCACACATTCCAAAATAAAGTTTCACAGCATTTTTCCCCAAATCCTAAAAATAATTACACACCAGTTGTTAGCTATGACCATCGCCGTGAATAGTTCGAATAGTATATGCCGCTGGTATATGGGATCCGTACGAGGAAGGTATGATACATCTACGTCATACCCTGCAAGCCACCCAAAGGGTGTGTGGCAAAAGGTATGATAAAAGAATTAGAGCGCGTGCAAAGGGGATCCGCTCGGTTTGTTAAAGGCCGTTATGATAATTGTATAAGTGTTACGAATTTAATAGAAAAACTAGGATGAGAAATACTATCAGAACGCAGGTTAAAATTTAGGTTTAACCTTTTAAGTAAATTCGAAACCGATTTGTTCACAGATGACGTTAGATATATATTAAGAACCCCTGCGCATTATGCTAGGTTTGATCAGATTAACAAGATTAGAGAGATAGATTGTCGTACCGATAGATTTAAAATGTCATTTTTCCCGCGTACCATAAGAGAGAACAATAGGCAGCGTAGCAAAGGGATAGGTAGGTGAAATATAGTTAGAGTAGTCTGTAGTGCATGATGCATGTAATAACAACCAATAACCCTTTTCTAATTATGTAGATACTAACCATCTAACTCCATGTGACCCTATTTTCTAGCATGTCTCCCTTAAATATCCTAGTTGCATGTTTGGTGATCTTCACCCCCTGCCACACACCCTCGTGGTGGCTCGCAGGGTATAACGTAAATGTAGATGTAATAACAATAGCTAGACAGTAGATCTTTCACTTTATATTCTCTACGCTTTATTTATGCATGATGTTTTCATTTATGCAAGATATTTTGAATTTGTAGTAGTAGCCATTGTATCCCTTGCATGTTGGAACGATTGACGATGGAATGTTTCTTGGTTTGTAGATTTTTAATTGGCGCGTTGCATGTGTGGTACGTTCGTTTCAATGTAGTTTCGGTGTTATGCCGTATAATTCACGCATGCCTGGTGTGGAAGCATCCCCTGCCCTACACCTTTTGGGTGGCTTGCAGGGTATGAAGTAGATGTAGATGTAGATGAAAACAATTTTACCTGTAATGCAGTGAAGCTGTGAAACGCATCGCACAAACTAAATAATTGTATAAAAGAACAAAGTATTCTTTTCAAAATGGATACTATTACAAAATACTTCTGCCTAGGAAAACTCAAATTCATCAGGCGACGCCGGAGGTCGTCAAGTTTATTTTTATGGAGAACATAAAATAGAGCATTTCTTTTCTCATGAGCATAAAATTTATACATAATACTGACCCATTATTTTTTTATATGACTAGTATATTGTCATTTAATTTGTACATGATTTGTGTTACAAGCATTGTGGTACATATCCGATCATCTCAATTTGGCTGTGCGAGTATTTATTGTAAATTTTCTCGTAATGAACAGCAATGAAAATTATTACAATAATAGTTATGTATTTTCTCCGGATTATTTTCAAATTTTCTCTTATGATGTAGATGTACACAAAAAATGTTTCAATCTTCTTTTCGAAGGCGCTACTCGCAACCAAGCATGAAGGTGTCTACCTTATGATAAGAAATCTGCACAGATAGTCAGCAAATGAAAGATATGTCCGTCAGAAGACACTTGAAGTGAGGTCGAGTGATGGTGATTCATTATATTTCTAGCGTCACTACCGCTCCCCTTTCCTTTCGGTCTGGTCGTTTAGACCCCCGCCTGGCAACCGCGACACCTCCCGAGGAACGAATTGTAAATCAAATGTCGCGGATTAAAGTGCGTCTCTTCGTGTGGCAGACATGTCTGTCGAAAACCAAGGACGGTGGTGTAAATCATGCTCAGGCCCATTACGCACACTTCTTCGGAAAAGTAGCCTTGCGGAAATCGGCCGAAGTGGAGCCGCTGGATGGATCCACGCATCCGGGTAGCAGATCTCATGGCCGCACAAATTATGCGATTGCATCCATGAAATATGGAGCAAGCCACCTCAAGGGTGTGTGACCAAAAGTGGCTAGCTAGCAGTTTGGACCCCGTACCAAACTTCCAGAATGTATCTTGCATAGTATTTTGTAGATGATGTCCAGCATAAATTTAAAATAAATAATACCCTGATGAAGTTAATAAAATAACTAATAATAAAGACTATTTAAAACCCCGAAAAAAATTGACAGGGGGTGACATTTAACACAATAAAAACTGAGCTCCACTAAATACACTCCCATAATACATGCCACCATTTCATTTCCAAAAACTTTCACCTTTACACGGTTGGTGACCTATCACTCCCTGCCACACGCCCATGCGGCGGCTCGCGGGGTAGTATGTAGATGTAGATTGTTTTATGTTGCAAAGGCCTGACTAATAAAGACTCATTTAAACCCCATAAAAAATCGTCAGGGGGTGACATTTAAGCAGCATGCACAACAATATAATATGGATAGTAATAAGATTCTTGAATTTTAGTCATTAATATATTTAACTCGCAGCCTTGGAGTTGTTATTTACTTGGGTACTGTTCAATACCAAATTTAATATATTTTTTCATTATATTGAAGCCATTATATTTGGCGAAACGTTAGGCTGTGAGTTAAATATATTAATGACCAAATATTTAAGAATCATATTATTTGATATATATTATATTGGTCGAGAAAGTATTAATAGATCACTGTTTATATGGTGAAGTTAAATGGAACAGGAGATGACTTGCGGAAACTGGTTACGGATATTGTGATCTCAAAAAGACATAATTTTGCTATATTTCCACACAGTTTTTGTTATCGCACACCAATCTAGATTTCAACAATACAATAAAGTCTTGATACAATACGACATACCATTGAAACCTTGAAAATTATATAGTATTATCGAAACCTAGGTCGGTGCGTGATAATTAATATGGTGTAGAAATATAACGAAGCTCTGTACTTTCGTGATCATGATAACTACGCTAACACTTATTAAAAAACAATTTTTGTAGTGATGTATTATACCGCTATAGAATGAGCAGGGATGCAAGAGTATTGCGGGAAACATGCAACGCGTACTGCCTACAACTTACTATGTACCAGGTGGATATACAAACATTTCTGAACAAGTCAATTAATCAGGGTATTTTACTGCTCGCGGTAAAAATGATCATTTTATCATGTCCCTTCTAAAATCTATTGTTTACCTAATTTGATTCTCACAATAATATCTTCCGCTGTATGTCAGGTTTCATGAAATGTCATTGGCATCTGATATAATAATTGTTCGGGGTGGAACATACATCACATATATTATTTCTCAAAGGTGATTTTTTGTCGCAACACCATAACTCCCATAATTCTCCATCAAAATTAATTATTCAAACATCATTTTAAAGCTTATGTTCCCCGCTATTGACGAAAAATAGACAAATAATTTAAAATTAAAGTTTTGGTTAAAAAATGATACAGTGCCATCTGCTGACAATGTAATCAACTAATATGTTGGCTATGGTTACGTGCTTAAAAGACTGTAGGAGGCGCCATCTATTACCACATCGTTTAGTTAGATTGTTTACTTTCTACATGCAATCAGTGTAACCGTTTAGGTTTACGTTTTGTACCTTTAACACAAACATAAATAACATGTAATTGTCCATGGGAAGAAACAGGTGGAAGAACAGGAAGAAAGAAGGAAGATACAGGAAGAAGCTGCATACTGTGCAAAATATTCGAGAGGTAGAGGAACAGGAAGAAAGAAGGAAGAAACAGCAAAAAGCTGCATACTGTGCGAAATATTCGACAGGTAGAAGTACAGGGAGAAAGAAGGAAGAAACAGGAAGAAGCTACATACTGTGCGAAATATTTGCACGGGTTAGCTAGTTTCAACATTAACCGTCAAGACAATATTACACGGGCTAAAATTCCACAGCTGAGTAATTGTTCCCCTTGGCCGGGCCACGAACCCAGATCTCTCGATATCGCGCCAAGTATTTATCCAGCTCTGCTACCGAGGCGTACTTCTCTCCTGCGATTAAAGTATCTATCAAGGTACATCAGCGATCGGTGCGATATCTAAGTATTCAAGTCCGATTCTAGGTCAAGAGAAATGAGTTTTTCTCTTGGAATACTCGCACTTAAGTGCACTAGCAGGCGAATGCATCGAGGGTAGTCCAGACTTATCTCAAAATTTGATAGCAATATACCGTTATTTATAATTTTATTAATTTTTCTGCTAAGCAATGTATCTATATTATAAGATACATTGCTTTTGAGAGAAATGTTGGAATTTTATAGGCTTTAAGTTCTCTATAAAGTGAGATAAAAATATATTTGACATGTTTCTCATTGACGGAGATTTTATGCCCATGGAACTCCGTTCATTAACTCTTTTTCTCAGAAAAATTTCCTCTTACAACCTCTCCGAAATGATTCGCTATACTAATGAACGAAATTCCGCCGATGTTTTACTTTTCACAGTTTAATATATCTTAACTGCAAATTTTTAATACGAAGTTGATAAAAAAATCGTTTCCCAGAATTTAGGTCAGGCAAGAGCGCTCTTTGTTATTTCCTCGGAGCTTAATTGCAGCAATGCGCTGAAATTTCTTGATTGAGCTAAATGGCCGGCATTACTCACAAAATATAGACGGAGAGAATTTTACATGGCGGTGGTGCAATTTCATCTAAACTCGCCAGCGATCAATGCGCCGTGGCTGACATTCAAATGACCTTGACAGTTTCAATTCGCAGTCCTCGGATGTCAAGGACAAAAAAAACGGCTGTTTCCCGCGTCTTACATCCTCCTTAATTGAAAACTATTGTTTCGGCAAAGCCTGCAAGTACATTTCAAAGCGCCAAGTCACTTAATTAACACACAATATGATTCGCCCATTGTAACCGAATTGAGTCATGCGTAATATAACCAGAGTATTTAATTTCGAGCGTGACAAAGGCAGTTTTTTTCATTTCGCCAGAATTATCTCCGGCGAATAGAAATCTGCCTCGGGACGTTCCGCATATTTTTCCGTATTAATATTTTTATCTCCACGAACAGTGACTAATGCTTCTTAGCGATTCAGGGAACCAATTAGATGGTTATCTATTCAAGACTTAATTTTTGACGCCACTTTTAGGTTATCACTGAATTCGTGTTTTCCGATTTCATTGTTCGCAGGGGATGTGGTCACTCGGCAATTACGTTAGTGGATGGAACCGGTTGACGTCACCGCTTATGCTTTCGTTCTCTATCTCTGAAAATTTTTCCGATCTAAAAAAAAAGGCGGGTAAATCCTGTTTTAATATATTTATGGTGATTTATCTCTCCCCTAGACCCACTTTTATCGCACCAGCCTGATCAAATTTCCCTCAAAACCAAAGAGAAGCTTTATAGTGCAGCATTATTGACGCTAAAAGGGATATATTTATATTACTCGGTTTAACCTTATCGGGATAATTAACTTTAAATGCTCGCTATTATTTTAAAACGTTAGCAATAATGGTTCAGCCCAAGAATAAGTCTAGTTTTCTTTCCCTTATCCCCTTATCATAATTAACAGATAGATTAATTTCTGATTCATAAAGTTATATGTATATGCCTTCGAATAATTTCTATTCATGGCATAGAGAATGAAAACTTTCTTGCGTCAGACATGAGACGGAACTCCCCTTTTCGTCTTTCCATTCTCCTTACCATTCGCCTTATAATTGCATACAAACTCAAAATAATCTAAGGACTCATTTTCCTTTCTATCCTACAGGAAATGCGATACTTTTCTGGGATTCATTAATTTGGAAATTTTTATCCAATTCAACGAGATGAAATGGCAGGACACAAGGGTGAGTGCCAGGAGTCAAAAATACTCCATGACTATTCTGAAAGATACATACATACATACATACATATCAATCACGCCGTTCCCTTCCGGGGTAGGCACAGTCACAAAGTTTCACTCATAAACACATATTTGTACACCTAACTCCGCTTCAACAATTTCCTCCACACTGACCTATCCTTGCAAACCTCTGTTGTCTCATTTACCCCAATACACTGCTTCATACACACCCTCCTGTTTTTAAGACTCCTAATATTCCCGATAAATATAGAATAACAGGAGAACTGAGTAATTAAAAAAAATTTTTATTTCAGGGGTTATATCATCACTACATCCAATTCATTACTTTAACGCTCATCCACAATCCGTTGAAGCCAATATTTCAGGAAAAAAACTCAAGTTACTGTCAAGGCAACTAGAGGAGGAAACTTATTTTTACTCATATTGGGTTGAAAAATAGTATTTTAAACTTTCATGGTTCAGAACAAAAATTTTAGTTACTATCAAGAAATATAAGAGAAAAACCTACTCGAAGTGCGCCGGAAAAATATTCTTTTAAGCTTTCACTATCTACGATCTATTTTTCTTGTGTTATTTATATTTTACCCACATCAGCATGGTGATGTTTATTTATTTGCACCTATAAACTACCCTGCGCACAGCCGCATGGGCATGTGGACGAGGGTGTTAGGTCGTCAGCCGTGTAAAGGTGTAAGTTTTTTTTTGAGATGAAATGGTGATATGCATTGTAGGAGTGTATTTAGTGGAGCTCTGTTTTTATTGTGGCCGCTTATTGTGTGCGGAAGGAACAAGTTTTAGTACCTATCTGTTCGACAATGTGTCTCTCTTATTTTAAGGCTTCTTTTAGACTTAGAGATGTAGTGAGGCGTCATGATAATATTCTCTGTATCGCTCTGAAACACACCAGTTCTGAATTTCTCAAGCAACCTAAGCCTAGCGTGTAGACTCCGAGTCTCTATGGGCTTAATCCCTATAAAAGTTGTGAAACTACATTTTCCATATGTTTGCTTGTAGCAGTTTTTAACGAAGCGGGCTGCTTTTTTTCAATTTATCAAATTTTTTGTTACATCTTTATGATTCAAGTCCCAAATGCTCGCGGCGTATTCGAGATGTGGCCTGATCAGAGCGAAGTAGAATCTTTCTTTGACTTTTTCATCCGAGGACCTTCCTATTATACGCTTAACAAAACCTAGTTTCTTTAGTGCTGTAACACATATGCTTTATATGTGTGTTCCCCACGATCTATCAGAAGTACGTTTATATAGTACGTTTTGAACATATTTTGACAGTGATGCATATATTGTCGGCTCCGGTGGCGGCGGGGTAGAGTCCTCGCATGCTAACCAGAGGGTCGCGGGTTCGAGTCCCGCCTGGGTAGAATATTTTCTGCCCAGGACATGGGTATTTGTGTCCCGTCCGTTGTTACTGTTATTTACCCGGCATAAATTGGCATATTGGGCTGTATTCGGGATAATGAAGATAAATAAATAAAATAAATATGATTTTAATGCAATTGAGACAAAGGCTGTATTAATTAATCCTGTCCATAGGGAAACGTGTTATGATCCTTGCTTTAAAGAGATCTTTGTCAATATCTAGCTCCGAAGCAATGCACAGATGCCGTATTCTATCCCTCATGTTGGCATAACTGTGTGGCCCGCCATGAGAGTGGCAGTAATCCCTCTTTCTCACAATTACGCAAGGAGTGAACACTGCTGGAAGAACGCAGAAGATTTTCGCCCGATCGAACCCATTCCTACTGGGAGTCGAGTTCCTTTCCTCTCAATTACAGGCTCATTTCCTCATTCGGGCCGGAGTCTGCTTTCTGGGAAACGATTTTCGGATTCGGAGAGAAACAAGGTGGGTGGGGGAACGAGAATCGAAGTTACTTCCCGCGAGAAACGTGTAAATTATTACTTTCATATTCGCGGAACATCAAATGAGCGGATGTGAGATTTCCTCTTAAGTGGACTGGAAAAGCAGACGAGAAGATGCATTTTAATCCCTCGTCCTCTCTGCTTACATTCTCGACAACGAGGATTACGAGTATGATTCACGAAGATTACGGCAAGGGAGCCAGAGAGAGTCATTTATTAGGAATGGGAGAAGGAACTGATGTCATGAGGAGGGTGGGGAAATTCAAAGCCATGAAATTCCGAAGGAGAAGTATTAAAAGTACTTTGACGGCAATAAAAGTTTCATACCCGAGAATCGGATGATTCTCTCTATTCCCACGAATGAAGAAGAAGCCGACTGCCTCGATTCAAAATCCGCCCTAATAGTAAGAAACTAGCAATAATATCTCCCATCAAAATCATAAGTTATGCTTATCAATAGGTACATCACATTTCAGAGGCAATTTTCTCCGAATTTTCCAAGTTTAACTTAAATTTAAATACGATAGAGTATAGGAAAAAATATCGACTTAGGCAGTATTTTTGAATTGCGGGAAATTGCAAGAAAGAAATAACATATAAATGGTGACAGCCAATTTCTTCACGTAGACTTTTCTTGTTTTCGCACGGATTGGGAAAGAACTAACGGCATCGATGATCAATAAGTATGCTCGTCAAAAAATCATTTGAAATATATATTCTCTATATGTATTGGTAATCATATAAAATTATCGCTATCATACAGTGGCTGTATACTATGTCGTAGCCTTACAGCCACATACTCACAAACGACGAAAAGGATGGAGGACGTCCTGGACTACGAACGTTTATTTATAAATACGTAAATAACGTCATACATTCGTGAAAATAAGACAAGACAATCCTTTCAATCCTATCTGGCTCTTATGTCTATCCTGACATACCCATGATTCACTAGAGTAGACTAAACGACGTGGGTATGAGTTATCTGAGGAGTGTTTGCGGCAAGAGTAGGATGGATAGGGTCAGGAATGGATGGGTAATAAATGAATGTGGGTTAGATGCTCCGGTAATGGACATATTTGAAAGGAGTGTGCTTCGTTGGTTTGGCCATGTTGAGAGAATGGATGAGAGTCGTGTAACGAAACAAATGTATAAGAGTGAAATGAATGGTGCGAGAGGTTGAGGTAGGCCAAGAAAGTTGTGGTTGAATGTGGTTGAGGAAATTCTTAGGAGGAGGAATATACATCTACATCTACGTCATACCCTGCAAGCCACCCAAAGGGTGTGTGGCAGGGGGTGCTTCCACACCAGGCATGCATGAATTATTCGGTGGAACACCGAAACTACATTGAAACCAGCATACCACACATGCAACGCGCCAATTAAACTCTACTAACCAAGAAACATTCTATCGTCAATCGTTCCAACATGCAAGGGGTACATGGACTACTACTACAGATTCAAAATATCTTGCATAAATAAGAGCATCAATATTTACATCATGCATAAATTAGAACGTAGAAAGAAAAATAAAGAAAAAGATCTACAGTCTAGCTAATGCCACTATTTGCACTGTTCATGACGACGATCTCAGCTGTTATGGTCCCGAATGGTACGCGGAAAAAATAACATTTTATACCTATCGGTTCTACAATCTATCTCTCTAATTTTATTGGCGCGATCTAATCTGCCATAGTACGAGGAGGTTAGTAGTATGTTTTTTACGTCGTCAGAGATATGTTTTTCCTGAAATTTAGCTAAGAGGTTAAGCCTATAATTTTAATCTACGCTGAGATAGCGATTCCCATCCCAATTCTTCTAAAAATCCTGACTCACTAGGAGTCTTAAAAACAGGAGGGCGTGTATGAAGCAGTGTATGGTGGTAAATGAAGCAAAAGATGTTTGCAAGGATAGGTCAGTATGGAGGAAATTATTGAAGCAGAGTTAGGAGTACATATATGTATTTATGAGTGAAACGTAGTGACTTTGCCTACCCCGGAAGGGAACGGCGTGATTGGTATGTATGGATGTATGCTAACTGGCTCAATTCACGAACCAAGGGAGAGGGAAAAATGATCCAGTTGCATTGAAATTCTTGCGGCGTTCTTTGTCTTAGCTCTGGGCACAAAGCAGTTGAATCTATGTTAAGTTTTGTTAACTCTACAGTTCCAGAGTAAATTCCTCTAGTGCGGATATCGTCGTCGACATCGTAGGCAGGTAATGTCCTCTTTGTTCCTCCAATCAGTCGCAGACAACTGCTTGGTATTCGCAATGATCAATATAATTAGTAAAAAAACTGCATGGAATTCGACGACGAATGAAAATGAGCACGATTTCGATGAATCGGCATTCCGCTCAGAGCGGATGGCATTTCATTTGCTTTGCCTCGCGTGTGGAGCTCTGAATGAGCGGAATTTGCTTTCAACTGTCCGATTGTATGGACGCATTGGGTGCGGGTGACACGGAGAGGTTTCTTTTCTCCATTCGCATTTCCCTATCTTCCACTCCTCAGTTATGACTTGGTCCGAATCACGACAAGATGCTCGAAAGTGGTTGAGCTGTTCGCGAGGCCGAGGAAAACGCAGTGCATTTAGCGAGAAGGAAGGAGGACTACGGACAACTCGCATATCTAACCAAGTTAAGAAGTGGTTTGAGGGAGAAAAAAAGATGAAATTATTCCCCGAGCCGTGTCCACGTTATGAAACAAACCGTAAAAGGTTTGAAATTTACCTACTGAGAACTCATATGCGATCTTAAGCCACGCCAGCAGTAAATTATTGAGGGATTGTTTTTTTTTCAAAAATGCGGGACGTGGAAATGTTCAAGCCGTAGATCAAGGCAGGAACGTCTTTCTTTTAGCGAAATTTCTCCCCCCAACCGCATTAAGGGATAAAAACTCGCGTGAGTGCCGAGGGAGAGAAGAAACTCACATATCATGCCTTTATCATGACATCAGATGCAGCCTACGGAACGGGAAATCTTGGACGGTTTGATTAATGGAATTTTTAACGGCCAAGCGTCGACAATAATTGTTTAACTGGCGTAACTTCAACGCACTGCATTATTCATGAAAGTATGCCATAGAGAGAGAGATTTAGCTATATCGAGAAGATGAGTGAAGAAATAACAAATGCTTGGCAGTCAATCAAAACAACTAAATGCTGAACAAGTTAAAGTTTCAGGCTTTACTTAATGAAAAGCGATACATGAAAATAGAACTGACTTTGGACTTTCCACATCGTATTTCATTCTTTTAGACCATGGTTTCGACAATTTTTGTCATTATCAAGACCTTGATAATGACAAAAATTTTAACAGTAAGTAGGTCGATATACCAAACGCTTATGGATGTGCTCTCTCATTCTCCTCGTGAATGTCTCATATGGAACACATACCTACGTATTGCCCTGTGGGTCGTCGCAGAGGGTGTTTGGACACCAATAGTGATAGAAGAAGAAATATGGGAAAGTAAGGTGGAGAGAACAAAGGTGAATACATATTAAAAATGTGTCTTATTCTGGTGCCACACTATTTTTGCATGAGATAATCACTAAAGGAGTGTCAAAAGAGGGAACTCTTGTACATAACAGTCCGGAAGTGTAAATCACTTATTTCTACTCTTTTTATAATTTCTAGAGATAAAGCACGAGGGTCACAATCCTCTGTTCTGTACGGAAGCTCACCTGATTAGTATTTTTCTAGTGATCTAAGGCCGTGAAATGGAGTCATCAAAATTTTAAACCACCATTTCGTTGAAAAGAGAACTCACTTTGTATTTTCCGCGCTATTTTATTCTTTCTGACCATAGTTTCGACAATTTTCGGCAATATCACGGACTTACATTTCATTGTCATTAATTACCAGTCCAATCCGCTATTTCCCGTAGAAGTACACGTGGCATAAGAATTTGAAAGCCTTTAACTCAGAGTGGATGAATGACTTTTGAAAAAAAATACATGGAAGCAAGTGAAGGAATAAAGTTTAGATCAATTCTAGGCTAATTTACGATAACGAGAGTGCTTTGTTAACATTTGGATGCATCGCCCGACGTCCTATCGCATTCATATGAACTCAATTATGAACTCAAAGGTAGGTGAAACATATTTAGAGTAGTCAAAAGTGCATGATGCATGTAATAACAACCAATAATCCCTTTCTTATTATGTAGATACTAACCATCTAGCTGCATGTGACCCTGTTATCTAGCATGTCTCCCTTAAATATCCTACTTGCATGGCAATAGTGCATGTTTGGTGATCTTCACCCCCTGCCACACACCCTCGTGGTGGCTCGCAGGGTATTACGTAGATGTAGATGTAGAATTATTTGATAAATTTTTTTTCCCTAATTAAAGAAGCAAAGGTTGATTCAAGGTGTGAGAGACTACGTCCCAAGCAGCTGGATACCAAGCGGTTGAAATAACTCCCACAGGTAAGCTACATTATTTTTTCACATCTGAGAATAAGCAGTTAAGATCTCCAGCACTTGACAAGGGCCAGGCATTCGTAATAAGAGATTTCTTATTGCCACGCACTATCAAAGTAAGTCGATCTGCTTTGCTCGGGGCAAAAAGGCCGTTCAGCAAGCTTTATTTGCCCTTGTTTCCTCGCGGCCTGTATCAGATCATTTGACTTCCGTGTTATCACGCTTCGGTCGCCGTGACGCCGGCAAGCTGCCTGGCCAGGAGGTGAGAAATTCCAAACGGCGTCGACTGATGAATCCGAGAGACATTCCATTTCACTTTTCCAATTGTCACTCTTGTTTCGGCGAACCTCCTAAGAATAACAGAATTCTTCAAAGGTTTTTCCCGACCACTTCAGGAGACAGAACTGGTCGTCTAAATACGGAAATTTCCCTCGGAAAATGGTGACATTTACCCACTACGTTAACATTTTTAAAATTTTCTGCGATCGATAGCAGTATTACCCTGAGAAATTTAAGAGCCATAACACGTAAAAACATGACAATTATCAAGGTGTTTCTTATTTTATAATTTATTTGTTTATTATAGCTATATTTAACCCTCATAGTGCTGACTCCTGCCAGCGGTTCTAGTGAAAAATGCGGAGGGTAATTTAATGAAATGCATCACTCTTGGAAAATAAATATTATTAACTTATTGTTTAAAATATCCATACACGAATTTTCTTATTGTGTATACATTCAATTAGGTAACAATAAAAAAAGACTTATACGTCATACAAAAAATAATTGTAATTATATTTATGTGCTAAAGTTAAACAATTTTTTCCTATGAGCCGATATATCGGCCGCCGCACATATAAGAGGGTTAAATTAGGAGGCTTTATGTTGTGAAACCACCTAACGGTACGAATAAACTTCGTTTTGTAAAATTTCACCATTATTAATGTAATCCGATGAAGGTTTCAACTTCACAAAGTCAATTTGACTTTAGGATTGTGGAATTTTACATAGTGAGGTTTTTTTTCTTTAGGACATATTAAGATGGGAGACAGGAGCAGAGAAAAAATATAGTTCTGCTCATGTATCTTCATAAAAAACGAAACTTAGGAGAACGAATACTTTGAACAGTATTGAGGGTATTTTAGATTAGATTAGTCAATGTACAATGATACAGCCAATTTACCATCTACAACTCTGAGATCACGCTCGTGCCCAGGTTCGGACAAAATATTTTGTTGGTTTTAATCTACGGCAGAGAATTGTTAAAACTATTCACCCATTCTTCCGTTATGAATACTCTGTTCTTCGGGGGAGTGAAGTTCCGAATTATTATATTTAACAAAGTGGAAGGTGGAAATATTGTAGAAGCTAACCATTTGAAACGATAAAACCCTAACTCATTGGGTTGCATGGCCAAAATCCAGCAATAGTGGATTTTAGTCTGACGCCATCCTATGTTAAATCCATTACGGCAGCATAAATTGAATCCAGACGGTAGTCATGACGGTAGCATGAAGCCATTGAAAAAAATGGCTAGTGTTCAATTGATAAACGATCAATATTTTAGAATTCGTGGAAAGCAATACTTTTATTAATGATATATCTTTTGCTCTCATTTCAGGTCGAGAATATTCTAAGAAGTCTTTGCGTGCATCACATCACAATGCAGTGGAAAAATGACAACACTTTTGATGCACACTAAGGACTAATTTATTTCCTCAGCCGGATTTCATCACCCATCATGCATCGTTCAGTCATTTGAGGAGAACTTTCCGTTCCATTTCCTGTGAAATAACAACTTTGACCTCCTTATCCAGTCCTTACTCCGCTTCGTGATTATGGCACACACGCAGCCACGCCCCCTGAATAAACATTATAATTTTTCATGGAAGGCGACCAGTTTCTCTTGAAAAGATACTTTTTATGCGCAAAATTCTTCGTAAAAGAAACCATTGCTACACCATTTTTAAAAAGATATGCTGATACGATTTTCACACTTATTCTCCACCACCAACCAGAGTTTCAGCACACTGTAATGTACATTGTACCAGAGTGGAAATTGTCCCAGTGTTTCCTTTCAAATATGGAAATTCAAAGTCTTCGCAAAGTTAGTGCCGTTACGCTCTCTTATATTACTTCACCGTTGCAATCTCAATAATAATATGCTAGAATGCTCGCATCTTCACATCATTAGGATGGATTAAAGTGGTATGGTACACGCAACTTCAATTTACGCTTACAGTCATTAAGAAGGTAGATGAGGTAACAATTAGCCCATAATGTTATCCTACATTTCATGAAATGACCCAACTGAACCAAAAAAAGTATCAAAAAATGATTAGCACTTTTTAAGAAGTTAACTCGCGAATTAGTCTTGTTGCTAAAACATGCAAACATTTGTGAAGCTTTCTAAAGACTACCATTGATTTTCATATTTCTGTAGTTTTGTATTTTTCCATAAATTAATTCAGGGAAAAAGAGGTATACATTTTCTAAAATACTTGTTTTCTTTGGGAAAGAATGATGTAAATATAAAACAGTGAATTATCAAAAAACGTTAACGTATTCCGCTCGAGGACAGTTGTGGCTATGACTTCAGTGTAGAATCATACAGAATTATATGTAATATTGTATGGTTAAAACAGAGGATTATCTTTGATAAAATATAAAGCGATATCTTTATGAGCCATAGATATTAAGGTTGGCCTCACGAGCACTCCCAGGCCGGCGTTTGCTGACCCCCTTACGTCTGCGAAACGTCTAGTCTCTGGAGAGAATTTAGGATCCTAATGAGGTAGATTTAAAAACCGAGTTAGAACGTGTGTAGAGGGTATCAGCAAGATCTATAAAAAGCCTCTCATAATGTGCAACTTCGGGTTACTGACCTCTTGCACCAACTGGGATGAGATTTGCTTTAAGACCGCCGATTAAAATTAAGGCAATCTTTTATGTAGGTTCCAAACCAATTTATTTTCTGACGACTCTAATAAAATTTTACGCGGCCCGACATTCAACGGTACTTACATCAGATCATGATTATTAAAATTAGGGTACTAGAATACAGAAAGGACAGTTTTAAAATATCATTTTTCCCGCGAACGATAAGAAACCATAACAGCTATCAATGAAACTCTGTCGAGTTTGGTCGATAGGTGATGTAGCTAATTAGTTGATTTACTGCCAAATGATTCTATCCATACCTACAAGCAAATGTTAAATGCACGTCTTGTATGTTTCCCGCATAACTCTAGTATCTCGGTCCACTTAATCAGTTGCAAAGATTTGCATAAAATAGCTTCTCTAATTTAGGTGTCATGCCCATAGTGAATGCATGTTGGGGAAATATCACCTACTGATTAGTATATGGATGTTTTATAGAGTATCAATAGAGGTAGTTTCCTCGACTATGTTGTGGTGCAGCGTTATATATGATGGCTATATGTCAACCCCTGTTTCACACCCTTGAGGAGGCACGCAGACGAAGAATAAAACGCGATCTTGGCTAACTTTGTCGTACTCCTTCACAGTTATTTATTGGCTTGTGAAACCTTTACATATCACAGAAAAAGTCCAACTCCATCACGACCTTTCGATGTATAAGCATTATCGTCCGGTGATTAAAAATAGTATCACACTCCCTTACATATATTACCAGTAAATCGATGGGGATATAAGGGGAATGACAAATTTGGGATAAGGGAAATAGTCATACAATTCCCCCATCCTATCCGCCATTGTATGATCATTTTCCCTTCTCCCAAATTTTTCCACTACCCCTAATCCCCCAATCTCTCCCTTCTATTAGTTGTGAATGATGGGTGTGATACTGTTTTTAATCACCTGATGATACGTTCCATAGTTTGAGGCTTAACTATGTGGGCGTTGAATTTCACAAATGAAAAAGTAACTTTGTCTCCTTCCACAGATTTATTTTCCTAGTACAATATGTTTCAACATAGCGGTGTCATCATCAGGTACTTGTGGAAGGAAACAAAGTTACTTTTTAATTTGTGAAATTCAACTGATGATGATACTTATGTATCAAAACCCGGGTCGTGGCGAAGTTTGAATTTTTCTGTGATCTGTAAAGGTACCACAAGTTAATAAATAAGGCTTGTAGAGTATTTTATATATGCATATGTAATATTTACAGCGATATATCAACTAAATGTCCGTTCCGCGGGAAATCCTTGTGTTCTGGTGTAGCTCCAATCGTGATCTGAAGAGATGAAAAGGTGTGTAGCCGCGAGTACTTATTTCTTCTAACCATTGCAAAGAAGAAAATAAAACCCAACGCACGTACTCCGGATAAGCATTCATACCGGGACGCGCAAACATTGTCCGATTGAAGAACGGAAGCCCGCTCTTTTTTCCCGTCTCTTTATCCTGCACTCTAGTTAAGGAAAACGAACGCAGTTGTCTTTCGAATGGAATGGAAGTGGACAAGTGTTTGCCCGGAGATGTGCATCCCCTTCTTGAAACACAACGCGGCCAAACTTAGAATTGAAACGGGATTGCGAGCGCATTTATATTTTTAGCTCGAATTGGGTCTTTCTTGTAGCATTCCCTTAGGAAACAGCCTCCTGCTTCTTTGCAGTGCCTCAGTCTTCCGACGAGAAGATCGAGGGCTGGGGGGGTGAGGAAGGGGTTGAAATGCGAATTCTCCGTCGGCATGAGATTTTGTTCCGTCTGGCATGGACTCCGTTCAGCATGACCATGTGAGATGCGGACTCCGCTCAACAGAAATCCCATCCCAAGACTCCCAAAGCTACCAAATGAAGCCGTTTTATTTAGAGGAGGGAATGGGGGAGAGCCGCGGATGACAACCCGTTTATATCCTGCTGCACCGGGGCTGGAGAACGGGCAGAATTGCTTATGCGGGTTCGCAGAGCGTCCAATGCGTCACACGTTTTCCAGGAATAAGAATTTGTCATGTAAAAGGAAGGTTGTAGGGTTTGAGGCAAGGAACTCTCCACGGAAGCTTAAAAGGTGTTCTTACTCACTTATTTGAGCGTGATACGGGTTTTTCTTGGGATAGAAGCAAAGAGATTCGCTACCAAGTCTCTCCTTCAAATTCCCCACATCCAAATGGAGCGGCCGCTTAAAATTATATATGTGCGATTACTTCAGTCATTTGGTTGTTGGTGGAAACCATCGTATCATGTCCCACGAAACTCCACAACTGTAATCGCTAGTTATTTATCCCTCCCAAGTGATTTTATCTGTAGCCACGTCGTGTTACGACTTCCGACTTTTCTTAAGTTTCACCACTGCATCCGAAATAGCAAATATTAAAGTGTCGCCGAATGACAGTATGGCAAAATTACTATCCCAGATAGTTTTAAATTCTCCTATTGCTCCATTTGTAACACCAAATTAGTAATCAGTGTGAAGTGCTAAGCACATTTTTTATATTCAGAAGAGGGCTCCTCATTATTTTATTTAATTTTCAAGCAATCTAATTGAAAGATATTAAAATCCGAGGAAAACCTATTAATTTTGGTAGAAATTTCCGAGGTGCACTTTTACTTGGGTATGTGGCCTCGAATCAGGTTCTCTAAAATTGGGATTTTATTAACCATTAGTTATCCATGTTTATTAAAATTATAGCTCATAAAACCCTGTGGGTGATTAAAACATACCATGTCAAGCTCATGAAATAAATATTAAAATCCTCCTGGAGTCACATATCAAGCCACAAGCTTATATAATGCGGTTGATTAAGATGAGACTATAGTTTGCTTATACGGGTATACTATGACCACTAATAAAGTCACTGCCGTGGGCAAAAGTGACGTGTACAAGAGCAAGTTTTGCGTAATTTGTAGCTAGTGCCTCATACATTCTACCAATATGTTGATATTTCATAAGTAAAAGTAATTTAGCACTCCATTTGTGCAGAGTGCAGTATTCGAGCAGTGATATCAAGTCGTACTAGAAAATTCAGCAATCACACGAAAGTAGACGTGCATTACAATGGCTATGTACTGACTGCATTATTTGACTTGGCAACTTCACATACCTCGATGAAGGATTCATCGTTTGAACTTACCAAGAAACTTGATAAGGCTATTAAAAAAATTTCACTGCCAGAGATGTGGCCTAAGTTGATCAGACATAGCGTATATTAAAATCCTTTCCGATGATAGAACTTAAAATAAGAAGGAATTTTTCCAGAAATGTAAGCACAGAAATGAGTTCAACAAATTAACATATAGGACATGTCCTATGCCACGTATGTTATTCCCGAAAACCAGCCACGTCTCCAAGACCACTAAGACAAGCAATGGGAAATATTCAATTAACGTTCAATTAATGAAACATCAATCACTCTCTTTGTTGAGGGTGCATTGAAAGTCATCACTTATTCTATACATTGTCCAAGCTGCCTCAATGATTTTAACTGGAATGAGAGAGTACAAACCAACCGTCAAATCTTTATGGCAAATTGTCGCCCGGAAAAATAAAAATTTTAAAGACTTCAAGAAAGAGCAGAAATTAATATATTTACTAAAATATTTAAATAGGAAAAACTTTGTTGGGTTGAATAATAAGTGAAAATATCGGAAAAAATATCAAGGATATAACTTTATGAGTAAACAGAGGAAAAAATGGGATGGTCACAAACAACTACATCTACATATCTATCTACATCTACATACTACCCCGCGAGCCGCCACATGGCGTGTAGCAGGGGATGGTAGGTCACCAGCCGTGTAAAGATGTGAAATTTTTGGAGGTTAAATGGTGATATGTACCACGGGAGTGTATTTCGAGGGTTTATTGTGCGCGGAAACAACGAGTTTTTGTCCCGAAAAGTCCCAAGAGGCTTTGTGTTTTCAAGGTACATCTACATACTACCCCGCAAGCCGCCGCATGGGCGTGTGGCAGGGGGTCACCAGCCGTGTAAAGATGTAAAAGTTTCGGAGGTGAAATGGTGACATGTCTTATGGAAGAGTATTTGGAGGAGCTCAGCTTTTATTGTAGTCGCTTATTGTGCGTGGAAAGAACGAGTTTTTGTACCTATCCGTTCGGCAGACTATCTCTCTTATTTTATCGCATCTGTCAGACCTAGAAATGTAGTGAGGCGTCATGATAATATTCTCTGTGTTGCTCTGAAACACACCAGTTCTGAATATCTCAAGCAACCTAAGCCTAGCGTGCAGCCTCCGAGTCTCTAGGGGCTCCCACCTCAGTCCTTCTAACAGTTGCGTTACACTATATGTTCGTTCGTAGCAGTTTTTAACGAAGCGTGCTGTTTTTCTTTGTATTTTGTTAATTTTATTTTGTTAAATCTTAATGATCAGTGTTCCAAATGCTCGCGCCGTATTCGAGGTGTGGCCTAACCAAAGCGAAGTAGTGTCTTTCTTTGACTTTTTCATCCGAGGACCTTCCTATTATACGCTTAACAAAACCAAGTTTCTTTAATGCTGTGCCGCATATATTTTTTATGTGTGTTCCCCATGATAAATCTAAAGTTGAAGTAATGCCAAGATATTTTACTGAAATACATATATAAAATCAAAGACGGAATAGTAGTAAAAATTGCCAGAGATAAGCTTCCAGGTGTACAAGAAGATGTGGATGGACCAAGGAAGAGAACGTAACCCATCCCAGCAGAAGGAATTATCTGAGTATGTAGAGGAGGAAATAGGGGAAAAGCTGGGAAGATAGCGGGAGAGAGATGGAGAAGATCTTTCGATATTCAAGACTACTAATTATAGCCCACCTAATGTCCACGACTACTTTTAATTTGAAAAATTCCAGCGGAATCATGAAGGGCGGAATTGGTGATAACGATCACAAAATGTATGTTGGCCAAGTCCATTTGCTCGACCGATTGATTTTCTTCCAATCGACATATTCTGCTCAGACTGAGAAATCAATTTTAGCACTTTCCAAAAACCTTCGTGCATTAAGTGGAACGAATTTATCCCGCTCAGATTTGATTGATTCTTTGTCATATCTAGGTCGAGATTATGGGAAAATAACATGGGTTCGACCCGAAGTCAAAAGAAAAATCATTTGATTTGGATAAACTCCAACGTGTTCGACACTGTCGTCATATTTTTAATAGCAGCCATAAAAGACAGCCGAGAGTGGGATCATGTAAGGCGGTAGGGAATATCTATAAATAACACCTTTGCCAGCCTTGAGGGACCCCGGGAGTGAAACACATCAATAAGTCAAGAGTATCCAAAGAGTAGAAACCAGTTCCGTTAGTCCAGCTAACAACCACCAGCGAAACACGGAATAACTGGGGGCTATTTATTTCGCATGTACACATAAGCATATAAATTGAGCCGCTTCGACCTCTTAAAATCGTGTTTCTCGTTTGGTGGAGGGCCTATGATGACATGTGCGTCCTTAATTCGGGAAAACCCGGTAGATTCCACTGGAAATATCAACCGCAGGACGTGAAATAAATCCGACGGGGCCCCGAAGAGAATATACAAAGCTCAGAGGAACGAACGAAGCAGCTGCAGAGATGAGAGAGCGAGGGTGATATTCTTAATAAGAGGACCTTCGCAAAGATTTTCTCCGCTCAGATATTCCATGATTTATGATATGTTGGAAGAGTAAACCCGTGGCTATAATATTTAGAAGGGGAAATTTTTTAAGAGAGTGAGAGGCAATCATGGGCTCATATTTGCGAATGCGGTCACTGAGTGATCGAACGTAATGAGAAACGGTAGCGGAAAGTATTATACTGAGGTAGAGGAAATGGGATGAAAAGAAATTAAAACCGGCAAAACACACACACATACAAACTTGTCTGAACTCCCTAGAGGTTCCAGGGTCCATTTTACCAAAAGGGATCACCTTTGTCCTCCCATCAACAAAAATGCCCCGCCGATAAAACACGAATTCGCCACGGATGACCGAGATACCTGCTCCATCTCCCTTTCGTTCCGTGAACGAGGGGGATCCCTCTCGAAGCATCAAGAATGTATGTCTACCCACGTCGCTTGAAGCGAGAATCTTTTGTTGCTCTTCTCGAGCTTCTTTTATTGTTTTTTTTCCTCCTTCGTCGGCCTTGGTAGGTCGTCGTGATGGATTTCTCACAAAGCTCAGTCGGGTGTATTTTTTTTTCACTTTGTTTTGAGCGCGCCTGTTTTGTTTTCCTTATAATCTCAGGCTTTCACGTCGTGATGACATCACACGTGTGTGAGTGTCGACGGGGAGGGGAGCTGAGAAAACAAGAGAATCACGCTTTAGGCCGAAAAATATCCGGGCCTTGATAACCGGGCGGTTAACCGTAAAGGAAGGATGGGGTGAATTAGATGCGTGAGAAGCCATCTCGTACGCTCATTACACGGTTGGCCAAGGTGTTTATTTTTTTCATTCCTTCTCCGTTGCGCAAAAGCTTTAATAAACAAGTGCGCGGTGAATCCTTCTCAAACCCATGCCAACGGAAGAATAGCTCTTCCTCGCCGAGCGTGGGAACCTTCACTTTTTTATCATATTCCGGTGGAAAACTCCACATCAAGGAGTGGCGTAATAATCTTGTTAGAATGATTTTTCGAGTAACGTGACAACTAAGTTAGGAATGTAATTAGTTCATTTTCTTTCAAATGCTAGTTTTTAATCTGCTACGTAAAATGCAGTGAATATCGAGTCATTCAAAAACGAATTTATCACAGCATGTCTTGTATTTCATCCCATTAAACTCTGTACATTTGTGTTGTTGCAAAGATCATTAATACAAATTGTTCTCTAAAGTCCAGAGCATACCAATAGAGTAGTGCACGCTGGTAGACATTTTGTGTCCCGGAAATTATTTGAAGGGTTTCACAAACGCATGAACAGTCGCAGTTTCAATAACCTTTTAAGAGCTTGCATGTACATCTACATAATATCCCACGAGCCACCTCAAGTAGGCGTGGCAGAGTACGAGTCATCACCAACATGCTTTCCACAATATACCACTTTAGTTATTGCAATTACAACCACTAATGCATTAGCAAAAACCTACCAAAAACGAGTGAAGTGTCAAAATTTCCCAAATACACGCTACTCAAAAGGCATGCTACTTCGTGCTAATGAATCTAGTCGACTTGGGGTGGGAGTTTCATGTAATTTATCTGTCACAACTGATACGGTTAGTTATGTGGAAAAATTACATTTTGAATCTATTGGTTCTGCAGTCTACATCTATTGGCTTATTCCTGTACCCATATATACCGTATTAGGTTGGTTCTAGCACAATATGTTGAATAAACTGATCAACAAAGCATAGTGCATATACTTATTATGCAATAAGCCACCTGTAGCCAGACTCATATGATTATATGTTTTAAAATACAAGTAAATAGTCTACTCTACCAAGTAAGGGCGAGTTTCTAAGTCTATTATGGTCGCTAATTGAAATTTTTTTGCATTTCATTTGGAAAAAAGGCATTTTAAATCTACCGGTTCTGCAGTCTATTTTCTTGATATTATGCCTGTAAACATTTCTAGCGTATTAGGTGGGCACTAGCAAAATATTCTAAACAAAGTATTGAACAAATCATAGAGCATATGCCTGCTTGTAATAAGTCACACCTAGGCACAAATAGGTACTTAAGGAGGCTTGAATGGTATTATGTGGATGTAGAACTGAGAAAAAGAGCCTAAAGCTTCCTCTTCATGCAACGGTGGGTTGACGTGAGTGATTTGAGTTTCCAATCCCAGTCTGGTCGGGTGTAAATTAAATTGGAAAGTTGCGTCGAGATGGTCACCGGAGGTTGAATTTCCCCAGCAGCTGCTTTTATCTTGTCCGTGACAAGGTGGCGTGATATAGTTGATCAATTTCCATTAAGCCAAGAAAGTCGAGCTTGAGAGAACTTTTCCCAATCCCATCACTGGGCTGTTTTCCATTAAAATTTTAAAATTTGCATTAGCGAATCTACAAGCTTCCAGCGACAGGAGTTCCTTTCCAAAATAACTGGAAACAGGTTTGAAATGTTGCTTCTTTTTGATATGATACGGACAGTAAACTGATAGCATGTATTCTCGAGATTGAGAATCTATTTCGCAGCTCAAGTGAGTGAACCAAACGCTATGATTAGTGAAATTCGTATAAATGTAATTACAGGTAGATTTATTCATTCAAAAAAGTAATTACAAAAATTTAATTTGTGGTCTGAGTGGGAATGTGTTTCTCAATCACCGAGCCTAAAAGAGTAAAGAGGATATACTTAAATCGAGTCTAATTATATATTGACATCTACGTGGTACGACGCAAGCCACCTCAAAGGCGAGTGACCGAGAGGTATTTTACGATATATGTGAATATAGTATCTTTTTTGCTACGAAAAATTAAATTCAACCCACAGTAGATGATAAAATATTTTCTACCTAAATAAAAAATATAGAAGCAGAGTTATCAATTTGAAATACGTCATGAAGTGGACATTTAAAATTGGTATTAATAGTTCATTTTCCTATTTTGGTTCGATGTGACCTAATGATACTCAGCGCTGAGATCACGGTTCCGAGTTTTGTGTCGTCGTTATCGTTATCTAAAGCGCCGATCGCTCTATAAGTAAAACGCTCGCAGTCACCGTCCTAAGGACGCAAGCCATCAATTAAAACTAGTGACCTAAAGCACATGACAAAATTAGAATAAGGTTGGTTACATTATCGCATTAATAAGCGCATTTGAAAAGTAGCGATAATGCGAGAGGTCTTGTAATGGAGAACAGTGTTCACGCTCCAACTAACCATTAAAAAGATATAATGGTCAGATAATAAAGAACAAAAAAGAGAGGACCGAGTATTTCAAGGTATATGTTTCAAATTATTTAAGTAATAAAAAAGTATTCATAAACCATGGAACATGAGGCACATGAGTTAATCCTGGAAAAAAATGTAATATCACTTCGTGACTGATAAAAACTGGAATTAATCCTCTGGGGGAAAAGCTCACCTCCACGATTCCAACGACCATTTACATACGCTCTGCAACGAATGGATGACTCTTGGGATGTTTTCATTTCATATCTCCGCCGGAATCGCGAGTCGCGAATTAATTGGAACTCGGCGCGAGAGGAAGAAGAGGATCGGTGGAAGCCGGTTGAATAACGCCTTGCCTCGTAATCGTTACGTAATGGCTGAAATTTCCCATTTCCCGTTCGTTTTCACGTTAAATAATGGGGAGTGGAATGGTTCTCATATCACGTGCACCTGCGCAAATTTTTACTTGCTAATGTCCTACTACGTGATGAGGGGAAATGGGATGATAGGTACCTAGGGACGGAGAGGAATACAGGCACGTCAACGAAAGGGCCGCAAAAGATTCAAATTCAACCGATCTCCTATGTATTGCATTTATATAAACAATATAGGATTTCATTTTACGGAAATTAGTTATAAAGAGCATATAAGTCACACAAATCATACGGCTGCATTGCAGAAAGAAATGATTATGTAAAAGATCTAGTTAGTAAAACACCCAACGACATATCTACATCTACGCAATACCGTGCAAGCCACCACCAGGGTCTGAGGCACGGGGTGATTCCACACCAGACATGAAGCCCTCATCCCAGCTGAAATAAGAACCGCGCACGTGCCCCCGGATGCCAGGCGCAGGCCAATAGCATTCAGGATAGCAGTATGCGATCAGACCAGAAACTAGAAGAGTGATACGTAGAAGAAAATGATACCATGCAGTGCACTGCTCATGATAAAACTACTGGTCAGTTTAATTAATGCGACAAATAAATAGTAGTGCAAGGTACTAAATTATACAGGAGCTATATCTTGCCGGATATTTCACGCGAGGTTAGTAGCTAATAATGATACTAAGATTTTTAGCACAAGTGCAAAGACCTAATTAGCTATGTTACCTAGTTACCCTAGAACTAAAGTCAAAGTAACCTAGAACTAAACTATCGCGACTACTATGGTCCTTTGTAGCTCGTGGAAAAAATGACAAACTAAATCTATCGGTTCGGCAGTCTATTTCCTTGATTTTGTGCATGTGATCGTTTCTACCATAATAGTTTAAACACTTTAGATACATTTGTAAAAAAATTCATACAACAAGAGTTTAAACAAACGAAAACATATTGCAGTCTAAGCTATATACCGACTGCAATTGTAAATATGTTAAATAAACGTATATTTTGTAAATTTGTAAGTTATATGGAAAATGATTACATGAATTTAAACGAATTTTGATATACATAATATTAGTAATTGATCGTATAATCGCATGTGTGCGTGAGATGTGTTATATTTACCTGTCTTATCTTACTATGTCATTATGATATCTTAAAACTCAATATGAACTCTGTAACTCAATTACAACATAGGTGACTCCAAATACTTACTTCACTAAGATAAGTTTTCTTTTTATCAAGAAAGATTTCCTAATATCCTTTTTACGTATTTAACTCATCTAGCTTCCTTCAAATATGCTGAAGGCAAAGAAGATTAACATGGATTTGTGAAAAGACTGGATATCAAATTTTTCTTCCAACAGGGCTAGATTATATGGCGCCCTATAAATAAAGTGGAATTACAAAGTTAGTTTCTCATTCAAAAATGTCTGTTGAAGCATTCCGGCAGATTCTAGAACTCGGATTAAAATATGCAAAGAACACATTATGGCTGGGATGTAAATATGAGCACTTTTATTCCCTCTGCAAGACTCGACACCACAATCTATCCTATGTGAAGCAATGAAACAGTCACATACTATGTATAAACACATGAATATCTGGAATTCACACTTCTCTCAAAGTTTTGCTAAATCGAGAGGAAACAGAATTAAACCGGTGGCTCATTCAACTTAAAGTCGCTAGTGGCATGTTATCTGCTCCATAAACCTTATAGTTTGCACATTATTACAGTTACATAGACACTTTGACTAATTTTAAAAGTTGGTACGTTCACTGTCTGATGGTAGTTTCATTTACAATTTATCTAGGACTTCCTTGACTGTTCGAATATTGCGTATAATTTTCGCCTCTAATAATAAATTGTAGTCGACTGTATCTGCGCTACTCTCCCCCCTTAGTTTCCTTCATGTTTCAACTCTTGCTACGACTGCAGTTCAACTGCAATTACGCTTTCACAAAAAGTGTTTGCGAATCTAAAAAGACGTACCCAATATCTGGTGCTCTAACAGCACGTCCTGAATATTCCCTGTAAAGCTCCTGTATCTCGATTCGTTTATGTAGTTGACAAATCGCTACAAATAGTTTGTGTAAGTTTGGTAGCAAACCAATTTTGTATAATACGTATGTAAAATTTTTCATCCTGAGAGGTATTTGCAGGTTTTGGTTAATACATCAATATTAGTATTTACACGAACTTAAATAGTATAAAGAGTAATGCTCGGAAGCGCCTTCACATGGGGCGGAAGATGTACAACGGACATCAAGCGGAGAATATCCTAAGCTAAGAAGGCGTTCATGGTAAAAAGAAAACTGCTGTGCTCAAATAAGATAGAACTACAATCTAGGAAACAGTATGTAAAAACATTCGTGAGGAGGGAGGTACTCTATGGATCGTAAGCATGGACCATTGGAAAAGCTGACCCTAAGAGACTAGAATCCTTCAAATCCTGGTTCTGGGGGAGGAGAATAAAGGAATAAAGAAAAAATGGTTGGACAAAATAAGAAATGATGAGATGTACAGATGAGTAGAAGAGGAAAGGACCACATGGAACACCATACAGAAAAGAAGAACCAGATGAACTGGACCCACCCTGAGAGACAAAGGATTTGTGAAGAACATAATTTAAGGTAAAATGGAGGGAAAAGTCCCCAGAGAAATACGCGGAAATGATTTCATAGACCAAATAAAGAGGAAAGTACATAGTGAGAGTTATCCGGAGGTAAGGGAAGTAGCAATAGATAGGGAAGCGTAAAAGGCTGCAGTCAACCAATCTTAGGATTGAACGACAAATGATGATGAGAGTAATTATAGTTTGTGATAACTGCCCCCCTCCATACATCCTTGAGATGGCCTGAAAGGGCATTTTGTAGATATTCCGCTCCCCCTGCAGGCAGTTAAGCAGGGCATACACGGCAATGTCGATGCTGATGTGTCCCTGCTTTGTCACATCCTCACGCGAACGAAAAAGAAAAAACTGGCGAGTGATGTGTTGCGACCATTCACCCCCTCCTCCCTTCAAAGCTCCCCGTCTTTCCCTTTCCCTCCCTCCTTCTCCTCTCCCTCTGCTCTTCCCAAATCATCCCTCGCTCCTCACACCCAAGCCGGTCCTTTTATTTATTTATCATCGCAGCTTTGATCTCCTGGCAACCTCGTCCTCCCGGGCCGGCGCGCCCTGGCGCAAACGTAAGCGCGGCTGACATAAAAAGAATGATTTCATTGAGAGAGAGAGAGAGTGAGTGTGAGACAGAGAGATCTAAAGATAACTTGAAATGACGCCCTATAAATATAAAAAAAAATAATAAAACGGAAAAAAAATTAAAAACCCGCGTCAGGAAAAAAGGCATGTGCAAGGAGAGAGGGGAGAGAAAAAAATAAAATAGAGATATGGAAATTTGTTTCGTTTTTTTCCATGTGAAAAAAATCACAATCGTGAAGAGAAAAAAAGAAACAAAATTAAAAAACAGAAACTCTCACTCACTTTCAAGTCCATTCACGCGAATCGAGCGGAACGGAACTGAGTTGACATTCGGTTTCCAAATATCGACATCGTAAATAATCGATTAATTTACTTGCAACCCACGAAAGTGGCGTGTAAAATAAGTTTCGCTCGGAAACCCATTGCGATAAGATTGGATTGCTGCCTACGTCGGTTTTCGCATTTCGGCTTCCTAAATGCTCGCTTTCATAAAACCGAACCTCTATTACAGAGGCCAAACAGATTTACTCGACCTGGGTGGAGGGAGGGAAGAACCTTGAGATAACTTTATGAAAGGAAACTTTTTTTGAAAGCTGAAAATCCTTATGAAAGGTGCGCCATTAATGGCACATTGAAAATGCTATCAAAAAATATTTTATGCTTAAAAGAGGCTTCGGTAAGATATAAAAAAACTCTTTAGATTTAAAAAATGTTTCACGTAATATAATTTACGGATTCTGCGACTAGGGAGCGTGTTCAGAGTTTTTCTAGTACATAAAAATATGAAGTATCACTGCATTTTATGCTGCCGCAAGCCTTGGAGATTAGGCCTGAGAAAATAAAATTCCCCTGGGAAACGAGAAAACGGACATATATACGCCTTGTATAAATTTACTTAACGCATGACAGTCCGCGAACGTTACTTGCATTCATCATTTTAGTCAAAACTTTTTTAAGCCGACTCTCTCGCCATTCTTGCTCAGAGGAGATTTTAATTCATTCCGGGATTTAACACAACACGTCTCAAATATGAAATTGATTAGCTCCGCCGCAATGATTCGGTAAAAATTTAGGGAAACGACGCTTTGACTCATCTCTGAGGCTTTGACGTTCTCATCTCTTGAGGCAAGGACTTGAGCGGCAGATGAAAAAACTCATAATTGTGCATTGTGAAATAGAAATAAATCCATGCGTTCCCCGACTGCCCCATCTTTGCACTAAACGATAAATTATCCTCTCATAAAAGCACGGAGTATCAACGCGGCCTCCTCAAAACGAAAATGAAAAAATGCCGGAGGCAGTCAAAGGGATTTTCTCCCACCATCCGCAATGATAAACGGCACAAAGGAACATTTTCAACGTCCCCGCTTTCCTGGTCCACAAAAAAATCCCATTTCAATAGTTAATTTATGAAAACACGCTCTTTCTCCCCTTTATTAAACCCTTCCCAGCCGTGTGGCTCTTCGAATCTCAAAAACCGACGAGTACGCCATGGTACACGCAGTAATTTATCGCGCGGAGATTGAACGGGTAAAAAGATAGAGGAGCTCGGAAATCCGAGTGTTGTAGTCCTTAAAAGAAAATTTCTCCCGGCAAAACTGGTTAGCTGGGACACGAAGGGGAAGTGAGATCCTCTGCAGATGCGAGCGTAAAGAGACGAGGAGCAGCCGCGCAGAACCCGAATGCAACGTGAGTGTTCTCGCGTGCTGAGAATCCCCGATCGAATCCCGGCCTCCGAAACGGGGACGAGACGCGAGTGTTCCGGTGAGGCAACTTCCACCCCGCCTCTCTGCGCTCAGCTGGCAGACTGAGGCCAAAAGACGAGATCAGGTTAAATTGAACACGCCGCGTTAGATGACGGAGTGTCTTGAGGAGGCTGGCTCCGCTGCCTGCACATCCGCGACACGCTCTTCAAGCTCTGGTTGAGCATAGGGTGTTGGGTGGGGCCTGGCTTACATTACGAAATCACCAGCAGACGTGTTAAGTTCGTAAAAAATATAGCATGTGCCGACAAGGTTTTTCAATTAAGGTAGTAAGGGCAAGATTTTTCCCTAATTTCCAATCATTTCATTTACAAATGATGTGGTACAAAGTCACTCGCACGGGTGCATATGCACCAGGGTTGAAATTCACCATGAAAAAAAACATTTGATTTGACCGGGATTGGAAACCCGATCTCCCAATTGCCGGTAAGGTGTGTTAGCCAGTTATGCCACCAAGCCATCTTCCTTCAAGGTGAATTTCAATTTCATCGAAATTCACCTTGAAACCGGCAATAGGGAGATCCGGGTTCAAATCCAGGTCAAATCAAATGATTTTTTTTCATGGCGAATTTCAACCCTGGTGTATTTTTCCCTAATCATATCAAAGACCTTATTCGAATGTTTAATTTTTTAGAAGGGGCTGTAGGAGGAGAGAAGTAAATATTGCAATATCAATGACACAAAACAGCGTTTCAAATGATTAACATTCTCATTAATTAACAATATTTACGTACAAAAGGCATTAATTTGACTCATTTTAATGCCACTTGCGCTCAAAATGCCTCTACAACCGCCACTTTTTTGAGAATTCGTAATAGGTACTGCGCTCCGTGGTAAAGTATTTTTTTTAATGGTTGAGGAAGCAAATAAAATATTCAGCATTGAATGTCACACGAAATATATGCAACAGAACTAAATTTATAGCATAAAGTTACTCAGGAACGCATGGAATAACCATATCCCATGGAAAACGACCAGTACGTTTTGGAATAAAACTCGAAAAGTGAAAGGGTAGATGACTGTTATTTTGGTATCAATGCGTGAAAAACTGGCAGCTGTTGAATGATGAGAACGCACTGCTGAGTACTGGAGTGAGTATTGGAGTAGCACGAAAGGGAAGAATACATAAGGAGTAAAGGAAATCATATGGTAGATGTAACAATGGGAATTAAGCATTTAACTGTGCAATCATTCATACAAATTTGACTACATAGCAATGAAATGAGCGCACTGAAATATTTCATTCCCAAAAAATAATTCGTTCTCATCCGCAAAGTACCATGGAAACCACGCCCAGTTTGCGTTGCATAATATTACTCCAGCAAGTGTCACAGTTTTTGGCGGCTGAAACAATTTTTTTCCCAAAAACAAAGGCTTGCGTAAAACTTTGCATAATTGTCCTTATGAGTGCAACCCACAGATAAACGTGAGACAATGAAAATGAGAAATGGTATTTTACAGAATTTGGCTATTCGATTTTAACGGCCTCATGAATCTAGAGGTAGGCATATAATTTGTAATAATTCAATCAATCGTGTAGAGATTTCCTTATAAACGCGAGATGATATCTTCGGATTATGTAATAATAATGGTTGCCAAGAAATATCAAGGTGTTGCACCAAGTCAAAAAATATCTTCGCCTTAATTTAGATAACTGCTCCAGCCACCATTACAGTTTTGCGATGCTTCACCTAGGTTTTGTGGCGGCAAAGTTTCTCTCGAATGGAAGAATAGTCACGGATTTTGGCCTGGTTTAGAATTACGCGAGTCTGATCCATGGGAAATACTGACTTTTATGATGCATGACTGACAGGCAAAACTAGATGAAATTGTAGTGAAACTAGATGAAAACAAATGAAAATACGCTAACTGTAGGCAACGAACCATGAGTCAGCATTGACTGCAGTAATTTAATGGTCGCCAAATACCTAAAATATAATTATTGCCATATGTATTTCATTGCATTCATCGTGCTTAGTATCAGTGAATTAAAACGTATTTTAAGGAATTGCCATCGGCTAACTACAAATAGACGAAAATATACTTAACAGGCCAACACAAATCTATTCCCGAATATCCAAGTCGCCGATAATATGGTGTGGGTAATTAAGTATGATTAATTAGCAATGTATCGTAATGAAACTTAAGCAACTTGCACAATTATTAAGTCCTCAGATGGATATTTTCACGACTGGTAGAGTTCCTGCCCTATTTTCTCTCATGACTTCGCCACAATTCCTTTCTTATCGTGGCACTTATTGGCATATCTAGCGGATCCTTTGAGCTTTATCTACTTCCGCGATTACCACAATCTCCGCTGGAGTATCAACACTTTGCAGGTATAATTAACGTGGCCTAATTAAAGGGCGTTATCACTTCTCCTTTAATTTTTCATTACATTCACCCCATCACATTACCATCTCGTGGCTGTTAGTTGGAGACGAGAGATGGTTACATGGAATTGGCTGAAACCTGTTTTTCCAGCTGGTAAGCTTCATTCCTCCCCGTTTCCCGGTACAGATGGATAGATTTACAAAGAATAATTCCGCTTTTCCGGATGCACCGAGAGAGGGATTCCCATTTTCCGAGGCTGAGGCACGCAAAGCAAACAGCGTGGATGGCGCAAAAGGCATTGCCGTAGCCCATCCGTTAAAGGCGCTTCTGCGAATGAAACGCCCCACTCGGCATGATCTGATTATCACCTTTTCCATCGCGTCAATAGAGAGTGGTTAGGCAGTCACTGTCCTGCACTGGGTTCCTGGCAACCGGATGTGCATGATTCAGAGCATCGCCAAATGAGGATTGCCTCTTGAGAGGACCCTGAGATCAAAGATATTTCCACTTCCGCTGAAATCAAATTAGTTATTTTAATGTTTCAATTTTGGATGGATTGGATATTTGGGGAGGAGACCGACGGCTGAGGTCATTTACGCCATAGGGGATAGGAAGGGTGGATAGAAACCCATTAGAAACGGCATTAGCCTCCTCTTTGTGAAACGAGCCAAAAGGACCATGGTTTAACGTCTCATCCGACAGACGGAGTACTGTACTTGAAGTGCCCTCCACAAGTCACTCAAGTAGGGATCCTCTGCAGGGATTTGAACCCTGGCCGGCCGTGTGGTAGGCGAGTACTTTAGCCATCACACCAACCCGATCCCCGTTTCAATTTTTATTTTTAAGAGAAAAGAACGAACTAATTTTAAGTTCCCTCAGGAATTTTCATCCATATTTTGAAGGTTTTATTTCATCATCTCTGAGGGTAAATTCAAAATTATCCTAAGTTTCACGTCCTCGGCTGTACGAGTTGAAACATGTAAATAACGACCAACAGCTGGCTACGATATTCATAATACAAATCCACCACTATATAAATTATTTATGCTAGCAGAAAAGGCAACATATTGAAAGGTAGGTAGTTAAAAAATTCAAAGGAGTCGAAAAAATTGTTTTAAGTATGAAATATGAAATATATTTAAAAAAGATATTTTAGGAAAGAGTATAATTTTTCCGAGAAACGTAAGATATTTGTACACTTGTATTATCCATGTACTCAATAGCTCAAACCATGCTTTTTGAGTAGTTCTGCATGTTTCACCGCTACGAAATGCTAACCCTAACATTGCTCAATTAAAATATAATGACTGAGGGTGGGAGAGCAGATTTTTATCATAAGATATGGTATTTTATTAGCATTGCTGGCTACTTCAGGTAGGTCTATGGTTCAATTTCTCATCCGATGATTCCTCTGGCTACTCCATGCCCCACACTTCATACATTTCTCCCCTCACTGAAGATTTTTCAGTTCAATGAAGAGTCTCTCAGAGCCGGACAACGATGATACAACTCTATCCCATCCGAAAGTACTGCCCCCAAAACTAAACTCCTATGCATAATACATAAGCTCCCTCTTGACGACGGGCTTACATAAATAAGATTCGATTGCTATACAGTCACCAAAACGAATTTCAAAAATTCCATCGCACGACAGAATCTTTGGTTTAATATAAAAATAGTTCTCCTTTCGTTCGCCAAATCAAAGCAAATCACAATTTGTTCTCCAGATGTAAAATCAAAATATCTTGGTGAAAATCCAGCCAATAAAAAGGATATATGCTAAAATGTTCAGGGAAAACAACAGTTTATATTACAGTACATGCCTGTAGGAGATGAACGAGTGTAAGATCGTCCGTGTTTTTTTCTTTGCGAGGGTTTCATTACGATAGGCAACTCAAGTAAATTTACCAAATATAAGACTCTCAATGTTGATCGTCTTAAATATAAATGAGCGCGTTTCTTCAAGCAACTTGGCATTGATAAACCCCACAGCGTTCGGGAGATGAAAGAAGTTTATGAGATTATACGAAATTTTGACGTCAAGGGTGGCTTATTTCCGTCTTTTTGCGAAAACACAGGATACGAAAATCACATCACTTATTTCTTCAGCATGGTGTGCTTGATTTAAGAATTAAAAAGTAGGTATGTGATCATGACTTTTCGTCACACATAATAGAGTGATAAAAATTATTTTCTAATTCTAGAAAATGGAGATGAATGTAATGAACTTGATAGTTGAGATCAATTGTTTGATGCCTCTGTTTTACTTAAGACTTTTTTCAACAGTTCGGCCCGTAGAAATAATTTGGTGATTCAAACGTAAGTGATTTAGCATAGGTACATTTTTTGCGTAAACCACTTACATTTTATAGCTGCAACATCAACTTATATCTACGTGATACCCTGCGAGCCACCACGAGGGTGTGTGGCAGGGGGTGAAGATCACCAAACATGCACTATTGACATGCAAGTAGGATATTTAAGGGAGATATGCTAGATAATAGGGTCCCATGGAGCTAGATGGTCAGTATCTACAGAATAAGGAAGGGATTATCGGTTACAAGCTTAATAGAAGAACTAGGATGGGAATTACTATCAGAACGCAAGTTAAAATTTAGGTTAAACCTTTTAATAATAGGGTCACATGGAGCTAGATGGTTAGTATCTACATAATAAGGAAGGGATTATTGGTTGTTATTACATGCATCATGCACTACAGACTACTCTAACTATATTTCACCTACCTATCACTTTGCTACGCTGCCTATTGTTCTCTCTTATAGTACGAGGGAAAAATGACATTTTAAATCTATCGGTACGACAATCTATCTCTCTAATCTTGTTAAGATGATAAAACCTAGCATAATACGCAGGGGTTCTCAATATATATCTAACGTCATCTGTGAACAACTCTGTTTCGAATTTACTTAAAAGGTTTAACCTAAATTTTAACCTGCGTTCTGATAGTAATTCCCATCCTGTGATCCAACTTAGTCTCTCTTATTGGCGTAGTTTCTGCTGGTGTCATACGCTACTTATATCTCATGCCTGGGTTGGAATGCTGATACAGTCTATATGCGAGCCAGCGCTCGCAGATTCGGCCACCACTGTGTAACGCAAAGCGATTAGGGAGTGTGACGCAGAAGTCATTAGAATGTGCCTACCTCCACTCATTATAAAAGCTAGCACACAGAGAGGCATTTCAAGATTCGTGTCTCTATACCAACGAAGGAGCGAGAGAGTGCGAAGGAAGCCGCCGGCTCACGTATGTTTAATTAACATCGTGTCTTGTACGTCTAGTAAAGGGATATGGTGTCAAGTGCTAATTGAGGCAGCGGTACACATCCTCAGAATACCCACCATCTCGGATATATATTCCGTAGAATGATTCCACACCACGCCAACACTCCTCGAACTGTTGATAGGATCGGTGGCAATTACAACCTTGTGCACATTTCAATTTAAAAGTGACACTCTAAGGTTTAACTTCGTGACATTCCTTCGTGATGATGGCGGCTGCTATTCCCTCGGAATATTTATTCACACGCGACCATTGTTTCTGAGCTGCATTCATCTGATGATTATGCAGAGCATCAAAAGACAAAGTCTACACCAAAATAACACCCGACAAGCAACCTTTAGGGTGTGTAGCAGGGGTTGAGTCTCTATTAACAGGATCTGCGATATTATCGTTTTTAAGTTTATGAAACGACAACAGTTAATATATTATCAGAAGCCTGAAAATAGGTCGCCTAAAAAAAGGTCGCGCTTGATTAAATAATCTTTAGGAACTATAACTTTTCCTCGACCTTTAATCTCAATATAATGAGGCCTCCACTTCCCATCTCCTTATGTTCAACCTCTATAACCAATGTCCTCTATATCGTCCTATAACAATTCTCCCTGTCATTTTTATATTGAGCTAATGGTTCCTCTTAATTTTGTGATCACTTCCAACCTTCATTTATGTCTTTGAAATACCGTGAAAGCCATCACTGGGGATTGTGGCACGGGGTGATCCCACAACAAACATGAAGAACTTATCCCAGTTGAAATCAGAACTGTGAAATTTCCGCCGGCCGTCAGGCGCAGGCCAAAAGCAGTCAGGACAATAATGCGCGGTCAGACCCAAAACTAGGAGGGTGCTACGTAGACTAACATGATATCATACAGTACACTAGTTAAGATACAACTACGGGTTAGTATTATTAATGCGATTGATAATTAGTACTAAAGGGCACTAAATCATGCAAAACTTAAGCCATGCCGGGAATTTCTTGCGGGGTGAGTTGTTAGTAATGATGGTGAGATATAAAGCTTAAGTATAAAAGTACTCCACCTAAGTTTAAATAAGGGTGAAAGTTTCATACAATCGATATATCGCAAATAATATAGTCCATTATTGTACATGGAAAATACGGCATTTTTACGGCAATGGCAAAATGACATTTTAAATCTATTGGTTCTGCAGTCTGTTTACGTAATCTTATGCCTGAGATCGTCAATACCATAATACTTTTACTCCAGCAAAACATGTTGAACGTCCGTAAAAAAAATACTTAAATATATGTATACAATAATAGCATTAAAAATAATTCAAAAACATTCTCGTGGAAAAAATGGCAATTAGTAGCAATGTCATCGCACGATTTGGCATAATTTATATCTGTAAGAGGAATCGAATATTTTATCTGACAAATGCTTGACAACAGGATGATATATACGATATATCCTCTGACGACATTATCTTAACGTTAGGCCAGCCGACTTATATAGCTGTTGGCAGAGGTAAATTAGGAGTTTTTCTATCACTATAATAAGAAATACAAGAACAAACATTCCTTGTTCTCCAGGAAGCATCTGAGAAATAGTAAATATTCTGAGAGCTAAAATACAGGTCATTTTTCAACGGAAAAGACGATAGAAAATGCTTTCTGCTCGATATAATATGATATCTCATTGACTGCATCCTCACCTTGGTTTTTAAATATATGACTTACGTTCGTACAGAGAAAGAAATTTACTTGTAACATTTTCGGCACCAAGAACGACAGTCAGATTTTAAATCGATGCCAAAGTGGCGAAGGAGATTCACCAGAATTAACCGCTATAACGTTTTGCAAAGCGGAGTCATTACAGTGTCGGGTGATTTGAAAAGGGAAACAGTTCTTCGGAAGTCGACGTCAACATTATCTCACGGTTGAATGGAAATGCTTCCAATTCAATTCCAACTCAAAATGTAAAACGCGACCGTACTTGAATGGCCTCAATTTCAACGGTAAAAGTAAACTGCGCCGTGCCTCTATAAAAAGGGCTCACATGCGTTCACGTATTTGGTAAGGACGCCTTGAGCACAGCATTTTTGCACACCAAGCGGGGGCGGGGGTTGTTGGGCGGGTTGTTGTGTGAGGCGTAGGAAGGGGGCTGACCGAGGGCGCGATCACAGTTCTACATAACGCTGAGCTCACGATATCGTCAATTTTCAGTTGCACTCACGAGAGCAAATCGTGAACATCATTCTTCACATTTTTCTAAGGCCCTTGAAGTGGTCAGAATGATGTGTAGTTCTGTCCATATGAAGATTTGCATAAAACTTTTTATATATGTTCGTATCAGTGATATCCACAAATGAAGTGAAAAACTTGCATTTATTGATTTGGTTTTTTTGTAATTCAACTTTATTTACATTTACATCTACAGGGTGCGGCATTATTACTTCCTTTTCTCAAAAGGTAATAAAACAAATTTTTGAATGAGAATTTTTTGTTTTTAATGACGTTGTGGGTACAAATGTAAAGTTTTGCGTAACACAGTTTTTAATTATTTTATTTATTTCACCAACAAAAATGGCATAAAGGCTGTCACAATGGCTGATATAGCCAATGAAAAAAAAATTTCCCGTACCGGGAATCGAACCCGGGCCTCCCGGGTGAGAGCCGGGTATCCTAACCACTAGACAATACGGGATTACGAATGAAATGTAGGTAGTTGACGAACGGGATCGTCCATACACTAAATAGGCCGATTTCTGGCGTTTGTCATGACCCTTACCAGCATAGCAGCGGGTATATTGGCAATTTCTGCCCCCATTTGTGGTTCTTTTTAAATCCCGTGTTCGTGTCAACGTCCAAGGACCCTACAAGACCTAAAGGCCAACATTCGGGCAGTATTGCCAACGTATCCGCTGCTATGTTGGTAAGGGTCATGACAAACGCCAGAAATCGGCTTATTCTGTGTATGGACAATGGGTGGCGTCACCTATCTGATATGATTTTCAAAACTGTGTCACGCAAAACTTTAGATAATTTACCTACATAATCAAAAAATATTAATTTCTCATTCATAAAGTGTGTTTTATTAGGTTTCGAAAAAATGTAGTAATAAAGGCGCACCCTGTACATACTACCCTGTGAGCCGTCGCATGGGTGTGTGGCAGGGGGTGTTAGGACATTAGCCGTGTAAACATGCGAGGGATAATGTTTTTGGGGGTGAAATCCTGATGTATATTATGGGAGTGTATTAGGTGGGTCTCCGTTTTCATTTTGGTTGCTAATTGTGTGCGAAAAGAACGAGTTTTTGTACATGCATATCTATTCTCTATCTCTTATTTAATCGCTTCCGTCAGCCCTAGAGATATAGTGAGGCGTCATGATATCACTCTCTGTGTTGCTTTGAAACACACCAGTTCTGAATTTCTCAAACAAGCTAAGCCTAGCGTGATGCCTAATCCACGTGAGACATATAATTTGTGACAATTTGACTACACGGGTAGAGATTTTATTTAAAGCGCGAAATACTCATACCATTACTATGGTTGCTAAAAAATTTAACAGCGTCGCGCTAAGTCAAAGGCTTGACAAAACCTGTTTGAGAAGAATTATTTAATACCGCACCGATAACTATCAATAGCCCATAACCCCAGGGAAAGCCATAGCCTTCTTTAACAAAGACAAAATTGCAAAGTATAATATTTTATCAATCAAATTACTGCATGACTTGTCCCTTCCTCAGGACTTGTCTAGGGGAAGCATATACGAAAAACTTGTAGACAGGCAAGTTGTAAATTAGGATTTATTAAAATAATACTAGGAAAGTGTGACGAATAGGTAAAGGAGCGATGCTATTTTTCTCTCTTGAGAACTCACTTGGTCACTTGGAGTACGCCGCTAGTATATGGGACTCGTATGAAGTAGGACTAGTTTCAGATATAGATCGAATACTGCGGAGGACAGCTAGATTTCTTAAAAATTGTTATGATAAACTTAAAAGTGTTGCTAAATTGTTGAGGGAATTTGAGTCTATCCAATCGAAGGGAGAAATATAAGTCTAATGTTTTACAAAAGTTTGATGTAAACTATTTTTTGCCAGACGTTCAAAATATTTTGCTAGAGCCAAACTATTATGGTAGGAACGATCACAGGAATAAGATTAAGAAAATAAACTACAGAACCGATAGATTTAAGATGTCATTTTTCCAACGTACAATAAGGAACCATAATAGTTGCGATAGATCAGTTCTAGGATACTGACTTGTTTAAATTTTCGGTTTTTTTCGTAGTGCTCAGTATCTTAACATGAGTTGTAGATACTAACTTCGCATGCAATCTCCGGCATGATATACTCCTGCATGTCTTAGTACCTCGTGGTGCTATTTATTTGTTTAATTAATAATACTAACCAGTAGTTATATCTTGAGTAGTGTGCTGCATGGTAGCATGTTCTACTACGTATCGCTCTCCTGGTTTCTGGTCTGACTGCGTACCGTTGACTTGACTGCTTTTGGCCTGCGGTTGGCATTCGGGGGAACTTGCGCGGTTCTGATTAGAATTGGGATGAGTGCTCATGCCTGGTGTGGAATCACCCCGTGCCAAACACCCTAGTGGTGGCTTGTACGGTATTTTGTAGATGTAGATGAACAACTTACATTTATCGATTCAACCACTTTGAGTCGTTAGCTTTAATTCCTAGTGCGTTCTTGGAACAGTAAATGGGAGAAATGTCCTTTTGAAGCGTCTCTGGATAAAGACAACGACAATGCGAAGGAAATAACCAAGATCACATTCGAGTAGGTTTCAGTAAGAGGAGGAGGATCGTGATCGCCGGCAAGTGGGAGAGTAAGAAATCCTCAAACCACCTCGTCTTTTTCCTGTCCCCCTCTCCTCCCTCGATCATGACGGTGCCTCGGAAAAAGGTTTAATCATAAGCATTTTGAGATCCTCCCAGCCTGATCATTCAATCGGATCAGATAGGAGTGGGGGCGATCCCGGGACTGCCTTAATTATTCCCCGGGCTCGCATTTGCATGAACAACCCGGTCAACGGGAAAGGGGGGGGAGGGGCCCTTGGTAAAGTTGGTAATGATAAACGCTGCCTCGACGGCGGCGGATGGGGAATTGAAAATCCCAAGTTTGCGTGCCGGGAATACATTCCGCATCTTCTTCCCCGTGTTATCTCGTTCTCCTCCTGTATTTCCTCTTCTGCGCTCTCTTCCCCCTCTTCCCCTCCCCCCTCACTAATTCAATTCCCCTCTCCCTCCCCCCCCTGTGGTTCTCTCCATACCTCAAAACTCCCCTCTTTCGGAGAACAGCAAAATAATCGCAGTCATTTCCTCCTTACTCTCCCACAATTACGTCGGTACGCGAGCTCAGACCGCGATTTCGAAAACTTGGAGGCAAATCGGTTTTCAGTTACCTACCTCGCCGTGCAAGAGGGGCGATAATCGAAGTCGAAAAAGGGGTTTAAATGAGTAGACGTCAGGGACGTCGGGATTCTTAGCAGAAAAAAAATATATCTAGAAGCACTGAATGAGCCTTTTTAGAGGAGAAGTCGCCCCAAAAACCAGGAAATTTACTTCGGTAGTCATTAAGCTTAGTCATCGTAATGGTTCGGCGTACACGGAGTGGAGCGCTTAGGGCAGAAGTCGGTCCCCTACACGAGTGTGTGTGAGAGAGGGTTTGCTAACGAGTTTTTAATGACACTTACCTCAAATGGATGATCTTCTCCTTAATAGATGAGTGACTTAATTACAGTCGTTCATCCATCATCTGCCAATCAAATATTGATCAAGGAACCGATTTAGGACTCGCTTATTTCAAAATGCCAATAAAGGACTTCCCTCCAGACAGATGTATGAGGTTCTTTTTTTTCTCAGTGTTTCTCCGAGGGAGTCAAGCTCGTGCTCAAACGGCACCGCAGTTTTTCCGATTCGATTCTTCAGTCTGAACTTTTTTTGGTACTAAGTTAAAGGGGGATACTAAAAAATGATTTAGATATGATCACCACTCGTTATAAAATACTGAAAAATTAGATTATTTGCCAAGATTATTTTTATGAAGTGAATTGTGTCCTAATTTCATTATAATGGAGTACCATACACGATTCATTCGGGTAAGAGCTTGAAAAATGGGCAGTTTTTCCATCTTTCACATTATAATGCCAAGAAAAATCGATACCTGACGTAAATGTTCAATACCTATCAACGCATAACTTAACGAGCTTAATTTGATTGACGAGTGATTGAAATATATTAAAAGTTCTAGACATTAAGTTGTAAACTTGTGTCACGCAATTGCTTACATTTCTGATACATTTACATTTCAAGGTGAAAGCTTTTGGAAGAATATGAATATACGAAAATAACTTGCACGGAAAATATATAAATTTACTATTCCCGGTCATTAAACATCGAGCATAACTAGCCTACGTTACAGGATAATAATTGTATAAAATTGCACATTATGAGTCCGAGCCATCCATATTTCCTTTGGTATTGAACATTTACCATTTTTAACGCAGTTCTATTCGGATTAAAGCATGGTGATCAAGATGTATGAAAAAAGTATTCATCCATACATACATACATACCAATCACGCCGTTCCCTTCCGGGGTAGGCACAGTCACTAAGTTTCACTCATAAATACTTATATGTTCACCTAACTCTGCTTCAAAAATTTCCTCCATACTGACCTAGCCTTGCAAACTTCTTTTGCTTCATTTACCCCATACACTGCTTCATACACGCACTCCTGTTTTTAAGACTCCTATTATTCCTCCTCAGATATTCATCAACCACATTCAACCACAACTTTCTCGGCCTACCTCTACCTCTCGCACCATTCAAGTCAATCTCATATATCTGTTTCGTTATTCGACTCTCATCCATTCTCTCAACATGGCCAAACCAACGAAGCATACTCCTTTCATATAGTTCCATTACTTGAGTAGCTAACCCACATTCATTTATTACCCACTCATTCCTGACCCTATCCATCCTAATTTTGCTGCAAACACTCCTCAGATAATTCATACCCACGGCGCTAAGTCTACTCTTATGCCTGCCCTGAAAAAAGTATTCGATTTATAATTCTCCCAGCAATCTGAATATTTATCTGCGTAAGTTTTAGTAGTTGTAAGAGTAAAAGAATACTTTTTGACACACAAATAGAGGTCAGTGAGATTCAACCAATCGCAATGGCAACCGCACTGAGACTAATGACCACTCGGGTAGTAAAGGCAGAAACTTAATCTTACTTTAGAGGCGAATCGACTTCAACTCGTATCAAAATAGAAGAGTGTTCGCAGCAGATTGTGTCAAGGAAATTATTCCACTCTGGTGGATGGATAAGAAACCACATAGTTCCGGTAAATAAGTGGAATGGTCCCCCAAGTATCCGCTCAAGCCCTAATCAAGTTAAGTGATAAACGGGGATCCTGTGCCTGTCATTTCCTTTCGAGCGTGGAACCCAGACCGTGACAATAGTGAAGAAAGACAGGTATCCCAAACAACAGCGGATTGGACGGGACATTCGGTTTAGAGTTCATTAACTCAATGAATACAACTATCTATCACAATTTCGTCTATGCACATCCATCTAGAGTCAATCTACTTCCATCAAACATTTAATCAATGGCATTTTTATAGAATCAGGATGCCAAAAAAATGTGTTATTTTCAGAGTACGTTCAAACAAGAACTGGCAGTACTAATTCTGTCTTCAAGAAGATTATTACCCAGAACTAATAAGCGAACGATTTTGTTTGCAATGAAATATGTGGCATGTTTTCTTCAATTTACGCTTTCAAAGTGTTGAGAGTTTACAACATTCGCAATATAATAAATTCAATGGCATTACTTATGGTCATTCCCTTCCAATATTTCAATGTACACCAAGTTTTGGTATTTTCGTAAAAATTTGCTAAAATTTGAATGAATGTATGAAATATTAAGAACTTTTCCATTAGTACAATATTTATCATTTTCATTCACATCTCATTTTTTAATACAAGGATTTTTAAAACATAATGAGTCGCCGAAACCGTCATAGTATTTATGTTTTTTTAAAAATAAAATCATACAATATTTTGAATCAACTAAAATATCATATTGAAAGAAATATAATATGGCCCTCAAAGCTAACGTCGCTTGTCACTAAAATTAACGTGCAAAAGGCCACTTCACCGAGAAGTAGGCGCTTCGAGTGGGTCGTAATTCAATGCAAACAAGAACTCACGATAGTCCTTGCCGGCAAATCAACTTCACCTCGGGTGTTAAAAACTGGAATGAAATTGAAACGCGTTGCATGTGCAGCCGCTGTCATCTCAGTCGAGACCAGTCAGCCATCATCCACCTCAACGGTGGAAATAAAGAACCCTGCTTGAGACAAAGATAATGATATACAATGGTTTCCCTCAGATTGCGTAAAGCAGCGACGAAAAAAAAGTCTCAGAGCTCAGAACACTCCAAACTCATCAACTGCCGTTATTTGCATCTTACGTACGCACGTCAAAAGAAATCAATCCATAATAGGACAGTCCTAATTAAAAGATACATTATCAGCTCCGCTCCCCTTCATAATGAGTTTCTGAGTGTGTCACTCTTCGACAAGGAGAGTGATGTCATTAAAAAAAATAAGACATATATGCTCTCGCCTGGACCTCAGATTTTTTCGCATCTTCTAGCATCCTTTCTACTCCTCCGTAGTCACGATTTTCAAAGCGATAAATGTGCGGCTTAAGTGGATAATGTGAGACGTGAGGTTCGTCACTCGTGAAGAGACGAGCAGGCCTACCGAGGAGAGATCAGAGCGTAGATTCGCTGGGAACCCATCTTCAGATTACCCTCGTCTAATTACGATCGCGTTTTCCACGCTTGCATGCATCGTTTATTCTCGTATCATTTTTTGAGGCGAAAGAAGATACAGGTTTCACCTACATCTGCAAAATAACCACAACTACCCAGCAGTTTCATATGGTGCACCTGACCAGACCTCAGCCAAGATAAACAATATTATCACAAATACATATCCATAACGTAGTTCTCTTCAGAGGTAGGCGCAGAAAAAAAGGGTTATGGCAAAGGGTGATAGGACTGTAAAGATGACCCTGCTTTCGCAATTTTCTCCACACACTCTTGTATGCCTTTTTTGTTCCAGTCATACTCATCCTTTGCATCATACACCCCCTCCTGTTCTTATGACTTCTCTTTAAGGTGGTTGCGGCAATTTTCGCTTATCTGCAGATTTGCGTGAAAGTTTTCATACGCGTACTGATTAGAAATATATGTAGATAAAAGTGAAAAGTATTGCATGTAACCGATTTTGCTTTTTGGCGATTAAATTTTTTTTAACACGTTAATAGCCCTTAACATATATTCCGAAATAATTCGATGAAGTGTGCACATATTTTCTCCTCCACGCGAGAACATACCTAGCATATTATTACAATGATTTCCATAAAATATTAAGGTATTATGCCGAATAAAAAAACATGTATTTATAAACAGTTTTCCCTTAAATTTCGAACTCCGTGCCGTAATTCCAAGCCATAACAATGCTTTACTTGAAATGAAGTTTTAAAATTGTAATTCTCACATCATTTACACAACAATTCATTCCATGATCGTTCAATCCTTAAATTGGTTGACTGGAGCCCTCCACGTTTCCCTATCTAATGCTAGTTCCCTTACCTCCTGGTATCTCTTCCAATGTACATACTTTCCTCTTTTGTTGGACAACGAAATTATTCTTGGATCTTTCTTGGGGGACTTATCCCTCTGTTTTATCTTCAGTTGTGTTTTTCATTGTTCATTATTCCTCAATGTGTGCCCAAAACATCTGCTTCTTCTTTTCTGTATATTGTTCCACATGGTCCTTGATATTCTACTCTTCTGTACACCTCATCATTTATTATTTTGTCCGTCCATTTTATCTTCAGCATCCTCCTCCAGCACCATATTTCGAAAGCTTCTAGTCTATTCTGGTCAGCTTTCCCAATGATCCATGCTTCCGATCCTTAGAGGGTTACGCTACACTCGAATGTTTTGATATACTGTTTCCTGATTTGTATTCCTATCTTCTATGAGCACAGCAGTAGTCTTTTTCCCATGAACGTCTTCTTAGCTTAGGAAATTCTCCGCTTGATGTCGATTGTATGTGCATGCAATACTGCAATATGTATGGTTATTCCCACCGAAAAAAGTAATTTTATATAAGGGAAGTGAGGTATAAGTATTTTTTCCGACTAGGTTGAACAAAGTTTTTTTTAATGTGCATGCAACGACTCACGATTCGCGCACCAATCACCTTCTTCTTAGTATCTTCCACCACACTCACCCATGTCTTTCTCGATTTACTCCTTCCTCTCACACCATTCACTCATCAATCTTAAATTTGCTACAAAGATGTCATAATTAATGACTAAGCTGGTTAGGCCTGCGTCGAAGAGGGTAGATAAGCCACTAACCGAGTCGAACTGGATTATTTTTTAACTTTATCTTTCCTTAGATTGAGTTTCACTCGATAAGGCTGAAAGCTAGATGTTCTATCAAATGAAATTACTTTTAAGTACGCGTGACTTTCCTCAGCAGACTGTAAGTGGCCAGTGCTTGATCTAAATATTCAGCTTTCGTGACTTACTTGGCTACTATGTGCCGGTCTTATTGTAGATGCAATAGCTGGATCGGATGAATTTCTTACTGCTTTAATAACAAGTAGCATTCGGAACTCAGGAATACACCAAAGCTAGGACTGAACGTTACACCTGCCGGATTTACTACCACAGGCGCTTAAGGAAGGGGTATTTACGTCCATAAGTACTTCTTGCAGTACCATCTGCTACATGCTCAATTTAATTTGCATAATAAAACATCAGAGCATATATAAATATAACAACCAATAATCCCTTTCTCATAATGTAGATACTAACCATCTAGCTGCATGTGACCCTGTTCTCTAGCATGTCTCCCTTAAATACCCTAGTTGCATGGCAATAGTGCATGTGTGGTGATCTTCACCCCCTGCCACACACCCTCGTGGTGGCTCGCAGGGTATTACGTAGATGTAGATATGTACTTACTCGTTTGGAAGTCATATAATTAAGCTTCCTATTCCATAGAATCGCCATCGGCAACAACGTCTATTGGTGGATACAGGCAGGGTTCCCACTATTTGGAAATGTTCATCTCCATGTACGCTATATCTTGCTGGTCACAGCAATGGCTAACGGCTGGTGGTGTTCAACTGGCTTCACACGATCATATTCTGATTGATTAATTGTTTAATCACTCAACTTGCCCCCCAAGCGCACTTGAGTAGTACTACCAATGGCGGACTGTTAGCTAGTGTTCAATTCTCCTGCAAGTTAGAGTGCCAAATCAATCACGTGGTGTTTTATTTGCACGGCGTTTACCCCGTGGAGACCAAGTCATTTACCATCATTTTCGATGACGATTGCATTGAATACGAAAACAGAAATGGAATCAATAACTAACAAGATCAATAATGATATAATCTCAGCGTTGAGCCTTCCACTAAATATTTCGCTTAAACTTCAATAAGCTAGCACATAAGTGCCAGACATACAGACAAGAAAATATATCCCAATATACATAAATGAGGCGACCAAAATGGGCTTTTATTTGTTGGGGTGATACATTTATGAATATTACATTACTACGAAGACATGGAGGTACAAATAGTACAGTCATCCACTCTAGAATTCTATTATAATTATGGGTATTTTTCCCTAAGCTTGAAATTAAAATAGATTAAGGGTGCTACTGGCATATCTATTAACCCGCATGAGACTTTAACATTCACATGCTCCAGAAAAGCTCACTTTCGGATGAATCTTCTGTTCAAAGTCAAAACTCTGGGTTCACGAAAAACACTTTTGGTGGTGACTGAACGCCGTTTGAATGTGTAGTGTACGTTTCTACCATTTAGTGTTATCATCGATGGAATCCTCTCCTGCTATTGAAAAGCATTTCAGCCGCTCGCATCTCCCCGTCCTGCGTCAGATTGCCGCGCCCGTTCGGGAATTCCTTATCCCTCCTTGCGACAAAACAGTTCCGCGGCGGCCTCCCCGCACGGCGCCAAAAGAGTCATCCACTCGGAGTCCCTGTCCTTAAACGGCAGAATGGATGAGCGCGGCGCAAGGCGTCTTTCCCAGACGAGCGATCCATCAAGGCGAGGATACGACATCCTAAGACGGCGCCGACTACAGTCGGTCGTCTCCGGCGCTGCCGATCCATTGGGCTTCCTCCGTCTGGTCGGTCGGTGTTTAAGGGAAACAACCGCTGTCCTCAGACCACCATTCGACGGAGACCATCCTCGAGACGATCAAGATGCCGTGTCGTGAGCAAGGAGGATAAAAAAAGCTCGCTTTGTCCTCTTGAATGGATGGTCGCAGCACTCATAGCGACCGATCTTGGGCTGTTATGTCTGAGTAGATCTCCACATATAATGCAAAATTTCAATTCTCTAGTCCATAATTCGGGATTGGGAACACATCAAGGTTGCTGAATGAAAAATAGAGGAAAAAGTCACAAGAGAAAGGCCCAGGAATAACCACAAAGACCAAATATAAAGAAAAGTACTTAAGATGAGCTACCAGGGGGTAAAAGAATTAGAATTGAATAGGGAAGGATGGACGGTTGCAGTCAACCAATCTTGGAGTTAAACGAACTATGATGAATTCATAATTCCACGCAAAAAATGTCTTTTTCATCAAAAAGAAGAGGTTACTACCACCTGACGTTAGTTTTGCAGGTTTTCTGCCGTCTGCAGGCGAACCCTTCCGATATCCGACACCAAAGGCTGATGTTAAGAAAAACTGAAGAGGGGAAAGCCTATATTGAGAACCACATCAGCAGTTGTTGTGACTTAGTTATTGTAATTTATAGTTTGGATTGTGCTTCTTAAGGCTGTACTCCTGGACTCTTTCAAATTGAGGTCATTACACACGACTGATTGAATACAATTCAATTGATGAGACAATGCCACTCAGCGTATGGGAAAGTTTTTGCAGCACGCTATTTTTGAGACTATCAGAACGCAGGTTAAAATTTAGGTTAAGCCTTTTAAGTAAATTCGAAACAGAGTTGTTCACAGATGACGTTAGATATATATTGAGAACCCCTGCGTATTATGCTAGGTTCGATCTTATTAACAAGATTAGAGAGGTAGATTGTCGTACCGATAGATTTAAAATGTCATTTTTCAGGCGTACCATAAGAGAGAACAATAGGCAGCGTAGCAAAGGGATAGGTAGGTGAAATATAGTTAGAGTAGTCTGTAGTGCATGACGCATGTAATAACAACCAATAATCCCTTTCTTACTATGTAGATACTAACCATCTAGCTGCATGTGACCCTGTTCTCTAGCATATCTCCCTTAAATATCCTACTTGCATGGCAATGGTGCATGTTTGGCGATGTTCACCCCCTGCCACACACCCTCGTGGTGAATCAAGGAGTATTACGTAGATGTAGATGTAGATGAAGAAGGACAAAATTCCACGCACTAGAAAGCTCGATTCCGATTCCGTCAATGATTAAATTTTTATGTATCACACCTAAATAACTAGAGCCATGTGTATTTCAAATCACCTCAAATGAGTGACTGGGCTGATTGTGTGCAGGTACAATGTGAAAAAGGCGCTGGGAATCCTATTTTTCTTCTGAAACGGAGTTTGGTAGTTTTTTTGCTGGGAGTATGATGACGGGTAGTGTGTTGTTAAACATCATTATTTGAATGAATGATTGAGGCATTGAGGGAGTTATTTTTTTTCCCAAGAGTCTCTCAATTCCAAGTAGGCTTTACCGCCTCATGGTATTCTGAATTGAAAGTAAAAAAATCAATATATTTTTAAGACCCGAAAATGTAATACAACCTTAATGGAAAAAGATAAATAGCCGAGAAGTCATTCATCTAGTACCATTCCGCACTTATTATTCCATTTACTGCGCAACCGAACGTAGCGCACAGAGATGAAAGTGCCTCAATATTTTAAAAGTTGGGTATGTTAGGTGAATCTTGTTATGGAATTACTCCCATGAGATAAATCTTTTATTTTTTTGGAGAACAACACTTTAACAACGAGACTTTTACCGCTTCCAAGATATTTCCGTCGTGTAATTCACAAACCATTTTGGAACTGATGCTGAAAATGAGGCCTATAATGAGAGAAATAATCATATGCTAGGGACATTCTCGGGGAGAAAACTGCAACTTTAAATTGCATTAGGGGAAAGGAAAGAGAGGAAATGGATGATGGTTGTCGCGACATGATGACCAACGCCCTTGATGGCGTTTGTTGGCAGTAACATTTGATGCGCTTGCCCAGTGTTGCAAATGGTGCATGCTTGATGAAACTTTCCTGGTATACTCTGCAGACCTCTGTCATCCCCCTCTTAAACGTTTTCATTCTTATCCCCACTGCTAATGACATCAGCACTGTTGGTGGAAAGCTTTGGAATCCCTGAGGCCATTTGAGCCCTTAAGAGTAAGTTAAGGGTAATTAGGGACGGTTGGAAATTTAGAGGGATATGGTAGGGAGGTTAGACAACTGTCTGGGGTCGACGTAATCCCGCTCAACTAAGGTTGCGCTCAGGGGGAAGCCAGTCTTTAACGTCCCTCGCGACGGGCTGTGAGGTGTACTTTTTACCTACCTCTTGGCATCCGAACGAGGACAGGAATGTCGCTGAAAATCCCACCATATTCGGAAAGCGGACGCAAGACCTCCCGAGTGTAACCAGAGAGGGTATTCTCCAGAATAAGCACACAAAAGTATCATTGGAATTATCCCCAGAAAAGGGAGACGTCATCAAATATTTATTTCGTGCTACACAGAAAGGGTCAAAACCACATTCAAATGGTTTTCTTCCTTCTCGATCAATATATTTTAGTTTTGAGCTGATCCCACTAATGCAACTGTCTATTCATCTCGTCATAATTACGTTATTTGTAAAAAAAGACAACTAAGATTTCCCAATTCCAAAGCACACACTTTAGAAAAATGTTATTTCTTAAAAAAAGTGGTTCACATATCAGTACCTAAGACATTTTTCCCACAACTGTCTATTTTTTTAAGAAATCACAATTTTATCGGAAAGATTATCAAATTGTGTTCACATTCCGAAAAAAAGTTAAGGATAAGCTGTTTTATTTTTAAAGGGTGAGATTTTTGAGTGAGTAAGTAATAATTTGGTTATAAATATTTATATAATTATTCATCGTAAAAAGTCTTTAAAATGATTTATTGATTCAATTTCTCATCAATTTAACATTTAGGATTTATTTTACATTTTTGCCATTTTGGGTCTTAGGGTCATTTCGGAAGCAATCACTCATCGATTGGTTCAAATGGTGGATCCCCGCAGGAATTACTTTCAAACTACCTCATACGTTGCAACTCATATTGGCAATTTTTTTTACGAGTACAGAAGCAATGATATCAGCCTCTCAGTCCATCTAGTAAAATTCACATTTGTTCCTCCTATTCATTCCTCAAAATGTGTACTGGCAGCATAAACCTTGCAGTGGATGGCATGACGTTGCGCATTCGTGATCTGGGAGATAAATCTCACTAAAAAGGAATGCAAACATACAACCGTAATGAAAAAAACTACTTCCGACAACTCCCGTGGAATTTTCGCATGGGCTTTAATTAATACTATTTGCTTGCATACCGCAAAAACTTTATTACCCCACAACCGGTTTCACAACCTAAGGTAGGGTAAAATAGTGGTATCCTCATTGTAGCAGTTGACGGTTGGAGTAGTGAGAACAAAGTTTTTGTAGCACTAATATTTTCGTAGAAATATGATTAAAACAAGTAAAGATACATTTTCTAACACAGTATATTTTTAAATAAAATAAAAAAATGACTGGCTAAGTTCTGCGCCAAATGAAGCCGTTAATTGTTGAAAATGTCAATTTTCTCCACTTAAAACATCCGACTCCAACATGCATGCAAGCTGTAAATAAATTATTTTAATAAAGTCTACAACAAATACACCTAACAGCCAAGCTATTAGATGAACACTATTTTTTTCCGGGCGTTCAGCACATTTTACCAGAACAAAACTATTATGGTAGAAACGATCAAAGGCATAATTATAAGTAATGGACTGCTGTAAAGGTTAGAATCAAAATGTCATTTTTTCCACGTGCAATATGGAACTATAATAGTCGCGATTCATCAGTTCTAGGATAATTTTTTTCTGACTAGTTAACATAGGTCTTTGCACTAGTGCTAAAATCTTAACATCATTATTTGTTCACAGATGACGTTAGATATATATTGAGAACCCCTGCGTATTATGCTAGGTTTGGTCGTATTAACAAGATTAGAGATATAGATTGTCGTACCGATAGATTTAAAATGTCATTTTTCCCGCGTGCCATAAGAGAGAACAATAGGCAGCGTAGCAAAGAAATATGTAGGTGAAATATAGTTAGAGTAGTCTGTAGTGAATGATGCATGTAATAACCAATAATCCCTTTCTTATTATGTAGATACTAACCATCTAGCTGCATGACGGCTGGTGTCTGGTGTCTGGTGTGGAATCACTCCGTGCCACACACCTAAGTGGTGGCTTGCACGGTATTACGTACATTTAGATATAGATTTTGATGTACTCATAAATGGCTTATACTAATTTATGATGACATATCTAAGTAATATACCAAGTTTCCACTTCGAAGGCCGAGTTTAATTTGTATCAATCCACATTATTTTAAAAGTTTTATCAGTTACCCACCGCAGTAAATTTTACAGAATCATAAAAATCTTCGGATAGAGCATTCATTTGGGTAGTCTAACTGCAGATTAATAGATGAAAAAATAAGTCCAGTAAGAAAGGAATGAATGCATATTCGGTTTATTACAGAGAATTCTGCCATGGAAAAGAGTATTTTTTGCCATCAGTAATACAATATTTACATGATGTCACTCACAGAAGCTGAAAATACACGATAATATTCTAACGTTGTGTTCATTACGATCTCGCTTAAAGCGCCTTAAATGGGCAAGCTGACATCCGTTCTTAGTCACGAGACATAACTCTTAAAACACGAGACTGAAACTCGCGATGTTCCGAAACAATTTAATTAAGAGTTCTCCGAAACGTGAATGCCTGAAAAAGTGTTTGCATTCAAAGTATCGCGTCTCCTACGCGTCGGGGAAGAAGATCAAGGAAAGATAGAGAGGGAAATGTCATTAACGGGGAATGCACGTGGGATTGGGAATAATCATGTGTTTGGAATAATTATGCTCCTTTTATCCGAGGAATGCTTTCGTTTTGATGAAAACCCCATCCACACCTCGTCGGCGCACACGGGTGGTTTCTCATTTTTATTTCTCCATCTCCACTTCGCTCTCTCTCCCTCTAAGCCTTCCCTTTGTCCGTCTCCACGACTTAACATACCTCCCCCTTCTCTCCATCTCTCACACACTCACCCGAATTCAGACAGACACACACAAGTCCCCCCGCCCTCCCTACGTATCCCTTATTTCAGCTTCCCGCAAAAATCCCGGCCGACACAATCTATGAGGCAGGCCGAACAGAGGCGAGCCAGCGAGTAGGTCGTTAGGGGAAGTAATATCGGCTGAGAGAGGGATAGAGAGAGAGAGAGAGAGAGAGAAAGAGAAACGAAGGGTTGCCTTGGTAATGTCGGGGATGAGGCACGGAGGCAGTGTTGCCAACTGCAATTCAGTCGCTTACTTCAACCAAAAAAAATCGCTAGTTTGTAACTGGATGAAAAATTATAGAAGTAATTATGTCACAATATTGCCTAAATTACTAATTTTAGCCATTCAAACGAATTCATTAACAATATAAAATCCGAAGATTCTTGCGAGATTGTGTGGAACTTATGCATGACGCAGAAATGAAAACATTGCATTTTTTTTGTTGCAGAAATGAAAAACTTTTTTCACCATCATCAGGTGATGATGATGTAAAAACATAGAAACCTGGGTCGTAGTAAAATTTATACCGTGGTTGATTGCAAAGTTTTTCATTTTTGCATAACGATTTCTGTAACAACTAATTCCTAAGACTTCGAATTCAGTTTTCAGGGACCATAAGATGTTACACAAATTTTTTGTTAGGTCAGGTAAATTTATTTTTTATTCTCAAGTTGTGAACCAAAATCACCTCCTCAGCGCAAAAGAAGAGCGTTTCAAGAGTTTCTTGTAGAATTATAAAAAAGTAACGTGCTAAAGTAAAAGATAATGTTTCAATAATTGAAGATCTTGAATGGGAACAGGGTTGCCAAATGATATTCGGATTTAGTCGCTAACGTCAAGGAAAATTATCAATAATTGGTTGCTGGATGAAAAATTACATCACTAGTTTTGACGTTAGA